>CAXHUL010000525.1:605000-1176799 GCA_964019695.1 Loripinus fragilis
GTGGGTGGGGTGTGAAAACCTCCGAATGCATGGTTCTCAGCTCCTGCTGTGGGCAGCAAGCCAATTTTTTTTCCAAAATGTTGACCTATAAAAGAGCTTACTCGGGTGTGAAAATTATCATTGTGCGCGCGCGCCCCGGACCGCAATTATGATATTTCCTGTTTTCCCATAGGGCCCAAGGCAAATGGGGATAGCGGTTGTAAGCGCTTTCTAAGGCTCTGATCGCTTTTAGATTTTGCACGCGGATAGGGCCAACAGAGGCGCAGGTATTGCCATGCGCACCCGCCCGCAACAATGTTTCGATACCGAGTTATCGGGGTGTGGAAGTCCGCCGCCCCGAAGCTTTACGCGCTTCCGTCTCGCGAACTACTATTTTCATCATGCCCACACGGGCATCAGTTTGTAGTACGGGAGGCCGTCTACAAATGGTGAAAATTTCAAAGCCTTCCGTCGGGAAATTAAAAAGTTATGAGCATTAGAAGATCTTCCCATTAGGCCCCATTAGGCCACAGTAGCCGACTGGGCCTAAAACTTGCGCGGGTCACTTTCACGGACGGGCTCGAAACTGGTGCCAGAAGTTAGCCCCCGACCAGTGCTTCATTGTGAGGCATTGCGTAAAATTTTCCGTCTCCCGAGTGCCGAGCAATAGCCCCTGAAAGGGCTTTCGGCACAATTTTCACGCCCTTATTTGAGCCACTTGTAGCCGAAGGAATTTTGCGCAAATGACTGAGAGGTGCTCCTGGGCACTGCTCATCACTTTGCAATAGGTTCCGGGGCTTTTCGCGAAGGTCGCGTTTTCTCAAACTTTGAGGGCATTAGTGGGTGGGGTGTGAAAACCTCCGAATGCATGGTTCTCAGCTCCTGCTGTGGGCAGCAAGCCAATTTTTTTCCAAAATGTTGACCTATAAAAGAGCTTACTCGGGTGTGAAAATTATCATTGTGCGCGCGCGCCCCGGACCGCAATTATGATATTTCCTGGTTTCCCATAGGGCCCAAGGCAAATGGGGATAGCGGTTGTACGCGCTTTCTAAGGCTCTGATCGCTTTTAGATTTTGCACGCGGATAGGGCCAACAGAGGCGCAGGTATTGCCATGCGCACCCGCCCGCAACAATGTTTCAATACCGAGTTATCGGGGTGTGGAAGTCCGCCGCCCCGAAGCTTTACGCGCTTCCGTCTCGCGAACTACTATTTTCATCATGCCCACACGGGCATCAGTTTGTAGTACGGGAGGCCGTCTACAAATGGTGAAAATTTCAAAGCCT
The DNA here is from genome assembly GCA_964019695.1 of Loripinus fragilis. Classification (NCBI taxonomy): domain Eukaryota; kingdom Metazoa; phylum Mollusca; class Bivalvia; order Lucinida; family Lucinidae; genus Loripinus; species Loripinus fragilis. The sequence continues at coordinate 606,264 of CAXHUL010000525.1, forward strand.
TCCGTCGGGAAATTAAAAAGTGATGAGCATTAGAAGATCTTCCCATTAGGCCCCATTAGGCCACAGTAGCCGACCGGGCCTAAAACTTGCGCGGGTCACTTTCACGGACGGGCTCGAAACTGGTGCCAGAAGTTAGCCCCCGACCAGTGCTTCATTGTGAGGCATTGCGTAAAATTTTCCGTCCCCCGAGTGCCGAGCAATAGCCCCTGAAAGGGCTTTCGGCACAATTTTCACGCCCTTATTTGAGCCACTTGTAGCCGAAGGAATTTTGCGCAAATGACTGAGAGGTGCTCCTGGGCACTGCTCATCACTTTGCAATAGGTTCCGGGGCTTTTCGCGAAGGTTGCGTTTTCTCAAACTTTGAGGGCATTAGTGGGTGGGGTGTGAAAACCTCCGAATGCATGGTTCTCAGCTCCTGCTGTGGGCAGCAAGCCAATTTTTTTCCAAAATGTTGACCTATAAAAGAGCTTACTCGGGTGTGAAAATTATCATTGTGCGCGCGCGCCCCGGACCGCAATTATGATATTTCCTGTTTTCCCATAGGGCCCAAGGCAAATGGGGATAGCGGTTGTACGCGCTTTCTAAGGCTCTGATCGCTTTTAGATTTTGCACGCGGATAGGGCCAACAGAGGCGCAGGTATTGCCATGCGCACCCACCCGCAACAATGTTTCGATACCGAGTTATCGGGGTGTGGAAGTCCGCCGCCCCGAAGCTTTACGCGCTTCCGTCTCGCGAACTACTATTTTCATCATGCCCACACGGGCATCAGTTTGTAGTATGGGAGGCCGTCTACAAATGGTGAAAATTTCAAAGCCTTCCGTCGGGAAATTAAAAAGTTATGAGCATTAGAAGATCTTCCCATTAGGCCCCATTAGGCCACAGTAGCCGACCGGGCCTAAAACTTGCGCGTGTCACTTTCACGGACGGGCTCGAAACTGGTGCCAGAAGTTAGCCCCCGACCAGTGCTTCATTGTGAGGCATTGCGTAAAATTTTCCGTCCCCCGAGTGCCGAGCAATAGCCCCTGAAAGGGCTTTCGGCACAATTTTCACGCCCTTATTTGAGCCCTTTGTAGCCGAAGGAATTTTGCGCAAATGACTGAGAGGTGCTCCTGGGCACTGCTCATCACTTTGCAATAGGTTCCGGGGCTTTTCGCAAAGGTCGCGTTTTCTCAAACTTTGAGGGCATTAGTGGGTGGGGTGTGAAAACCTCCGAATGCATGGATCTCAGCTCCTGTTGTGGGCAGCAAGCCAATTTTTTTTCCAAAATGTTGACCTATAAAAGAGCTTACTCGGGTGTGAAAATTATCATTGTGCGCGCGCGCCCCGGACCGCAATTATGATATTTCCTGTTTTCCCATAGGGCCCAAGGCAAATGGGGATAGCGGTTGTACGCGCTTTCTAAGGCTCTGATCGCTTTTAGATTTTGCACGCGGATAGGGCCAACAGAGGCGCAGGTATTGCCATGCGCACCCGCCCGCAACAATGTTTCGATACCGAGTTATCGGGGTGTGGAAGTCCGCCGCCCCGAAGCTTTACGCGCTTCCGTCTCGCGAACTACTATTTTCATCATGCCCACACGGGCATCAGTTTGTAGTACGGGAGGCCGTCTACAAATGGTGGAAATTTCAAAGCCTTCCGTCGGGAAATTAAAAAGTTATGAGCATTAGAAGATCTTCCCATTAGGCCCCATTAGGCCACAGTAGCCGACCGGGCCTAAAACTTGCGCGGGTCACTTTCACGGACGGGCTCGAAACTGGTGCCAGAAGTTAGCCCCTGACCAGTGCTTCATTGTGAGGCATTGCGTAAAATTTTCCGTCCCCCGAGTGTCGAGCAATAGCCCCTGAAAGGGCTTTCGGCACAATTTTCACGCCCTTATTTGAGCCACTTGTAGCCGAAGGAATTTTGCGCAAATGACTGAGAGGTGCTCCTGGGCACTGCTCATCACTTTGCAATAGGTTCCGGGGCTTTTCGCGAAGGTCACGTTTTCTCAAACTTTGAGGGCATTAGTGGGTGGGGTGTGAAAACCTCCGAATGCATGGTTCTCAGCTCCTGCTGTGGGCAGCAAGCCAATTTTTTTTCCAAAATGTTGACCTATAAAAGAGCTTACTCGGGTGTGAAAATTATCATTGTGCGCGCGCGCCCCGGACCGCAATTATGATATTTCCTGTTTTCCCATAGGGCCCAAGGCAAATGGGGATAGCGGTTGTACGCGCTTTCTAAGGCTCTGATCGCTTTTAGATTTTGCACGCGGATAGAGCCAACAGAGGCGCAGGTATTGCCATGCGCACACGCCCGCAACAATGTTTCGATACCGAGTTATCGGGGTGTGGAAGTCCTCCGCCCCGAAGCTTTACGCGCTTCCGTCTCGCGAACTACTATTTTCATCATGCCCACACGGGCATCAGTTTGTAGTACGGGAGGCCGTCTACAAATGGTGAAAATTTCAAAGCCTTCCGTCAGGAAATTAAAAAGTTATGAGCATTAGAAGATCTTCCCATTAGGCCCCATTAGGCCACAGTAGCCGACCGGGCCTAAAACTTGCGCGGGTCACTTTCACGGACGGGCTCGAAACTGGTGCCAGAAGTTAGCCCCCGACCAGTGCTTCATTGTGAGGCATTGCGTAAAATTTTCCGTCCCCCGAGTGCCGAGCAATAGCCCCTGAAAGGGCTTTCGGCACAATTTTCACGCCCTTATTTGAGCCACTTGTAGCCAAAGGAATTTTGCGCAAATGACTGAGAGGTGCTCCTGGGCACTGCTCATCACTTTGCAATAGGTTCCGGGGCTTTTCGCCAAGGTCGCGTTTTCTCAAACTTTGAGGGCATTAGTGGGTGGGGTGTGAAAACCTCCGAATGCATGGTTCTCAGCTCCTGCTGTGGGCAGCAAGCCAATTTTTTTTCCAAAATGTTGACCTATAAAAGAGCTTACTCGGGTGTGAAAATTATCATTGTGCGCGCGCGCCCCGGACCGCAATTATGATATTTCCGGTTTTCCCATAGGGCCCAAGGCAAATGGGGATAGCGGTTGTACGCGCTTTCTAAGGCTCTGATCGCTTTTAGATTTTGCACGCGGATAGGGCCAACAGAGGCGCAGGTATTGCCATGCGCACCCGCCCGCAACAATGTTTCGATACCGATTTATCGGGGTGTGGAAGTCCGCCGCCCCCAAGCTTTACGCGCTTCCGTCTCGCGAACTACTATTTTCATCATGCCCACACGGGCATCAGTTTGTAGTACGGGAGGCCGTCTACAAATGGTGAAAATTTCAAAGCCTTCCGTCGGGAAATTAAAAAGTTATGAGCATTAGAAGATCTTCCCATTAGGCCCCATTAGGCCACAGTAGCCGACCGGGCCTAAAACTTGCGCGGGTCACTTTCACGGACGGGCTCGAAACTGGTGCCAGAAGTTAGCCCCCGACCAGTGCTTCATTGTGAGGCATTGCGTAAAATTTTCCGTCCCCCGAGTGCCGAGCAATAGCCCCTGAAAGGGCTTTCGGCACAATTTTCACGCCCTTATTTGAGCCACTTGTAGCCGAAGGAATTTTGCGCAAATGACTGAGAGGTGCTCCTGGGCACTGCTCATCACTTTGCAATAGGTTCCGGGGCTTTTCGCGAAGGTCGCGTTTTCTCAAACTTTGAGGGCATTAGTGGGTGGGGTGTGAAAACCTCCGAATGCATGGTTCTCAGCTCCTGCTGTGGGCAGCAAGCCAATTTTTTTTCCAAAATGTTGACCTATAAAAGAGCTTACTCGGGTGTGAAAATTATCATTGTGCGCGCGCGCCCCGGACCGCAATTATGATATTTCCTGTTTTCCCATAGGGCCCAAGGCAAATGGGGATAGCGGTTGTACGCGCTTTCTAAGGCTCTGATCGCTTTTAGATTTTGCACGCGGATAGGGCCAACAGAGGCGCAGGTATTGCCATGCGCACCCGCCCGCAACAATGTTTCGATACCGAGTTATCGGGGTGTGGAAGTCCGCCGCCCCGAAGCTTTACGCGCTTCCGTCTCGCGAACTACTATTTTCATCATGCCCACACGGGCATCAGTTTGTAGTACGGGAGGCCGTCTACAAATGGTGAAAATTTCAAAGCCTTCCGTCGGGAAATTAAAAAGTTATGAGCATTAGAAGATCTTCCCATTAGGCCCCATTAGGCCACAGTAGCCGACCGGGCCTAAAACTTGCGCAGGTCACTTTCACGGACGGGCTCGAAACTGGTGCCAGAAGTTAGCCCCCGACCAGTGCTTCATTGTGAGGCATTGCGTAAAATTTTCCGTCCCCCGAGTGCCGAGCAATAGCCCCTGAAAGGGCTTTCGGCACAATTTTCACACCCTTATTTGAGCCACTTGTAGCCAAAGGAATTTTGCGCAAATGACTGAGAGGTGCTCCTGGGCACTGCTCATCACTTTGCAATAGGTTCCGGGGCTTTTCGCGAAGGTCGCGTTTTCTCAAACTTTGAGGGCATTAGTGGGTGGGGTGTGAAAACCTCCGAATGCATGGTTCTCAGCTCCTGCTGTGGGCAGCAAGCCAATTTTTTTTCCAAAATGTTGACCTATAAAAGAGCTTACTCGGGTGTGAAAATTATCATTGTGCGCGCGCGCCCCGGACCGCAATTATGATATTTCCTGTTTTCCCATAGGGCCCAAGGCAAATGGGGATAGCGGTTGTACGCGCTTTCTAAGGCTCTGATCGCTTTTAGATTTTGCACGCGGATAGGGCCAACAGAGGCGCAGGTATTGCCATGCGCACCCGCCCGCAACAATGTTTCGATACCGAGTTATCGGGGTGTGGAAGTCCGCCGCCCCGAAGCTTTACGCGCTTCCGTCTCGCGAACTACTATTTTCATCATGCCCACACGGGCATCAGTTTGTAGTACGGGAGGCCGTCTACAAATGGTGAAAATTTCAAAGCCTTCCGTCGGGAAATTAAAAAGTTATGAGCATTAGAAGATCTTCCCATTAGGCCCCATTAGGCCACAGTAGCCGACCGGGCCTAAAACTTGCGCGAGTCACTTTCACGGACGGGCTCGAAACTGGTGCCAGAAGTTAGCCCCCGACCAGTGCTTCATTGTGAGGCATTGCGTAAAATTTTCCGTCCCCCGAGTGCCGAGCAATAGCCCCTGAAAGGGCTTTCGGCACAATTTTCACGCCCTTATTTGAGCCACTTGTAGCCGAAGGAATTTTGCGCAAATGACTGAGAGGTGCTCCTGGGCACTGCTCATCACTTTGCAATAGGTTCCGGGGCTTTTCGCGAAGGTCGCGTTTTCTCAAACTTTGAGGGCATTAGTGGGTGGGGTGTGAAAACCTCCGAATGCATGGTTCTCAGCTCCTGCTGTGGGCAGCAAGCCAATTTTTTTTCCAAAATGTTGACCTATAAAAGAGCTTACTCGGGTGTGAAAATTATCATTGTGCGCGCGCGCCCCGGACCGCAATTATGATATTTCCTGTTTTCCCATAGGGCCCAAGGCAAATGGGGATAGCGGTTGTACGCGCTTTCTAAGGCTCTGATCGCTTTTAGATTTTGCACGCGGATAGGGCCAACAGAGGCGCAGGTATTGCCATGCGCACCCGCCCGCAACAATGTTTCGATACCGAGTTATCGGGGTGTGGAAGTCCGCCGCCCCGAAGCTTTACGCGCTTCCGTCTCGCGAACTACTATTTTCATCATGCCCACACGGGCATCAGTTTGTAGTACGGGAGGCCGTCTACAAATGGTGAAAATTTCAAAGCCTTCCGTCGGGAAATTAAAAAGTTATGAGCATTAGAAGATCTTCCCATTAGGCCCCATTAGGCCACAGTAGCCGACCGGGCCTAAAACTTGCGCGAGTCACTTTCACGGACGGGCTCGAAACTGGTGCCAGAAGTTAGCCCCCGACCAGTGCTTCATTGTGAGGCATTGCGTAAAATTTTCCGTCCCCCGAGTGCCGAGCAATAGCCCCTGAAAGGGCTTTCGGCACAATTTTCACGCCCTTATTTGAGCCACTTGTAGCCGAAGGAATTTTGCGCAAATGACTGAGAGGTGCTCCTGGGCACTGCTCATCACTTTGCAATAGGTTCCGGGGCTTTTCGCGAAGGTCGCGTTTTCTCAAACTTTGAGGGCATTAGTGGGTGGGGTGTGAAAACCTCCGAATGCATGGTTCTCAGCTCCTGCTGTGGGCAGCAAGCCAATTTTTTTTCCAAAATGTTGACCTATAAAGGAGCTTACTCGGGTGTGAAAATTATCATTGTGCGCGCGCGCCCCGGACCGCAATTATGATATTTCCTGTTTTCCCATAGGGCCCAAGGCAAATGGGGATAGCGGTTGTACGCGCTTTCTAAGGCTCTGATCGCTTTTAGATTTTGCACGCGGATAGGGCCAACAGAGGCGCAGGTATTGCCATGCGCACCCGCCCGCAACAATGTTTCGATACCGAGTTATCGGGGTGTGGAAGTCCGCCGCCCCGAAGCTTTACGCGCTTCTGTCTCGCGAACTACTATTTTCATCATGCCCACACGGGCATCAGTTTGTAGTACGGGAGGCCGTCTACAAATGGTGAAAATTTCAAAGCCTTCCGTCGGGAAATTAAAAAGTTATGAGCATTAGAAGATCTTCCCATTAGGCCCCATTAGGCCACAGTAGCCGACCGGGCCTAAAACTTGCGCGGGTCACTTTCACGGACGGGCTCGAAACTGGTGCCAGAAGTTAGCCCCCGACCAGTGCTTCATTGTGAGGCATTGCGTAAAATTTTCCGTCCACCGAGTGCCGAGCAATAGCCCCTGAAAAGGCTTTCGGCACAATTTTCACGCCCTTATTTGAGCCACTTGTAGCCGAAGGAATTTTGCGCAAATGACTGAGAGGTACTCCTGGGCACTGCTCATCACTTTGCAATAGGTTCCGGGGCTTTTCGCGAAGGTCGCGTTTTCTCAAACTTTGAGGGCATTAGTGGGTGGGGTGTGAAAACCTCCGAATGCATGGTTCTCAGCTCCTGCTGTGGGCAGCAAGCCAATTTTTTTCCAAAATGTTGACCTATAAAAGAGCTTACTCGGGTGTGAAAATTATCATTGTGCGCGCGCGCCCCGGACCGCAATTATGATATTTCCTGTTTTCCCATAGGGCCCAAGGCAAATGGGGATAGCGGTTGTACGCGCTTTCTAAGGCTCTGATCGCTTTTAGATTTTGCACGCGGATAGGGCCAACAGAGGCGCAGGTATTGCCATGCGCACCCGCCCGCAACAATGTTTCGATACCGAGTTATCGGGGTGTGGAAGTCGGCCGCCCTGAAGCTTTACGCGCTTCCGTCTCGCGAACTACTATTTTCATCATGCCCACACGGGCATCAGTTTGTAGTACGGGAGGCCGTCTACAAATGGTGAAAATTTCAAAGCCTTCCGTCGGGAAATTAAAAAGTTATGAGCATTAGAAGATCTTCCCATTAGGCCCCATTAGGCCACAGTAGCCGACCGGGCCTAAAACTTGCGCGGGTCACTTTCACGGACGGGCTCGAAACTGGTGCCAGAAGTTAGCCCCCGACCAGTGCTTCATTGTGAGGCATTGCGTAAAATTTTCCGTCCCCCGAGTGCCGAGCAATAGCCCCTGAAAGGGCTTTCGGCACAATTTTCACGCCCTTATTTGAGCCACTTGTAGCCGAAGGAATTTTGCGCAAATGACTGAGAGGTGCTCCTGGGCACTGCTCATCACTTTGCAATAGGTTCCGGGGCTTTTCGCGAAGGTTGCGTTTTCTCAAACTTTGAGGGCATTAGTGGGTGGGGTGTGAAAACCTCCGAATGCATGGTTCTCAGCTCCTGCTGTGGGCAGCAAGCCAATTTTTTTTCCAAAATGTTGACCTATAAAAGAGCTTACTCGGGTGTGAAAATTATCATTGTGCGCGCGCGCCCCGGACCGCAATTATGATATTTCCTGTTTTCCCATAGGGCCCAAGGCAAATGGGGATAGCGGTTGTACGCGCTTTCTAAGGCTCTGATCGCTTTTAGATTTTGCACGCGGATAGGGCCAACAGAGGCGCAGGTATTGCCATGCGCACCCGCCCGCAACAATGTTTCGATACCGAGTTATCGGGGTGTGGAAGTCCGCCGCCCCGAAGCTTTACGCGCTTCCGTCTCGCGAACTACTATTTTCATCATGCCCACACGGGCATCAGTTTGTAGTACGGGAGGCCGTCTACAAATGGTGAAAATTTCAAAGCCTTCCGTCGGGAAATTAAAAAGTTATGAGCATTAGAAGATCTTCCCATTAGGCCCCATTAGGCCACAGTAGCCGACCGGGCCTAAAATTTGCGCGGGTCACTTTCACGGACGGGCTCGAAACTGGTGCCAGAAATTAGCCCCCGACCAGTGCTTCATTGTGAGGCATTGCGTAAAATTTTCCGTCCCCCGAGTGCCGAGCAATAGCCCCTGAAAGGGCTTTGGGCACAATTTTCACGCCCTTATTTGAGCCACTTGTAGCCGAAGGAATTTTGCGCAAATGACTGAGAGGTGCTCCTGGGCACTGCTCATCACTTTGCAATAGGTTCCGGGGCTTTTCGCGAAGGTCGCGTTTTCTCACACTTTGAGGGCATTAGTGGGTGGGGTGTGAAAACCTCCGAATGCATGGTTCTCAGCTCATGCTGTGGGCAGCAAGCCAATTTTTTTTCCAAAATGTTGACCTATAAAAGAGCTTACTCGGGTGTGAAAATTATCATTGTGCGCGCGCGCCCCGGACCGCAATTATGATATTTCCTGTTTTCCCATAGGGCCCAAGGCAAATGGGGATAGCCGTTGTACGCGCTTTCTAAGGCTCTGATCGCTTTTAGATTTTGCACGCGGATAGGGCCAACAGAGGCGCAGGTATTGCCATGCGCACCCGCCCGCAACAATGTTTCGATACCGAGTTATCGGGGTGTGGAAGTCCGCCGCCCCGAAGCTTTACGCGCTTCCGTCTCGCGAACTACTATTTTCATCATGCCCACACGGGCATCAGTTTGTAGTACGGGAGGCCGTCTACAAATGGTGAAAATTTCAAAGCCTTCCGTCGGGAAATTAAAAAGTTATGAGCATTAGAAGATCTTCCCATTAGGCCCCATTAGGCCACAGTAGCCGACCGGGCCTAAAACTTGCGCGGGTCACTTTCACGGACGGGCTCGAAACTGGTGCCAGAAGTTAGCCCCCGACCAGTGCTTCATTGTGAGGCATTGCGTAAAATTTTCCGTCCCCCGAGTGCCGAGCAATAGCCCCTGAAAGGGCTTTCGGCACAATTTTCACGCCCTTATTTGAGCCACTTGTAGCCGAAGGAATTTTGCGCAAATGACTGAGAGGTGCTCCTGGGCACTGCTCATCACTTTGCAATAGGTTCCGGGGCTTTTCGCGAAGGTTGCGTTTTCTCAAACTTTGAGGGCATTAGTGGGTGGGGTGTGAAAACCTCCGAATGCATGGTTCTCAGCTCCTGCTGTGGGCAGCAAGCCAATTTTTTTTCCAAAATGTTGACCTATAAAAGAGCTTACTCGGGTGTCAAAAATAATCATTGTGCGCGCGCGCCCCGGACCGCAATTATGATATTTCCTGATTTCCCATAGGGCCCAAGGCAAATGGGGATAGCGGTTGTACGCGCTTTCTAAGGCTCTGATCGCTTTTAGATTTTGCACGCGGATAGGGCCAACAGAGGCGCAGGTATTGCCATGCACACCCGCCCGCAACAATGTTTCGATACCGAGTTATCGGGGTGTGGAAGTCCGCCGCCCCGAAGCTTTACGCGCTTCCGTCTCGCGAACTACTATTTTCATCATGCCCACACGGGCATCAGTTTGTAGTACGGGAGGCCGTCTACAAATGGTGAAAATTTCAAAGCCTTCCGTCGGGAAATTAAAAAGTTATGAGCATTAGAAGATCTTCCCATTAGGCCCCATTAGGCCACAGTAGCCGACCGGGCCTAAAACTTGCGCGGGTCACTTTCACGGACGGGCTCGAAACTGGTGCCAGAAGTTAGCCCCCGACCAGTGCTTCATTGTGAGGCATTGCGTAAAATTTTCCGTCCCCCGAGTGCCGAGCAATAGCCCCTGAAAGGGCTTTCGGCACAATTTTCACGCCCTTATTTGAGCCACTTGTAGCCGAAGGAATTTTGCGCAAATGACTGAGAGGTGCTCCTGGGCACTGCTCATCACTTTGCAATAGGTTCCGGGGCTTTTCGCGAAGGTCGCGTTTTCTAAAACTTTGAGGGCATTAGTGGGTGGGGTGTGAAAACCTCCGAATGCATGGTTCTCAGCTCCTGCTGTGGGCAGCAAGCCAATTTTTTTTCCAAAATGTTGACCTATAAAAGAGCTTACTCGGGTGTGAAAATTATCATTGTGCGCGCGCGCCCCGGACCGCAATTATGATATTTCCTGTTTTCCCATAGGGCCCAAGGCAATTGGGGATAGCGGTTGTACGCGCTTTCTAAGGCTCTGATCGCTTTTAGATTTTGCACGCGGATAGGGCCAACAGAGGCGCAGGTATTGCCATGCGCACCCGCCCGCAACAATGTTTCGATACCGAGTTATCGGGGTGTGGAAGTCCGCCGCCCCGAAGCTTTACGCACTTCCGTCTCGCGAACTACTATTTTCATCATGCCCGCACGGGCATCAGTTTGTAGTACGGGAGGCCGTCTACAAATGGTGAAAATTTCAAAGCCTTCCGTCGGGAAATTAAAAAGTTATGAGCATTAGAAGATCTTCCCATTAGGCCCCATTAGGCCACAGTAGCCGACCGGGCCTAAAACTTTCGCGGGTCACTTTCACGGACGGGCTCGAAACTGGTGCCAGAAGTAAGCCCCCGACCAGTGCTTCATTGTGAGGCATTGCGTAAAATTTTCCGTCCCCCGAGTGCCGAGCAATAGCCCCTGAAAGGGCTTTCGGCACAATTTTCACGCCCTTATTTGAGCCACTTGTAGCCGAAGGAATTTTGCGCAAATGACTGAGAGGTGCTCCTGGGCACTGCTCATCACTTTGCAATAGGTTCCGGGGCTTTTCGCGAAGGTCGCGTTTTCTCAAACTTTGAGGGCATTAGTGGGTGGGGTGTGAAAACCTCCGAATGCATGGTTCTCAGCTCCTGCTGTGGGCAGCAAGCCAATTGTTTTTCCAAAATGTTGACCTATAAAAGAGCTTACTCGGGTGTGAAAATTATCATTGTGCGCGCGCGCCCCGGACCGCAATTATGATATTTCCTGTTTTCCCATAGGGCCCAAGGCAAATGGGGATAGCGGTTGTACGCGCTTTCTAAGGCTCTGATCGCTTTTAGATTTTGCACGCGGATAGGGCCAACAGAGGCGCAGGTATTGCCATGCGCACCCGCCCGCAACAATGTTTCGATACCGAGTTATCGGGGTGTGGAAGTCCGCCGCCCCGAAGCTTTACGCGCTTCCGTCTCGCGAACTACTATTTTCATCATGCCCACACGGGCATCAGTTTGTAGTACGGGAGGCCGTCTACAAATGGTGAAAATTTCAAAGCCTTCAGTCGGGAAATTAAAAAGTTATGAGCATTAGAAGATCTTCCCATTAGGCCCCATTAGGCCACAGTAGCCGACCGGGCCTAAAACTTGCGCGGGTCACTTTCACGGACGGGCTCGAAACTGGTGCCAGAAGTTAGCCCCCGACCAGTGCTTCATTGTGAGGCATTGCGTAAAATTTTCCGTCCCCCGAGTGCCGAGCAATAGCCCCTGAAAGGGCTTTCGGCACAATTTTCACGCCCTTATTTGAGCCACTTGTAGCCGAAGGAATTTTGCGCAAATGACTGAGAGGTGCTCCTGGGCACTGCTCATCACTTTGCAATAGGTTCCGGGGCTTTTCGCGAAGGTCGCGTTTTCTCAAACTTTGAGGGCATTAGTGGGTGGGGTGTGAAAACCTCCGAATGCATGGTTCTCAGCTCCTGCTGTGGGCAGCAAGCCAATTTTTTTTCCAAAATGTTGACCTATAAAAGAGCTTACTCGGGTGTGAAAATTATCATTGTGCGCGCGCGCCCCGGACCGCAATTATGATATTTCCTGTTTTCCCATAGGGCCCAAGGCAAATGGGGATAGCGGTTGTACGCGCTTTCTAAGGCTCTGATCGCTTTTAGATTTTGCACGCGGATAGAGCCAACAGAGGCGCAGGTATTGCCATGCGCACCCGCCCGCAACAATGTTTCGATACCGAGTTATCGGGGTGTGGAAGTCCGCCGCCCCGAAGCTTTACGCGCTTCCGTCTCGCGAACTACTATTTTCATCATGCCCACACGGGCATCAGTTTGTAGTACGGGAGGCCGTCTACAAATGGTGAAAATTTCAAAGCCTTCCGTCGGGAAATTAAAAAGTTATGAGCATTAGAAGATCTTCCCATTAGGCCCCATTAGGCCACAGTAGCCGACCGGGCCTAAAACTTGCGCGGGTCACTTTCACGGACGGGCTCGAAACTGGTGCCAGAAGTTAGCCCCCGACCAGTGCTTCATTGTGAGGCATTGCGTAAAATTTTCAGTCCCCCGAGTGCCGAGCAATAGCCCCTGAAAGGGCTTTCGGCACAATTTTCACGCCCTTATTTGAGCCACTTGTAGCCGAAGGAATTTTGCGCAAATGACTGAGAGGTGCTCCTGGGCACTGCTCATCACTTTGCAATAGGTTCCGGGGCTTTTTGCGAAGGTCGCGTTTTCTCAAACTTTGAGGGCATTAGTGGGTGGGGTGTGAAAACCTCCGAATGCATGGTTCTCAGCTCCTGCTGTGGGCAGCAAGCCAATTTTTTTCCAAAATGTTGACCTATAAAAGAGCTTACTCGGGTGTGAAAATTATCATTGTGCGCGCGCGCCCCGGACCGCAATTATGATATTTCCTGTTTTCCCATAGGGCCCAAGGCAAATGGGGATAGCGGTTGTACGCGCTTTCTAAGGCTCTGATCGCTTTTAGATTTTGCACGCGGATAGGGCCAACAGAGGCGCAGGTATTGCCATGCGCACCCGCCCGCAACAATGTTTCGATACCGAGTTATCGGGGTGTGGAAGTCCGCCGCCCCGAAGCTTTACGCGGTTCCGTCTCGCGAACTACTATTTTCATCATGCCCACACGGGCATCAGTTTGTAGTACGGGAGGCCGTCTACAAATGGTGAAAATTTCAAAGCCTTCCGTCGGGAAATTAAAAAGTTATGAGCATTAGAAGATCTTCCCATTAGGCCCCATTAGGCCACAGTAGCCGACCGGGCCTAAAACTTGCGCGGGTCACTTTCACGGACGGGCTCGAAACTGGTGCCAGAAGTTAGCCCCCGACCAGTGCTTCATTGTGAGGCATTGCGTAAAATTTTCCGTCCCTCGAGTGCCGAGCAATAGCCCCTGAAAGGGCTTTCGGCACAATTTTCACGCCCTTATTTGAGCCACTTGTAGCCGAAGGAATTTTGCGCAAATGACTGAGAGGTGCTCCTGGGCACTGCTCATCACTTTGCAATAGGTTCCGGGGCTTTTCGCGAAGGTCGCGTTTTCTCAAACTTTGAGGGCATTAGTGGGTGGGGTGTGAAAACCTCCGAATGCATGGTTCTCAGCTCCTGCTGTGGGCAGCAAGCCAATTTTTTTTCCAAAATGTTGACCTATAAAAGAGCTTACTCGGGTGTGAAAATTATCATTGTGCGTGCGCGCCGCGGACCGCAATTATGATATTTCCTGTTTTCCCATAGGGCCCAAGGCAAATGGGGATAGCGGTTGTACGCCCTTTCTAAGGCTCTGATCGCTTTTAGATTTTGCACGCGGATAGGGCCAACAGAGGCGCAGGTATTGCCATGCGCACCCGCCCGCAACAATGTTTCGATACCGAGTTATCGGGGTGTGGAAGTCCGTCGCCCCGAAGCTTTACGCGCTTCCGTCTCGTGAACTACTATTTTCATCATGCCCACACGGGCATCAGTTTGTAGTATGGGAGGCCGTCTACAAATGGAGAAAATTTCAAAGCCTTCCGTCGGGAAATTAAAAAGTTATGAGCATTAGAAGATCTTCCCATTAGGCCCCATTAGGCCACAGTAGCCGACCGGGCCTAAAACTTGCTTGGGTCACTTTCACGGACGGGCTCGAAACTGGTGCCAGAAGTTAGCCCCCGACCAGTGCTTCATTGTGAGGCATTGCGTAAAATTTTCCGTCCCCCGAGTGCCGAGCAATAGCCCCTGAAAGGGCTTTCGGCACAATTTTCACGCCCTTATTTGAGCCACTTGTAGCCGAAGGAATTTTGCGCAAATGACTGAGAGGTGCTCCTGGGCACTGCTCATCACTTTGCAATAGGTTCCGGGGCTTTTCGCGAAGGTCGCGTTTTCTCAAACTTTGAGGGCATTAGTGGGTGGGGTGTGAAAACCTCCGAATGCATGGTTCTCAGCTCCTGCTGTGGGCAGCAAGCCAATTTTTTTTCCAAAATGTTGACCTATAAAAGAGCTTACTCGGGTGTGAAAATTATCATTGTGCGTGCGCGCCCCGGACCGCAATTATGATATTTCCTGTTTTCCCATAGGGCCCAAGGCAAATGGGGATAGCGGTTGTACGCGCTTTCTAAGGCTCTGATCGCTTTTAGATTTTGCACGCGGATAGGGCCAACAGAGGCGCAGGTATTGCCATGCGCACCCGCCCGCAACAATGTTTCGATACCGAGATATCGGGGTGTGGAAGTCCGCCGCCCCGAAGCTTTACGCGCTTCCGTCTCGCGAACTACTATTTTCATCATGCCCACACGGGCATCAGTTTGTAGTACGGGAGGCCGTCTACAAATGGTGAAAATTTCAAAGCCTTCCGTCGGGAAATTAAAAAGTTATGAGCATTAGAAGATCTTCCCATTAGGCCCCATTAGGCCACAGTAGCCGACCGGGCCTAAAACTTGCGCGGGTCACTTTCACGGACGGGCTCGAAACTGGTGCCAGAAGTTAGCCCCCGACCAGTGCTTCATTGTGAGGCATTGCGTAAAATTTTCCGTCCCCCGAGTGCCGAGCAATAGCCCCTGAAAGGGCTTTCGGCACAATTTTCACGCCCTTATTTGAGCCACTTGTAGCCGAAGGAATTTTGCGCAAATGACTGAGAGGTGCTCCTGGGCACTGCTCATCACTTTGCAATAGGTTCCGGGGCTTTTCGCGAAGGTCGCGTTTTCTCAAACTTTGAGGGCATTAGTGGGTGGGGTGTGAAAACCTCCGAATGCATGGTTCTCAGCTCCTGCTGTGGGCAGCAAGCCAATTTTTTTTCCAAAATGTTGACCTATAAAAGAGCTTACTCGGGTGTGAAAATTATCATTGTGCGCGCGCGCCCCGGACCGCAATTATGATATTTCCTGTTTTCCCATAGGGCCCAAGGCAAATGGGGATAGCAGTTGTACGCGCTTTCTAAGGCTCTGATCGCTTTTAGATTTTGCACGCGGATAGGGCCAACAGAGGCGCAGGTATTGCCATGCGCACCCGCCCGCAACAATGTTTCGATACCGAGTTATCGGGGTGTGGAAGTCCGCCGCCCCGAAGCTTTACGCGCTTCCGTCTCGCGAACTACTATTTTCATCATGCCCACACGGGCATCAGTTTGTAGTACGGGAGGCCGTCTACAAATGGTGAAAATTTCAAAGCCTTCCGTCGGGAAATTAAAAAGTTATGAGCATTAGAAGATCTTCCCATTAGGCCCCATTAGGCCACAGTAGCCGACCGGGCCTAAAACTTGCGCGGGTCACTTTCACGGACGGGCTCGAAACTGGTGCCAGAAGTTAGCCCCCGACCAGTGCTTCATTGTGAGGCATTGCGTAAAATTTTCAGTCCCCCGAGTGCCGAGCAATAGCCCCTGAAAGGGCTTTCGGCACAATTTTCACGCCCTTATTTGAGCCACTTGTAGCCGAAGGAATTTTGCGCAAATGACTGAGAGGTGCTCCTGGGCACTGCTCATCACTTTGCAATAGGTTCCGGGGCTTTTTGCGAAGGTCGCGTTTTCTCAAACTTTGAGGGCATTAGTGGGTGGGGTGTGAAAACCTCCGAATGCATGGTTCTCAGCTCCTGCTGTGGGCAGCAAGCCAATTTTTTTCCAAAATGTTGACCTATAAAAGAGCTTACTCGGGTGTGAAAATTATCATTGTGCGCGCGCGCCCCGGACCGCAATTATGATATTTCCTGTTTTCCCATAGGGCCCAAGGCAAATGGGGATAGCGGTTGTACGCGCTTTCTAAGGCTCTGATCGCTTTTAGATTTTGCACGCAGATAGGGCCAACAGAGGCGCAGGTATTGCCATGCGCACCCGCCCGCAACAATGTTTCGATACCGAGTTATCGGGGTGTGGAAGTCCGCCGCCCTGAAGCTTTACGCGGTTCCGTCTCGCGAACTACTATTTTCATCATGCCCACACGGGCATCAGTTTGTAGTACGGGAGGCCGTCTACAAATGGTGAAAATTTCAAAGCCTTCCGTCGGGAAATTAAAAAGTTATGAGCATTAGAAGATCTTCCCATTAGGCCCCATTAGGCCACAGTAGCCGACCGGGCCTAAAACTTGCGCGGGTCACTTTCACGGACGGGCTCGAAACTGGTGCCAGAAGTTAGCCCCCGACAAGTGCTTCATTGTGAGGCATTGCGTAAAATTTTCCGTCCCCCGAGTGCCGAGCAATAGCCCCTGAAAGGGCTTTCGGCACAATTTTCACGCCCTTATTTGAGCCACTTGTAGCCGAAGGAATTTTGCGCAAATGACTGAGAGGTGCTCCTGGGCACTGCTCATCACTTTGCAATAGGTTCCGGGGCTTTTCGCGAAGGTCGCGTTTTCTCAAACTTTGAGGGCATTAGTGGGTGGGGTGTGAAAACCTCCGAATGCATGGTTCTCAGCTCCTGCTGTGGGCAGCAAGCCAATTTTTTTTCCAAAATGTTGACCTATAAAAGAGCTTACTCGGGTGTGAAAATTATCATTGTGCGCGCGCGCCCCGGACCGCAATTATGATATTTCCTGTTTTCCCATAGGGCCCAAGGCAAATGGGGATAGCAGTTGTACGCGCTTTCTAAGGCTCTGATCGCTTTTAGATTTTGCACGCGGATAGGGCCAACAGAGGCGCAGGTATTGCCATGCGCACCCGCCCGCAACAATGTTTCGATACCGAGTTATCGGGGTGTGGAAGTCCGCCGCCCCGAAGCTTTACGCGCTTCCGTCTCGCGAACTACTATTTTCATCATGCCCACACGGGCATCAGTTTGTAGTACGGGAGGCCGTCTACAAATGGTGAAAATTTCAAAGCCTTCCGTCGGGAAATTAAAAAGTTATGAGCATTAGAAGATCTTCCCATTAGGCCCCATTAGGCCACAGTAGCCGACCGGGCCTAAAACTTGCGCGGGTCACTTTCACGGACGGGCTCGAAACTGGTGCCAGAAGTTAGCCCCCGACCAGTGCTTCATTGTGAGGCATTGCGTAAAATTTTCAGTCCCCCGAGTGCCGAGCAATAGCCCCTGAAAGGGCTTTCGGCACAATTTTCACGCCCTTATTTGAGCCACTTGTAGCCGAAGGAATTTTGCGCAAATGACTGAGAGGTGCTCCTGGGCACTGCTCATCACTTTGCAATAGGTTCCGGGGCTTTTTGCGAAGGTCGCGTTTTCTCAAACTTTGAGGGCATTAGTGGGTGGGGTGTGAAAACCTCCGAATGCATGGTTCTCAGCTCCTGCTGTGGGCAGCAAGCCAATTTTTTTCCAAAATGTTGACCTATAAAAGAGCTTACTCGGGTGTGAAAATTATCATTGTGCGCGCGCGCCCCGGACCGCAATTATGATATTTCCTGTTTTCCCATAGGGCCCAAGGCAAATGGGGATAGCGGTTGTACGCGCTTTCTAAGGCTCTGATCGCTTTTAGATTTTGCACGCAGATAGGGCCAACAGAGGCGCAGGTATTGCCATGCGCACCCGCCCGCAACAATGTTTCGATACCGAGTTATCGGGGTGTGGAAGTCCGCCGCCCTGAAGCTTTACGCGGTTCCGTCTCGCGAACTACTATTTTCATCATGCCCACACGGGCATCAGTTTGTAGTACGGGAGGCCGTCTACAAATGGTGAAAATTTCAAAGCCTTCCGTCGGGAAATTAAAAAGTTATGAGCATTAGAAGATCTTCCCATTAGGCCCCATTAGGCCACAGTAGCCGACCGGGCCTAAAACTTGCGCGGGTCACTTTCACGGACGGGCTCGAAACTGGTGCCAGAAGTTAGCCCCCGACCAGTGCTTCATTGTGAGGCATTGCGTAAAATTTTCCGTCCCTCGAGTGCCGAGCAATAGCCCCTGAAAGGGCTTTCGGCACAATTTTCACGCCCTTATTTGAGCCACTTGTAGCCGAAGGAATTTTGCGCAAATGACTGAGAGGTGCTCCTGGGCACTGCTCATCACTTTGCAATAGGTTCCGGGGCTTTTCGCGAAGGTCGCGTTTTCTCAAACTTTGAGGGCATTAGTGGGTGGGGTGTGAAAACCTCCGAATGCATGGTTCTCAGCTCCTGCTGTGGGCAGCAAGCCAATTTTTTTTCCAAAATGTTGACCTATAAAAGAGCTTACTCGGGTGTGAAAATTATCATTGTGCGTGCGCGCCGCGGACCGCAATTATGATATTTCCTGTTTTCCCATAGGGCCCAAGGCAAATGGGGATAGCGGTTGTACGCCCTTTCTAAGGCTCTGATCGCTTTTAGATTTTGCACGCGGATAGGGCCAACAGAGGCGCAGGTATTGCCATGCGCACCCGCCCGCAACAATGTTTCGATACCGAGTTATCGGGGTGTGGAAGTCCGTCGCCCCGAAGCTTTACGCGCTTCCGTCTCGCGAACTACTATTTTCATCATGCCCACACGGGCATCAGTTTGTAGTACGGGAGGCCGTCTACAAATGGTGAAAATTTCAAAGCCTTCCGTCGGGAAATTAAAAAGTTATGAGCATTAGAAGATCTTCCCATTAGGCCCCATTAGGCCACAGTAGCCGACCGGGCCTAAAACTTGCTTGGGTCACTTTCACGGACGGGCTCGAAACTGGTGCCAGAAGTTAGCCCCCGACCAGTGCTTCATTGTGAGGCATTGCGTAAAATTTTCCGTCCCCCGAGTGCCGAGCAATAGCCCCTGAAAGGGCTTTCGGCACAATTTTCACGCCCTTATTTGAGCCACTTGTAGCCGAAGGAATTTTGCGCAAATGACTGAGAGGTGCTCCTGGGCACTGCTCATCACTTTGCAATAGGTTCCCGGGCTTTTCGCGAAGGTCGCGTTTTCTCAAACATTGAGGGCATTAGTGGGTGGGGTGTGAAAACCTCCGAATGCATGGTTCTCAGCTCCTGCTGTGGGCAGCAAGCCAATTTTTTTTCCAAAATGTTGACCTATAAAAGAGCTTACTCGGGTGTGAAAATTATCATTGTGCGTGCGCGCCCCGGACCGCAATTATGATATTTCCTGTTTTCCCATAGGGCCCAAGGCAAATGGGGATAGCTGTTGTACGCGCTTTCTAAGGCTCTGATCGCTTTTAGATTTTGCACGCGGATAGGGCCAACAGAGGCGCAGGTATTGCCATGCGCACCCGCCCGCAACAATGTTTCGATACCGAGTTATCGGGGTGTGGAAGTCCGCCGCCCCGAAGCTTTACGCGCTTCCGTCTCGCGAACTACTATTTTCATCATGCCCACACGGGCATCAGTTTGTAGTACGGGAGGCCGTCTACAAATGGTGAAAATTTCAAAGCCTTCCGTCGGGAAATTAAAAAGTTATGAGCATTAGAAGATCTTCCCATTAGGCCCCATTAGGCCACAGTAGCCGACCGGGCCTAAAACTTGCTTGGGTCACTTTCACGGACGGGCTCGAAACTGGTGCCAGAAGTTAGCCCCCGACCAGTGCTTCATTGTGAGGCATTGCGTAAAATTTTCCGTCCCCCGAGTGCCGAGCAATAGCCCCTGAAAGGGCTTTCGGCACAATTTTCACGCCCTTATTTGAGCCACTTGTAGCCGAAGGAATTTTGCGCAAATGACTGAGAGGTGCTCCTGGGCACTGCTCATCACTTTGCAATAGGTTCCGGGGCTTTTCGCGAAGGTTGCGTTTTCTCAAACTTTGAGGGCATTAGTGGGTGGGGTGTGAAAACCTCCGAATGCATGGTTCTCAGCTCCTGCTGTGGGCAGCAAGCCAATTTTTTTTCCAAAATGTTGACCTATAAAAGAGCTTACTCGGGTGTGAAAATTATCATTGTGCGTGCGCGCCCCGGACCGCAATTATGATATTTCCTGTTTTCCCATAGGGCCCAAGGCAAATGGGGATAGCGGTTGTACGTGCTTTCTAAGGCTCTGATCGCTTTTAGATTTTGCACGCGGATAGGGCCAACAGAGGCGCAGGTATTGCCATGCGCACCCGCCCGCAACAATGTTTCGATACCGAGTTATCGGGGTGTGGAAGTCCGCCGCCCCGAAGCTTTACGCGCTTCCGTCTCGCGAACTACTATTTTCATCATGCCCACACGGGCATCAGTTTGTAGTACGGGAGGCCGTCTACAAATGGTGAAAATTTCAAAGCCTTCTGTCGGGAAATTAAAAAGTTATGAGCATTAGAAGATCTTCCCATTAGGCCCCATTAGGCCACAGTAGCCGACCGGGCCTAAAACTTGCGCGGGTCACTTTCACGGACGGGCTCGAAACTGGTGCCAGAAGTTAGCCCCCGACCAGTGCTTCATTGTGAGGCATTGCGTAAAATTTTCCGTCCCCCGAGTGCCGAGCAATAGCCCCTGAAAGGGCTTTCGGCACAATTTTCACGCCCTTATTTGCGCCACTTGTAGCCGAAGGAATTTTGCGCAAATGACTGAGAGGTGCTCCTGGGCACTGCTCATCACTTTGCAATAGGTTCCGGGGCTTTTCGCGAAGGTCGCGTTTTCTCAAACTTTGAGGGCATTAGTGGGTGGGGTGTGAAAACCTCCGAATGCATGGTTCTCAGCTCCTGCTGTGGGCAGCAAGCCAATTTTTTTTCCAAAATGTTGACCTATAAAAGAGCTTACTCGGGTGTGAAAATTATCATTGTGCGCGCGCGCCCCGGACCGCAATTATGATATTTCCTGTTTTCCCATAGGGCCCAAGGCAAATGGGGATAGCGGTTGTACGCGCTTTCTAAGGCTCTGATCGCTTTTAGATTTTGCACGCGGATAGGGCCAACAGAGGCGCAGGTATTGCCATGCGCACCCGCCCGCAACAATGTTTCGATACCGAGTTATCGGGGTGTGGAAGTCCGCCGCCCCGAAGCTTTACGCGCTTCCGTCTCGCGAACTACTATTTTCATCATGCCCACACGGGCATCAGTTTGTAGTACGGGAGGCCGTCTACAAATGGTGAAAATTTCAAAGCCTTCCGTCGGGAAATTAAAAATTTATGAGCATTAGAAGATCTTCCCATTAGGCCCCATTAGGCCACAGTAGCCGACCGGGCCTAAAACTTGCGCGGGTCACTTTCACGGACGGGCTCGAAACTGGTGCCAGAAGTTAGCCCCTGACCAGTGCTTTATTGTGAGGCATTGCGTAAAATTTTCCGTCCCCCGAGTGCCGAGCAATAGCCCCTGAAAGGGCTTTCGGCACAATTTTCACGCCCTTATTTGAGCCACTTGTAGCCGAAGGAATTTTGCGCAAATGACTGAGAGGTGCTCTTGGGCACTGCTCATCACTTTGCAATAGGTTCCGGGGCTTTTCGCGAAGGTCGCGTTTTCTCAAACTTTGAGGGCATTAGTGGGTGGGGTGTGAAAACCTCCGAATGCATGGTTCTCAGCTCCTGCTGTAGGCAGCAAGCCAATTTTTTTTCCAAAATGTTGACCTATAAAAGAGCTTACTCGGGTGTGAAAATTATCATTGTGCGCGCGCGCCCCGGACCGCAATTATGATATTTCCTGTTTTCCCATAGGGCCCAAGGCAAATGGGGATAGCGGTTGTACGCGCTTTCTAAGGCTCTGATCGCTTTTAGATTTTGCACGCGGATAGGGCCAACAGAGGCGCAGGTATTGCCATGCGCACCTGCCCGCAACAATGTTTCGATCCCGAGTTATCGGGGTGTGGAAGTCCGCCG
Source organism: Loripinus fragilis (assembly GCA_964019695.1). Taxonomy (NCBI): domain Eukaryota; kingdom Metazoa; phylum Mollusca; class Bivalvia; order Lucinida; family Lucinidae; genus Loripinus; species Loripinus fragilis. The sequence continues at coordinate 628,234 of CAXHUL010000525.1, forward strand.
CCCCGAAGCTTTACGCGCTTCCGTCTCGCGAACTACTATTTTCATCATGCCCACACGGGCATCAGTTTGTAGTACGGGAGGCCGTCTACAAATGGTGAAAATTTCAAAGCCTTCCGTCGGGAAATTAAAAAGTTATGAGCATTAGAAGATCTTCCCATTAGGCCCCATTAGGCCACAGTAGCCGACCGGGCCTAAAACTTGCGCGGGTCACTTTCACGGACGGGCTCGAAACTGGTGCCAGAAGTTAGCCCCCGACCAGTGCTTCATTGTGAGGCATTGCGTAAAATTTTCCGTCCCCCGAGTGCCGAGCAATAGCCCCTGAAAGGGCTTTCGGCACAATTTTCACGCCCTTATTTGAGCCACTTGTAGCCGAAGGAATTTTGCGCAAATGACTGAGAGGTGCTCCTGGGCACTGCTCATCACTTTGCAATAGGTTCCGGGGCTTTTCGCGAAGGTCGCGTTTTCTCAAACTTTGAGGGCATTAGTGGGTGGGGTGTGAAAACCTCCGAATGCATGGTTCTCAGCTCCTGCTGTGGGCAGCAAGCCAATTTTTTTTCCAAAATGTTGACCTATAAAAGAGCTTACTCGGGTGTGAAAATTATCATTGTGCGCGCGCGCCCCGGACCGCAATTATGATATTTCCTGTTTTCCCATAGGGCCCAAGGCAAATGGGGATAGCGGTTGTACGCGCTTTCTAAGGCTCTGATCGCTTTTAGATTTTGCACGCGGATAGGGCCAACAGAGGCGCAGGTATTGCCATGCGCACCCGCCCGCAACAATGTTTCGATACCGAGTTATCGGGGTGTGGAAGTCCGCCGCCCCGAAGCTTTACGCGCTTCCGTCTCGCGAACTACTATTTTCATCATGCCCACACGGGCATCAGTTTGTAGTACGGGAGGCCGTCTACAAATGGTGAAAATTTCAAAGCCTTCCGTCGGGAAATTAAAAAGTTATGAGCATTAGAAGATCTTCCCATTAGGCCCCATTAGGCCACAGTAGCCGACCGGGCCTAAAACTTGCGCGGGTCACTTTCACGGACGGGCTCGAAACTGGTGCCAGAAGTTAGCCCCCGACCAGTGCTTCATTGTGAGGCATTGCGTAAAATTTTCCGTCCCCCGAGTGCCGAGCAATAGCCCCTGAAAGGGCTTTTGGCACAATTTTCACGCCCTTATTTGAGCCACTTGTAGCCGAAGGAATTTTGCGCAAATGACTGAGAGGTGCTCCTGGGCACTGCTCATCACTTTGCAATAGGTTTTGGGGCTTTTCGTGAAGGTCGCGTTTTCTCAAACTTTGAGGGCATTAGTGGGTGGGGTGTGAAAACCTCCGAATGCATGGTTCTCAGCTCCTGCTGTGGGCAGCAAGCCAATTTTTTTTCCAAAATGTTGACCTATAAAAGAGCTTACTCGGGTGTGAAAATTATCATTGTGCGCGCGCGCCCCGGACCGCAATTATGATATTTCCTGTTTTCCCATAGGGCCCAAGGCAAATGGGGATAGCGGTTGTACGCGCTTTCTAAGGCTCTGATCGCTTTTAGATTTTGCACGCGGATAGGGCCAACAGAGGCGCAGGTATTGCCATGCGCACCCGCCCGCAACAATGTTTCGATACCGAGTTATCGGGGTGTGGAAGTCCGCCTCCCCGAAGCTTTACGCGCTTCCGTCTCGCGAACTACTATTTTCATCATGCCCACACGGGCATCAGTTTGTAGTACGGGAGGCCGTCTACAAATGGTGAAAATTTCAAAGCCTTCTGTCGGGAAATTAAAAAGTTATGAGCATTAGAAGATCTTCCCATTAGGCCCCATTAGGCCACAGTAGCCGACCGGGCCTAAAACTTGCGCGGGTCACTTTCACTGACGGGCTCGAAACTGGTGCCAGAAGTTAGCCCCTGACCAGTGCTTTATTGTGAGGCATTGCGTAAAATTTTCCGTCCCCCGAGTGCCGAGCAATAGCCCCTGAAAGGGCTTTCGGCACAATTTTCACGCCCTTATTTGAGCCACTTGTAGCCGAAGGAATTTTGCGCAAATGACTGAGAGGTGCTCCTGGGCACTGCTCATCACTTTGCAATAGGTTCCGGGGCTTTTCGCGAAGGTCGCGTTTTCTCAAACTTTGAGGGCATTAGTGGGTGGGGTGTGAAAACCTCCGAATGCATGGTTCTCAGCTCCTGCTGTAGGCAGCAAGCCAATTTTTTTTCCAAAATGTTGACCTATAAAAGAGCTTACTCGGGTGTGAAAATTATCATTGTGCGCGCGCGCCCCGGACCGCAATTATGATATTTTTCTGTTTTCCCATAGGGCCCAAGGCAAATGGGGATAGCGGTTGTACGCGCTTTCTAAGGCTCTGATCGCTTTTAGATTTTGCACGCGGATAGGGCCAACAGAGGCGCAGGTATTGCCATGCGCACCCGCCCGCAACAATGTTTCGATCCCGAGTTATCGGGGTGTGGAAGTCCGCCGCCCCGAAGCTTTACGCCCTTCCGTCTCGCGAACTACTATTTTCATCATGCCCACACGGGCATCAGTTTGTAGTACGGGAGGCCGTCTACAAATGGTGAAAATTTCAAAGCCTTCCGTCGGGAAATTAAAAAGTTATGAGCATTAGAAGATCTTCCCATTAGGCCCCATTAGGCCACAGTAGCCGACCGGGCCTAAAACTTGCGCGGGTCACTTTCACTGACGGGCTCGAAACTGGTGCCAGAAGTTAGCCCCCGACCAGTGCTTCATTGTGAGGCATTGCGTAAAATTTTCCGTCCCCCGAGTGCCGAGCAATAGCCCCTGAAAGGGCTTTCGGCACAATTTTCACGCCCTTATTTGAGCCACTTGTAGCCGAAGGAATTTTGCGCAAATGACTGAGAGGTGCTCCTGGGCACTGCTCATCACTTTGCAATAGGTTCCGGGGCTTTTCGCGAAGGTCGCGTTTTCTCAAACTTTGAGGGCATTAGTGGGTGGGGTGTGAAAACCTCCGAATGCATGGTTCTCAGCTCCTGCTGTGGGCAGCAAGCCAATTTTTTTTCCAAAATGTTGACCTATAAAAGAGCTTACTCGGGTGTGAAAATTATCATTGTGCGCGCGCGCCCCGGACCGCAATTATGATATTTCCTGTTTTCCCATAGGGCCCAAGGCAAATGGGGATAGCGGTTGTGCGCGCTTTCTAAGGCTCTGATCGCTTTTAGATTTTGCACGCGGATAGGGCCAACAGAGGCGCAGGTATTGCCATGCGCACCCGCCCGCAACAATGTTTCGATACCGAGTTATCGGGGTGTGGAAGTCCGCCGCCCCGAAGCTTTACGCGCTTCCGTCTCGCGAACTACTATTTTCATCATGCCCACACGGGCATCAGTTTGTAGTACGGGAGGCCGTCTACAAATGGTGAAAATTTCAAAGCCTTCTGTCGGGAAATTAAAAAGTTATGAGCATTAGAAGATCTTCCCATTAGGCCCCATTAGGCCACAGTAGCCGACCGGGCCTAAAACTTGCGCGGGTCACTTTCACGGACGGGCTCGAAACTGGTGCCAGAAGTTAGCCCCCGACCAGTGCTTCATTGTGAGGCATTGCGTAAAATTTTCCGTCCCCCGAGTGCCGAGCAATAGCCCCTGAAAGGGCTTTTGGCACAATTTTCAAGCCCTTATTTGAGCCACTTGTAGCCGAAGGAATTTTGCGCAAATGACTGAGAGGTGCTCCTGGGCACTGCTCATCACTTTGCAATAGGTTTTGGGGCTTTTCGTGAAGGTCGCGTTTTCTCAAACTTTGAGGGCATTAGTGGGTGGGGTGTGAAAACCTCAGAATGCATGGTTCTCAGCTCCTGCTGTGGGCAGCAAGCCAATTTTTTTTCCAAAATGTTGACCTATAAAAGAGCTTACTCGGGTGTGAAAATTATCATTGTGCGCGCGCGCCCCGGACCGCAATTATGATATTTCCTGTTTTCCCATAGGGCCCAAGGCAAATGGGGATAGCGGTTGTACGCGCTTTCTAAGGCTCTGATCGCTTTTAGATTTTGCACGCGGATAGGGCCAACAGAGGCGCAGGTATTGCCATGCGCACCCGCCCGCAACAATGTTTCGATACCGAGTTATCGGGGTGTGGAAGTCCGCCGCCCCGAAGCTTTACGCGCTTCCGTCTCGCGAACTACTATTTTCATCATGCCCACACGGGCATCAGTTTGTAGTACGGGAGGCCGTCTACAAATGGTGAAAATTTCAAAGCCTTCCGTCGGGAAATTAAAAAGTTATGAGCATTAGAAGATCTTCCCATTAGGCCCCATTAGGCCACAGTAGCCGACCGGGCCTAAAACTTGCGCGGGTCACTTTCACGGACGGGCTCGAAACTGGTGCCAGAAGTTAGCCCCCGACCAGTGCTTCATTGTGAGGCATTGCGTAAAATTTTCCGTCCCCCGAGTGCCGAGCAATAGCCCCTGAAAGGGCTTTCGGCACAATTTTCACGCCCTTATTTGAGCCACTTGTAGCCGAAGGAATTTTGCGCAAATGACTGAGAGGTGCTCCTGGGCACTGCTCATCACTTTGCAATAGGTTCCGGGGCTTTTCGCGAAGGTCGCGTTTTCTCAAACTTTGAGGGCATTAGTGGGTGGGGTGTGAAAACCTCCGAATGCATGGTTCTCAGCTCCTGCTGTGGGCAGCAAGCCAATTTTTTTTCCAAAATGTTGACCTATAAAAGAGCTTACTCGGGTGTGAAAATTATCATTGTGCGCACGCACCCCGGACCGCAATTATGATATTTCCTGTTTTCCCATAGGGCCCAAGGCAAATGGGGATAGCGGTTGTACGCGCTTTCTAAGGCTCTGATCGCTTTTAGATTTTGCACGCGGATAGGGCCAACAGAGGCGCAGGTATTGCCATGCGCACCCGCCCGCAACAATGTTTCGATACCGAGTTATCGGGGTGTGGATGTCCGCCGCCCCGAAGCTTTACGCGCTTCCGTCTCGCGAACTACTATTTTCATCATGCCCACACGGGCATCAGTTTGTAGTACGGGAGGCCGTCTACAAATGGTGAAAATTTCAAAGCCTTCCGTCGGGAAATTAAAAAGTTATGAGCATTAGATGATCTTCCCATTAGGCCCCATTAGGCCACAGTAGCCGACCGGGCCTAAAACTTGCGCGGGTCACTTTCACGGACGGGCTCGAAACTGGTGCCAGAAGTTAGCCCCCGACCAGTGCTTCATTGTGAGGCATTGCGTAAAATTTTCCGTCCCCCGAGTGCCGAGCAATAGCCCCTGAAAGGGCTTTCGGCACAATTTTCACGCCCTTATTTGAGCCACTTGTAGCCGAAGGAATTTTGCGCAAATGACTGAGAGGTGCTCCTGGGCACTGCTCATCACTTTGCAATAGGTTCCGGGGCTTTTCGCGAAGGTCGCGTTTTCTCAAACTTTGAGGGCATTAGTGGGTGGGGTGTGAAAACCTCCGAATGCATGGTTCTCAGCTCCTGCTGTGGGCAGCAAGCCAATTTTTTTTCCAAAATGTTGACCTATAAAAGAGCTTACTCGGGTGTGAAAATTATCATTGTGCGCGCGCGCCCCGGACCGCAATTATGATATTTCCTGTTTTCCCATAGGGCCCAAGGCAAATGGGGATAGCGGTTGTACGCGCTTTCTAAGGCTCTGATTGCTTTTAGATTTTGCACGCGGATAGGGCCAACAAAGGCGCAGGTATTGCCATGCGCACCCGCCCGCAACAATGTTTCGATACCGAGTTATCGGGGTGTGGAAGTACGCCGCCCCGAAGCTTTACGCGCTTCCGTCTCGCAAACTACTATTTTCATCATGCCCACACGGGCATCAGTTTGTAGTACGGGAGGCCGTCTACAAATGGTGAAAATTTCAAAGCCTTCCGTCGGGAAATTAAAAAGTTATGAGCATTAGAAGATCTTCCCATTAGGCCCCATAAGGCCACAGTAGCCGACCGGGCCTAAAACTTGCGCGGGTCACTTTCACGGACGGGCTCGAAACTGGTGCCAGAAGTTAGCCCCCGACCAGTGCTTCATTGTGAGGCATTGCGTAAAATTTTCCGTCCCCCGAGTGCCGAGCAATAGCCCCTGAAAGGGCTTTCGGCACAATTTTCACGCCCTTATTTGAGCCACTTGTAGCCGAAGGAATTTTGCGCAAATGACTGAGAGGTGCTCCTGGGCACTGCTCATCACTTTGCAATAGGTTCCGGGGCTTTTCGCGAAGGTCGCGTTTTCTCAAACTTTGACGGCATTAGTGGGTGGGGTGTGAAAACCTCCGAATGCATGGTTCTCAGCTCCTGCTGTGGGCAGCAAGCCAATTTTTTTTCCAAAATGTTGACCTATAAAAGAGCTTACTCGGGTGTGAAAATTATCATTGTGCGCGCGCGCCCCGGACCGCAATTATGATATTTCCTGTTTTCCCATAGGGCCCAAGGCAAATGGGGATAGCGGTTGTACGCGCTTTCTAAGGCTCTGATCGCTTTTAGATTTTGCACGCGGATAGGGCCAACAGAGGCGCAGGTATTGCCATGCACACCCGCCCGAAACAATGTTTCGATACCGAGTTATCGGGGTGTGGAAGTCCGCCGCCCCGAAGCTTTACGCGCTTCCGTCTCGCGAACTACTATTTTCATCATGACCACACGGGCATCAGTTTGTAGTACGGGAGGCCGTCTACAAATGGTGAAAATTTCAAAGCCTTCCGTCGGGAAATAAAAAAGTTATGAGCATTAGAAGATCTTCCCATTAGGCCCCATTAGGCCACAGTAGCCGACCGGGCCTAAAACTTGCGCGGGTCACTTTCACGGACGGGCTCGAAACTGGTGCCAGAAGTTAGCCCCCGACCAGTGCTTCATTGTGAGGCATTGCGTAAAATTTTCCGTCCCCCGAGTGCCGAGCAATAGCCCCTGAAAGGGCTTTCGGCACAATTTTCACGCCCTTATTTGAGCCACTTGTAGCCGAAGGAATTTTGCGCAAATGACTGAGAGGTGCTCCTGGGCACTGCTCATCACTTTGCAATAGGTTCCGGGGCTTTTCGCGAAGGTCGCGTTTTCTCAAACTTTGAGGGCATTAGTGGGTGGGGTGTGAAAACCTCCGAATGCATGGTTCTCAGCTCCTGCTGTGGGCAGCAAGCCAATTTTTTTCCAAAATGTTGACCTATAAAAGAGCTTACTCGGGTGTGAAAATTATCATTGTGCGCGCGCGCCCCGGACCGCAATTATGATATTTCCTGTTTTCCCATAGGGCCCAAGGCAAATGGGGATAGCGGTTGTACGCGCTTTCTAAGGCTCTGATCGCTTTTAGATTTTGCACGCGGATAGGGCCAACAGAGGCGCAGGTATTGCCATGCGCACACGCCCGCAACAATGTTTCGATACCGAGTTATCGGGGTGTGGAAGTCCGCCGCCCCGAAGCTTTACGCGCTTCCGTCTCGCGAACTACTATCTTCATCATGCCCACACGGGCATCAGCTTGTAGTACGGGAGGCCGTCTACAAATGGTGAAAATTTCAAAGCCTTCCGTCGGGAAATTAAAAAGTTATGAGCATTAGAAGATCTTCCCATTAGGCCCCATTAGGCCACAGTAGCCGACCGGGCCTTGCGTAAAATTTTCCGTCCCCCGAGTGCCGAGCAATAGCCCCTGAAAGGGCTTTCGGCACAATTTTCACGCCCTTATTTGAGCCACTTGTAGCCGAAGGAATTTTGCGCAAATGACTGAGAGGTGCTCCTGGGCACTGCTCATCACTTTGCAATAGGTTCCGGGGCTTTTCGCGAAGGTCGCGTTTTCTCAAACTTTGAGGGCATTAGTGGGTGGGGTGTGAAAACCTCCGAATGCATGGTTCTCAGCTCCTGCTGTGGGCAGCAAGCCAATTTTTTTCCAAAATGTTGACCTATAAAAGAGCTTACTCGGGTGTGAAAATTATCATTGTGCGCGCGCGCCCCGGACCCGATTATGATATTTTCTGTTTTCCCATAGGGCCCAAGGCAAATGGGGATAGCGGTTGTACGCGCTTTCTAAGGCTCTGATCGCTTTTAGATTTTGCACGCGGATAGGGCCAACAGAGGCGCAGGTATTGCCATGCGCACACGCCCGCAACAATGTTTCGATACCGAGTTATCGGGGTGTGGAAGTCCGCCGCCCCGAAGCTTTACGCGCTTCCGTCTCGCGAACTACTATCTTCATCATGCCCACACGGGCATCAGTTTGTAGTACGGGAGGCCGTCTACAAATGGTGAAAATTTCAAAGCCTTCCGTCGGGAAATTAAAAAGTTATGAGCATTAGAAGATCTTCCCATTAGGCCCCATTAGGCCACAGTAGCCGACCGGGCCTAAAACTTGCGCGGGTCACTTTCACGGACGGGCTCGAAACTGGTGCCAGAAGTTAGCCCCCGACCAGTGCTTCATTGTGAGGCATTGCGTAAAATTTTCCGTCCCCCGAGTGCCGAGCAATAGCCCCTGAAAGGGCTTTCGGCACAATTTTCACGCCCTTATTTGAGCCACTTGTAGCCGAAGGAATTTTGCGCAAATGACTGAGAGGTGCTCCTGGGCACTGCTCATCACTTTGCAATAGGTTCCGGGGCTTTTCGCGAAGGTCGCGTTTTCTCAAACTTTGAGGGCATTAGTGGGTGGGGTGTGAAAACCTCCGAATGCATGGTTCTCAGCTCCTGCTGTGGGCAGCAAGCCAATTTTTTTTCCAAAATGTTGACCTATAAAAGAGCTTACTCGGGTGTGAAAATTATCATTGTGCGCGCGCGCCCCGGACCGCAATTATGATATTTCCTGTTTTCCCATAGGGCCCAAGGCAAATGGGGATAGCGGTTGTACGCGCTTTCTAAGGCTCTGATCGCTTTTAGATTTTGCACGCGGATAGGGCCAACAGAGGCGCAGGTATTGCCATGCGCACCCGCCCGCAACAATGTTTCGATACCGAGTTATCGGGGTGTGGAAGTCCGCCGCCCCGAAGCTTTACGCGCTTCCGTCTCGCGAACTACTATTTTCATCATGCCCACACGGGCATCAGTTTGTAGTACGGGAGGCCGTCTACAAATGGTGAAAATTTCAAAGCCTTCCGTCGGGAAATTAAAAAGTTATGAGCATTAGAAGATCTTCCCATTAGGCCCCATTAGGCCACAGTAGCCGACCGGGCCTAAAACTTGCGCGGGTCACTTTCACGGACGGGCTCGAAACTGGTGCCAGAAGTTAGCCCCCGACCAGTGCTTCATTGTGAGGCATTGCGTAAAATTTTCCGTCCCCCGAGTGCCGAGCAATAGCCCCTGAAAGGGCTTTCGGCACAATTTTCACACCCTTATTTGAGCCACTTGTAGCCGAAGGAATTTTGCGCAAATGACTGAGAGGTGCTCCTGGGCACTGCTCATCACTTTGCAATAGGTTCCGGGGCTTTTCGCGAAGGTCGCGTTTTCTCAAACTTTGAGGGCATTAGTGGGTGGGGTGTGAAAACCTCCGAATGCATGGTTCTCAGCTCCTGCTGTGGGCAGCAAGCCAATTTTTTTTCCAAAATGTTGACCTATAAAAGAGCTTACTCGGGTGTGAAAATTATCATTGTGCGCGCGCGCCCCGGACCGCAATTATGATATTTCCTGTTTTCCCATAGGGCCCAAGGCAAATGGGGATAGCGGTTGTACGCGCTTTCTAAGGCTCTGATCGCTTTTAGATTTTGCACGCGGATAGGGCCAACAGAGGCGCAGGTATTGCCATGCGCACCCGCCCGCAACAATGTTTCGATACCGAGTTATCGGGGTGTGGAAGTCCGCCGCCCCGAAGCTTTACGCGCTTCCGTCTCGCGAACTACTATTTTCATCATGCCCACACGGGCATCAGTTTGTAGTACGGGAGGCCGTCTACAAATGGTGAAAATTTCAAAGCCTTCCGTCGGGAAATTAAAAAGTTATGAGCATTAGAAGATCTTCCCATTAGGCCCCATTAGGCCACAGTAGCCGACCGGGCCTAAAACTTGCGCGGGTCACTTTCACGGACGAGCTCGAAACTGGTGCCAGAAGTTAGCCCCCGACCAGTGCTTCATTGTGAGGCATTGCGTAAAATTTTCCGTCCCCCGAGTGCCGAGCAATAGCCCCTGAAAGGGCTTTCGGCACAATTTTCACGCCCTTATTTGAGCCACTTGTAGCCGAAGGAATTTTGCGCAAATGACTGAGAGGTGCTCCTGGGCACTGCTCATCACTTTGAAATAGGTTCCGGGGCTTTTCGCGAAGGTCGCGTTTTCTCAAACTTTGAGGGCATTAGTGGGTGGGGTGTGAAAACCTCCGAATGCATGGTTCTCAGCTCCTGCTGTGGGCAGCAAGCCAATTTTTTTTCCAAGATGTTGACCTATAAAAGAGCTTACTCGGGTGTGAAAATTATCATTGTGCGCGCGCGCCCCGGACCGCAATTATGATATTTCCTGTTTTCCCATAGGGCCCAAGGCAAATGGGGATAGCGGTTGTACGCGCTTTCTAAGGCTCTGATCGCTTTTAGATTTTGCACGCGGATAGGGCCAACAGAGGCGCAGGTATTGCCATGCGCACCCGCCCGCAACAATGTTTCGATACCGAGTTATCGGGGTGTGGAAGTCCGCCGCCCCGAAGCTTTACGCGCTTCCGTCTCGCGAACTACTATTTTCATCATGCCCACACGGGCATCAGTTTGTAGTACGGGAGGCCGTCTACAAATGGTGAAAATTTCAAAGCCTTCCGTCGGGAAATTAAAAAGTTATGAGCATTAGAAGATCTTCCCATTAGGCCCCATTAGGCCACAGTAGCCGACCGGGCCTAAAACTTGCGCGGGTCACTTTCACGGACGGGCTCGAAACTGGTGCCAGAAGTTAGCCCCCGACCAGTGCTTCATTGTGAGACATTGCGTAAAATTTTTCGTCCCCCGAGTGCCGAGCAATAGCCCCTGAAAGGGCTTTCGGCACAATTTTCACGCCCTTATTTGAGCCACTTGTAGCCGAAGGAATTTTGCGCAAATGACTGAGAGGTGCTCCTGGGCACTGCTCATCACTTTGCAATAGGTTCCGGGGCTTTTCACGAAGGTCGCGTTTTCTCAAACTTTGACGGCATTAGTGGGTGGGGTGTGAAAACCTCCGAATGCATGGTTCTCAGCTCCTGCTGTGGGCAGCAAGCCAATTTTTTTTCCAAAATGTTGACCTATAAAAGAGCTTACTCGGGTGTGAAAATTATCATTGTGCGCGCGCGCCCCGGACCGCAATTATGATATTTCCTGTTTTCCCATAGGGCCCAAGGCAAATGGGGATAGCGGTTGTACGCGCTTTCTAAGGCTCTGATCGCTTTTAGATTTTGCAAGCGGATAGGGCCAACAGAGGCGCAGGTATTGCCATACACACCCACCCGCAACAATGTTTCGATACCGAGTTATCGGGGTGTGGAAGTCCGCCGCCCCGAAGCTTTACGCGCTTCCGTCTCGCGAACTACTATTTTCATCATGACCACACGGGCATCAGTTTGTAGTACGGGAGGCCGTCTACAAATGGTGAAAATTTCAAAGCCTTCCGTCGGGAAATTAAAAAGTTATGAGCATTAGAAGATCTTCCCATTAGGCCCCATTAGGCCACAGTAGCCGACCGGGCCTAAAACTTGCGCGGGTCACTTTCACGGACGGGCTCGAAACTGGTGCCAGAAGTTAGCCCCCGACCAGTGCTTCATTGTGAGGCATTGCGTAAAATTTTCCGTCCCCGAGTGCCGAGCAATAGCCCCTGAAAGGGCTTTCGGCACAATTTTCACGCCCTTATTTGAGCCACTTGTAGCCGAAGGAATTTTGCGCAAATGACTGAGAGGTGCTCCTGGGCACTGCTCATCACTTTGCAATAGGTTCCGGGGCTTTTCGCGAAGGTCGCGTTTTCTCAAACTTTGAGGGCATTAGTGGGTGGGGTGTGAAAACCTCCGAATGCATGGTTCTCAGCTCCTGCTGTGGGCAGCAAGCCAATTTTTTTCCAAAATGTTGACCTATAAAAGAGCTTACTCGGGTGTGAAAATTATCATTGTGCCCGCGCGCCCCGGACCGCAATTATGATATTTCCTGTTTTCCCATAGGGCCCAAGGCAAATGGGGATAGCGGTTGTACGCGCTTTCTAAGGCTCTGATCGCTTTTAGATTTTGCACGCGGATAGGGCCAACAGAGGCGCAGGTATTGCCATGCGCACACGCCCGCAACAATGTTTCGATACCGAGTTATCGGGGTGTGGAAGTCCGCCGCCCCGAAGCTTTACGCGCTTCCGTCTCGCGAACTACTATTTTCATCATGCCCACACGGGCATCAGTTTGTAGTACGGGAGGCCGTCTACAAATGGTGAAAATTTCAAAGCCTTCCGTCGGGAAATTAAAAAGTTATGAGCATTAGAAGATCTTCCCATTAGGCCCCATTAGGCCACAGTAGCCGACCGGGCCTAAAACTTGCGCGGGTCACTTTCACGGACGGGCTCGAAACTGGTGCCAGAAGTTAGCCCCCGACCAGTGCTTCATTGTGAGGCATTGCGTAAAATTTTCCGTCCCCCGAGTGCCGAGCAATAGCCCCTGAAAGGGCTTTCGGCACAATTTTCACGCCCTTATTTGAGCCACTTGTAGCCGAAGGAATTTTGCGCAAATGACTGAGAGGTGCTCCTGGGCACTGCTCATCACTTTGCAATAGGTTCCGGGGCTTTTCGCGAAGGTCGCGTTTTCTCAAACTTTGAGGGCATTAGTGGGTGGGGTGTGAAAACCTCCGAATGCATGGTTCTCAGCTCCTGCTGTGGGCAGCAAGCCAATTTTTTTTCCAAAATGTTGACCTATAAAAGAGCTTACTCGGGTGTGAAAATTATCATTGTGCGCGCGCGCCCCGGACCGCAATTATGATATTTCCTGTTTTCCCATAGGGCCCAAGGCAAATGGGGATAGCGGTTGTACGCGCTTTCTAAGGCTCTGATCGCTTTTAGATTTTGCACGCGGATAGGGCCAACAGAGGCGCAGGTATTGCCATGCGCACCCGCCCGCAACAATGTTTCGATACCGAGTTATCGGGGTGTGGAAGTCCGCCGCCCCGAAGCTTTACGCGCTTCCGTCTCGCGAACTACTATTTTCATCATGCCCACACGGGCATCAGTTTGTAGTACGGGAGGCCGTCTACAAATGGTGAAAATTTCAAAGCCTTCCGTCGGGAAATTAAAAAGTTATGAGCATTAGAAGATCTTCCCATTAGGCCCCATTAGGCCACAGTAGCCGACCGGGCCTAAAACTTGCACGGGTCACTTTCACGGACGGGCTCGAAACTGGTGCCAGAAGTTAGCCCCTGACCAGTGCTTCATTGTGAGGCATTGCGTAAAATTTTCCGTCCCCCGAGTGCCGAGCAATAGCCCCTGAAAGGGCTTTCGGCACAATTTTCACGCCCTAATTTGAGCCACTTGTAGCCGAAGGAATTTTGCGCAAATGACTGAGAGGTGCTCCTGGGCACTGCTCATCACTTTGCAATAGGTTCCGGGGCTTTTCGCGAAGGTCGAGTTTTCTCAAACTTTGAGGGCATTAGTGGGTGGGGTGTGAAAACCTCCGAATGCATGGTTCTCAGCTCCTGCTGTGGGCAGCAAGCCAATTTTTTTTCCAAAATGTTGACCTATAAAAGAGCTTACTCGGGTGTGAAAATTATCATTGTGTGCGCGCGCCCCGGACCGCAATAATGATATTTCCTGTTTCCCCATAGGGCCCAAGGCAAATGGGGATAGCGGTTGTACGCGCTTTCTAAGGCTCTGATCGCTTTTAGATTTTGCACGCGGATAGGGCCAACAGAGGCGCAGGTATTGCCATGCGCACCCGCCCGCAACAATGTTTCGATACCGAGTTATCGGGGTGTGGAAGTCCGCCGCCCCGAAGCTTTACGCGCTTCCGTCTCGCGAACTACTATTTTCATTATGCCCACACGGGCATCAGTTTGTAGTACGGGAGGCCGTCTACAAATGGTGAAAATTTCAAAGCCTTCCGTCGGGAAATTAAAAAGTTATGAGCATTAGAAGATCTTCCCATTAGGCCCCATGAGGCCACAGTAGCCGACCGGGCCTAAAACTTGCGCGGGTCACTTTCACGGACAGGCTCGAAACTGGTGCCAGAAGTTAGCCCCCGACCAGTGCTTCATTGTGAGGCATTGCGTAAAATTTTCCGTCCCCCGAGTGCCGAGCAATAGCCCCTGAAAGGGCTTTCGGCACAATTTTCACGCCCTTATTTGAGCCACTTGTAGCCGAAGGAATTTTGCGCAAATGACTGAGAGGTGCTCCTGGGCACTGCTCATCACTTTGCAATAGGTTCCGGGGCTTTTCGCGAAGGTCGCGTTTTCTCAAACTTTGAGGGCATTAGTGGGTGTGGTGTGAAAACCTCCGAATGCATGGTTCTCAGCTCCTGCTGTGGGCAGCAAGCCAATTTTTTTTCCAAAGTGTTGACCTATAAAAGAGCTTACTCGGGTGTGAAAATTATCATTGTGCGCGCGCGCCCCGGACCGCAATTATGATATTTCCTGTTTTCCCATAGGGCCCAAGGCAAATGGGGATAGCGGTTGTACGCGCTTTCTAAGGCTCTGATTGCTTTTAGATTTTGCACGCAGATAGGGCCAACAGAGGCGCAGGTATTGCCATGCGCACCCGCCCGCAACAATGTTTCGATACCGAGTTATCGGGGTGTGGAAGTCCGCCGCCCCGAAGCTTTACGCGCTTCCGTCTCGCGAACTACTATTTTCATCATGCCCACACGGGCATCAGTTTGTAGTACGGGAGGAAGTCCGCCGCCCCGAAGCTTTACGCGCTTCCGTCTCGCGAACTACTATTTTCATCATGCCAACACGGGCATCAGTTTGTAGTACGGGAGGCCGTCTACAAATGGTGAAAATTTCAAAGCCTTCCGTCGGGAAATTAAAAAGTTATGAGCATTAGAAGATCTTCCCATTAGGCCCCATTAGGCCACAGTAGCCGACCGGGCCTAAAACTTGCGCGGGTCACTTTCACGGACGGGCTCGAAACTGGTGCCAGAAGTTAGCCCCCGACCAGTGCTTCATTGTGAGGCATTGCGTAAAATTTTCCGTCCCCCGAGTGCCGAGCAATAGCCCCTGAAAGGGCTTTCGGCACAATTTTCACGCCCTTATTTGAGCCACTTGTAGCCGAAGGAATTTTGTGCAAATGACTGAGAGGTGCTCCTGGGCACTGCTCATCACTTTGCAATAGGTTCTGGGGCTTTTCGCGAAGGTCGCGTTTTCTCAAACTTTGAGGGCATTAGTGGGTGGGGTGTGAAAACCTCCGAATGCATGGTTCTCAGCTCCTGCTGTGGGCAGCAAGCCAATTTTTTTTCCAAAATGTTGAACTTTAAAAGAGCTTACTCAGGTGTGAAAATTATCATTGTGCGCGCGCGGCCCCGGACCGCAATTATGATATTTCCTGTTTTCCCATAGGGCCCAAGGCAAATGGGGATAGCGGTTTTACGCGCTTTCTAGGGCTCTGATCGCTTTTAGATTTTGCACGCGGATAGGGCCAACAGAGGCGCAGGTATTGCCATGCGCACCCGCCCGCAACAATGTTTCGATACCGAGTTATCGGGGTGTGGAAGTCCGCCGCCCCGAAGCTTTACGCGCTTCTGTCTCGCGAACTACTATTTTCATCATGCCCACACGGGCATCAGTTTGTAGTACGGGAGGCCGTCTACAAATGGTGAAAATTTCAAAGCCTTCCGTCGGGAAATTAAAAAGTTATGAGCATTAAAAGATCTTCCCATTAGGCCCCATTAGGCCACAGTAGCCGACCGGGCCTAAAACTTGCGCGGGTCACTTTCACGGACAGGCTCGAAAATGGTGCCAGAAGTTAGCCCCCGACCAGTGCTTCATTGTGAGGCATTGCGTAAAATTTTCCGTCCCCCGAGTGCCGAGCAATAGCCCCTGAAAGGGCTTTCGGCACAATTTTCACGCCCTTATTTGAGCCACTTGTAGCCGAAGGAATTTTGCGCAAATGATTGAGAGGTGCTCCTGGGCACTGCTCATCACTTTGCAATAGGTTCCGGGGCTTTTCGCGAAGGTCGCGTTTTCTCAAACTTTGAGGGCATTAGTGGGTGGGGTGTGAAAACCTCCGAATGCATGGTTCTCAGCTCCTGCTGTGGGCAGCAAGCCAATTTTTTTTCCAAAATGTTGACCTATAAAAGAGCTTACTCGGGTGTGAAAATTATCATTGTGCGCGCGCGCCCCGGACCACAATTATGATATTTCCTGTTTTCCCATAGGGCCCAAGGCAAATGGGGATAGCGGTTGTACGCGCTTTCTAAGGCTCTGATCGCTTTTAGATTTTGCACGCGGATAGGGCCAACAGAGGCGCAGGTATTGCCATGCGCACCCGCCCACAACAATGTTTCGATACCGAGTTATCGGGGTGTGGAAGTCCGCCGCCCCGAAGCTTTACGCGCTTCCGTCTTGCGAACTACTATTTTCATCATGCCCACACGGGCATCAGTTTGTAGTACGGGAGGCCGTCTACAAATGGTGAAAATTTCAAAGCCTTCCGTCGGGAAATTAAAAAGTTATGAGCATTAGAAGATCTTCCCATTAGGCCCCATTAGGCCACAGTAGCCGACCGGGCCTAAAACTTGCGCGGGTCACTTTCACGGACGGGCTCGAAACTGGTGCCAGAAGTTAGCCCCCGACCAGTGCTTCATTGTGAGGCATTGCGTAAAATTTTCCGTCCCCCGAGTGCCGAGCAATAGCCCCTGAAAGGGCTTTCAGCACAATTTTCACGCCCTTATTTGAGCCACTTGTAGCCGAAGGAATTTTGCGCAAATGACTGAGAGGTGCTCCTGGGCACTGCTCATCACTTTGCAATAGGTTCCGGGGCTTTTCGCGAAGGTCGCGTTTTCTCAAACTTTGAGGGCATTAGTGGGTGGGGTGTGAAAACCTCCGAATGCATGGTTCTCAGCTCCTGCTGTGGGCAGCAAGCCAATTTTTTTTCCAAAATGTTGACCTATAAAAGAGCTTACTCGGGTGTGAAAATTATCATTGTGCGCGCGCGCCCCGGACCGCAATTATGATATTTCCTGTTTTCCCATAGGGCCCAAGGCAAATGGGGATAGCGGTTGTACGCGCTTTCTAAGGCTCTGATCGCTTTTAGATTTTGCACGCGGATAGGGCCAACAGAGGCGCAGGTATTGCCATGCGCACCCGCCCGCAACAATGTTTCGATACCGAGTTATCGGGGTGTGGAAGTCCGCCGCCCCGAAGCTTTACGCGCTTCCGTCTCGCGAACTACTATTTTCATCATGCCCACACGGGCATCAGTTTGTAGTACGGGAGGCCGTCTACAAATGGTGAAAATTTCAAAGCCTTCCGTCGGGAAATTTAAAAGTTATGAGCATTAGAAGATCTTCCCATTAGGCCCCATTAGGCCACAGTAGCCGACCGGGCCTAAAACTTGCGCGGGTCACTTTCACGGACGGGCTCGAAACTGGTGCCAGAAGTTAGCCCCCGACCAGTGCTTCATTGTGAGGCATTGCGTAAAATTTTCCGTCCCCCGAGTGCCGAGCAATAGCCCCTGAAAGGGCTTTCGGCACAATTTTCACGCCCTTATTTGAGCCACTTGTAGCCGAAGGAATTTTGCGCAAATGACTGAGAGGTGCTCCTGGGCACTGCTCATCACTTTGCAATAGGTTCCGGGGCTTTTCGCGAAGGTCGCGTTTTCTCAAACTTTGAGGGCATTAGTGGGTGGGGTGTGAAAACCTCCGAATGCATGGTTCTCAGCTCCTGCTGTGGGCAGCAAGCCAATTTTTTTTCCAAAATGTTGACCTATAAAAGAGCTTACTCGGGTGTGAAAATTATCATTGTGCGCGCGCGCCCCGGACCGCAATTATGATATTTCCTGTTTTCCCATAGGGCCCAAGGCAAATGGGGATAGCGGTTGTACGCGCTTTCTAAGGCTCTGATCGCTTTTAGATTTTGCACGCGGATAGGGCCAACAGAGGCGCAGGTATTGCCATGCGCACCCGCCCGCAACAATGTTTCGATACCTTGTTATCGGGGTGTGGAAGTCCGCAGCCCCGAAGCTTTACACGCTTCCGTCTCGCAAACTACTATTTTCATCCTGCCCACACGGGCATCAGTTTGTAGTACGGGAGGCCGTCTACAAATGGTGAAAATTTCAAAGCCTTCCGTCAGGAAATTAAAAAGTTATGAGCATTAGAAGATCTTCCCATTAGGCCCCATTAGGCCACAGTAGCCGACCGGGCCTAAAACTTGCGCGGGTCACTTTCACGGACGGGCTCGAAACTGGTGCCAGAAGTTAGCCCCCGACCAGTGCTTCATTGTGAGGCATTGCGTAAAATTTTCCGTCCCCCGAGTGCCGAGCAATAGCCCCTGAAAGGGCTTTCGGCACAATTTTCACGCCCTAAATTGAGCCACTTGTAGCCGAAGGAATTTTGCGCAAATGACTGAGAGGTGCTCCTGGGCACTGCTCATCACTTTGCAATAGGTTCCGGGGCTTTTCGCGAAGGTCGCGTTTTCTCAAACTTTGAGGGCATTAGTGGGTGGGGTGTGAAAACCTCCGAATGCATGGTTCTCAGCTCCTGCTGTGGGCAGCAAGCCAATTTTTTTCCAAAATGTTGACCTATAAAAGAGCTTACTCGGGTGTGAAAATTATCATTGTGCGCGCGCGCCCCGGACCGCAATTATGATATTTCCTGTTTTACCATAGGGCCCAAGGCAAATGGGGATAGCGGTTGTACGCGCTTTCTAAGGCTCTGATCGCTTTTAGATTTTGCACGCGGATAGGGCCAACAGAGGCGCAGGTATTGCCATGCGCACCCGCCCGCAACAATGTTTCGATACCGAGTTATCGGGGTGTGGAAGTCCGCCGCCCCGAAGCTTTACGCGCTTCCGTCTCGCGAACTACTATTTTCATCATGCCCACACGGGCATCAGTTTGTAGTACGGGAGGCCGTCTACAAATGGTGAAAATTTCAAAGCCTTCCGTCGGGAAATTAAAAAGTTATGAGCATTAGAAGATCTTCCCATTAGGCCCCATTAGGCCACAGTAGCCGACCGGGCCTAAAACTTGCGCGGGTCACTTTCAGGGACGGGCTCGAAACTGGTGCCAGAAGTTAGCCCCCGACCAGTGCTTCATTGTGAGGCATTGCGTAAAATTTTCCGTCCCCTGAGTGCCGAGCAATAGCCCCTGAAAGGGCTTTCGGCACAATTTTCACGCCCTTATTTGAGCCACTTGTAGCCGAAGGAATTTTGCGCAAATGACTGAGAGGTGCTCCTGGGCACTGCTCATCACTTTGCAATAGGTTCCGGGGCTTTTCGCGAAGGTCGCGTTTTCTCAAACTTTGAGGGCATTAGTGGGTGGGGTGTGAAAACCTCCGAATGCATGGTTCTCAGCTCCTGCTGTGGGCAGCAAGCCAATTTTTTTCCAAAATGTTGACCTATAAAAGAGCTTACTCGGGTGTGAAAATTATCATTGTGCGCGCGCGCCCCGGACCGCAATTATGATATTTCCTGTTTTCCCATAGGGCCCAAGGCAAATTGGGATAGCGGTTGTACGCGCTTTCTAAGGCTCTGATCGCTTTTAGATTTTGCACGCGGATAGGGCCAACAGAGGCGCAGGTATTGCCATGCGCACCCGCCCGCAACAATGTTTCGATACCGAGTTATCGGGGTGTGGAAGTCCGCCGCCCCGAAGCTTTACGCGCTTCCGTCTTGCGAACTACTATTTTCATCATGCCCACACGGGCATCAGTTTGTAGTACGGGAGGCCGTCTACAAATGGTGAAAATTTCAAAGCCTTCCGTCGGGAAATTAAAAAGTTATGAGCATTAGAAGATCTTCCCATTAGGCCCCATTAGGCCACAGTAGCCGACCGGGCCTAAAACTTGCGCAGGTCACTTTCACGGACGGGCTCGAAACTGGTGCCAGAAGTTAGCCCCCGACCAGTGCTTCATTGTGAGGCATTGCGTAAAATTTTCCGTCCCCCGAGTGCCGAGCAATAGCCCCTGAAAGGGCTTTCGGCACAATTTTCACGCCCTTATTTGAGCCACTTGTAGCCGAAGGAATTTTGCGCAAATGACTGAGAGGTGCTCCTGGGCACTGCTCATCACTTTGAAATAGGTTCCGGGGCTTTTCGCGAAGGTCGCGTTTTCTCAAACTTTGAGGGCATTAGTGGGTGGGGTGTGAAAACCTCCGAATGCATGGTTCTCAGCTCCTGCTGTGGGCAGCAAGCCAATTTTTTTTCCAAAATGTTGACCTATAAAAGAGCTTACTCGTGTGTGAAAATTATCATTGTGCGCGCGCGCCCCGGACCGCAATTATGATATTTCCTGTTTTCCCATAGGGCCCAAGGCAAATGGGGATAGCGGTTGTACGCGCTTTCTAAGGCTCTGATCGCTTTTAGATTTTGCACGCGGATAGGGCCAACAGAGGCGCAGGTATTGCCATGCGCACCCGCCCGCAACAATGTTTCGATACCGAGTTATCGGGGTGTGGAAGTCCGCCGCCCCGAAGCTTTACGCGCTTCCGTCTCGCGAACTACTATTTTCATCATGCCCACACGGGCATCAGTTTGTAGTACGGGAGGCCGTCTACAAATGGTGAAAATTTCAAAGCCTTCCGTCGGGAAATTTAAAAGTTATGAGCATTAGAAGATCTTCCCATTAGGCCCCATTAGGCCACAGTAGCCGACCGGGCCTAAAACTTGCGCGGGTCACTTTCACGGACGGGCTCGAAACTGGTGCCAGAAGTTAGCCCCCGACCAGTGCTTCATTGTGAGGCATTGCGTAAAATTTTCCGTCCCCCGAGTGCCGAGCAATAGCCCCTGAAAGGGCTTTCGGCACAATTTTCACGCCCTTATTTGAGCCACTTGTAGCCGAAGGAATTTTGCGCAAATGACTGAGAGGTGCTCCTGGGCACTGCTCATCACTTTGCAATAGGTTCCGGGGCTTTTCGCGAAGGTCGCGTTTTCTCAAACTTTGAGGGCATTAGTGGGTGGGGTGTGAAAACCTCCGAATGCATGGTTCTCAGCTCCTGCTGTGGGCAGCAAGCCAATTTTTTTTCCAAAATGTTGACCTATAAAAGAGCTTACTCGGGTGTGAAAATTATCATTGTGCGCGCGCGCCCCGGACCGCAATTATGATATTTCCTGTTTTCCCATAGGGCCCAAGGCAAATGGGGATAGCGGTTGTACGCGCTTTCTAAGGCTCTGATCGCTTTTAGATTTTGCACGTGGATAGGGCCAACAGAGGCGCAGGTATTGCCATGCGCACCCGCCCGCAACAATGTTTCGATACCGAGTTATCGGGGTGTGGAAGTCCGCCGCCCCGAAGCTTTACGCGCTTCCGTCTCGCGAACTACTATTTTCATCATGCCCACACGGGCATCAGTTTGTAGTACGGGAGGCCGTCTACAAATGGTGAAAATTTCAAAGCCTTCCGTCGGGAAATTAAAAAGTTATGAGCATTAGAAGATCTTCCCATTAGGCCCCATTAGGCCACAGTAGCCGACCGGGCCTAAAACTTGCGCGGGTCACTTTCACGGACGGGCTCGAAACTGGTGCCAGAAGTTAGCCCCCGACCAGTGCTTCATTGTGAGGCATTGCGTAAAATTTTCCGTCCCCCGAGTGCCGAGCAATAGCCCCTGAAAGGGCTTTCGGCACAATTTTCACGCCCTTATTTGAGCCACTTGTAGCCGAAGGAATTTTGCGCAAATGACTGAGAGGTGCTCCTGGGCACTGCTCATCACTTTGCAATAGGTTCCGGGGCTTTTCGCGAAGGTCGCGTTTTCTCAAACTTTGAGGGCATTAGTGGGTGGGGTGTGAAAACCTCCGAATGCATGGTTCTCAGCTCCTGCTGTGGGCAGCAAGCCAATTTTTTTTCCAAAATGTTGACCTATAAAAGAGCTTACTCGGGTGTGAAAATTATCATTGTGCGCGCGCGCCCCGGACCGCAATTATGATATTTCCTGTTTTCCCATAGGGCCCAAGGCAAATGGGGATAGCGGTTGTACGCGCTTTCTAAGGCTCTGATCGCTTTTAGATTTTGCACGCGGATAGGGCCAACAGAGGCGCAGGTATTGCCATGCGCACCCGCCCGCAACAATGTTTCGATACCGAGTTATCGGGGTGTGGAATTCCGCCGCCCCGAAGCTTTACGCGCTTCCGTCTCGCGAACTACTATTTTCATCATGCCCACACGGGCATCAGTTTGTAGTACGGGAGGCCATCTACAAATGGTGAAAATTTCAAAGCCTTCCGTCGGGAAATTAAAAAGTTATGAGCATTAGAAGATCTTCCCATTAGGCCCCATTAGGCCACAGTAGCCGACCGGGCCTAAAACTTGCGCGGGTCACTTTCACAGACGGGCTGGAAACTGGTGCCAGAAGTTAGCCCCCGACCAGTGCTTCATTGTGAGGCATTGCGTAAAATTTTCCGTCCCCCGAGTGCCGAGCAATAGCCCCTGAAAGGGCTTTCGGCACAATTTTCACGCCCTTATTTGAGCCACTTGTAGCCGAAGGAATTTTGCGCAAATGACTGAGAGGTGCTCCTGGGCACTGCTCATCACTTTGCAATAGGTTCCGGGGCTTTTCGCGAAGGTCGCGTTTTCTCAAACTTTGAGGGCATTAGTGGGTGGGGTGTGAAAACCTCCGAATGCATGGTTCTCAGCTCCTGCTGTGGGCAGCAAGCCAATTTTTTTTCCAAAATGTTGACCTATAAAAGAGCTTACTCGGGTGTGAAAATTATCATTGTGCGCGCGCGCCCCGGACCGCAATTATGATATTTCCTGTTTTCCCATAGGGCCCAAGGCAAATGGGGATAGCGGTTGTACGCGCTTTCTAAGGCTCTGATCGCTTTTAGATTTTGCACGCGGATAGGGCCAACAGAGGCGCAGGTATTGCCATGCGCACCCGCCCGCAACAATGTTTCGATACCGAGTTATCGGGGTGTGGAAGTCCGCCGCCCCGAAGCTTTACGCGCTTCCGTCTCGCTAACTACTATTTTCATCATGCCCACACGGGCATCAGTTTGTAGTACGGGAGGCCGTCTACAAATGGTGAAAATTTCAAAGCCTTCCGTCGGGAAATTGAAAAGTTATGAGCATTAGAAGATCTTCCCATTAGGCCCCATTAGGCCACAGTAGCCGACCGGGCCTAAAACTTGCGCGGGTCACTTTCACGGACGGGCTCGAAACTGGTGCCAGAAGTTAGCCCCCGACCAGTGCTTCATTGTGAGGCATTGCGTAAAATTTTCCGTCCCCCGAGTGCCGAGCAAAAGCCCCTGAAAGGGCTTTCGGCACAATTTTCACGCCCTTATTTGAGCCACTTGTAGCCGAAGGAATTTTGCGCAAATGACTGAGAGGTGCTCCTGGGCACTGCTCATCACTTTGCAATAGGTTCCGGGGCTTTTCGCGAAGGTCGCGTTTTCTCAAACTTTGAGGGCATTAGTGGGTGGGGTGTGAAAACCTCCGAATGCATGGTTCTCAGCTCCTGCTGTGGGCAGCAAGCCAATTTTTTTTCCAAAATGTTGACCTATAAAAGAGCTTACTCGGGTGTGAAAATTATCATTGTGGGCGCGCGCCCCGGACCGCAATTATGATATTTCCTGTTTTCCCATAGGGCCCAAGGCAAATGGGGATAGCGGTTGTACGCGCTTTCTAAGGCTCTGATCGCTTTTAGATTTTGCACGCGGATAGGGCCAACAGAGGCGCAGGTATTGCCATGCGCACCCGCCCGCAACAATGTTTCGATACCGAGTTATCGGGGTGTGGAAGTCCGCCGCCCCGAAGCTTTACGCGCTTCCGTCTCGCGAACTACTATTTTCATCATGCCCACACGGGCATCAGTTTGTAGTACGGGAGGCCGTCTACAAATGGTGAAAATTTCAAAGCCTTCCGTCGGGAAATTAAAAAGTTATGAGCATTAGAAGATCTTCCCATTAGGCCCCATTAGGCCACAGTAGCCGACCGGGCCTAAAACTTGCGCGGGTCACTTTCACGGACGGGCTCGAAACTGGTGCCAGAAGTTAGCCCCCGACCAGTGCTTCATTGTGAGGCATTGCGTAAAATTTTCCGTCCCCCGAGTGCCGAGCAATAGCCCCTGAAAGGGCTTTCGGCACAATTTTCACGCCCTTATTTGAGCCACTTGTAGCCGAAGGAATTTTGCGCAAATGACTGAGAGGTGCTCCTGGGCACTGCTCATCACTTTGCAATAGGTTCCGGGGCTTTTCGCGAAGGTCGCGTTTTCTCAAACTTTGAGGGCATTAGTGGGTGGGGTGTGAAAACCTCCGAATGCATGGTTCTCAGCTCCTGCTGTGGGCAGCAAGCCAATTTTTTTTCCAAAATGTTGACCTATAAAAGAGCTTACTCGGGTGTGAAAATTATCATTGTGCGCGCGCGCCCCGGACAGCAATTATGATATTTCCTGTTTTCCCATAGGGCCCAAGGCAAATGGGGATAGCAGTTGTACGTGCTTTCTAAGGCTCTGATCGCTTTTAGATTTTGCACGCGGATAGGGCCAACAGAGGCGCAGGTATTGCCATGCGCACCCGCCCCCAACAATGTTTCGATACCGAGTTATCGGGGTGTGGAAGTCCGCCGCCCCGAAGCTTTACGCGCTTCCGTCTCGCGAACTACTATTTTCATCATGCCCACACGGGCATCAGTTTGTAGTACGGGAGGCCGTCTACAAATGGTGAAAATTTCAAAGCCTTCCGTCGGGAAATTAAAAAGTTATGAGCATTAGAAGATCTTCCCATTAGGCCCCATTAGGCCACAGTAGCCGACCGGGCCTAAAACTTGCGCGGGTCACTTTCACAGACGGGCTGGAAACTGGTGCCAGAAGTTAGCCCCCGACCAGTGCTTCATTGTGAGGCATTGCGTAAAATTTTCCGTCCCCCGAGTGCCGAGCAATAGCCCCTGAAAGGGCTTTCGGCACAATTTTCACGCCCTTATTTGAGCCACTTGTAGCCGAAGGAATTTTGCGCAAATGACTGAGAGGTGCTCCTGGGCACTGCTCATCACTTTGCAATAGGTTCCGGGGCTTTTCGCGAAGGTCGCGTTTTCTCAAACTTTGAGGGCATTAGTGGGTGGGGTGTGAAAACCTCCGAATGCATGGTTCTCAGCTCCTGCTGTGGGCAGCAAGCCAATTTTTTTTCCAAAATGTTGACCTATAATAGAGCTTACTCGGGTGTGAAAATTATCATTGTGCGCGCGCGCCCCGGACCGCAATTATGATATTTCCTGTTTTCCCATAGGGCCCAAGGCAAATGGGGATAGCGGTTGTACGCGCTTTCTAAGGCTCTGATCGCTTTTAGATTTTGCACGCGGATAGGGCCAACAGAGGCGCAGGTATTGCCATGCGCACCCGCCCACAACAATGTTTCGATACCGAGTTATCGGGGTGTGGAAGTCCGCCGCCCCGAAGCTTTACGCGCTTCCGTCTCGCGAACTACTATTTTCATCATGCCCACACGGGCATCAGTTTGTAGTACGGGAGGCCGTCTACAAATGGTGAAAATTTCAAAGCCTTCCGTCGGGAAATTAAAAAGTTATGAGCATTAGAAGATCTTCCCATTAGGCCCCATTAGGCCACAGTAGCCGACCGGGCCTAAAACTTGCGCGGGTCACTTTCACAGACGGGCTCGAAACTGGTGCCAGAAGTTAGCCCCCGACCAGTGCTTCATTGTGAGGCATTGCGTAAAATTTTCCGTCCCCCGAGTGCCGAGCAATAGCCCCTGAAAGGGCTTTCGGCACAATTTTCACGCCCTTATTTGAGCCACTTGTAGCCGAAGGAATTTTGCGCAAATGACTGAGAGGTGCTCCTGGGCACTGCTCATCACTTTGCAATAGGTTCCGGGGCTTTTCGCGAAGGTCGCGTTTTCTCAAACTTTGAGGGCATTAGTGGGTGGGGTGTGAAAACCTCCGAATGCATGGTTCTCAGCTCCTGCTGTAGGCAGCAAGCCAATTTTTTTTCCAAAATGTTGACCTATAAAAGAGCTTACTCGGGTGTGAAAATTATCATTGTGCGCGCGCGCCCCGGACCGCAATTATGATATTTCCTGTTTTCCCATAGGGCCCAAGGCAAATGGGGATAGCGGTTGTACGCGCTTTCTAAGGCTCTGATCGCTTTTAGATTTTGCACGTGGATAGGGCCAACAGAGGCGCAGGTATTGCCATGCGCACCTGCCCGCAACAATGTTTCTATACCGAGTTATCGGGGTGTGGAAGTCCGCCGCCCCGAAGCTTTACGCGCTTCCGTCTCGCGAACTACTATTTTCATCATGCCCACACGGGCATCAGTTTGTAGTACGGGAGGCCGTCTACAAATGGTGAAAATTTCAAAGCCTTCCGTCGGGAAATTAAAAAGTTATGAGCATTAGAAGATCTTCCCATTAGGCCCCATTAGGCCACAGTAGCCGACCGGGCCTAAAACTTGCGCGGGTCACTTTCACGGACGGGCTCGAAACTGGTGCCAGAAGTTAGCCCCCGACCAGTGCTTCATTGTGAGGCATTGCGTAAAATTTTCCGTCCCCCGAGTGCCGAGCAATAGCCCCTGAAAGGGCTTTCGGCACAATTTTCACGCCCTTATTTGAGCCACTTGTAGCCGAAGGAATTTTGCGCAAATGACTGAGAGGTGCTCCTGGGCACTGCTCATCACTTTGCAATAGGTTCCGGGGCTTTTCGCGAAGGTCACGTTTTCTCAAACTTTGAGGGCATTAGTGGGTGGGGTGTGAAAACCTCCGAATGCATGGTTCTCAGCTCCTGCTGTGGGCAGCAAGCCAATTTTTTTTCCAAAATGTTGACCTATAAAAGAGCTTACTCGGGTGTGAAAATTATCATTGTGCGCGCGCGCCCTGGACCGCAATTATGATATTTCCTGTTTTCCCATAGGGCCCAAGGCAAATGGGGATAGCGGTTGTACGCGCTTTCTAAGGCTCTGATCGCTTTTAGATTTTGCACGCGGATAGGGCCAACAGAGGCGCAGGTATTGATATGCTCACCCGCCCGCAACAATGTTTCGATACCGAGTTATCGGGGTGTGGAAGTCCGCCGCCCCGAAGCTTTACGCGCTTCCGTCTCGCGAACTACTATTTTCATCATGCCCACACGGGCATCAGTTT
This sequence comes from Loripinus fragilis, assembly GCA_964019695.1. Lineage (NCBI taxonomy): Eukaryota > Metazoa > Mollusca > Bivalvia > Lucinida > Lucinidae > Loripinus > Loripinus fragilis. Next base: position 655,298 of record CAXHUL010000525.1, read on the forward strand.
GTAGTACGGGAGGCCGTCTACAAATGGTGAAAATTTCAAAGCCTTCCGTCGGGAAATTAAAAAGTTATGAGCATTAGAAGATCTTCCCATTAGGCCCCATTAGGCCACAGTAGCCGACCGGGCCTAAAACTTGCGCGGGTCACTTTCACGGACGGGCTCGAAACTGGTGCCAGAAGTTAGCCCCCGACCAGTGCTTCATTGTGAGGCATTGCGTAAAATTTTCCGTCCCCCGAGTGCCGAGCAATAGCCCCTGAAAGGGCTTTCGGCACAATTTTCACGCCCTAAATTGAGCCACTTGTAGCCGAAGGAATTTTGCGCAAATGACTGAGAGGTGCTCCTGGGCACTGCTCATCACTTTGCAATAGGTTCCGGGGCTTTTCGCGAAGGTCGCGTTTTCTCAAACTTTGAGGGCATTAGTGGGTGGGGTGTGAAAACCTCCGAATGCATGGTTCTCAGCTCCTGCTGTGGGCAGCAAGCCAATTTTTTTTCCAAAATGTTGACCTATAAAAGAGCTTACTCGGGTGTGAAAATTATCATTGTGCGCGCGCGCCCCGGACCGCAATTATGATATTTCCTGTTTTCCCATAGGGCCCAAGGCAAATGGGGATAGCGGTTGTACGCGCTTTCTAAGGCTCTGATCGCTTTTAGATTTTGCACGCGGATAGGGCCAACAGAGGCGCAGGTATTGCCATGCGCACCCGCCCGCAACAATGTTTCGATACCGAGTTATCGGGGTGTGGAAGTCCGCCGCCCCGAAGCTTTACGCGCTTCCGTCTCGCGAACTACTATTTTCATCATGCCCACACGGGCATCAGTTTGTAGTACGGGAGGCCGTCTACAAATGGTGAAAATTTCAAAGCCTTCCGTCGGGAAATTAAAAAGTTATGAGCATTAGAAGATCTTCCCATTAGGCCCAATTAGGCCACAGTAGCCGACCGGGCCTAAAACTTGCGCGGGTCACTTTCACGGACGGGCTCGAAACTGGTGCCAGAAGTTAGCCCCCGACCAGTGCTTCATTGTGAGGCATTGCGTAAAATTTTCCGTCCCCCGAGTGCCGAGCAATAGCCCCTGAAAGGGCTTTCGGCACAATTTTCACGCCCTTATTTGAGCCACTTGTAGCCGAAGGAATTTTGCGCAAATGACTGAGAGGTGCTCCTGGGCACTGCTCATCACTTTGCAATAGGTTCCGGGGCTTTTCGCGAAGGTCGCGTTTTCTCAAACTTTGAGGGCATTAGTGGGTGGGGTGTGAAAACCTCCGAATGCATGGTTCTCAGCTCCTGCTGTGGGCAGCAAGCCAATTTTTTTTCCAAAATGTTGACCTATAAAAGAGCTTACTCGGGTGTGAAAATTATCATTGTGCGCGCGCGCCCCGGACCGCAATTATGATATTTCCTGTTTTCCCATAGGGCCCAAGGCAAATGGGGATAGCGGTTGTACGCGCTTTCTAAGGCTCTGATCGCTTTTAGATTTTGCACGCGGATAGGGCCAACAGAGGCGCAGGTATTGCCATGCGCACCCGCCCGCAACAATGTTTCGATACCGAGTTATCGGGGTGTGGAAGTCCGCCGCCCCGAAGCTTCACGCGCTTCTGTCTCGCGAACTACTATTTTCATCATGCCCACACGGGCATCAGTTTGTAGTACGGGAGGCCGTCTACAAATGGTGAAAATTTCAAAGCCTTCCGTCGGGAAATTAAAAAGTTATGAGCATTAGAAGATCTTCCCATTAGGCCCCATTAGGCCACAGTAGCCGACCGGGCCTAAAACTTGCGCGGGTCACTTTCACGGACGGGCTCGAAACTGGTGCCAGAAGTTAGCCCCCGACCAGTGCTTCATTGTGAGGCATTGCGTAAAATTTTCCGTCCCCCGAGTGCCGAGCAATAGCCCCTGAAAGGGCTTTCGGCACAATTTTCACGCCCTTATTTGAGCCACTTGTAGCCGAAGGAATTTTGCGCAAATGACTGAGAGGTGCTCCTGGGCACTGCTCATCACTTTGCAATAGGTTCCGGGGCTTTTCGCGAAGGTCGCGTTTTCTCAAACTTTGAGGGCATTAGTGGGTGGGGTGTGAAAACCTCCGAATGCATGGTTCTCAGCTCCTGCTGTGGGCAGCAAGCCAATTTTTTTTCCAAAATGTTGACCTATAAAAGAGCTTACTCGGGTGTGAAAATTATCATTGTGCGCGCGCGCCCCGGACCGCAATTATGATATTTCCTGTTTTCCCATAGGGCCCAAGGCAAATGGGGATAGCGGTTGTACGCGCTTTCTAAGGCTCTGATCGCTTTTAGATTTTGCACGCGGATAGGGCCAACAGAGGCGCAGGTATTGCCATGCGCACCCGCCCGCAACAATGTTTCGATACCGAGTTATCGGGGTGTGGAAGTCCGCCGCTCCGAAGCTTTACGCGCTTCCGTCTCGCGAACTACTATTTTCATCATGCCCACACGGGCATCAGTTTGTAGTACGGGAGGCCGTCTACAAATGGTGAAAATTTCAAAGCCTTCCGTCGGGAAATTAAAAAGTTATGAGCATTAGAAGATCTTCCCATTAGGCCCCATTAGGCCACAGTAGCCGACCGGGCCTAAAACTTGCGCGGGTCACTTTCACAGACGGGCTCGAAACTGGTGCCAGAAGTTAGCCCCCGACCAGTGCTTCATTGTGAGGCATTGCGTAAAATTTTCCGTCCCCCGAGTGCCGAGCAATAGCCCCTGAAAGGGCTTTCGGCACAATTTTCACGCCCTTATTTGAGCCACTTGTAGCCGAAGGAATTTTGCGCAAATGACTGAGAGGTGCTCCTGGGCACTGCTCATCACTTTGCAATAGGTTCCGGGGCTTTTCGCGAAGGTCGCGTTTTCTCAAACTTTGAGGGCATTAGTGGGTGGGGTGTGAAAACCTCCGAATGCATGGTTCTCAGCTCCTGCTGTGGGCAGCAAGCCAATTTTTTTTCCAAAATGTTGACCTATAAAAGAGCTTACTCGGGTGTGAAAATTATCATTGTGCGTGCGCGCCCCGGACCGCAATTATGATATTTCCTGTTTTCCCATAGGGCCCAAGGCAAATGGGGATAGCGGTTGTACGCGCTTTCTAAGGCTCTGATCGCTTTTAGATTTTGCACGCGGATAGGGCCAACAGAGGCGCAGGTATTGCCATGCGCACCCGCCCGCAACAATGTTTTGATACCGAGTTATCGGGGTGTGGAAGTCCGCCGCCCCGAAGCTTTACGCGCTTCCGTCTCGCGAACTACTATTTTCATCATGCCCACACGGGCATCAGTTTGTAGTACGGGAGGCCGTCTACAAATGGTGAAAATTTCAAAGCCTTCCGTCGGGAAATTAAAAAGTTATGAGCATTAGAAGATCTTCCCATTAGGCCTAATTAGGCCACAGTAGCCGACCGGGCCTAAAACTTGCGCGGGTCACTTTCACGGACGGGCTCGAAACTGGTGCCAGAAGTTAGCCCCCGACCAGTGCTTCATTGTGAGGCATTGAATAAAATTTTCCGTCCCCCGAGTGCCGAGCAATAGCCCCTGAAAGGGCTTTTGGCACAATTTTCACGCCCTTATTTGAGCCACTTGTAGCCGAAGGAATTTTGCGCAAATGACTGAGAGGTGCTCCTGGGCACTGCTCATCACTTTGCAATAGGTTCCGGGGCTTTTCGCGAAGGTCGCGTTTTCTCAAACTTTGAGGGCATTAGTGGGTGGGGTGTGAAAACCTCCGAATGCATGGTTCTCAGCTCCTGCTGTGGGCAGCAAGCCAATTTTTTTTCCAAAATGTTGACCTATAAAAGAGCTTACTCGGGTGTGAAAATTATCATTGTGCGCGCGCGCCCCGGACCGCAATTATGATATTTCCTGTTTTCCCATAGGGCCCAAGGCAAATGGGGATAGCGGTTGTACGCGCTTTCTAAGGCTCTGATCGCTTTTAGATTTTGCACGCGGATAGGGCCAACAGAGGCGCAGGTATTGCCATGCGCACCCGCCCGCAACAATGTTTCGATACCGAGTTATCGGGGTGTGGAAGTCCGCCGCCCCGAAGCTTTACGCGCTTCCGTCTCGCGAACTACTATTTTCATCATGCCCACACGGGCATCAGTTTGTAGTACGGGAGGCCATCTACAAATGGTGAAAATTTCAAAGCCTTCCGTCGGGAAATTAAAAAGTTATGAGCATTAGAAGATCTTCCCATTAGGCCCCATTAGGCCACAGTAGCCGACCGGGCCTAAAACTTGCGCGGGTCACTTTCACGGACGGGCTCGAAACTAGTGCCAGAAGTTAGCCCCCGACCAGTGCTTCATTGTGAGGCATTGCGTAAAATTTTCCGTCCCCCGAGTGCCAAGCAATAGCCCCTGAAAGGGCTTTCGGCACAATTTTCACGCCCTTATTTGAGCCACTTGTAGCCGAAGGAATTTTGCGCAAATGACTGAGAGGTGCTCCTGGGCACTGCTCATCACTTTGCAATAGGTTCCAGGGCTTTTCGCGAAGGTCGCGTTTTCTCAAACTTTGAGGGCATTAGTGGGTGGGGTGTGAAAACCTCCGAATGCATGGTTCTCAGCTCCTGCTGTGGGCAGCAAGCCAATTTTTTTTCCAAAATGTTGACCTATAAAAGAGCTTACTCGGGTGTGAAAATTATCATTGTGCGCGCGCGCCCCGGACCGCAATTATGATATTTCCTGTTTTCCCATAGGGCCCAAGGCAAATGGGGATAGCGGTTGTACGCGCTTTCTAAGGCTCTGATCGCTTTTAGATTTTGCACGCGGATAGGGCCAACAGAGGCGCAGGTATTGCCATGCGCACCCGCCCGCAACAATGTTTCGATACCGAGTTATCGGGGTGTGGAAGTCCGCCGCCCCGAAGCTTTACGCGCTTCCGTCTCGCGAACTACTATTTTCATCATGCCCACACGGGCATCAGTTTGTAGTACGGGAGGCCGTCTACAAATGGTGAAAATTTCAAAGCCTTCCGTCGGGAAATTAAAAAGTTATGAGCATTAGAAGATCTTCCCATTAGGCCCCATTAGGCCACAGTAGCCGACCGGGCCTAAAACTTGCGCGGGTCACTTTCACGGACGGGCTCGAAACTGGTGCCAGAAGTTAGCCCCCGACCAGTGCTTCATTGTGAGGCATTGCGTAAAATTTTCCGTCCCCCGAGTGCCGAGCAATAGCCCCTGAAAGGGCTTTCGGCACAATTTTCACGCCCTTATTTGAGCCACTTGTAGCCAAAGGAATTTTGCGCAAATGACTGAGAGGTGCTCCTGGGCACTGCTCATCACTTTGCAATAGGTTCCGGGGCTTTTCGCGAAGGTCGCGTTTTCTCAAACTTTGAGGGCATTAGTGGGTGGGGTGTGAAAACCTCCGAATGCATGGTTCTCAGCTCCTGCTGTGGGCAGCAAGCCAATTTTTTTTCCAAAATGTTGACCTATAAAAGAGCTTACTCGGGTGTGAAAATTATCATTGTGCGCGCGCGCCCCGGACCGCAATTATGATATTTCCTGTTTTCCCATAGGGCCCAAGGCAAATGGGGATAGCGGTTGTACGCGCTTTCTAAGGCTCTGATCGCTTTTAGATTTTGCACGCGGATAGGGCCAACAGAGGCGCAGGTATTGCCATGCGCACCCGCCCGCAACAATGTTTCGATACCGAGTTATCGGGGTGTGGAAGTCCGCCGCCCCGAAGCTTTACGCGCTTCCGTCTTGCGAACTACTATTTTCATCATGCCCACACGGGCATCAGTTTGTAGTACGGGAGGCCGTCTACAAATGGTGAAAATTTCAAAGCCTTCCGTCGGGAAATTAAAAAGTTATGAGCATTGGAAGATCTTCCCATTAGGCCCCATTAGGCCACAGTAGCCGACCGGGCCTAAAACTTGCGCGGGTCACTTTCACGGACGGGCTCGAAACTGGTGCCAGAAGTTAGCCCCCGACCAGTGCTTCATTGTGAGGCATTGCGTAAAATTTTCCGTCCCCCGAAGGCCGAGCAATAGCCCCTGAAAGGGCTTTCGGCACAATTTTCACGGCCCTTATTTGAGCCACTTGTAGCCGAAGGAATTTTGCGCAAATGACTGAGAGGTGCTCCTGGGCACTGCTTATCACTTTGCAATAGGTTCCGGGGTTTTTCGCGAAGGTCGCGTTTTCTCAAACTTTGAGGGCATTAGTGGGTGGGGTGTGAAAACCTCCGAATGCATGGTTCTCAGCTCCTGCTGTGGGCACAGCAAGCCAATTTTTTTTCCAAAATGTTGACCTATAAAAGAGCTTACTCGGGTGTGAAAATTATCATTGTGCGCGCGCGCCCCGGACCGCAATTATGATATTTCCTGTTTTCCAATAGGGCCCAAGGCAAATGGGGATAGCGGTTGTACGCGCTTTCTAAGGCTCTGATCGCTTTTAGATTTTGCACGCGGATAGGGCCAACAGAGGCGCAGGTATTGCCATGCGCACCCGCCCGCAACAATGTTTCGATACCGAGTTATCGGGGTGTGGAAGTCCGCCGCCCCGAAGCTTTACGCGCTTCCGTCTCGCGAACTACTATTTTCATCATGCCCACACGGGCATCAGTTTGTAGTACGGGAGGCCGTCTACAAATGGTGAAAATTTCAAAGCCTTCCGTTGGGAAATTAAAAAGTTATGAGCATTAGAAGATCTTCCCATTAGGCCCCATTAGGCCACAGTAGCCGACCGGGCCTAAAACTTGCGCGGGTCACTTTCACGGACGGGCTCGAAACTGGTGCCAGAAGTTAGCCCCCGACCAGTGCTTCATTGTGAGGCATTGCGTAAAATTTTCCGTCCCCCGAGTGCCGAGCAATAGCCCCTGAAAGGGCTTTCGGCACAATTTTCACGCCCTTATTTGAGCCACTTGTAGCCGAAGGAATTTTGCGCAAATGACTGAGAGGTGCTCCTGGGCACTGCTCATCACTTTGCAATAGGTTCCGGGGCTTTTCGCGAAGGTCGCGTTTTCTCAAACTTTGAGGGCATTAGTGGGTGGGGTGTGAAAACCTCCGAATGCATGGTTCTCAGCTCCTGCTGTGGGCAGCAAGCCAATTTTTTTTCCAAAATGTTGACCTATAAAAGAGCTTACTCGGGTGTGAAAATTATCATTGTGTGCGCGCGCCCCGGACCGCAATTATGATATTTCCTGTTTTCCCATAGGGCCCAAGGCAAATGGGGATAGCGGTTGTACGCGCTTTCTAAGGCTCTGATCGCTTTTAGATTTTGCACGCGGATAGGGCCAACAGAGGCGCAGGTATTGCCATGCGCACCCGCCCGCAACAATGTTTTGATACCGAGTTATCGGGGTGTGGAAGTCCGCCGCCCCGAAGCTTTACGCGCTTCCGTCTCGCGAACTACTATTTTCATCATGCCCACACAGGCATCAGTTTGTAGTACGGGAGGCCGTCTACAAATGGTGAAAATTTCAAAGCCTTCCGTCGGGAAATTAAAAAGTTATGAGCATTAGAAGATCTTCCCATTAGGCCCCATTAGGCCACAGTAGCCGACCGGGCCTAAAACTTGCGCGGGTCACTTTCACGGACGGGCTCGAAACTGGTGCCAGAAGTTAGCCCCCGACCAGTGCTTCATTGTGAGGCATTGCGTAAAATTTTCCGTCCCCCGAGTGCCGAGCAATAGCCCCTGAAAGGGCTTTCGGCACAATTTTCACGCCCTTATTTGAGCCACTTGTAGCCGAAGGAATTTTGCGCAAATGACTGAGAGGTGCTCCTGGGCACTGCTCATCACTTTGCAATAGGTTCCGGGGCTTTTCGCGAAGGTCGCGTTTTCTCAAACTTTGAGGGCATTAGTGGGTGGGGTGTGAAAACCTCCGAATGCATGGTTCTCAGCTCCTGCTGTGGGCAGCAAGCCAATTTTTTTTCCAAAATGTTGACCTATAAAAGAGCTTACTCGGGTGTGAAAATTATCATTGTGCGCGCGCGCCCCGGACCGCAATTATGATATTTCCTGTTTTCCCATAGGGCCCAAGGCAAATGGGGATAGCGGTTGTACGCGCTTTCTAAGGCTCTGATCGCTTTTAGATTTTGCACGCGGATAGGGCCAACAGAGGCGCAGGTATTGCCATGCACACCCGCCCGCAACAATGTTTCGATACCGAGTTATCGGGGTGTGAAAGTCCGCCGCCCCGAAGCTTTACGCGCTTCCGTCTCGCGAACTACTATTTTCATCATGCCCACACGGGCATCAGTTTGTAGTACGGGAGGCCGTCTACAAATGGTGAAAATTTCAAAGCCTTCTGTCGGGAAATTAAAAAGTTATGAGCATTAGAAGATCTTCCCATTAGGCCCCATTAGGCCACAGTAGCCGACCGGGCCTAAAACTTGCGCGGGTCACTTTCACGGACGGGCTCGAAACTGGTGCCAGAAGTTAGCCCCCGACCAGTGCTTCATTGTGAGGCATTGCGTAAAATTTTCCGTCCCCCGAGTGCCGAGCAATAGCCCCTGAAAGGGCTTTCGCACAATTTTCACGCCCTTATTTGAGCCACTTGTAGCCGAAGGAATTTTGCGCAAATGACTGAGAGGTGCTCCTGGGCACTGCTCATCACTTTGCAATAGGTTCCGGGGCTTTTCGCGAAGGTCGCGTTTTCTCAAACTTTGAGGGCATTAGTGGGTGGGGTTTTAAAAACCTCCGAATGCATGGTTCTCAGCTCCTGCTGTGGGCAGCAAGCCAATTTTTTTTCCAAAATGTTGACCTATAAAAGAGCTTACTCGGGTGTGAAAATTATCATTGTGCGCGCGCGCCCCGGACCGCAATTATGATATTTCCTGTTTTCCCATAGGGCCCAAGGCAAATGGGGATAGCGGTTGTACGCGCTTTCTAAGGCTCTGATCGCTTTTAGATTTTGCACGCGGATAGGGCCAACAGAGGCGCAGGTATTGCCATGCGCACCCGCCCGCAACAATGTTTCGATACCGAGTTATCGGGGTGTGGAAGTCCGCCGCCCCGAAGCTTTACGCGCTTCCGTCTCGCGAACTACTATTTTCATCATGCCCACACGGGCATCAGTTTGTAGTACGGGAGGCCGTCTACAAATGGTGAAAATTTCAAAGCCTTCCGTCGGGAAATTAAAAAGTTATGAGCATTAGAAGATCTTCCCATTAGGCCCCATTAGGCCACAGTAGCCGACCGGGCCTAAAACTTGCGCGGGTCACTTTCACGGACGGGCTCGAAACTGGTGCCAGAAGTTAGCCCCCGACCAGTGCTTCATTGTGAGGCATTGCGTAAAATTTTCCGTCCCCCGAGTGCCGAGCAATAGCCCCTGAAAGGGCTTTCGGCACAATTTTCACGCCCTTATTTGAGCCACTTGTAGCCGAAGGAATTTTGCGCAAATGACTGAGAGGTGCTCCTGGGCACTGCTCATCACTTTGCAATAGGTTCCGGGGCTTTTCGCGAAGGTCGCGTTTTCTCAAACTTTGAGGGCATTAGTGGGTGGGGTGTGAAAACCTCCGAATGCATGGTTCTCAGCTCCTGCTGTGGGCAGCAAGCCAATTTTTTTTCCAAAATGTTGACCTATAAAAGAGCTTACTCGGGTGTGAAAATTATCATTGTGCGCGCTCGCCCCGGACCGCAATTATGATATTTCCTGTTTTCCCATAGGGCCCAAGGCAAATGGGGATAGCGGTTGTACGCGCTTTCTAAGGCTCTGATCGCTTTTAGATTTTGCACGCGGATAGGGCCAACAGAGGCGCAGGTATTGCCATGCGCACCCGCCCGCAACAATGTTTCGATACCGAGTTATCGGGGTGTGGAAGTCCGCCGCCCCGAAGCTTTACGCGCTTCCGTCTCGCGAACTACTATTTTCATCATGCCCACACGGGCATCAGTTTGTAGTACGGGAGGCCGTCTACAAATGGTGAAAATTTCAAAGCCTTCCGTCGGGAAATTAAAAAGTTATGAGCATTAGAAGATCTTCCCATTAGGCCCCATTAGGCCACAGTAGCCGACCGGGCCTAAAACTTGCGCGGGTCACTTTCACGGACGGGCTCGAAACTGGTGCCAGAAGTTAGCCCCCGACCAGTGCTTCATTGTGAGGCATTGCGTAAAATTTTCCGTCCCCCGAGTGCCGAGCAATAGCCCCTGAAAGGGCTTTTGGCACAATTTTCACGCCCTTATTTGAGCCACTTGTAGCCAAAGGAATTTTGCGCAAATGACAGAGGTGCTCCTGGGCACTGCTCATCACTTTGCAATAGGTTCCGGGGCTTTTCGCGAAGGTCGCGTTTTCTCAAACTTTGAGGGCATTAGTGGGTGGGGTGTGAAAACCTCCGAATGCATGGTTCTCAGCTCCTGCTGTGGGCAGCAAGCCAATTTTTTTTCCAAAATGTTGACCTATAAAAGAGCTTACTCGGGTGTGAAAATTATCATTGTGCGCGCACGCCCCGGACCGCAATTATATTTCCTGTTTTCCCATAGGGCCCAAGGCAAATGGGGATAGCGGTTGTACGCGCTTTCTAAGGCTCTGATCGCTTTTAGATTTTGCACGCGGATAGGGCCAACAGAGGCGCAGGTATTGCCATGCGCACCCGCCCGCAACAATGTTTCGATACCGAGTTATCGGGGTGTGGAAGTCCGCCGCCCCGAAGCTTTACGCGCTTCCGTCTCGCGAACTACTATTTTCATCATGCTCACACGGGCATCAGTTTGTAGTACGGGAGGCCTTCTACAAATGGTGAAAATTTCAAAGCCTTCCGTCGGGAAATTAAAAAGTTATGAGCATTAGAAGATCTTCCCATTAGGCCCCATTAGGCCACAGTAGCCGACCGGGCCTAAAACTTGCGCAGGTCACTTTCACGGACGGGCTCGAAACTGGTGCCAGAAGTTAGCCCCCGACCAGTGCTTCATTGTGAGGCATTGCGTAAAATTTTCCGTCCCCCGAGTGCCGAGCAATAGCCCCTGAAAGGGCTTTCGGCACAATTTTCACGCCCTTATTTGAGCCACTTGTAGCCAAAGGAATTTTGCGCAAATGACTGAGAGGTGCTCCTGGGCACTGCTCATCACTTTGCAATAGGTTCCGGGGCTTTTCGCTAAGGTCGCGTTTTCTCAAACTTTGAGGGCATTAGTGGGTGGGGTGTGAAAACCTCCGAATGCATGGTTCTCAGCTCCTGCTGTGGGCAGCAAGCCAATTTTTTTTCCAAAATGTTGACCTATAAAAGAGCTTACTCGGGTGTGAAAATTATCATTGTGCGCTCGCGCCCCGGACCGCAATTATGATATTTCCTGTTTTCCCATAGGGCCCAAGGCAAATGGGGATAGCGGTTGTACGCGCTTTCTAAGGCTCTGATCGCTTTTAGATTTTGCACGCGGATAGGGCCAACAGAGGCGCAGGTATTGCCATGCGCACCCGCCCGCAACAATGTTTTGATACCGAGTTATCGGGGTGTGGAAGTCCGCCGCCCCGAAGCTTTACGCGCTTCCGTCTCGCGAACTACTATTTTCATCATGCCCACACGGGCATCAGTTTGTAGTACGGGAGGCCGTCTACAAATGGTGAAAATTTCAAAGCCTTCCGTCGGGAAATTAAAAAGTTATGAGCATTAGAAGATCTTCCCATTAGGCCCCATTAGGCCACAGTAGCCGACCGGGCCTAAAACTTGCGCGGGTCACTTTCACGGACGGGCTCGAAACTGGTGCCAGAAGTTAGCCCCCGACCAGTGCTTCATTGTGAGGCATTGCGTAAAATTTTCCGTCCCCCGAGTGCCGAGCAATAGCCCCTGAAAGGGCTTTCGGCACAATTTTCACGCCCTTATTTGAGCCACTTGTAGCCGAAGGAATTTTGCGCAAATGACTGAGAGGTGCTCCTGGGCACTGCTCATCACTTTGCAATAGGTTCCGGGGCTTTTCACGAAGGTCGCGTTTTCTCAAACTTTGAGGGCATTAGTGGGTGGGGTGTGAAAACCTCCGAATGCATGGTTCTCAGCTCCTGCTGTGGGCAGCAAGCCAATTTTTTTTCCAAAATGTTGACCTATAAAAGAGCTTACTCGGGTGTGAAAATTATCATTGTGGGCGCGCGCCCCGGACCGCAATTATGATATTTCCTGTTTTCCAATAGGGCCCAAGGCAAATGGGGATAGCGGTTGTACGCGCTTTCTAAGGCTCTGATCGCTTTTAGATTTTGCACGCGGATAGGGCCAACAGAGGCGCAGGTATTGCCATGCGCACCCGCCCGCAACAATGTTTCGATACCGAGTTATCGGGGTGTGGAAGTCCGCCGCCCCGAAGCTTTACGCGCTTCCGTCTCGCGAACTACTATTTTCATCATGCCCACACAGGCATCAGTTTGTAGTATGGGAGGCCGTCTACAAATGGTGAAAATTTCAAAGCCTTCCGTCGGGAAATTAAAAAGTTATGAGCATTAGAAGATCTTCCCATTAGGCCCCATTAGGCCACAGTAGCCGACCGGGCCTAAAACTTGCGCGGGTCACTTTCACGGACGGGCTCGAAACTGGTGCCAGAAGTTAGCCCCCGACCAGTGCTTCATTGTGAGGCATTGCGTAAAATTTTCCGTCCCCCGAGTGCCGAGCAATAGCCCCTGAAAGGGCTTTCGGCACAATTTTCACGCCCTTATTTGAGCCACTTGTAGCCGAAGGAATTTTGCGCAAATGACTGAGAGGTGCTCCTGGGCACTGCTCATCACTTTGCAATAGGTTCCGGGGCTTTTTGCGAAGGTCGTGTTTCTCAAACTTTGAGGGCATTAGTGGGTGGGGTGTGAAAACCTCCGAATGCATGGTTCTCAGCTCCTGCTGTGGGCAGCAAGCCAATTTTTTTTCCAAAATGTTGACCTATAAAAGAGCTTACTCGGGCGTGAAAATTATCATTGTGCGCGCGCGCCCCGGACCGCAATTATGATATTTCCTGTTTTCCCATAGGGCCCAAGGCAAATGGGGATAGCGGTTGTACGCGCTTTCTAAGGCTCTGATCGCTTTTAGATTTTGCACGCAGATAGGGCCAACAGAGGCGCAGGTATTGCCATGCGCACCCGCCCGCAACAATGTTTCGATACCGAGTTATCGGGGTGTGGAAGTCCGCCGCCCCGAAGCTTTAACCGCTTCCGTCTCGCGAACTACTATTTTCATCATGCCCACACGGGCATCAGTTTGTAGTACGGGAGGCCGTCTACAAATGGTGAAAATTTCAAAGCCTTCCGTCGGGAAATTAAAAAGTTATGAGCATTGGAAGATCTTCCCATTAGGCCCCATTAGGCCACAGTAGCCGACCGGGCCTAAAACTTGCGCGGGTCACTTTCACGGACGGGCTCGAAACTGGTGCCAGAAGTTAGCCCCCGACCAGTGCTTCATTGTGAGGCATTGCGTAAAATTTTCCGTCCCCCGAGTGCCGAGCAATAGCCCCTGAAAGGGCTTTCGGCACAATTTTCACGGCCCTTATTTGAGCCACTTGTAGCCGAAGGAATTTTGCGCAAATGACTGAGAGGTGCTCCTGGGCACTGCTCATCACTTTGCAATAGGTTCCGGGGCTTTTCGCGAAGGTCGCGTTTTCTCAAACTTTGAGGGCATTAGTGGGTGGGGTGTGAAAACCTCCGAATGCATGGTTCTCAGCTCCTGCTGTGGGCAGCAAGCCAATTTTTTTCCAAAATGTTGACCTATAAAAGAGCTTACTCGGGTGTGAAAATTATCATTGTGCGCCCGCGCCCCGGACCGCAATTATGATATTTCCTGTTTTCCAATAGGGCCCAAGGCAAATGGGGATAGCGGTTGTACGCGCTTTCTAAGGCTCTGATCGCTTTTAGATTTTGCACGCGGATAGGGCCAACAGAGGCGCAGGTATTGCCATGCGCACCCACCCGCAACAATGTTTCGATACCGAGTTATCGGGGTGTGGAAGTCCGCCGCCCCGAAGCTTTACGCGCTTCCGTCTCGCGAACTACTATTTTCATCATGCCCACACGGGCATCAGTTTGTAGTACGGGAGGCCGTCTACAAATGGTGAAAATTTCAAAGCCTTCCGTCGGGAAATTAAAAAGTTATGAGCATTAGAAGATCTTCCCATTAGGCCCCATTAGGCCACAGTAGCCGACCGGGCCTAAAACTTGCGCGGGTCACTTTCACGGACGGGCTCGAAACTGGTGCCAGAAGTTAGCCCCCGACCAGTGCTTCATTGTGAGGCATTGCGTAAAATTTTCCGTCCCCCGAGTGCCGAGCAATAGCCCCTGAAAGGGCTTTCGGCACAATTTTCACGCCCTTATTTGAGCCACTTGTAGCCGAAGGAATTTTGCGCAAATGACTGAGAGGTGCTCCTGGGCACTGCTCATCACTTTGCAATAGGTTCCGGGGCTTTTCGCGAAGGTCGCGTTTTCTCAAACTTTGAGGGCATTAGTGGGTGGGGTGTGAAAACCTCCGAATGCATGGTTCTCAGCTCCTGCTGTGGGCAGCAAGCCAATTTTTTTTCAAAAATGTTGACCTATAAAAGAGCTTACTCGGGTGTGAAAATTATCATTGTGTGCGCGCGCCCCGGACCGCAATTATGATATTTCCTGTTTTCCCATAGGGCCCAAGGCAAATGGGGATAGCGGTTGTACGCGCTTTCTAAGGCTCTGATCGCTTTTAGATTTTGCACGCGGATAGGGCCAACAGAGGCGCAGGTATTGCCATGCGCACCCGCCCGCAACAATGTTTCGATACCGAGTTATCGGGGTGTGGAAGTCCGCCGCCCCGAAGCTTTACGCGCTTCCGTCTCGCGAACTACTATTTTCATCATGCCCACACAGGCATCAGTTTGTAGTACGGGAGGCCGTCTACAAATGGTGAAAATTTCAAAGCCTTCCGTGGGGAAATTAAAAAGTTATGAGCATTAGAAGATCTTCCCATTAGGCCCCATTAGGCCACAGTAGCCGACCAGGCCTAAAACTTGCGCGGGTCACTTTCACGGATGGGCTCGAAACTGGTGCCAGAAGTTAGTCCCCGACCAGTGCTTCATTGTGAGGCATTGCGTAAAATTTTCCGTCCCCCGAGTGCCGAGCAATAGCCGCTGAAAGGGCTTTCGGCACAATTTTCACGCCCTTATTTGAGCCACTTGTAGCCGAAGGAATTTTGCGCAAATGACTGAGAGGTGCTCCTGGGCACTGCTCATCACTTTGCAATAGGTTCCGGGGCTTTTCGCGAAGGTCGCGTTTTCTCAAACTTTGAGGGCATTAGTGGGTGGGGTGTGAAAACCTCCGAATGCATGGTTCTCAGCTCCTGCTGTGGGCAGCAAGCCAATTTTTTTTCCAAAATGTTGACCTATAAAAGAGCTTACTCGGGTGTGAAAATTATCATTGTGCGCGCGCGCCCCGGACCGCAATTATGATATTTCCTGTTTTCCCATAGGGCCCAAGGCAAATGGGGATAGCGGTTGTACGCGCTTTCTAAGGCTCTGATCGCTTTTAGATTTTGCACGCGGGTAGGGCCAACAGAGGCGCAGGTATTGCCATGCACACCCGCCCGCAACAATGTTTCGATACCGAGTTATCGGGGTGTGAAAGTCCGCCGCCCCGAAGCTTTACGCGCTTCCGTCTCGCGAACTACTATTTTCATCATGCCCACACGGGCATCAGTTTGTAGTACGGGAGGCCGTCTACAAATGGTGAAAATTTCAAAGCCTTCCGTCGGGAAATTAAAAAGTTATGAGCATTAGAAGATCTTCCCATTAGGCCCCATTAGGCCACAGTAGCCGACCGGGCCTAAAACTTGCGCGGGTCACTTTCACGGACGGGCTCGAAACTGGTGCCAGAAGTTAGCCCCCGACCAGTGCTTCATTGTGAGGCATTGCGTAAAATTTTCCGTCCCCCGATTGCCGAGCAATAGCCCCTGAAAGGGCTTTCGGCACAATTTTCACGCCCTTATTTGAGCCACTTGTAGCCGAAGGAATTTTGCGCAAATGACTGAGAGGTGCTCCTGGGCACTGCTCATCACTTTGCAATAGGTTCCGGGGCTTTTCGCGAAGGTCGCGTTTTCTCAAACTTTGAGGGCATTAGTGGGTGGGGTTTTAAAAACCTCCGAATGCATGGTTCTCAGCTCCTGCTGTGGGCAGCAAGCCAATTTTTTTCCAAAATGTTGACCTATAAAAGAGCTTACTCGGGTGTGAAAATTATCATTATGCGCGCGCGCCCCGGACCGCAATTATGATATTTCCTGTTTTCCCATAGGGCCCAAGGCAAATGGGGATAGCGGTTGTACGCGCTTTCTAAGGCTCTGATCGCTTTTAGATTTTGCACGCGGATAGGGCCAACAGAGGCGCAGGTATTGCCATGCGCACCGCCCGCAACAATGTTTCGATACCGAGTTATCGGGGTGTGGAAGTCTGCCGCCCCGAAGCTTTACGCGCTTCCGTCTCGCGAACTACTATTTTCATCATGCCCACACGGGCATCAGTTTGTAGTACGGGAGGCCGTCTACAAATGGTGAAAATTTCAAAGCCTTCCGTCGGGAAATTAAAAAGTTATGAGCATTAGAAGATCTTCCCATTAGGCCCAATTAGGCCACAGTAGCCGACCGGGCCTAAAACTTGCGCGGGTCACTTTCACGGACGGGCTCGAAACTGGTGCCAGAAGTTAGCCCCCGACCAGTGCTTCATTGTGAGGCATTGCGTAAAATTTTCCGTCCCCCGAGTGCCGAGCAATAGCCCCTGAAAGGGCTTTCGGCACAATTTTCACGCCCTTATTTGAGCCACTTGTAGCCGAAGGAATTTTGCGCAAATGACTGAGAGGTGCTCCTGGGCACTGCTCATCACTTTGCAATAGGTTCCGGGGCTTTTTGCGAAGGTCGCGTTTTCTCAAACTTTGAGGGCATTAGTGGGTGGGGTGTGAAAACCTCCGAATGCATGGTTCTCAGCTCCTGCTGTGGGCAGCAAGCCAATTTTTTTTCCAAAATGTTGACCTATAAAAGAGCTTACTCGGGTGTGAAAATTATCATTGTGCGCGCGCGCCCCGGACCGCAATTATGATATTTCCTGTTTTCCCATAGGGCCCAAGGCAAATGGGGATAGCGGTTGTACGCGCTTTCTAAGGCTCTGATCACTTTTAGATTTTGCACGCGGATAGGGCCAACAGAGGCGCAGGTATTGCCATGCGCACCTGCCCGCAACAATGTTTCGATACCGAGTTATCGGGGTGTGGAAGTCCGCCGCCCCGAAGCTTTACGCGCTTCCGTCTCGCGAACTACTATTTTCATCATGCCCACACGCGCATCAGTTTGTAGTACGGGAGGCCGTCTACAAATGGTGAAAATTTCAAAGCCTTCCGTCGGGAAATTAAAAAGTTATGAGCATTAGAAGATCTTCCCATTAGGCCCCATTAGGCCACAGTAGCCGACCGGGCCTAAAACTTGCGCGGGTCACTTTCACGGACGGGCTCGAAACTGGTGCCAGAAGTTAGCCCCCGACCAGTGCTTCATTGTGAGGCATTGCGTAAAATTTTCCGTCCCCCGAGTGCCGAGCAATAGCCCCTGAAAGGGCTTTCGGCACAATTTTCACGCCCTTATTTGAGCCACTTGTAGCCGAAGGAATTTTGCGCAAATGACTGAGAGGTGCTCCTGGGCACTGCTCATCACTTTGCAATAGGTTCCGGGGCTTTTCGCGAAGGTCGCGTTTTCTCAAACTTTGAGGGCATTAGTGGGTGGGGTGTGAAAACCTCCGAATGCATGGTTCTCAGCTCCTGCTGTGGGCAGCAAGCCAATTTTTTTTCCAAAATGTTGACCTATAAAGAGCTTACTCGGGTGTGAAAATTATCATTGTGCGCGCGCGCCCCAGACCGCAATTATGATATTTCCTGTTTTCCCATAGGGCCCAAGGCAAATGGGGATAGCGGTTGTACGCGCTTTCTAAGGCTCTGATCACTTTTAGATTTTGCACGCGGATAGGGCCAACAGAGGCGCAGGTATTGCCATGCGCACCCGCCCGCAACAATGTTTCGATACCGAGTTATCGGGGTGTGGAAGTCCGCCGCCCCGAAGCTTTACGCGCTTCCGTCTCGCAAACTACTATTTTCATCATGCCCACACGGGCATCAGTTTGTAGTACGGGAGGCCGTCTACAAATGGTGAAAATTTCAAAGCCTTCCGTCGGGAAATTAAAAAGTTATGAGCATTAGAAGATCTTCCCATTAGGCCCCATTAGGCCACAGTAGCCGACCGGGCCTAAAACTTGCGCGGGTCACTTTCACGGACGGGCTCGAAACTGGTGCCAGAAGTTAGCCCCCGACCAGTGCTTCATTGTGAGGCATTGCGTAAAATTTTCCGTCCCCCGAGTGCCGAGCAATAGCCCCTGAAAGGGCTTTCGGCACAATTTTCACGCCCTTATTTGAGCCACTTGTAGCCGAAGGAATTTTGCGCAAATGACTGAGAGGTGCTCCTGGGCACTGCTCATCACTTTGCAATAGGTTCCGGGGCTTTTCGCGAAGGTCGCGTTTTCTCAAACTTTGAGGGCATTAGTGGGTGGGGTGTGAAAACCTCCGAATGCATGGTTCTCAGCTCCTGCTGTGGGCAGCAAGCCAATTTTTTTTCCAAAATGTTGACCTATAAAAGAGCTTACTCGGGTGTGAAAATTATCATTGTGCGCGCGCGCCCCGGACCGCAATTATGATATTTCCTGTTATCCCATAGGGCCCAAGGCAAATGGGGATAGCGGTTGTACGCGCTTTCTAAGGCTCTGATCGCTTTTAGATTTTGCACGCGGATAGGGCCAACAGAGGCGCAGGTATTGCCATGCGCACCCACCCGCAACAATGTTTCGATACCGAGTTATCGGGGTGTGGAAGTCCGCCGCCCCGAAGCTTTACGCGCTTCCGTCTCGCGAACTACTATTTTCATCATGCCCACACGGGCATCAGTTTGTAGTACGGGAGGCCGTCTACAAATGGTGAAAATTTCAAAGCCTTCCGTCAGGAAATTAAAAAGTTATGAGCATCAGAAGATCTTCCCATTAGGCCCCATTAGGCCACAGTAGCCGACCGGGCCTAAAACTTGCGCGGGTCACTTTCACGGACGGGCTCGAAACTGGTGCCAGAAGTTAGCCCCCGACCAGTGCTTCATTGTGAGGCATTGCGTAAAATTTTCCGTCCCCCGAGTGCCGAGCAATAGCCCCTGAAAGGGCTTTCGGCACAATTTTCACGCCCTTATTTGAGCCACTTGTAGCCGAAGGAATTTTGCGCAAATGACTGAGAGGTGCTCCTGGGCACTGCTCATCACTTTGCAATAGGTTCCGTTGCTTTTCGCGAAGGTCGCGTTTTCTCAAACTTTGAGGGCATTAGTGGGTGGGGTGTGAAAACCTCCAAATGCATGGTTCTCAGCTCCTGCTGTGGGCAGCAAGCCAATTTTTTTTCCAAAATGTTGACCTATAAAAGAGCTTACTCGGGTGTGAAAATTATCATTGTGCGCGCGCGCCCCGGACCGCAATTATGATATTTCCTGTTTTCCCATAGGGCCCAAGGCAAATGGGGATAGCGGTTGTACGCGCTTTCTAAGGCTCTGATCGCTTTTAGATTTTGCACGCGGATAGGGCCAACAGAGGCGCAGGTATTGCCATGCGCACCCGCCCGCAACAATGTTTCGATACCGAGTTATCGGGGTGTGGAAGTCCGCCGCCCCGAAGCTTTACGCGCTTCCGTCTCGCGAACTACTATTTCCATTATGCCCACACGGGCATCAGTTTGTAGTACGGGAGGCCGTCTACAAATGGTGAAAATTTCAAAGCCTTCCGTCGGGAAATTAAAAAGTTATGAGCATTAGAAGATCTTCCCATTAGGCCCCATTAGGCCACAGTAGCCGACCGGGCCTAAAACTTGCGCGGGTCACTTTCACGGACGGGCTCGAAACTGGTGCCAGAAGTTAGCCCCCGACCAGTGCTTTATTGTGAGGCATTGCGTAAAATTTTCCGTCCCCCGAGTGCCGAGCAATAGCCCCTGAAAGGGCTTTCGGCACAATTTTCACGCCCTTATTTGAGCCACTTGTAGCCGAAGGAATTTTGCGCAAATGACTGAGAGGTGCTCCTGGGCACTGCTCATCACTTTGCAATAGGTTCCGTCGCTTTTCGCGAAGGTCGCGTTTTCTCAAACTTTGATGGCATTAGTGGGTGGGGTGTGAAAACCTCCGAATGCATGGTTCTCAGCTCCTGCTGTGGGCAGCAAGCCAATTTTTTTTCCAAAATGTTGACCTATAAAAGAGCTTACTCGGGTGTGAAAATTATCATTGTGCGCGCGCGCCCCGGACCGCAATTATGATATTTCCTGTTTTCCCATAGGGCCCAAGGCAAATGGGGATAGCGGTTGTACGCGCTTTCTAAGGCTCTGATCGCTTTTAGATTTTGCACGCGGATAGGGCCAACAGAGGCGCAGGTATTGCCATGCGCACCCGCCCGCAACAATGTTTCGATACCGAGTTATCGGGGTGTGGAAGTCCGCCGCCCCGAAGCTTTACGCGCTTCCGTCTCGCGAACTACTATTTTCATCATGCCCACACGGGCATCAGTTTGTAGTACGGGAGGCCGTCTACAAATGGTGAAAATTTCAAAGCGTTCCGTCGGGAAATTAAAAAGTTATGAGCATTAGAAGATCTTCCCATTAGGCCCCATTAGGCCACAGAAGCCGACCGGGCCTAAAACTTGCGCGGGTCACTTTCACGGACGGGCTCGAAACTGGTGCCAGAAGTTAGCCCCCGACCAGAGCTTCATTGTGAGGCATTGTGTAAAATTTTCCGTCCCCCGAGTGCCGAGCAATAGCCCCTGAAAGGGCTTTCGGCACAATTTTCACGCCCTTATTTGAGCCACTTGTAGCCGAAGGAATTTTGCGCAAATGACTGAGAGGTGCTCCTGGGCACTGCTCATCACTTTGCAATAGGTTCCGGGGCTTTTCGCGAAGGTCGCGTTTTCTCAAACTTTGATGGCATTAGTGGGTGGGGTGTGAAAACCTCCAATGCATGGTTCTCAGCTCCTGCTGTGGGCAGCAAGCCAATTTTTTTTCCAAAATGTTGACCTATAAAAGAGCTTACTCGGGTGTGAAAATTATCATTGTGCGCGCGCGCCCCGGACCGCAATTATGATATTTCCTGTTTTCCCATAGGGCCCAAGGCAAATGGGGATAGCGGTTGTACGCGCTTTCTAAGGCTCTGATCGCTTTTAGATTTTGCACGCGGATAGGGCCAACAGAGGCGCAGGTATTGCCATGCGCACCCGCCCGCAACAATGTTTCGATACCGAGTTATCGGGGTGTGGAAGTCCGCCGCCCCGAAGCTTTACGCGCTTCCGTCTCGCGAACTACTATTTTCATCATGCCCACACGGGCATCAGTTTGTAGTACGGGAGGTCGTCTACAAATGGTGAAAATTTCAAAGCGTTCCGTCGGGAAATTAAAAAGTTATGAGCATTAGAAGATCTTCCCATTAGGCCCCATTAGGCCACAGAAGCCGACCGGGCCTAAAACTTGCGCGGGTCACTTTCACGGACGGGCTCGAAACTGGTGCCAGAAGTTAGCCCCCGACCAGAGCTTCATTGTGAGGCATTGCGTAAAATTTTCCGTCCCCCGAGTGCCGAGCAATAGCCCCTGAAAGGGCTTTCAGCACAATTTTCACGCCCTTATTTGAGCCACTTGTAGCCGAAGGAATTTTGCGCAAATGACTGAGAGGTGCTCCTGGGCACTGCTCATCACTTTGCAATAGGTTCCGGGGCTTTTCGCGAAGGTCGCGTTTTCTCAAACTTTGATGGCATTAGTGGGTGGGGTGTGAAAACCTCCGAATGCATGGTTCTCAGCTCCTGCTGTGGGCAGCAAGCCAATTTTTTTTCCAAAATGTTGACCTATAAAAGAGCTTACTCGGGTGTGAAAATTATCATTGTGCGCGCGCGCCCCGGACCGCAATTATGATATTTCCTGTTTTCCCATAGGGCCCAAGGCAAATGGGGATAGCGGTTGTACGCGCTTTCTAAGGCTCTGATCGCTTTTAGATTTTGCACGCGGATAGGGCCAACAGAGGCGCAGGTATTGCCATGCGCACCCGCCCGCAACAATGTTTCGATACCGAGTTATCGGGGTGTGGAAGTCCGCCGCCCCGAAGCTTTACGCGCTTCCGTCTCGCGAACTACTATTTTCATCATGCCCACACGGGCATCAGTTTGTAGTACGGGAGGCCGTCTACAAATGGTGAAAATTTCAAAGCGTTCCGTCGGGAAATTAAAAAGTTATGAGCATTAGAAGATCTTCCCATTAGGCCCCATTAGGCCACAGAAGCCGACCGGGCCTAAAACTTGCGCGGGTCACTTTCACGGACGGGCTCGAAACTGGTGCCAGAAGTTAGCCCCCGACCAGAGCTTCATTGTGAGGCATCGCGTAAAATTTTCCGTCCCCCGAGTGCCGAGCAATAGCCCCTGAAAGGGCTTTCGGCACAATTTTCACGCCCTTATTTGAGCCACTTGTAGCCGAAGGAATTTTGCGCAAATGACTGAGAGGTGCTCCTGGGCACTGCTCATCACTTTGCAATAGGTTCCGGGGCTTTTCGCGAAGGTCGCGTTTTCTCAAACTTTGATGGCATTAGTGGGTGGGGTGTGAAAACCTCCGAATGCATGGTTCTCAGCTCCTGCTGTGGGCAGCAAGCCAATTTTTTTTCCAAAATGTTGACCTATAAAAGAGCTTACTCGGGTGTGAAAATTATCATTGTGCGCGCGCGCCCCGGACCGCAATTATGATATTTCCTGTTTTCCCATAGGGCCCAAGGCAAATGGGGATAGCGGTTGTACGCGCTTTCTAAGGCTCTGATCGCTTTTAGATTTTGCACGCGGATAGGGCCAACAGAGGCGCAGGTATTGCCATGCACACCCGCCCCCAACAATGTTTCGATACCGAGTTATCGGGGTGTGGAAGTCCGCCGCCCCGAAGCTTTATGCGCTTCCGTCTCGCCAACTACTATTTTCATCATGCCCACACGGGCATCAGTTTGTAGTACGGGAGGCCGTCTACAAATGGTGAAAATTTCAAAGCGTTCCGTCGGGAAATTAAAAAGTTATGAGCATTAGAAGATCTTCCCATTAGGCCCCATTAGGCCACAGAAGCCGACCGGGCCTAAAACTTGCGCGGGTCACTTTCACGGACGGGCTCGAAACTGGTGCCAGAAGTTAGCCCCCGACCAGAGCTTCATTGTGAGGCATTGCGTAAAATTTTCCGTCCCCCGAGTGCCGAGCAATAGCCCCTGAAAGGGCTTTCGGTACAATTTTCACGCCCTTATTTGAGCCACTTGTAGCCGAAGGAATTTTGCGCAAATGACTGAGAGGTGCTCCTGGGCACTGCTCATCACTTTGCAATAGGTTCCGGGGCTTTTCGCGAAGGTCGCGTTTTCTCAAACTTTGATGGCATTAGTGGGTGGGGTGTGAAAACCTCCGAATGCATGGTTCTCAGCTCCTGCTGTGGGCAGCAAGCCAATTTTTTTTCCAAAATGTTGACCTATAAAAGAGCTTACTCGGGTGTGAAAATTATCATTGTGCGCGCGCGCCCCGGACCGCAATTATGATATTTCCTGTTTTCCCATAGGGCCCAAGGCAAATGGGGATAGCGGTTGTACGCGCTTTCTAAGGCTCTGATCGCTTTTAGATTTTGCACGCGGATAGGGCCAACAGAGGCGCAGGTATTGCCATGCGCACCCGCCCGCAACAATGTTTCGATACCGAGTTATCGGGGTGTGGAAGTCCGCCGCCCCGAAGCTTTACGCGCTTCCGTCTCGCGAACTACTATTTTCATCATGCCCACACGGGCATCAGTTTGTAGTACGGGAGGCCGTCTACAAATGGTGAAAATTTCAAAGCGTTCCGTCGGGAAATTAAAAAGTTATGAGCATTAGAAGATCTTCCCATTAGGCCCCATTAGGCCACAGAAGCCGACCGGGCCTAAAACTTGCGCGGGTCACTTTCACGGACGGGCTCGAAACTGGTGCCAGAAGTTAGCCCCCGACCAGAGCTTCATTGTGAGGCATTGCGTAAAATTTTCCGTCCCCCGAGTGCCGAGCAATAGCCCCTGAAAGGGCTTTCGGCACAATTTTCACGCCCTTATTTGAGCCACTTGTAGCCGAAGGAATTTTGCGCAAATGACTGAGAGGTGCTCCTGGGCACTGCTCATCACTTTGCAATAGGTTCCGGGGCTTTTCGCGAAGGTCGCGTTTTCTCAAACTTTGATGGCATTAGTGGGTGGGGTGTGAAAACCTCCGAATGCATGGTTCTCAGCTCCTGCTGTGGGCAGCAAGCCAATTTTTTTTCCAAAATGTTGACCTATAAAAGAGCTTACTCGGGTGTGAAAATTATCATTGTGCGCGCGCGCCCCGGACCGCAATTATGATATTTCCTGTTTTCCCATAGGGCCCAAGGCAAATGGGGATAGCGGTTGTACGCGCTTTCTAAGGCTCTGATCGCTTTTAGATTTTGCACGCGGATAGGGCCAACAGAGGCGCAGGTATTGCCATGCGCACCCGCCCGCAACAATGTTTCGATACCGAGTTATCGGGGTGTGGAAGTCCGCCGCCCCGAAGCTTTACGCGCTTCCGTCTCGCGAACTACTATTTTCATCATGCCCACACGGGCATCAGTTTGTAGTACGGGAGGCCGTCTACAAATGGTGAAAATTTCAAAGCGTTCCGTCGGGAAATTAAAAAGTTATGAGCATTAGAAGATCTTCCCATTAGGCCCCATTAGGCCACAGAAGCCGACCGGGCCTAAAACTTGCGCGGGTCACTTTCACGGACGGGCTCGAAACTGGTGCCAGAAGTTAGCCCCCGACCAGAGCTTCATTGTGAGGCATTGCGTAAAATTTTCCGTCCCTCGAGTGCCGAGCAATAGCCCCTGAAAGGGCTTTCGGCACAATTTTCACGCCCTTATTTGAGCCACTTGTAGCCAAAGGAATTTTGCGCAAATGACTGAGAGGTGCTCCTGGGCACTGCTCATCACTTTGCAATAGGTTCCGGGGCTTTTCGCGAAGGTCGCGTTTTCTCAAACTTTGATGGCATTAGTGGGTGGGGTGTGAAAACCTCCGAATGCATGGTTCTCAGCTCCTGCTGTGGGCAGCAAGCCAATTTTTTTTCCAAAATGTTGACCTATAAAAGAGCTTACTCGGGTGTGAAAATTATCATTGTGCGCGCGCGCCCCGGACCGCAATTATGATATTTCCTGTTTTCCCATATGGCCCAAGGCAAATGGGGATAGCGGTTGTACGCGCTTTCTAAGGCTCTGATCGCTTTTAGATTTTGCACGCGGATAGGGCCAACAGAGGCGCAGGTATTGCCATGCGCACCCGCCCGCAACAATGTTTCGATACCGAGTTATCGGGGTGTGGAAGTCCGCCGCCCCGAAGCTTTACGCGCTTCCGTCTCGCGAACTACTATTTTCATCATGCCCACACGGGCATCAGTTTGTAGTACGGGAGGCCGTCTACAAATGGTGAAAATTTCAAAGCGTTCCGTCGGGAAATTAAAAAGTTATGAGCATTAGAAGATCTTCCCATTAGGCCCCATTAGGCCACAGAAGCCGACCGGGCCTAAAACTTGCGCGGGTCACTTTCACGGACGGGCTCGAAACTGGTGCCAGAAGTTAGCCCCCGACCAGAGCTTCATTGTGAGGCATTGCGTAAAATTTTCCGTCCCCCGAGTGCCGAGCAATAGCCCCTGAAAGGGCTTTCGGCACAATTTTCACGCCCTTATTTGAGCCACTTGTAGCCGAAGGAATTTTGCGCAAATGACTGAGAGGTGCTCCTGGGCACTGCTCATCACTTTGCAATAGGTTCCGGGGCTTTTCGCGAAGGTCGCGTTTTCTCAAACTTTGATGGCATTAGTGGGTGGGGTGTGAAAACCTCCAATGCATGGTACTCAGCTCCTGCTGTGGGCAGCAAGCCAATTTTTTTTCCAAAATGTTGACCTATAAAAGAGCTTACTCGGGTGTGAAAATTATCATTGTGCGCGCGCGCCCCGGACCGCAATTATGATATTTCCTGTTTTCCCATAGGGCCCAAGGCAAATGGGGATAGCGGTTGTACGCGCTTTCTAAGGCTCTGATCGCTTTTAGATTTTGCACGCGGATAGGGCCAACAGAGGCGCAGGTATTGCCATGCGCACCCGCCCGCAACAATGTTTCGATACCGAGTTATCGGGGTGTGGAAGTCCGCCCCCCCGAAGCTTTACGCGCTTCCGTCTCGCGAACTACTATTTTCATCATGCCCACACGGGCATCAGTTTGTAGTACGGGAGGCCGTCTACAAATGGTGAAAATTTCAAAGCGTTCCGTCGGGAAATTAAAAAGTTATGAGCATTAGAAGATCTTCCCATTAGGCCCCATTAGGCCACAGAAGCCGACCGGGCCTAAAACTTGCGCGGGTCACTTTCACGGACGGGCTCGAAACTGGTGCCAGAAGTTAGCCCCCGACCAGAGCTTCATTGTGAGGCATTGCGTAAAATTTTCCGTCCCCCGAGTGCCGAGCAATAGCCCCTGAAAGGGCTTTCGGCACAATTTTCACGCCCTTATTTGAGGCACTAGTAGCCGAAGGAATTTTGCGCAAATGACTGAGAGGTGCTCCTGGGCACTGCTCATCACTTTGCAATAGGTTCCGGGGCTTTTCGCGAAGGTCTCGTTTTCTCAAACTTTGATGGCATTAGTGGGTGGGGTGTGAAAACCTCCGAATGCATGGTTCTCAGCTCCTGCTGTGGGCAGCAAGCCAATTTTTTTTCCAAAATGTTGACCTATAAAAGAGCTTACTCGGGTGTGAAAATTATCATTGTGCGCGCGCGCCCCGGACCGCAATTATGATATTTCCTGTTTTCCCATAGGGCCCAAGGCAAATGGGGATAGCGGTTGTACGCGCTTTCTAAGGCTCTGATCGCTTTTAGATTTTGCACGCGGATAGGGCCAACAGAGGCGCAGGTATTGCCATGCGCACCCGCCCGCAACAATGTTTCGATACCGAGTTATCGGGGTGTGGAAGTCCGCCGCCCCGAAGCTTTACGCGCTTCCGTCTCGCGAACTACTATTTTCATCATGCCCACACGGGCATCAGTTTGTAGTACGGGAGGCCGTCTACAAATGGTGAAAATTTCAAAGCGTTCCGTCGGGAAATTAAAAAGTTATGAGCATTAGAAGATCTTCCCATTAGGCCCCATTAGGCCACAGAAGCCGACCGGGCCTAAAACTTGCGCGGGTCACTTTCACGGACGGGCTCGAAACTGGTGCCAGAAGTTAGCCCCCGACCAGAGCTTCATTGTGAGGCATTGCGTAAAATTTTCCGTCCCCCGAGTGCCGAGCAATAGCCCCTGAAAGGGCTTTCGGCACAATTTTCACGCCCTTATTTGAGCCACTTGTAGCCGAAGGAATTTTGCGCAAATGACTGAGAGGTGCTCCTGGGCACTGCTCATCACTTTGCAATAGGTTCCGGGGCTTTTCGCGAAGGTCGCGTTTTCTCAAACTTTGATGGCATTAGTGGGTGGGGTGTGAAAACCTCCGAATGCATGGTTCTCAGCTCCTGCTGTGGGCAGCAAGCCAATTTTTTTTCCAAAATGTTGACCTATAAAAGAGCTTACTCGGGTGTGAAAATTATCATTGTGCGCGCGCGCCCCGGACCGCAATTATGATATTTCCTGTTTTCCCATAGGGCCCAAGGCAAATGGGGATAGCGGTTGTACGCGCTTTCTAAGGCTCTGATCGCTTTTAGATTTTGCACGCGGATAGGGCCAACAGAGGCGCAGGTATTGCCATGCGCACCCGCCCGCAACAATGTTTCGATACCGAGTTATCGGGGTGTGGAAGTCCGCCGCCCCGAAGCTTTACGCGCTTCCGTCTCGCGAACTACTATTTTCATCATGCCCACACGGGCATCAGTTTGTAGTACGGGAGGCCGTCTACAAATGGTGAAAATTTCAAAGCATTCCGTCGGGAAATTAAAAAGTTATGAGCATTAGAAGATCTTCCCATTAGGCCCCATTAGGCCACAGAAGCCGACCGGGCCTAAAACTTGCGCGGGTCACTTTCACGGACGGGCTCGAAACTGGTGCCAGAAGTTAGCCCCCGACCAGAGCTTCATTGTGAGGCATTGCGTAAAATTTTCCGTCCCCCGAGTGCCGAGCAATAGCCCCTGAAAGGGCTTTCGGCACAATTTTCACGCCCTTATTTGAGCCACTTGTAGCCGAAGGAATTTTGCGCAAATGACTGAGAGGTGCTCCTGGGCACTGCTCATCACTTTGCAATAGGTTCCGGGGCTTTTCGCGAAGGTCGCGTTTTCTCAAACTTTGATGGCATTAGTGGGTGGGGTGTGAAAACCTCCGAATGCATGGTTCTCAGCTCCTGCTGTGGGCAGCAAGCCAATTTTTTTTCCAAAATGTTGACCTATAAAAGAGCTTACTCGGGTGTGAAAATTATCATTGTGCGCGCGCGCCCCGGACCGCAATTATGATATTTCCTGTTTTCCCATAGGGCCCAAGGCAAATGGGGATAGCGGTTGTACGCGCTTTCTAAGGCTCTGATCGCTTTTAGATTTTGCACGCGGATAGGGCCAACAGAGGCGCAGGTATTGCCATGCGCACCCGCCCGCAACAATGTTTCGATACCGAGTTATCGGGGTGTGGAAGTCCGCCGCCCCGAAGCTTTACGCGCTTCCGTCTCGCGAACTACTATTTTCATCATGCCCACACGGGCATCAGTTTGTAGTACGGGAGGCCGTCTACAAATGGTGAAAATTTCAAAGCGTTCCGTCGGGAAATTAAAAAGTTATGAGCATTAGAAGATCTTCCCATTAGGCCCCATTAGGCCACAGAAGCCGACCGGGCCTAAAACTTGCGCGGGTCACTTTCACGGACGGGCTCGAAACTGGTGCCAGAAGTTAGCCCCCGACCAGAGCTTCATTGTGAGGCATTGCGTAAAATTTTCCGTCCCCCGAGTGCCGAGCAATAGCCCCTGAAAGGGCTTTCGGCACAATTTTCACGCCCTTATTTGAGCCACTTGTAGCCGAAGGAATTTTGCGCAAATGACTGAGAGGTGCTCCTGGGCACTGCTCATCACTTTGCAATAGGTTCCGGGGCTTTTCGCGAAGGTCGCGTTTTCTCAAACTTTGATGGCATTAGTGGGTGGGGTGTGAAAACCTCCGAATGCATGGTTCTCAGCTCCTGCTGTGGGCAGCAAGCCAATTTTTTTTCCAAAATGTTGACCTATAAAAGAGCTTACTCGGGTGTGAAAATTATCATTGTGCGCGCGCGCCCCGGACCGCAATTATGATATTTCCTGTTTTCCCATAGGGCCCAAGGCAAATGGGGATAGCGGTTGTACGCGCTTTCTAAGGCTCTGATCGCTTTTAGATTTTGCACGCGGATAGGGCCAACAGAGGCGCAGGTATTGCCATGCGCACCCGCCCGCAACAATGTTTCGATACCGAGTTATCGGGGTGTGGAAGTCCGCCGCCCCGAAGCTTTACGCGCTTCCGTCTCGCGAACTACTATTTTCATCATGCCCACACGGGCATCAGTTTGTAGTACGGGAGGCCGTCTACAAATGGTGAAAATTTCAAAGCGTTCCGTCGGGAAATTAAAAAGTTATGAGCATTAGAAGATCTTCCCATTAGGCCCCATTAGGCCACAGAAGCCGACCGGGCCTAAAACTTGCGCGGGTCACTTTCACGGACGGGCTCGAAACTGGTGCCAGAAGTTAGCCCCCGACCAGAGCTTCATTGTGAGGCATTGCGTAAAATTTTCCGTCCCCCGAGTGCCGAGCAATAGCCCCTGAAAGGGCTTTCGGCACAATTTTCACGCCCTTATTTGAGCCACTTGTAGCCGAAGGAATTTTGCGCAAATGACTGAGAGGTGCTCCTGGGCACTGCTCATCACTTTGCAATAGGTTCCGGGGCTTTTCGCGAAGGTCGCGTTTTCTCAAACTTTGATGGCATTAGTGGGTGGGGTGTGAAAACCTCCGAATGCATGGTTCTCAGCTCCTGCTGTGGGCAGCAAGCCAATTTTTTTTCCAAAATGTTGACCTATAAAAGAGCTTACTCGGGTGTGAAAATTATCATTGTGCGCGCGCGCCCCGGACCGCAATTATGATATTTCCTGTTTTCCCATAGGGCCCAAGGCAAATGGGGATAGCGGTTGTACGCGCTTTCTAAGGCTCTGATCGCTTTTAGATTTTGCACGCGGATAGGGCCAACAGAGGCGCAGGTATTGCCATGCGCACCCGCCCGCAACAATGTTTCGATACCGAGTTATCGGGGTGGGGAAGTCCGCCGCCCCGAAGCTTTACGCGCTTCCGTCTCGCGAACTACTATTTTCATCATGCCCACACGGGCATCAGTTTGTAGTACGGGAGGCCGTCTACAAATGGTGAAAATTTCAAAGCGTTCCGTCGGGAAATTAAAAAGTTATGAGCATTAGAAGATCTTCCCATTAGGCCCCATTAGGCCACAGAAGCCGACCGGGCCTAAAACTTGCGCGGGTCACTTTCACGGACGGGCTCGAAACTGGTGCCAGAAGTTAGCCCCCGACCAGAGCTTCATTGTGAGGCATTGCGTAAAATTTTCCGTCCCCCGAGTGCCGAGCAATAGCCCCTGAAAGGGCTTTCGGCACAATTTTCACGCCCTTATTTGAGCCACTTGTAGCCGAAGGAATTTTGCGCAAATGACTGAGAGGTGCTCCTGGGCACTGCTCATCACTTTGCAATAGGTTCCGGGGCTTTTCGCGAAGGTCGCGTTTTCTCAAACTTTGATGGCATTAGTGGGTGGGGTGTGAAAACCTCCGAATGCATGGTTCTCAGCTCCTGCTGTGGGCAGCAAGCCAATTTTTTTTCCAAAATGTTGACCTATAAAAGAGCTTACTCGGGTGTGAAAATTATCATTGTGCGCGCGCGCCCCGGACCGCAATTATGATATTTCCTGTTTTCCCATAGGGCCCAAGGCAAATGGGGATAGCGGTTGTACGCGCTTTCTAAGGCTCTGATCGCTTTTAGATTTTGCACGCGGATAGGGCCAACAGAGGCGCAGGTATTGCCATGCGCACCCGCCCGCAACAATGTTTCGATACCGAGTTATCGGGGTGTGGAAGTCCGCCGCCCCGAAGCTTTACGCGCTTCCGTCTCGCGAACTACTATTTTCATCATGCCCACACGGGCATCAGTTTGTAGTACGGGAGGCCGTCTACAAATGGTGAAAATTTCAAAGCGTTCCGTCGGGAAATTAAAAAGTTATGAGCATTAGAAGATCTTCCCATTAGGCCCCATTAGGCCACAGAAGCCGACCGGGCCTAAAACTTGCGCGGGTCACTTTCACGGACGGGCTCGAAACTGGTGCCAGAAGTTAGCCCCCGACCAGAGCTTCATTGTGAGGCATTGCGTAAAATTTTCCGTCCCCCGAGTGCCGAGCAATAGCCCCTGAAAGGGCTTTCGGCACAATTTTCACGCCCTTATTTGAGCCACTTGTAGCCGAAGGAATTTTGCGCAAATGACTGAGAGGTGCTCCTGGGCACTGCTCATCACTTTGCAATAGGTTCCGGGGCTTTTCGCGAAGGTCGCGTTTTCTCAAACTTTGATGGCATTAGTGGGTGGGGTGTGAAAACCTCCGAATGCATGGTTCTCAGCTCCTGCTGTGGGCAGCAAGCCAATTTTTTTTCCAAAATGTTGACCTATAAAAGAGCTTACTCGGGTGTGAAAATTATCATTGTGCGCGCGCGCCCCGGACCGCAATTATGATATTTCCTGTTTTCCCATAGGGCCCAAGGCAAATGGGGATAGCGGTTGTACGCGCTTTCTAAGGCTCTGATCGCTTTTAGATTTTGCACGCGGATAGGGCCAACAGAGGCGCAGGTATTGCCATGCGCACCCGCCCGCAACAATGTTTCGATACCGAGTTATCGGGGTGTGGAAGTCCGCCGCCCCGAAGCTTTACGCGCTTCCGTCTCGCGAACTACTATTTTCATCATGCCCACACGGGCATCAGTTTGTAGTACGGGAGGCCGTCTACAAATGGTGAAAATTTCAAAGCGTTCCGTCGGGAAATTAAAAAGTTATGAGCATTAGAAGATCTTCCCATTAGGCCCCATTAGGCCACAGAAGCCGACCGGGCCTAAAACTTGCGCGGGTCACTTTCACGGACGGGCTCGAAACTGGTGCCAGAAGTTAGCCCCCGACCAGAGCTTCATTGTGAGGCATTGCGTAAAATTTTCCGTCCCCCGAGTGCCGAGCAATAGCCCCTGAAAGGGCTTTCGGCACAATTTTCACGCCCTTATTTGAGCCACTTGTAGCCGAAGGAATTTTGCGCAAATGACTGAGAGGTGCTCCTGGGCACTGCTCATCACTTTGCAATAGGTTCCGGGGCTTTTCGCGAAGGTCGCGTTTTCTCAAACTTTGATGGCATTAGTGGGTGGGGTGTGAAAACCTCCGAATGCATGGTTCTCAGCTCCTGCTGTGGGCAGCAAGCCAATTTTTTTTCCAAAATGTTGACCTATAAAAGAGCTTACTCGGGTGTGAAAATTATCATTGTGCGCGCGCGCCCCGGACCGCAATTATGATATTTCCTGTTTTCCCATAGGGCCCAAGGCAAATGGGGATAGCGGTTGTACGCGCTTTCTAAGGCTCTGATCGCTTTTAGATTTTGCACGCGGATAGGGCCAACAGAGGCGCAGGTATTGCCATGCGCACCCGCCCGCAACAATGTTTCGATACCGAGTTATCGGGGTGTGGAAGTCCGCCGCCCCGAAGCTTTACGCGCTTCCGTCTCGCGAACTACTATTTTCATCATGCCCACACGGGCATCAGTTTGTAGTACGGGAGGCCGTCTACAAATGGTGAAAATTTCAAAGCGTTCCGTCGGGAAATTAAAAAGTTATGAGCATTAGAAGATCTTCCCATTAGGCCCGATTAGGCCACAGAAGCCGACCGGGCCTAAAACTTGCGCGGGTCACTTTCACGGACGGGCTCGAAACTGGTGCCAGAAGTTAGCCCCCGACCAGAGCTTCATTGTGAGGCATTGCGTAAAATTTTCCGTCCCCCGAGTGCCGAGCAATAGCCCCTGAAAGGGCTTTCGGCACAATTTTCACGCCCTTATTTGAGCCACTTGTAGCCGAAGGAATTTTGCGCAAATGACTGAGAGGTGCTCCTGGGCACTGCTCATCACTTTGCAATAGGTTCCGGGGCTTTTCGCGAAGGTCGCGTTTTCTCAAACTTTGATGGCATTAGTGGGTGGGGTGTGAAAACCTCCGAATGCATGGTTCTCAGCTCCTGCTGTGGGCAGCAAGCCAATTTTTTTTCCAAAATGTTGACCTATAAAAGAGCTTACTCGGGTGTGAAAATTATCATTGTGCGCGCGCGCCCCGGACCGCAATTATGATATTTCCTGTTTTCCCATAGGGCCCAAGGCAAATGGGGATAGCGGTTGTACGCGCTTTCTAAGGCTCTGATCGCTTTTAGATTTTGCACGCGGATAGGGCCAACAGAGGCGCAGGTATTGCCATGCGCACCCGCCCGCAACAATGTTTCGATACCGAGTTATCGGGGTGTGGAAGTCCGCCACCCCGAAGCTTTACGCGCTTCCGTCTCGCGAACTACTATTTTCATCATGCCCACACGGGCATCAGTTTGTAGTACGGGAGGCCGTCTACAAATGGTGAAAATTTCAAAGCGTTCCGTCGGGAAATTAAAAAGTTATGAGCATTAGAAGATCTTCCCATTAGGCCCCATTAGGCCACAGAAGCCGACCGGGCCTAAAACTTGCGCGGGTCACTTTCACGGACGGGCTCGAAACTGGTGCCAGAAGTTAGCCCCCGACCAGAGCTTCATTGTGAGGCATTGCGTAAAATTTTCCATCCCCCGAGAGCCGAGCAATAGCCCCTGAAAGGGCTTTCGGCACAATTTTCACGCCCTTATTTGAGCCACTTGTAGCCGAAGGAATTTTGCGCAAATGACTGAGAGGTGCTCCTGGGCACTGCTCATCACTTTGCAATAGGTTCCGGGGCTTTTCGCGAAGGTCGCGTTTTCTCAAACTTTGATGGCATTAGTGGGTGGGGTGTGAAAACCTCCGAATGCATGGTTCTCAGCTCCTGCTGTGGGCAGCAAGCCAATTTTTTTTCCAAAATGTTGACCTATAAAAGAGCTTACTCGGGTGTGAAAATTATCATTGTGCGCGCGCGCCCCGGACCGCAATTATGATATTTCCTGTTTTCCCATAGGGCCCAAGGCAAATGGGGATAGCGGTTGTACGCGCTTTCTAAGGCTCTGATCGCTTTTAGATTTTGCACGCGGATAGGGCCAACAGAGGCGCAGGTATTGCCATGCGCACCAGCCCGCAACAATGTTTCGATACCGAGTTATCGGGGTGTGGAAGTCCGCCGCCCCGAAGCTTTACGCGCTTCCGTCTCGCGAACTACTATTTTCATCATGCCCACACGGGCATCAGTTTGTAGTACGGGAGGCCGTCTACAAATGGTGAAAATTTCAAAGCGTTCCGTCGGGAAATTAAAAAGTTATGAGCATTAGAAGATCTTCCCATTAGGCCCCATTAGGCCACAGAAGCCGACCGGGCCTAAAACTTGCGCGGGTCACTTTCACGGACGGGCTCGAAACTGGTGCCAGAAGTTAGCCCCCGACCAGAGCTTCATTGTGAGGCATTGCGTAAAATTTTCCGTCCCCCGAGTGCCGAGCAATAGCCCCTGAAAGGGCTTTCGGCACAATTTTCACGCCCTTATTTGAGCCACTTGTAGCCGAAGGAATTTTGCGCAAATGACTGAGAGGTGCTCCTGGGCACTGCTCATCACTTTGCAATAGGTTCCGGGGCTTTTCGCGAAGGTCGCGTTTTCTCAAACTTTGATGGCATTAGTGGGTGGGGTGTGAAAACCTCCGAATGCATGGTTCTCAGCTCCTGTTGTGGGCAGCAAGCCAATTTTTTTTCCAAAATGTTGACCTATAAAAGAGCTTACTCGGGTGTGAAAATTATCATTGTGCGCGCGCGCCCCGGACCGCAATTATGATATTTCCTGTTTTCCCATAGGGCCCAAGGCAAATGGGGATAGCGGTTGTACGCGCTTTCTAAGGCTCTGATCGCTTTTAGATTTTGCAAGCGGATAGGGCCAACAGAGGCGCAGGTATTGCCATGCGCACCCGCCCGCAACAATGTTTCGATACCGAGTTATCGGGGTGTGGAAGTCCGCCGCCCCGAAGCTTTACGCGCTTCCGTCTCGCGAACTACTATTTTCATCATGCCCACACGGGCATCAGTTTGTAGTACGGGAGGCCGTCTACAAATGGTGAAAATTTCAAAGCGTTCCGTCGGGAAATTAAAAAGTTATGAGCATTAGAAGATCTTCCCATTAGGCCCCATTAGGCCACAGAAGCCGACCGGGCCTAAAACTTGCGCGGGTCACTTTCACGGACGGGCTCGAAACTGGTGCCAGAAGTTAGCCCCCGACCAGAGCTTCATTGTGAGGCATTGCGTAAAATTTTCCGTCCCCCGAGTGCCGAGCAATAGCCCCTGAAAGGGCTTTCGGCACAATTTTCACGCCCTTATTTGAGCCACTTGTAGCCGAAGGAATTTTGCGCAAATGACTGAGAGGTGCTCCTGGGCACTGCTCATCACTTTGCAATAGGTTCCGGGGCTTTTCGCGAAGGTCGCGTTTTCTCAAACTTTGATGGCATTAGTGGGTGGGGTGTGAAAACCTCCGAATGCATGGTTCTCAGCTCCTGCTGTGGGCAGCAAGCCAATTTTTTTTCCAAAATGTTGACCTATAAAAGAGCTTACTCGGGTGTGAAAATTATCATTGTGCGCGCGCGCCCCGGACCGCAATTATGATATTTCCTGTTTTCCCATAGGGCCCAAGGCAAATGGGGATAGCGGTTGTACGCGCTTTCTAAGGCTCTGATCGCTTTTAGATTTTGCACGCGGATAGGGCCAACAGAGGCGCAGGTATTGCCATGCGCACCCGCCCGCAACAATGTTTCGATACCGAGTTATCGGGGTGTGGAAGTCCGCCGCCCCGAAGCTTTACGCGCTTCCGTCTCGCGAACTACTATTTTCATCATGCCCACACGGGCATCAGTTTGTAGTACGGGAGGCCGTCTACAAATGGTGAAAATTTCAAAGCGTTCCGTCGGGAAATTAAAAAGTTATGAGCATTAGAAGATCTTCCCATTAGGCCCCATTAGGCCACAGAAGCCGACCGGGCCTAAAACTTGCGCGGGTCACTTTCACGGACGGGCTCGAAACTGGTGCCAGAAGTTAGCCCCCGACCAGAGCTTCATTGTGAGGCATTGCGTAAAATTTTCCGTCCCCCGAGTGCCGAGCAATAGCCCCTGAAAGGGCTTTCGGCACAATTTTCACGCCCTTATTTGAGCCACTTGTAGCCGAAGGAATTTTGCGCAAATGACTGAGAGGTGCTCCTGGGCACTGCTCATCACTTTGCAATAGGTTCCGGGGCTTTTCGCGAAGGTCGCGTTTTCTCAAACTTTGATGGCATTAGTGGGTGGGGTGTGAAAACCTCCGAATGCATGGTTCTCAGCTCCTGCTGTGGGCAGCAAGCCAATTTTTTTTCCAAAATGTTGACCTATAAAAGAGCTTACTCGGGTGTGAAAATTATCATTGTGCGCGCGCGCCCCGGACCGCAATTATGATATTTCCTGTTTTCCCATAGGGCCCAAGGCAAATGGGGATAGCGGTTGTACGCGCTTTCTAAGGCTCTGATCGCTTTTAGATTTTGCACGCAGATAGGGCCAACAGAGGCGCAGGTATTGCCATGCGCACCCGCCCGCAACAATGTTTCGATACCGAGTTATCGGGGTGTGGAAGTCCGCCGCCCCGAAGCTTTACGCGCTTCCGTCTCGCGAACTACTATTTTCATCATGCCCACACGGGCATCAGTTTGTAGTACGGGAGGCCGTCTACAAATGGTGAAAATTTCAAAGCGTTCCGTCGGGAAATTAAAAAGTTATGAGCATTAGAAGATCTTCCCATTAGGCCCCATTAGGCCACAGAAGCCGACCGGGCCTAAAACTTGCGCGGGTCACTTTCACGGACGGGCTCGAAACTGGTGCCAGAAGTTAGCCCCCGACCAGAGCTTCATTGTGAGGCATTGCGTAAAATTTTCCGTCCCCCGAGTGCCGAGCAATAGCCCCTGAAAGGGCTTTCGGCACAATTTTCACGCCCTTATTTGAGCCACTTGTAGCCGAAGGAATTTTGCGCAAATGACTGAGAGGTGCTCCTGGGCACTGCTCATCACTTTGCAATAGGTTCCGGGGCTTTTCGCGAAGGTCGCGTTTTCTCAAACTTTGATGGCATTAGTGGGTGGGGTGTGAAAACCTCCGAATGCATGGTTCTGAGCTCCTGCTGTGGGCAGCAAGCCAATTTTTTTTCCAAAATGTTGACCTATAAAAGAGCTTACTCGGGTGTGAAAATTATCATTGTGCGCGCGCGCCCCGGACCGCAATTATGATATTTCCTGTTTTCCCATAGGGCCCAAGGCAAATGGGGATAGCGGTTGTACGCGCTTTCTAAGGCTCTGATCGCTTTTAGATTTTGCACGCGGATAGGGCCAACAGAGGCGCAGGTATTGCCATGCGCACCCGCCCGCAACAATGTTTCGATACCGAGTTATCGGGGTGTGGAAGTCCGCCGCCCCGAAGCTTTACGCGCTTCCGTCTCGCGAACTACTATTTTCATCATGCCCACACGGGCATCAGTTTGTAGTACGGGAGGCCGTCTACAAATGGTGAAAATTTCAAAGCGTTCCGTCGGGAAATTAAAAAGTTATGAGCATTAGAAGATCTTCCCATTAGGCCCCATTAGGCCACAGAAGCCGACCGGGCCTAAAACTTGCGCGGGTCACTTTCACGGACGGGCTCGAAACTGGTGCCAGAAGTTAGCCCCCGACCAGAGCTTCATTGTGAGGCATTGCGTAAAATTTTCCGTCCCCCGAGTGCCGAGCAATAGCCCCTGAAAGGGCTTTCGGCACAATTTTCACGCCCTTATTTGAGCCACTTGTAGCCGAAGGAATTTTGCGCAAATGACTGAGAGGTGCTCCTGGGCACTGCTCATCACTTTGCAATAGGTTCCGGGGCTTTTCGCGAAGGTCGCGTTTTCTCAAACTTTGATGGCATTAGTGGGTGGGGTGTGAAAACCTCCGAATGCATGGTTCTCAGCTCCTGCTGTGGGCAGCAAGCCAATTTTTTTTCCAAAATGTTGACCTATAAAAGAGCTTACTCGGGTGTGAAAATTATCATTGTGCGCGCGCGCCCCGGACCGCAATTATGATATTTCCTGTTTTCCCATAGGGCCCAAGGCAAATGGGGATAGCGGTTGTACGCGCTTTCTAAGGCTCTGATCGCTTTTAGATTTTGCACGCGGATAGGGCCAACAGAGGCGCAGGTATTGCCATGCGCACCCGCCCGCAACAATGTTTCGATACCGAGTTATCGGGGTGTGGAAGTCCGCCGCCCCGAAGCTTTACGCGCTTCCGTCTCGCGAACTACTATTTTCATCATGCCCACACGGGCATCAGTTTGTAGTACGGGAGGCCGTCTACAAATGGTGAAAATTTCAAAGCGTTCCGTCGGGAAATTAAAAAGTTATGAGCATTAGAAGATCTTCCCATTAGGCCCCATTAGGCCACAGAAG
Organism: Loripinus fragilis; assembly: GCA_964019695.1. Lineage (NCBI taxonomy): Eukaryota > Metazoa > Mollusca > Bivalvia > Lucinida > Lucinidae > Loripinus > Loripinus fragilis. The sequence goes on from CAXHUL010000525.1 coordinate 693,850, forward strand.
CCGACCGGGCCTAAAACTTGCGCGGGTCACTTTCACGGACGGGCTCAAAACTGGTGCCAGAAGTTAGCCCCCGACCAGAGCTTCATTGTGAGGCATTGCGTAAAATTTTCCGTCCCCCGAGTGCCGAGCAATAGCCCCTGAAAGGGCTTTCGGCACAATTTTCACGCCCTTATTTGAGCCACTTGTAGCCGAAGGAATTTTGCGCAAATGACTGAGAGGTGCTCCTGGGCACTGCTCATCACTTTGCAATAGGTTCCGGGGCTTTTCGCGAAGGTCGCGTTTTCTCAAACTTTGATGGCATTAGTGGGTGGGGTGTGAAAACCTCCGAATGCATGGTTCTCAGCTCCTGCTGTGGGCAGCAAGCCAATTTTTTTTCCAAAATGTTGACCTATAAAAGAGCTTACTCGGGTGTGAAAATTATCATTGTGCGCGCGCGCCCCGGACCGCAATTATGATATTTCCTGTTTTCCCATAGGGCCCAAGGCAAATGGGGATAGCGGTTGTACGCGCTTTCTAAGGCTCTGATCGCTTTTAGATTTTGCACGCGGATAGGGCCAACACTGGCGCAGGTATTGCCATGCGCACCCGCCCGCAACAATGTTTCGATACCGAGTTATCGGGGTGTGGAAGTCCGCCGCCCCGAAGCTTTACGCGCTTCCGTCTCGCGAACTACTATTTTCATCATGCCCACACGGGCATCAGTTTGTAGTACGGGAGGCCGTCTACAAATGGTGAAAATTTCAAAGCGTTCCGTCGGGAAATTAAAAAGTTATGAGCATTAGAAGATCTTCCCATTAGGCCCCATTAGGCCACAGAAGCCGACCGGGCCTAAAACTTGCGCGGGTCACTTTCACGGACGGGCTCGAAACTGGTGCCAGAAGTTAGCCCCCGACCAGAGCTTCATTGTGAGGCATTGCGTAAAATTTTCCGTCCCCCGAGTGCCGAGCAATAGCCCCTGAAAGGGCTTTCGGCACAATTTTCACGCCCTTATTTGAGCCACTTGTAGCCGAAGGAATTTTGCGCAAATGACTGAGAGGTGCTCCTGGGCACTGCTCATCACTTTGCAATAGGTTCCGGGGCTTTTCGCGAAGGTCGCGTTTTCTCAAACTTTGATGGCATTAGTGGGTGGGGTGTGAAAACCTCCGAATGCATGGTTCTCAGCTCCTGCTGTGGGCAGCAAGCCAATTTTTTTTCCAAAATGTTGACCTATAAAAGAGCTTACTCGGGTGTGAAAATTATCATTGTGCGCGCGCGCCCCGGACCGCAATTATGATATTTCCTGTTTTCCCATAGGGCCCAAGGCAAATGGGGATAGCGGTTGTACGCGCTTTCTAAGGCTCTGATCGCTTTTAGATTTTGCACGCGGATAGGGCCAACAGAGGCGCAGGTATTGCCATGCGCACCCGCCCGCAACAATGTTTCGATACCGAGTTATCGGGGTGTGGAAGTCCGCCGCCCCGAAGCTTTACGCGCTTCAGTCTCGCGAACTACTATTTTCATCATGCCCACACGGGCATCAGTTTGTAGTACGGGAGGCCGTCTACAAATGGTGAAAATTTCAAAGCGTTCCGTCGGGAAATTAAAAAGTTATGAGCATTAGAAGATCTTCCCATTAGGCCCCATTAGGCCACAGAAGCCGACCGGGCCTAAAACTTGCGCGGGTCACTTTCACGGACGGGCTCGAAACTGGTGCCAGAAGTTAGCCCCCGACCAGAGCTTCATTGTGAGGCATTGCGTAAAATTTTCCGTCCCCCGAGTGCCGAGCAATAGCCCCTGAAAGGGCTTTCGGCACAATTTTCACGCCCTTATTTGAGCCACTTGTAGCCGAAGGAATTTTGCGCAAATGACTGAGAGGTGCTCCTGGGCACTGCTCATCACTTTGCAATAGGTTCCGGGGCTTTTCGCGAAGGTCGCGTTTTCTCAAACTTTGATGGCATTAGTGGGTGGGGTGTGAAAACCTCCGAATGCATGGTTCTCAGCTCCTGCTGTGGGCAGCAAGCCAATTTTTTTTCCAAAATGTTGACCTATAAAAGAGCTTACTCGGGTGTGAAAATTATCATTGTGCGCGCGCGCCCCGGACCGCAATTATGATATTTCCTGTTTTCCCATAGGGCCCAAGGCAAATGGGGATAGCGGTTGTACGCGCTTTCTAAGGCTCTGATCGCTTTTAGATTTTGCACGCGGATAGGGCCAACAGAGGCGCAGGTATTGCCATGCGCACCCGCCCGCAACAATGTTTCGATACCGAGTTATCGGGGTGTGGAAGTCCGCCGCCCCGAAGCTTTACGCGCTTCCGTCTCGCGAACTACTATTTTCATCATGCCCACACGGGCATCAGTTTGTAGTACGGGAGGCCGTCTACAAATGGTGAAAATTTCAAAGCCTTCCGTCGGGAAATTAAAAAGTTATGAGCATTAGAAGATCTTCCCATTAGGCCCCATTAGGCCACAGAAGCCGACCGGGCCTAAAACTTGCGCGGGTCACTTTCACGGACGGGCTCGAAACTGGTGCCAGAAGTTAGCCCCCGACCAGAGCTTCATTGTGAGGCATTGCGTAAAATTTTCCGTCCCCCGAGTGCCGAGCAATAGCCCCTGAAAGGGCTTTCGGCACAATTTTCACGCCCTTATTTGAGCCACTTGTAGCCGAAGGAATTTTGCGCAAATGACTGAGAGGTGCTCCTGGGCACTGCTCATCACTTTGCAATAGGTTCCGGGGCTTTTCGCGAAGGTCGCGTTTTCTCAAACTTTGATGGCATTAGTGGGTGGGGTGTGAAAACCTCCGAATGCATGGTTCTCAGCTCCTGCTGTGGGCAGCAAGCCAATTTTTTTTCCAAAATGTTGACCTATAAAAGAGCTTACTCGGGTGTGAAAATTATCATTGTGCGCGCGCGCCCCGGACCGCAATTATGATATTTCCTGTTTTCCCATAGGGCCCAAGGCAAATGGGGATAGCGGTTGTACGCGCTTTCTAAGGCTCTGATCGCTTTTAGATTTTGCACGCGGATAGGGCCAACAGAGGCGCAGGTATTGCCATGCGCACCCGCCCGCAACAATGTTTCGATACCGAGTTATCGGGGTGTGGAAGTCCGCCGCCCCGAAGCTTTACGCGCTTCCATCTCGCGAACTACTATTTTCATCATGCCCACACGGGCATCAGTTTGTAGTACCGGAGGCCGTCTACAAATGGTGAAAATTTCAAAGCGTTCCGTCGGGAAATTAAAAAGTTATGAGCATTAGAAGATCTTCCCATTAGGCCCCATTAGGCCACAGAAGCCGACCGGGCCTAAAACTTGCGCGGGTCACTTTCACGGACGGGCTCGAAACTGGTGCCAGAAGTTAGCCCCCGACCAGAGCTTCATTGTGAGGCATTGCGTAAAATTTTCCGTCCCCCGAGTGCCGAGCAATAGCCCCTGAAAGGGCTTTCGGCACAATTTTCACGCCCTTATTTGAGCCACTTGTAGCCGAAGGAATTTTGCGCAAATGACTGAGAGGTGCTCCTGGGCACTGCTCATCACTTTGCAATAGGTTCCGGGGCTTTTCGCGAAGGTCGCGTTTTCTCAAACTTTGATGGCATTAGTGGGTGGGGTGTGAAAACCTCCGAATGCATGGTTCTCAGCTCCTGCTGTGGGCAGCAAGCCAATTTTTTTTCCAAAATGTTGACCTATAAAAGAGCTTACTCGGGTGTGAAAATTATCATTGTGCGCGCGCGCCCCGGACCGCAATTATGATATTTCCTGTTTTCCCATAGGGCCCAAGGCAAATGGGGATAGCGGTTGTACGCGCTTTCTAAGGCTCTGATCGCTTTTAGATTTTGCACGCGGATAGGGCCAACAGAGGCGCAGGTATTGCCATGCGCACCCGCCCGCAACAATGTTTCGATACCGAGTTATCGGGGTGTGGAAGTCCGCCGCCCCGAAGCTTTACGCGCTTCCGTCTCGCGAACTACTATTTTCATCATGCCCACACGGGCATCAGTTTGTAGTACGGGAGGCCGTCTACAAATGGTGAAAATTTCAAAGCGTTCCGTCGGGAAATTAAAAAGTTATGAGCATTAGAAGATCTTCCCATTAGGCCCCATTAGGCCACAGAAGCCGACCGGGCCTAAAACTTGCGCGGGTCACTTTCACGGACGGGCTCGAAACTGGTGCCAGAAGTTAGCCCCCGACCAGAGCTTCATTGTGAGGCATTGCGTAAAATTTTCCGTCCCCCGAGTGCCGAGCAATAGCCCCTGAAAGGGCTTTCGGCACAATTTTCACGCCCTTATTTGAGCCACTTGTAGCCGAAGGAATTTTGCGCAAATGACTGAGAGGTGCTCCTGGGCACTGCTCATCACTTTGCAATAGGTTCCGGGGCTTTTCGCGAAGGTCGCGTTTTCTCAAACTTTGATGGCATTAGTGGGTGGGGTGTGAAAACCTCCGAATGCATGGTTCTCAGCTCCTGCTGTGGGCAGCAAGCCAATTTTTTTTCCAAAATGTTGACCTATAAAAGAGCTTACTCGGGTGTGAAAATTATCATTGTGCGCGCGCGCCCCGGACCGCAATTATGATATTTCCTGTTTTCCCATAGGGCCCAAGGCAAATGGGGATAGCGGTTGTACGCGCTTTCTAAGGCTCTGATCGCTTTTAGATTTTGCACGCGGATAGGGCCAACAGAGGCGCAGGTATTGCCATGCGCACCCGCCCGCAACAATGTTTCGATACCGAGTTATCGGGGTGTGGAAGTCCGCCGCCCCGAAGCTTTACGCGCTTCCGTCTCGCGAACTACTATTTTCATCATGCCCACACGGGCATCAGTTTGTAGTACGGGAGGCCGTCTACAAATGGTGAAAATTTCAAAGCGTTCCGTCGGGAAATTAAAAAGTTATGAGCATTAGAAGATCTTCCCATTAGGCCCCATTAGGCCACAGAAGCCGACCGGGCCTAAAACTTGCGCGGGTCACTTTCACGGACGGGCTCGAAACTGGTGCCAGAAGTTAGCCCCCGACCAGAGCTTCATTGTGAGGCATTGCGTAAAATTTTCCGTCCCCCGAGTGCCGAGCAATAGCCCCTGAAAGGGCTTTCGGCACAATTTTCACGCCCTTATTTGAGCCACTTGTAGCCGAAGGAATTTTGCGCAAATGACTGAGAGGTGCTCCTGGGCACTGCTCATCACTTTGCAATAGGTTCCGGGGCTTTTTGCGAAGGTCGCGTTTTCTCAAACTTCGATGGCATTAGTGGGTGGGGTGTGAAAACCTCCGAATGCATGGTTCTCAGCTCCTGCTGTGGGCAGCAAGCCAATTTTTTTTCCAAAATGTTGACCTTTAAAAGAGCTTACTCGGGTGTGAAAATTATCATTGTGCGCGCGCGCCCCGGACCGCAATTATGATATTTCCTGTTTTCCCATAGGGCCCAAGGCAAATGGGGATAGCGGTTGTACGCGCTTTCTAAGGCTCTGATCGCTTTTAGATTTTGCACGCGGATAGGGCCAACAGAGGCGCAGGTATTGCCATGCGCACCCGCCCGCAACAATGTTTCGATACCGAGTAATCGGGGTGTGGAAGTCCGCCGCCCCGAAGCTTTACGCGCTTCCGTCTCGCGAACTACTATTTTCATCATGCCCACACGGGCATCAGTTTGTAGTACCGGAGGCCGTCTACAAATGGTGAAAATTTCAAAGCGTTCCGTTGGGAAATTAAAAAGTTATGAGCATTAGAAGATCTTCCCATTAGGCCCCATTAGGCCACAGAAGCCGACCGGGCCTAAAACTTGCGCGGGTCACTTTCACGGACGGGCTCAAAACTGGTGCCAGAAGTTAGCCCCCGACCAGAGCTTCATTGTGAGGCATTGCGTAAAATTTTCCGTCCCCCGAGTGCCGAGCAATAGCCCCTGAAAGGGCTTTCGGCACAATTTTCACGCCCTTATTTGAGCCACTTGTAGCCGAAGGAATTTTGCGCAAATGACTGAGAGGTGCTCCTGGGCACTGCTCATCACTTTGCAATAGGTTCCGGGGCTTTTCGCGAAGGTCGCGTTTTCTCAAACTTTGATGGCATTAGTGGGTGGGGTGTGAAAACCTCCGAATGCATGGTTCTCAGCTCCTGCTGTGGGCAGCAAGCCAATTTTTTTTCCAAAATGTTGACCTATAAAAGAGCTTACTCGGGTGTGAAAATTATCATTGTGCGCGCGCGCCCCGGACCGCAATTATGATATTTCCTGTTTTCCCATAGGGCCCAAGGCAAATGGGGATAGCGGTTGTACGCGCTTTCTAAGGCTCTGATCGCTTTTAGATTTTGCACGCGGATAGGGCCAACAGAGGCGCAGGTATTGCCATGCGCACCCGCCCGCAACAATGTTTCGATACCGAGTTATCGGGGTGTGGAAGTCCGCCGCCCCGAAGCTTTACGCGCTTCCGTCTCGCGAACTACTATTTTCATCATGCCCACACGGGCATCAGTTTGTAGTACGGGAGGCCGTCTACAAATGGTGAAAATTTCAAAGCGTTCCGTCGGGAAATTAAAAAGTTATGAGCATTAGAAGATCTTCCCATTAGGCCCCATTAGGCCACAGAAGCCGACCGGGCCTAAAACTTGCGCGGGTCACTTTCACGGACGGGCTCGAAACTGGTGCCAGAAGTTAGCCCCCGACCAGAGCTTCATTGTGAGGCATTGCGTAAAATTTTCCGTCCCCCGAGTGCCGAGCAATAGCCCCTGAAAGGGCTTTCGGCACAATTTTCACGCCCTTATTTGAGCCACTTGTAGCCGAAGGAATTTTGCGCAAATGACTGAGAGGTGCTCCTGGGCACTGCTCATCACTTTGCAATAGGTTCCGGGGCTTTTCGCGAAGGTCGCGTTTTCTCAAACTTTGATGGCATTAGTGGGTGGGGTGTGAAAACCTCCGAATGCATGGTTCTCAGCTCCTGCTGTGGGCAGCAAGCCAATTTTTTTTCCAAAATGTTGACCTATAAAAGAGCTTACTCGGGTGTGAAAATTATCATTGTGCGCGCGCGCCCCGGACCGCAATTATGATATTTCCTGTTTTCCCATAGGGCCCAAGGCAAATGGGGATAGCGGTTGTACGCGCTTTCTAAGGCTCTGATCGCTTTTAGATTTTGCACGCGGATAGGGCCAACAGAGGCGCAGGTATTGCCATGCGCACCCGCCCGCAACAATGTTTCGATACCGAGTTATCGGGGTGTGGAAGTCCGCCGCCCCGAAGCTTTACGCGCTTCCGTCTCGCGAACTACTATTTTCATCATGCCCACACGGGCATCAGTTTGTAGTACGGGAGGCCGTCTACAAATGGTGAAAATTTCAAAGCGTTCCGTCGGGAAATTAAAAAGTTATGAGCATTAGAAGATCTTCCCATTAGGCCCCATTAGGCCACAGAAGCCGACCGGGCCTAAAACTTGCGCGGGTCACTTTCACGGACGGGCTCGAAACTGGTGCCAGAAGTTAGCCCCCGACCAGAGCTTCATTGTGAGGCATTGCGTAAAATTTTCCGTCCCCCGAGTGCCGAGCAATAGCCCCTGAAAGGGCTTTCGGCACAATTTTCATGCCCTTATTTGAGCCACTTGTAGCCGAAGGAATTTTGCGCAAATGACTGAGAGGTGCTCCTGGGCACTGCTCATCACTTTGCAATAGGTTCCGGGGCTTTTCGCGAAGGTCGCGTTTTCTCAAACTTTGATGGCATTAGTGGGTGGGGTGTGAAAACCTCCGAATGCATGGTTCTCAGCTCCTGCTGTGGGCAGCAAGCCAATTTTTTTTCCAAAATGTTGACCTATAAAAGAGCTTACTCGGGTGTGAAAATTATCATTGTGCGCGCGCGCCTCGGACCGCAATTATGATATTTCCTGTTTTCCCATAGGGCCCAAGGCAAATGGGGATAGCGGTTGTACGCGCTTTCTAAGGCTCTGATCGCTTTTAGATTTTGCACGCGGATAGGGCCAACAGAGGCGCAGGTATTGCCATGCGCACCCGCCCGCAACAATGTTTCGATACCGAGTTATCGGGGTGTGGAAGTCCGCCGCCCCGAAGCTTTACGCGCTTCCGTCTCGCGAACTACTATTTTCATCATGCCCACACGGGCATCAGTTTGTAGTACGGGAGGCCGTCTACAAATGGTGAAAATTTCAAAGCGTTCCGTCGGGAAATTAAAAAGTTATGAGCATTAGAAGATCTTCCCATTAGGCCCCATTAGGCCACAGAAGCCGACCGGGCCTAAAACTTGCGCGGGTCACTTTCACGGACGGGCTCGAAACTGGTGCCAGAAGTTAGCCCCCGACCAGAGCTTCATTGTGAGGCATTGCGTAAAATTTTCCGTCCCCCGAGTGCCGAGCAATAGCCCCTGAAAGGGCTTTCGGCACAATTTTCACGCCCTTATTTGAGCCACTTGTAGCCGAAGGAATTTTGCGCAAATGACTGAGAGGTGCTCCTGGGCACTGCTCATCACTTTGCAATAGGTTCCGGGGCTTTTCGCGAAGGTCGCGTTTTCTCAAACTTTGATGGCATTAGTGGGTGGGGTGTGAAAACCTCCGAATGCATGGTTCTCAGCTCCTGCTGTGGGCAGCAAGCCAATTTTTTTTCCAAAATGTTGACCTATAAAAGAGCTTACTCGGGTGTGAAAATTATCATTGTGCGCGCGCGCCCCGGACCGCAATTATGATATTTCCTGTTTTCCCATAGGGCCCAAGGCAAATGGGGATAGCGGTTGTACGCGCTTTCTAAGGCTCTGATCGCTTTTAGATTTTGCACGCGGATAGGGCCAACAGAGGCGCAGGTATTGCCATGCGCACCCGCCCGCAACAATGTTTCGATACCGAGTTATCGGGGTGTGGAAGTCCGCCGCCCCGAAGCTTTACGCGCTTCCGTCTCGCGAACTACTATTTTCATCATGCCCACACGGGCATCAGTTTGTAGTACGGGAGGCCGTCTACAAATGGTGAAAATTTCAAAGCGTTCCCTCGGGAAATTAAAAAGTTATGAGCATTAGAAGATCTTCCTATTAGGCCCCATTAGGCCACAGAAGCCGACCGGGCCTAAAACTTGCGCGGGTCACTTTCACGGACGGGCTCGAAACTGGTGCCAGAAGTTAGCCCCCGACCAGAGCTTCATTGTGAGGCATTGCGTAAAATTTTCCGTCCCCCGAGTGCCGAGCAATAGCCCCTGAAAGGGCTTTCGGCACAATTTTCACGCCCTTATTTGAGCCACTTGTAGCCGAAGGAATTTTGCGCAAATGACTGAGAGGTGCTCCTGGGCACTGCTCATCACTTTGCAATAGGTTCCGGGGCTTTTCGCGAAGGTCGCGTTTTCTCAAACTTTGATGGCATTAGTGGGTGGGGTGTGAAAACCTCCGAATGCATGGTTCTCAGCTCCTGCTGTGGGCAGCAAGCCAATTTTTTTTCCGAAATGTTGACCTATAAAAGAGCTTACTCGGGTGTGAAAATTATCATTGTGCGCGCGCGCCCCGGACCGCAATTATGATATTTCCTGTTTTCCCATAGGGCCCAAGGCAAATGGGGATAGCGGTTGTACGCGCTTTCTAAGGCTCTGATCGCTTTTAGATTTTGCACGCGGATAGGGCCAACAGAGGCGCAGGTATTGCCATGCGCACCCGCCCGCAACAATGTTTCGATACCGAGTTATCGGGGTGTGGAAGTCCGCCGCCCCGAAGCTTTACGCGCTTCCGTCTCGCGAACTACTATTTTCATCATGCCCACACGGGCATCAGTTTGTAGTACGGGAGGCCGTCTACAAATGGTGAAAATTTCAAAGCGTTCCCTCGGGAAACTAAAAAGTTATGAGCATTAGAAGATCTTCCCATTAGGCCCCATTAGGCCACAGAAGCCGACCGGGCCTAAAACTTGCGCGGGTCACTTTCACGGACGGGCTCGAAACTGGTGCCAGAAGTTAGCCCCCGACCAGAGCTTCATTGTGAGGCATTGCGTAAAATTTTCCGTCCCCCGAGTGCCGAGCAATAGCCCCTGAAAGGGCTTTCGGCACAATTTTCACGCCCTTATTTGAGCCACTTGTAGCCGAAGGAATTTTGCGCAAATGACTGAGAGGTGCTCCTGGGCACTGCTCATCACTTTGCAATAGGTTCCGGGGCTTTTCGCGAAGGTCGCGTTTTCTCAAACTTTGATGGCATTAGTGGGTGGGGTGTGAAAACCTCCGAATGCATGGTTCTCAGCTCCTGCTGTGGGCAGCAAGCCAATTTTTTTTCCAAAATGTTGACCTATAAAAGAGCTTACTCGGGTGTGAAAATTATCATTGTGCGCGCGCCCCCCGGACCGCAATTATGATATTTCCTGTTTTCCCATAGGGCCCAAGGCAAATGGGGATAGCGGTTGTACGCGCTTTCTAAGGCTCTGATCGCTTTTAGATTTTGCACGCGGATAGGGCCAACAGAGGCGCAGGTATTGCCATGCGCACCCGCCCGCAACAATGTTTCGATACCGAGTTATCGGGGTGTGGAAGTCCGCCGCCCCGAAGCTTTACGCGCTTCCGTCTCGCGAACTACTATTTTCATCATGCCCACACGGGCATCAGTTTGTAGTACGGGAGGCCGTCTACAAATGGTGAAAATTTCAAAGCGTTCCGTCGGGAAATTAAAAAGTTATGAGCATTAGAAGATCTTCCCATTAGGCCCCATTAGGCCAAAGAAGCCGACCGGGCCTAAAACTTGCGCGGGTCACTTTCACGGACGGGCTCGAAACTGGTGCCAGAAGTTAGCCCCCGACCAGAGCTTCATTGTGAGGCATTGCGTAAAATTTTCCGTCCCCCGAGTGCCGAGCAATAGCCCCTGAAAGGGCTTTCGGCACAATTTTCACGCCCTTATTTGAGCCACTTGTAGCCGAAGGAATTTTGCGCAAATGACTGAGAGGTGCTCCTGGGCACTGCTCATCACTTTGCAATAGGTTCCGGGGCTTTTCGCGAAGGTCGCGTTTTCTCAAACTTTGATGGCATTAGTGGGTGGGGTGTGAAAACCTCCGAATGCATGGTTCTCAGCTCCTGCTGTGGGCAGCAAGCCAATTTTTTTTCCAAAATGTTGACCTATAAAAGAGCTTACTCGGGTGTGAAAATTATCATTGTGCGCGCGCGCCCCGGACCGCAATTATGATATTTCCTGTTTTCCCATAGGGCCCAAGGCAAATGGGGATAGCGGTTGTACGCGCTTTCTAAGGCTCTGATCGCTTTTAGATTTTGCACGCGGATAGGGCCAACAGAGGCGCAGGTATTGCCATGCGCACCCGCCCGCAACAATGTTTCGATACCGAGTTATCGGGGTGTGGAAGTCCGCCGTCCCGAAGCTTTACGCGCTTCCGTCTCGCGAACTACTATTTTCATCATGCCCACACGGGCATCAGTTTGTAGTACGGGAGGCCGTCTACAAATGGTGAAAATTTCAAAGCGTTCCGTCGGGAAATTAAAAAGTTATGAGCATTAGAAGATCTTCCCATTGGGCCCCATTAGGCCACAGAAGCCGACCGGGCCTAAAACTTGCGCGGGTCACTTTCACGGACGGGCTTGAAACTGGTGCCAGAAGTTAGCCCCCGACCAGAGCTTCATTGTGAGGCATTGCGTAAAATTTTCCGTCCCCCGAGTGCCGAGCAATAGCCCCTGAAAGGGCTTTCGGCACAATTTTCACGCCCTTATTTGAGCCACTTGTAGCCGAAGGAATTTTGCGCAAATGACTGAGAGGTGCTCCTGGGCACTGCTCATCACTTTGCAATAGGTTCCGGGGCTTTTCGCGAAGGTCGCGTTTTCTCAAACTTTGATGGCATTAGTGGGTGGGGTGTGAAAACCTCCGAATGCATGGTTCTCAGCTCCTGCTGTGGGCAGCAAGCCAATTTTTTTTCCAAAATGTTGACCTATAAAAGAGCTTACTCGGGTGTGAAAATTATCATTGTGCGCGCGCGCCCCGGACCGCAATTATGATATTTCCTGTTTTCCCATAGGGCCCAAGGCAAATGGGGATAGCGGTTGTACGCGCTTTCTAAGGCTCTGATCGCTTTTAGATTTTGCACGCGGATAGGGCCAACAGAGGCGCAGGTATTGCCATGCGCACCCGCCCGCAACAATGTTTCGATACCGAGTTATCGGGGTGTGGAAGTCCGCCGCCCCGAAGCTTTACGTGCTTCCGTCTCGCGAACTACTATTTTCATCATGCCCACACGGGCATCAGTTTGTAGTACGGGAGGCCGTCTACAAATGGTGAAAATTTCAAAGCGTTCCGTCGGGAAATTAAAAAGTTATGAGCATTAGAAGATCTTCCCATTAGGCCCCATTAGGCCACAGAAGCCGACCGGGCCTAAAACTTGCGCGGGTCACTTTCACGGACGGGCTTGAAACTGGTGCCAGAAGTTAGCCCCCGACCAGAGCTTCATTGTGAGGCATTGCGTAAAATTTTCCGTCCCCCGAGTGCCGAGCAATAGCCCCTGAAAGGGCTTTCGGCACAATTTTCACGCCCTTATTTGAGCCACTTGTAGCCGAAGGAATTTTGCGCAAATGACTGAGAGGTGCTCCTGGGCACTGCTCATCACTTTGCAATAGGTTCCGGGGCTTTTCGCGAAGGTCGCGTTTTCTCAAACTTTGATGGCATTAGTGGGTGGGGTGTGAAAACCTCCGAATGCATGGTTCTCAGCTCCTGCTGTGGGCAGCAAGCCAATTTTTTTTCCAAAATGTTGACCTATAAAAGAGCTTACTCCGGTGTGAAAATTATCATTGTGCGCGCGCGCCCCGGACCGCAATTATGATATTTCCTGTTTTCCCATAGGGCCCAAGGCAAATGGGGATAGCGGTTGTACGCGCTTTCTAAGGCTCTGATCGCTTTTAGATTTTGCACGCGGATAGGGCCAACAGAGGCGCAGGTATTGCCATGCGCACCCGCCCGCAACAATGTTTCGATACCGAGTTATCGGGGTGTGGAAGTCCGCCGCCCCGAAGCTTTACGCGCTTCCGTCTCGCGAACTACTATTTTCATCATGCCCACACGGGCATCAGTTTGTAGTACGGGAGGCCGTCTACAAATGGTGAAAATTTCAAAGCGTTCCGTCGGGAAATTAAAAAGTTATGAGCATTAGAAGATCTTCCCATTAGGCCCCATTAGGCCACAGAAGCCGACCGGGCCTAAAACTTGCGCGGGTCACTTTCACGGACGGGCTCGAAACTGGTGCCAGAAGTTAGCCCCCGACCAGAGCTTCATTGTGAGGCATTGCGTAAAATTTTCCGTCCCCCGAGTGCCGAGCAATAGCCCCTGAAAGGGCTTTCGGCACAATTTTCACGCCCTTATTTGAGCCACTTGTAGCCGAAGGAATTTTGCGCAAATGACTGAGAGGTGCTCCTGGGCACTGCTCATCACTTTGCAATAGGTTCCGGGGCTTTTCGCGAAGGTCGCGTTTTCTCAAACTTTGATGGCATTAGTGGGTGGGGTGTGAAAACCTCCGAATGCATGGTTCTCAGCTCCTGCTGTGGGCAGCAAGCCAATTTTTTTCCAAAATGTTGACCTATAAAAGAGCTTACTCGGGTGTGAAAATTATCATTGTGCGCGCGCGCCCCGGACCGCAATTATGATATTTCCTGTTTTCCCATAGGGCCCAAGGCAAATGGGGATAGCGGTTGTACGCGCTTTCTAAGGCTCTGATCGCTTTTAGATTTTGCACGCGGATAGGGCCAACAGAGGCGCAGGTATTGCCATGCGCACCCGCCCGCAACAATGTTTCGATACCGAGTTATCGGGGTGTGGAAGTCCGCTGCCCCGAAGCTTTACGCGCTTCCGTCTCGCGAACTACTATTTTCATCATGCCCACACGGGCATCAGTTTGTAGTACGGGAGGCCGTCTACAAATGGTGAAAATTTCAAAGCGTTCCGTCGGGAAATTAAAAAGTTATGAGCATTAGAAGATCTTCCCATTAGGCCCCATTAGGCCACAGAAGCCGACCGGGCCTAAAACTTGCGCGGGTCACTTTCACGGACGGGCTCGAAACTGGTGCCAGAAGTTAGCCCCCGACCAGAGCTTCATTGTGAGGCATTGCGTAAAATTTTCCGTCCCCCGAGTGCCGAGCAATAGCCCCTGAAAGGGCTTTCGGCACAATTTTCACGCCCTTATTTGAGCCACTTGTAGCCGAAGGAATTTTGCGCAAATGACTGAGAGGTGCTCCTGGGCACTGCTCATCACTTTGCAATAGGTTCCGGGGCTTTTCGCGAAGGTCGCGTTTTCTCAAACTTTGATGGCATTAGTGGGTGGGGTGTGAAAACCTCCGAATGCATGGTTCTCAGCTCCTGCTGTGGGCAGCAAGCCAATTTTTTTTCCAAAATGTTGACCTATAAAAGAGCTTACTCGGGTGTGAAAATTATCATTGTGCGCGCGCGCCCCGGACCGCAATTATGATATTTCCTGTTTTCCCATAGGGCCCAAGGCAAATGGGGATAGCGGTTGTACGCACTTTCTAAGGCTCTGATCGCTTTTAGATTTTGCACGCGGATAGGGCCAACAGAGGCGCAGGTATTGCCATGCGCACCCGCCCGCAACAATGTTTCGATACCGAGTTATCGGGGTGTGGAAGTCCGCCGCCCCGAAGCTTTACGCGCTTCCGTCTCGCGAACTACTATTTTCATCATGCCCACACGGGCATCAGTTTGTAGTACGGGAGGCCGTCTACAAATGGTGAAAATTTCAAAGCGTTCCGTCAGGAAATTAAAAAGTTATGAGCATTAGAAGATCTTCCCATTAGGCCCCATTAGGCCACAGAAGCCGACCGGGCCTAAAACTTGCGCGGGTCACTTTCACGGACGGGCTCGAAACTGGTGCCAGAAGTTAGCCCCCGACCAGAGCTTCATTGTGAGGCATTGCGTAAAATTTTCCGTCCCCCGAGTGCCGAGCAATAGCCCCTGAAAGGGCTTTCGGCACAATTTTCACGCCCTTATTTGAGCCACTTGTAGCCGAAGGAATTTTGCGCAAATGACTGAGAGGTGCTCCTGGGCACTGCTCATCACTTTGCAATAGGTTCCGGGGCTTTTCGCGAAGGTCGCGTTTTCTCAAACTTTGATGGCATTAGTGGGTGGGGTGTGAAAACCTCCGAATGCATGGTTCTCAGCTCCTGCTGTGGGCAGCAAGCCAATTTTTTTTCCAAAATGTTGACCTATAAAAGAGCTTACTCGGGTGTGAAAATTATCATTGTGCGCGCGCGCCCCGGACCGCAATTATGATATTTCCTGTTTTCCCATAGGGCCCAAGGCAAATGGGGATAGCGGTTGTACGCGCTTTCTAAGGCTCTGATCGCTTTTAGATTTTGCACGCGGATAGGGCCAACAGAGGCGCAGGTATTGTCATGCGCACCCGCCCGCAACAATGTTTCGATACCGAGTTATCGGGGTGTGGAAGTCCGCCGCCCCGAAGCTTTACGCGCTTCCGTCTCGCGAACTACTATTTTCATCATGCCCACACGGGCATCAGTTTGTAGTACGGGAGGCCGTCTACAAATGGTGAAAATTTCAAAGCGTTCCGTCGGGAAATTAAAAAGTTATGAGCATTAGAAGATCTTCCCATTAGGCCCCATTAGGCCACAGAAGCCGACCGGGCCTAAAACTTGCGCGGGTCACTTTCACGGACGGGCTTGAAACTGGTGCCAGAAGTTAGCCCCCGACCAGAGCTTCATTGTGAGGCATTGCGTAAAATTTTCCGTCCCCCGAGTGCCGAGCAATAGCCCCTGAAAGGGCTTTCGGCACAATTTTCACGCCCTTATTTGAGCCACTTGTAGCCGAAGGAATTTTGCGCAAATGACTGAGAGGTGCTCCTGGGCACTGCTCATCACTTTGCAATAGGTTCCGGGGCTTTTCGCGAAGGTCGCGTTTTCTCAAACTTTGATGGCATTAGTGGGTGGGGTGTGAAAACCTCCGAATGCATGGTTCTCAGCTCCTGCTGTGGGCAGCAAGCCAATTTTTTTTCCAAAATGTTGACCTATAAAAGAGCTTACTCGGGTGTGAAAATTATCATTGTGCGCGCGCGCCCCGGACCGCAATTATGATATTTCCTGTTTTCCCATAGGGCCCAAGGCAAATGGGGATAGCGGTTGTACGCGCTTTCTAAGGCTCTGATCGCTTTTAGATTTTGCACGCGGATAGGGCCAACAGAGGCGCAGGTATTGCCATGCGCACCCGCCCGCAACAATGTTTCGATACCGAGTTATCGGGGTGTGGAAGTCCGCCGCCCCGAAGCTTTACGCGCTTCCGTCTCGCGAACTACTATTTTCATCATGCCCACACGGGCATCAGTTTGTAGTACGGGAGGCCGTCTACAAATGGTGAAAATTTCAAAGCGATCCGTCGGGAAATTAAAAAGTTATGAGCATTAGAAGATCTTCCCATTAGGCCCCATTAGGCCACAGAAGCCGACCGGGCCTAAAACTTGCGCGGGTCACTTTCACGGACGGGCTCGAAACTGGTGCCAGAAGTTAGCCCCCGACCAGAGCTTCATTGTGAGGCATTGCGTAAAATTTTCCGTCCCCCGAGTGCCGAGCAATAGCCCCTGAAAGGGCTTTCGGCACAATTTTCACGCCCTTATTTGAGCCACTTGTAGCCGAAGGAATTTTGCGCAAATGACTGAGAGGTGCTCCTGGGCACTGCTCATCACTTTGCAATAGGTTCCGGGGCTTTTCGCGAAGGTCGCGTTTTCTCAAACTTTGATGGCATTAGTGGGTGGGGTGTGAAAACCTCCGAATGCATGGTTCTCAGCTCCTGCTGTGGGCAGCAAGCCAATTTTTTTCCAAAATGTTGACCTATAAAAGAGCTTACTCGGGTGTGAAAATTATCATTGTGCGCGCGCGCCCCGGACCGCAATTATGATATTTCCTGTTTTCCCATAGGGCCCAAGGCAAATGGGGATAGCGGTTGTACGCGCTTTCTAAGGCTCTGATCGCTTTTAGATTTTGCACGCGGATAGGGCCAACAGAGGCGCAGGTATTGCCATGCGCACCCGCCCGCAACAATGTTTCGATACCGAGTTATCGGGGTGTGGAAGTCCGCCGCCCCGAAGCTTTACGCGCTTCCGTCTCGCGAACTACTATTTTCATCATGCCCACACGGGCATCAGTTTGTAGTACGGGAGGCCGTCTACAAATGGTGAAAATTTCAAAGCGTTCCGTCGGGAAATTAAAAAGTTATGAGCATTAGAAGATCTTCCCATTAGGCCCCATTAGGCCACAGAAGCCGACCGGGCCTAAAACTTGCGCGGGTCACTTTCACGGACGGGCTCGAAACTGGTGCCAGAAGTTAGCCCCCGACCAGAGCTTCATTGTGAGGCATTGCGTAAAATTTTCCGTCCCCCGAGTGCCGAGCAATAGCCCCTGAAAGGGCTTTCGGCACAATTTTCACGCCCTTATTTGAGCCACTTGTAGCCGAAGGAATTTTGCGCAAATGACTGAGAGGTGCTCCTGGGCACTGCTCATCACTTTGCAATAGGTTCCGGGGCTTTTCGCGAAGGTCGCGTTTTCTCAAACTTTGATGGCATTAGTGGGTGGGGTGTGAAAACCTCCGAATGCATGGTTCTCAGCTCCTGCTGTGGGCAGCAAGCCAATTTTTTTTCCAAAATGTTGACCTATAAAAGAGCTTACTCGGGTGTGAAAATTATCATTGTGCGCGCGCGCCCCGGACCGCAATTATGATATTTCCTGTTTTCCCATAGGGCCCAAGGCAAATGGGGATAGCGGTTGTACGCGCTTTCTAAGGCTCTGATCGCTTTTAGATTTTGCACGCGGATAGGGCCAACAGAGGCGCAGGTATTGCCATGCGCACCCGCCCGCAACAATGTTTCGATACCGAGTTATCGGGGTGTGGAAGTCCGCCGCCCCGAAGCTTTACGCGCTTCCGTCTCGCGAACTACTATTTTCATCATGCCCACACGGGCATCAGTTTGTAGTACGGGAGGCCGTCTACAAATGGTGAAAATTTCAAAGCGTTCCGTCGGGAAATTAAAAAGTTATGAGCATTAGAAGATCTTCCCATTAGGCCCCATTAGGCCACAGAAGCCGACCGGGCCTAAAACTTGCGCGGGTCACTTTCACGGACGGGCTCGAAACTGGTGCCAGAAGTTAGCCCCCGACCAGAGCTTCATTGTGAGGCATTGCGTAAAATTTTCCGTCCCCCGAGTGCCGAGCAATAGCCCCTGAAAGGGCTTTCGGCACAATTTTCACGCCCTTATTTGAGCCACTTGTAGCCGAAGGAATTTTGCGCAAATGACTGAGAGGTGCTCCTGGGCACTGCTCATCACTTTGCAATAGGTTCCGGGGCTTTTCGCGAAGGTCGCGTTTTCTCAAACTTTGATGGCATTAGTGGGTGGGGTGTGAAAACCTCCGAATGCATGGTTCTCAGCTCCTGCTGTGGGCAGCAAGCCAATTTTTTTTCCAAAATGTTGACCTATAAAAGAGCTTACTCGGGTGTGAAAATTATCATTGTGCGCGCGCGCCCCGGACCGCAATTATGATATTTCCTGTTTTCCCATAGGGCCCAAGGCAAATGGGGATAGCGGTTGTACGGCTTTCTAAGGCTCTGATCGCTTTTAGATTTTGCACGCGGATAGGGCCAACAGAGGCGCAGGTATTGCCATGCGCACCCGCCCGCAACAATGTTTCGATACCGAGTTATCGGGGTGTGGAAGTCCGCCGCCCCGAAGCTTTACGCGCTTCCGTCTCGCGAACTACTATTTTCATCATGCCCACACGGCATCAGTTTGTAGTACGGGAGGCCGTCTACAAATGGTGAAAATTTCAAAGCGTTCCGTCGGGAAATTAAAAAGTTATGAGCATTAGAAGATCTTCCCATTAGGCCCCATTAGGCCACAGAAGCCGACCGGGCCTAAAACTTGCGCGGGTCACTTTCACGGACGGGCTCGAAACTGGTGCCAGAAGTTAGCCCCCGACCAGAGCTTCATTGTGAGGCATTGCGTAAAATTTTCCGTCCCCCGAGTGCCGAGCAATAGCCCCTGAAAGGGCTTTCGGCACAATTTTCACGCCCTTATTTGAGCCACTTGTAGCCGAAGGAATTTTGCGCAAATGACTGAGAGGTGCTCCTGGGCACTGCTCATCACTTTGCAATAGGTTCCAGGGCTTTTCGCGAAGGTCGCGTTTTCTCAAACTTTGATGGCATTAGTGGGTGGGGTGTGAAAACCTCCGAATGCATGGTTCTCAGCTCCTGCTGTGGGCAGCAAGCCAATTTTTTTTCCAAAATGTTGACCTATAAAAGAGCTTACTCGGGTGTGAAAATTATCATTGTGCGCGCGCGCCCCGGACCGCAATTATGATATTTCCTGTTTTCCCATAGGGCCCAAGGCAAATGGGGATAGCGGTTGTACGCGCTTTCTAAGGCTCTGATCGCTTTTAGATTTTGCACGCGGATAGGGCCAACAGAGGCGCAGGTATTGCCATGCGCACCCGCCCGCAACAATGTTTCGATACCGAGTTATCGGGGTGTGGAAGTCCGCCGCCCCGAAGCTTTACGCGCTTTCGTCTCGCGAACTACTATTTTCATCATGCCCACACGGGCATCAGTTTGTAGTATGGGAGGCCGTCTACAAATGGTGAAAATTTCAAAGCGTTCCGTCGGGAAATTAAAAAGTTATGAGCATTAGAAGATCTTCCCATTAGGCCCCATTAGGCCACAGAAGCCGACCGGGCCTAAAACTTGCGCGGGTCACTTTCACGGACGGGCTCGAAACTGGTGCCAGAAGTTAGCCCCCGACCAGAGCTTCATTGTGAGGCATTGCGTAAAATTTTCCGTCCCCCGAGTGCCGAGCAATAGCCCCTGAAAGGGCTTTCGGCACAATTTTCACGCCCTTATTTGAGCCACTTGTAGCCGAAGGAATTTTGCGCAAATGACTGAGAGGTGCTCCTGGGCACTGCTCATCACTTTGCAATAGGTTCCGGGGCTTTTCGCGAAGGTCGCGTTTTCTCAAACTTTGATGGCATTAGTGGGTTGGGTGTGAAAACCTCCGAATGCATGGTTCTCAGCTCCTGCTGTGGGCAGCAAGCCAATTTTTTTTCCAAAATGTTGACCTATAAAAGAGCTTACTCGGGTGTGAAAATTATCATTGTGCGCGCGCGCCCTGGGCCGCAATTATGATATTTCCTGTTTTCCCATAGGGCCCAAGGCAAATGGGGATAGCGGTTGTACGCGCTTTCTAAGGCTCTGATCGCTTTTAGATTTTGCACGCGGATAGGGCCAACAGAGGCGCAGGTATTGCCATGCGCACCCGCCCGCAACAATGTTTCGATACCGAGTTATCGGGGTGTGGAAGTCCGCCGCCCCGAAGCTTTACGCGCTTCCGTCTCGCGAACTACTATTTTCATCATGCCCACACGGGCATCAGTTTGTAGTACGGGAGGCCGTCTACAAATGGTGAAAATTTCAAAGCGTTCCGTCGGGAAATTAAAAAATTATGAGCATTAGAAGATCTTCCCATTAGGCCCCATTAGGCCACCGAAGCCGACCGGGCCTAAAACTTGCGCGGGTCACTTTCACGGACGGGCTCGAAACTGGTGCCAGAAGTTAGCCCCCGACCAGAGCTTCATTGTGAGGCATTGCGTAAAATTTTCCGTCCCCCGAGTGCCGAGCAATAGCCCCTGAAAGGGCTTTCAGCACAATTTTCACGCCCTTATTTGAGCCACTTGTAGCCAAAGGAATTTTGCGCAAATGACTGAGAGGTGCTCCTGGGCACTGCTCATCACTTTGCAATAGGTTCCGGGGCTTTTCGCGAAGGTCGCGTTTTCTCAAACTTTGATGGCATTAGTGGGTGGGGTGTGAAAACCTCCGAATGCATGGTTCTCAGCTCCTGCTGTGGGCAGCAAGCCAATTTTTTTTCCAAAATGTTGACCTATAAAAGAGCTTACTCGGGTGTGAAAATTATCATTGTGCGCGCGCGCCCCGGACCGCAATTATGATATTTCCTGTTTTCCCATAGGGCCCAAGGCAAATGGGGATAGCGGTTGTACGCGCTTTCTAAGGCTCTGATCGCTTTTAGATTTTGCACGCGGATAGGGCCAACAGAGGCGCAGGTATTGCCATGCGCACCCGCCCGCAACAATGTTTCGATACCGAGTTATCGGGGTGTGGAAGTCCGCCGCCCCGAAGCTTTACGCGCTTCCGTCTCGCGAACTACTATTTTCATCATGCCCACACGGGCATCAGTTTGTAGTACGGGAGGCCGTCTACAAATGGTGAAAATTTCAAAGCGTTCCGTCGGGAAATTAAAAAGTTATGAGCATTAGAAGATCTTCCCATTAGGCCCCATTAGGCCACAGAAGCCGACCGGGCCTAAAACTTGCGCGGGTCACTTTCACGGACGGGCTCGAAACTGGTGCCAGAAGTTAGCCCCCGACCAGAGCTTCATTGTGAGGCATTGCGTAAAATTTTCCGTCCCCCGAGTGCCGAGCAATAGCCCCTGAAAGGGCTTTCGGCACAATTTTCACGCCCTTATTTGAGCCACTTGTAGCCGAAGGAATTTTGCGCAAATGACTGAGAGGTGCTCCTGGGCACTGCTCATCACTTTGCAATAGGTTCCGGGGCTTTTCGCGAAGGTCGCGTTTTCTCAAACTTTGATGGCATTAGTGGGTGGGGTGTGAAAACCTCCGAATGCATGGTTCTCAGCTCCTGCTGTGGGCAGCAAGCCAATTTTTTTTCCAAAATGTTGACCTATAAAAGAGCTTACTCGGGTGTGAAAATTATCATTGTGCGCGCGCGCCCCGGACCGCAATTATGATATTTCCTGTTTTCCCATAGGGCCCAAGGCAAATTGGGATAGCGGTTGTACGCGCTTTCTAAGGCTCTGATCGCTTTTAGATTTTGCACGCGGATAGGGCCAACAGAGGCGCAGGTATTGCCATGCGCACCCGCCCGCAACAATGTTTCGATACCGAGTTATCGGGGTGTGGAAGTCCGCCGCCCCGAAGCTTTACGCGCTTCCGTCTCGCGAACTACTATTTTCATCATGCCCACACGGGCATCAGTTTGTAGTACGGGAGGCCGTCTACAAATGGTGAAAATTTCAAAGCGTTCCGTCGGGAAATTAAAAAGTTATGAGCATTAGAAGATCTTCCCATTAGGCCCCATTAGGCCACAGAAGCCGACCGGGCCTAAAACTTGCGCGGGTCACTTTCACGGACGGGCTCGAAACTGGTGCCAGAAGTTAGCCCCCGACCAGAGCTTCATTGTGAGGCATTGCGTAAAATTTTCCGTCCCCCGAGTGCCGAGCAATAGCCCCTGAAAGGGCTTTCGGCACAATTTTCACGCCCTTATTTGAGCCACTTGTAGCCGAAGGAATTTTGCGCAAATGACTGAGAGGTGCTCCTGGGCACTGCTCATCACTTTGCAATAGGTTCCGGGGCTTTTCGCGAAGGTCGCGTTTTCTCAAACTTTGATGGCATTAGTGGGTGGGGTGTGAAAACCTCCGAATGCATGGTTCTCAGCTCCTGCTGTGGGCAGCAAGCCAATTTTTTTTCAAAAATGTTGACCTATAAAAGAGCTTACTCGGGTGTGAAAATTATCATTGTGCGCGCGCGCCCCGGACCGCAATTATGATATTTCCTGTTTTCCCATAGGGCCCAAGGCAAATGGGGATAGCGGTTGTACGCGCTTTCTAAGGCTCTGATCGCTTTTAGATTTTGCACGCGGATAGGGCCAACAGAGGCGCAGGTATTGCCATGCGCACCCGCCCGCAACAATGTTTCGATACCGAGTTATCGGGGTGTGGAAGTCCGCCGCCCCGAAGCTTTACGCGCTTCCGTCTCGCGAACTACTATTTTCATCATGCCCACACGGGCATCAGTTTGTAGTACGGGAGGCCGTCTACAAATGGTGAAAATTTCAAAGCGTTCCGTCGGGAAATTAAAAAGTTATGAGCATTAGAAGATCTTCCCATTAGGCCCCATTAGGCCACAGAAGCCGACCGGGCCTAAAACTTGCGCGGGTCACTTTCACGGACGGGCTCGAAACTGGCGCCAGAAGTTAGCCCCCGACCAGAGCTTCATTGTGAGGCATTGCGTAAAATTTTCCGTCCCCCGAGTGCCGAGCAATAGCCCCTGAAAGGGCTTTCGGCACAATTTTCACGCCCTTATTTGAGCCACTTGTAGCCGAAGGAATTTTGCGCAAATGACTGAGAGGTGCTCCTGGGCACTGCTCATCACTTTGCAATAGGTTCCGGGGCTTTTCGCGAAGGTCGCGTTTTCTCAAACTTTGATGGCATTAGTGGGTGGGGTGTGAAAACCTCCGAATGCATGGTTCTCAGCTCCTGCTGTGGGCAGCAAGCCAATTTTTTTTCCAAAATGTTGACCTATAAAAGAGCTTACTCGGGTGTGAAAATTATCATTGTGCGCGCGCGCCCCGGACCGCAATTATGATATTTCCTGTTTTCCCATAGGGCCCAAGGCAAATGGGGATAGCGGTTGTACGCGCTTTCTAAGGCTCTGATCGCTTTTAGATTTTGCACGCGGATAGGGCCAACAGAGGCGCAGGTATTGCCATGCGCACCCGCCCGCAACAATGTTTCGATACCGAGTTATCGGGGTGTGGAAGTCCGCCGCCCCGAAGCTTTACGCGCTTCCGTCTCGCGAACTACTATTTTCATCATGCCCACACGGGCATCAGTTTGTAGTACGGGAGGCCGTCTACAAATGGTGAAAATTTCAAAGCGTTCCGTCGGGAAATTAAAAAGTTATGAGCATTAGAAGATCTTCCCATTAGGCCCCATTAGGCCACAGAAGCCGACCGGGCCTAAAACTTGCGCGGGTCACTTTCACGGACGGGCTCGAAACTGGTGCCAGAAGTTAGCCCCCGACCAGAGCTTCATTGTGAGGCATTGCGTAAAATTTTCCGTCCCCCGAGTGCCGAGCAATAGCCCCTGAAAGGGCTTTCGGCACAATTTTCACGCCCTTATTTGAGCCACTTGTAGCCGAAGGAATTTTGCGCAAATGACTGAGAGGTGCTCCTGGGCACTGCTCATCACTTTGCAATAGGTTCCGGGGCTTTTCGCGAAGGTCGCGTTTTCTCAAACTTTGATGGCATTAGTGGGTGGGGTGTGAAAACCTCCGAATGCATGGTTCTCAGCTCCTGCTGTGGGCAGCAAGCCAATTTTTTTTCCAAAATGTTGACCTATAAAAGAGCTTACTCGGGTGTGAAAATTATCATTGTGCGCGCGCGCCCCAGACCGCAATTATGATATTTCCTGTTTTCCCATAGGGCCCAAGGCAAATGGGGATAGCGGTTGTACGCGCTTTCTAAGGCTCTGATCGCTTTTAGATTTTGCACGCGGATAGGGCCAACAGAGGCGCAGGTATTGCCATGCGCACCCGCCCGCAACAATGTTTCGATACCGAGTTATCGGGGTGTGGAAGTCCGCCGCCCCGAAGCTTTACGCGCTTCCGTCTCGCGAACTACTATTTTCATCATGCCCACACGGGCATCAGTTTGTAGTACGGGAGGCCGTCTACAAATGGTGAAAATTTCAAAGCGTTCCGTCGGGAAATTAAAAAGTTATGAGCATTAGAAGATCTTCCCATTAGGCCCCATTAGGCCACAGAAGCCGACCGGGCCTAAAACTTGCGCGGGTCACTTTCACGGACGGGCTCGAAACTGGTGCCAGAAGTTAGCCCCCGACCAGAGCTTCATTGTGAGGCATTGCGTAAAATTTTCCGTCCCCCGAGTGCCGAGCAATAGCCCCTGAAAGGGCTTTCGGCACAATTTTCACGCCCTTATTTGAGCCACTTGTAGCCGAAGGAATTTTGCGCAAATGACTGAGAGGTGCTCCTGGGCACTGCTCATCACTTTGCAATAGGTTCCGGGGCTTTTCGCGAAGGTCGCGTTTTCTCAAACTTTGATGGCATTAGTGGGTGGGGTGTGAAAACCTCCGAATGCATGGTTCTCAGCTCCTGCTGTGGGCAGCAAGCCAATTTTTTTTCCAAAATGTTGACCTATAAAAGAGCTTACTCGGGTGTGAAAATTATCATTGTGCGCGCGCGCCCCGGACCGCAATTATGATATTTCCTGTTTTCCCATAGGGCCCAAGGCAAATGGGGATAGCGGTTGTACGCGCTTTCTAAGGCTCTGATCGCTTTTAGATTTTGCACGCGGATAGGGCCAACAGAGGCGCAGGTATTGCCATGCGCACCCGCCCGCAACAATGTTTCGATACCGAGTTATCGGGGTGTGGAAGTCCGCCGCCCCGAAGCTTTACGCGCTTCCGTCTCGCGAACTACTATTTTCATCATGCCCACACGGGCATCAGTTTGTAGTACGGGAGGCCGTCTACAAATGGTGAAAATTTCAAAGCGTTCCGTCGGGAAATTAAAAAGTTATGAGCATTAGAAGATCTTCCCATTAGGCCCCATTAGGCCACAGAAGCCGACCGGGCCTAAAACTTGCGCGGGTCACTTTCACGGACGGGCTCGAAACTGGTGCCAGAAGTTAGCCCCCGACCAGAGCTTCATTGTGAGGCATTGCGTAAAATTTTCCGTCCCCCGAGTGCCGAGCAATAGCCCCTGAAAGGGCTTTCGGCACAATTTTCACGCCCTTATTTGAGCCACTTGTAGCCGAAGGAATTTTGCGCAAATGACTGAGAGGTGCTCCTGGGCACTGCTCATCACTTTGCAATAGGTTCCGGGGCTTTTCGCGAAGGTCGCCTTTTCTCAAACTTTGATGGCATTAGTGGGTGGGGTGTGAAAACCTCCGAATGCATGGTTCTCAGCTCCTGCTGTGGGCAGCAAGCCAATTTTTTTTCCAAAATGTTGACCTATAAAAGAGCTTACTCGGGTGTGAAAATTATCATTGTGCGCGCGCGCCCCGGACCGCAATTATGATATTTCCTGTTTTCCCATAGGGCCCAAGGCAAATGGGGATAGCGGTTGTACGCGCTTTCTAAGGCTCTGATCGCTTTTAGATTTTGCACGCGGATAGGGCCAACAGAGGCGCAGGTATTGCCATGCGCACCCGCCCGCAACAATGTTTCGATACCGAGTTATCGGGGTGTGGAAGTCCGCCGCCCCGAAGCTTTACGCGCTTCCGTCTCGCGAACTACTATTTTCATCATGCCCACACGGGCATCAGTTTGTAGTACGGGAGGCCGTCTACAAATGGTGAAAATTTCAAAGCGTTCCGTCGGGAAATTAAAAAGTTATGAGCATTAGAAGATCTTCCCATTAGGCCCCATTAGGCCACAGAAGCCGACCGGGCCTAAAACTTGCGCGGGTCACTTTCACGGACGGGCTCGAAACTGGTGCCAGAAGTTAGCCCCCGACCAGAGCTTCATTGTGAGGCATTGCGTAAAATTTTCCGTCCCCCGAGTGCCGAGCAATAGCCCCTGAAAGGGCTTTCGGCACAATTTTCACGCCCTTATTTGAGCCACTTGTAGCCGAAGGAATTTTGCGCAAATGACTGAGAGGTGCTCCTGGGCACTGCTCATCACTTTGCAATAGGTTCCGGGGCTTTTCGCGAAGGTCGCGTTTTCTCAAACTTTGATGGCATTAGTGGGTGGGGTGTGAAAACCTCCGAATGCATGGTTCTCAGCTCCTGCTGTGGGCAGCAAGCCAATTTTTTTTCCAAAATGTTGACCTATAAAAGAGCTTACTCGGGTGTGAAAATTATCATTGTGCGCGCGCGCCCCGGACCGCAATTATGATATTTCCTGTTTTCCCATAGGGCCCAAGGCAAATGGGGATAGCGGTTGTACGCGCTTTCTAAGGCTCTGATCGCTTTTAGATTTTGCACGCGGATAGGGCCAACAGAGGCGCAGGTATTGCCATGCGCACCCGCCCGCAACAATGTTTCGATACCGAGTTATCGGGGTGTGGAAGTCCGCCGCCCCGAAGCTTTACGCGCTTCCGTCTCGCGAACTACTATTTTCATCATGCCCACACGGGCATCAGTTTGTAGTACGGGAGGCCGTCTACAAATGGTGAAAATTTCAAAGCGTTCCGTCGGGAAATTAAAAAGTTATGAGCATTAGAAGATCTTCCCATTAGGCCCCATTAGGCCACAGAAGCCGACCGGGCCTAAAACTTGCGCGGGTCACTTTCACGGACGGGCTCGAAACTGGTGCCAGAAGTTAGCCCCCGACCAGAGCTTCATTGTGAGGCATTGCGTAAAATTTTCCGTCCCCCGAGTGCCGAGCAATAGCCCCTGAAAGGGCTTTCGGCACAATTTTCACGCCCTTATTTGAGCCACTTGTAGCCGAAGGAATTTTGCGCAAATGACTGAGAGGTGCTCCTGGGCACTGCTCATCACTTTGCAATAGGTTCCGGGGCTTTTCGTGAAGGTCGCGTTTTCTCAAACTTTGATGGCATTAGTGGGTGGGGTGTGAAAACCTCCGAATGCATGGTTCTCAGCTCCTGCTGTGGGCAGCAAGCCAATTTTTTTTCCAAAATGTTGACCTATAAAAGAGCTTACTCGGGTGTGAAAATTATCATTGTGCGCGCGGGCCCCGGACCGCAATTATGATATTTCCTGTTTTCCCATAGGGCCCAAGGCAAATGGGGATAGCGGTTGTACGCGCTTTCTAAGGCTCTGATCGCTTTTAGATTTTGCACGCGGATAGGGCCAACAGAGGCGCAGGTATTGCCATGCGCACCCGCCCGCAACAATGTTTCGATACCGAGTTATCGGGGTGTGGAAGTCCGCCGCCCCGAAGCTTTACGCGCTTCCGTCTCGCGAACTACTATTTTCATCATGCCCACACGGGCATCAGTTTGTAGTACGGGAGGCCGTCTACAAATGGTGAAAATTTCAAAGCGTTCCGTCGGGAAATTAAAAAGTTATGAGCATTAGAAGATCTTCCCATTAGGCCCCATTAGGCCACAGAAGCCGACCGGGCCTAAAACTTGCGCGGGTCACTTTCACGGACGGGCTCGAAACTGGTGCCAGAAGTTAGCCCCCGACCAGAGCTTCATTGTGAGGCATTGCGTAAAATTTTCCGTCCCCCGAGTGCCGAGCAATAGCCCCTGAAAGGGCTTTCGGCACAATTTTCACGCCCTTATTTGAGCCACTTGTAGCCGAAGGAATTTTGCGCAAATGACTGAGAGGTGCTCCTGGGCACTGCTCATCACTTTGCAATAGGTTCCGGGGCTTTTCGCGAAGGTCGCGTTTTCTCAAACTTTGATGGCATTAGTGGGTGGGGTGTGAAAACCTCCGAATGCATGGTTCTCAGCTCCTGCTGTGGGCAGCAAGCCAATTTTTTTTCCAAAATGTTGACCTATAAAAGAGCTTACTCGGGTGTGAAAATTATCATTGTGCGCGCGCGCCCCGGACCGCAATTATGATATTTCCTGTTTTCCCATAGGGCCCAAGGCAAATGGGGATAGCGGTTGTACGCGCTTTCTAAGGCTCTGATCGCTTTTAGATTTTGCACGCGGATAGGGCCAACAGAGGCGCAGGTATTGCCATGCGCACCCGCCCGCAACAATGTTTCGATACCGAGTTATCGGGGTGTGGAAGTCCGCCGCCCCGAAGCTTTACGCGCTTCCGTCTCGCGAACTACTATTTTCATCATGCCCACACGGGCATCAGTTTGTAGTACGGGAGGCCGTCTACAAATGGTGAAAATTTCAAAGCGTTCCGTCGGGAAATTAAAATGTTATGAGCATTAGAAGATCTTCCCATTAGGCCCCATTAGGCCACAGAAGCCGACCGGGCCTAAAACTTGCGCGGGTCACTTTCACGGACGGGCTCGAAACTGGTGCCAGAAGTTAGCCCCCGACCAGAGCTTCATTGTGAGGCATTGCGTAAAATTTTCCGTCCCCCGAGTGCCGAGCAATAGCCCCTGAAAGGGCTTTCGGCACAATTTTCACGCCCTTATTTGAGCCACTTGTAGCCGAAGGAATTTTGCGCAAATGACTGAGAGGTGCTCCTGGGCACTGCTCATCACTTTGCAATAGGTTCCGGGGCTTTTCGCGAAGGTCGCGTTTTCTCAAACTTTGATGGCATTAGTGGGTGGGGTGTGAAAACCTCCGAATGCATGGTTCTCAGCTCCTGCTGTGGGCAGCAAGCCAATTTTTTTTCCAAAATGTTGACCTATAAAAGAGCTTACTCGGGTGTGAAAATTATCATTGTGCGCGCGCGCCCCGGACCGCAATTATGATATTTCCTGTTTTCCCATAGGGCCCAAGGCAAATGGGGATAGCGGTTGTACGCGCTTTCTAAGGCTCTGATCGCTTTTAGATTTTGCACGCGGATAGGGCCAACAGAGGCGCAGGTATTGCCATGCGCACCCGCCCGCAACAATGTTTCGATACCGAGTTATCGGGGTGTGGAAGTCCGCCGCCCCGAAGCTTTACGCGCTTCCGTCTCGCGAACTACTATTTTCATCATGCCCACACGGGCATCAGTTTGTAGTACGGGAGGCCGTCTACAAATGGTGAAAATTTCAAAGCGTTCCGTCGGGAAATTAAAAAGTTATGAGCATTAGAAGATCTTCCCATTAGGCCCCATTAGGCCACAGAAGCCGACCGGGCCTAAAACTTGCGCGGGTCACTTTCACGGACGGGCTCGAAACTGGTGCCAGAAGTTAGCCCCCGACCAGAGCTTCATTGTGAGGCATTGCGTAAAATTTTCCGTCCCCCGAGTGCCGAGCAATAGCCCCTGAAAGGGCTTTCGGCACAATTTTCACGCCCTTATTTGAGCCACTTGTAGCCGAAGGAATTTTGCGCAAATGACTGAGAGGTGCTCCTGGGCACTGCTCATCACTTTGCAATAGGTTCCGGGGCTTTTCGCGAAGGTCGCGTTTTCTCAAACTTTGATGGCATTAGTGGGTGGGGTGTGAAAACCTCCGAATGCATGGTTCTCAGCTCCTGCTGTGGGCAGCAAGCCAATTTTTTTTCCAAAATGTTGACCTATAAAAGAGCTTACTCGGGTGTGAAAATTATCATTGTGCGCGCGCGCCCCGGACCGCAATTATGATATTTCCTGTTTTCCCATAGGGCCCAAGGCAAATGGGGATAGCGGTTGTACGCGCTTTCTAAGGCTCTGATCGCTTTTAGATTTTGCACGCGGATAGGGCCAACAGAGGCGCAGGTATTGCCATGCGCACCCGCCCGCAACAATGTTTCGATACCGAGTTATCGGGGTGTGGAAGTCCGCCGCCCCGAAGCTTTACGCGCTTCCGTCTCGCGAACTACTATTTTCATCATGCCCACACGGGCATCAGTTTGTAGTACGGGAGGCCGTCTACAAATGGTGAAAATTTCAAAGCGTTCCGTCGGGAAATTAAAAAGTTATGAGCATTAGAAGATCTTCCCATTAGGCCCCATTAGGCCACAGAAGCCGACCGGGCCTAAAACTTGCGCGGGTCACTTTCACGGACGGGCTCGAAACTGGTGCCAGAAGTTAGCCCCCGACCAGAGCTTCATTGTGAGGCATTGCGTAAAATTTTCCGTCCCCCGAGTGCCGAGCAATAGCCCCTGAAAGGGCTTTCGGCACAATTTTCACGCCCTTATTTGAGCCACTTGTAGCCGAAGGAATTTTGCGCAAATGACTGAGAGGTGCTCCTGGGCACTGCTCATCACTTTGCAATAGGTTCCGGGGCTTTTCGCGAAGGTCGCGTTTTCTCAAACTTTGATGGCATTAGTGGGTGGGGTGTGAAAACCTCCGAATGCATGGTTCTCAGCTCCTGCTGTGGGCAGCAAGCCAATTTTTTTTCCAAAATGTTGACCTATAAAAGAGCTTACTCGGGTGTGAAAATTATCATTGTGCACGCGCGCCCCGGACCGCAATTATGATATTTCCTGTTTTCCCATAGGGCCCAAGGCAAATGGGGATAGCGGTTGTACGCGCTTTCTAAGGCTCTGATCGCTTTTAGATTTTGCACGCGGATAGGGCCAACAGAGGCGCAGGTATTGCCATGCGCACCCGCCCGCAACAATGTTTCGATACCGAGTTATCGGGGTGTGGAAGTCCGCCGCCCCGAAGCTTTACGCGCTTCCGTCTCGCGAACTACTATTTTCATCATGCCCACACGGGCATCAGTTTGTAGTACGGGAGGCCGTCTACAAATGGTGAAAATTTCAAAGCGTTCCGTCGGGAAATTAAAAAGTTATGAGCATTAGAAGATCTTCCCATTAGGCCCCATTAGGCCACAGAAGCCGACCGGGCCTAAAACTTGCGCGGGTCACTTTCACGGACGGGCTCGAAACTGGTGCCAGAAGTTAGCCCCTGACCAGAGCTTCATTGTGAGGCATTGCGTAAAATTTTCCGTCCCCCGAGTGCCGAGCAATAGCCCCTGAAAGGGCTTTCGGCACAATTTTCACGCCCTTATTTGAGCCACTTGTAGCCGAAGGAATTTTGCGCGAATGACTGAGAGGTGCTCCTGGGCACTGCTCATCACTTTGCAATAGGTTCCGGGGCTTTTCGCGAAGGTCGCGTTTTCTCAAACTTTGATGGCATTAGTGGGTGGGGTGTGAAAACCTCCGAATGCATGGTTCTCAGCTCCTGCTGTGGGCAGCAAGCCAATTTTTTTTCCAAAATGTTGACCTATAAAAGAGCTTACTCGGGTGTGAAAATTATCATTGTGCGCGCGCGCCCCGGACCGCAATTATGATATTTCCTGTTTTCCCATAGGGCCCAAGGCAAATGGGGATAGCGGTTGTACGCGCTTTCTAAGGCTCTGATCGCTTTTAGATTTTGCACGCGGATAGGGCCAACAGAGGCGCAGGTATTGCCATGCGCACCAGCCCGCAACAATGTTTCGATACCGAGTTATCGGGGTGTGGAAGTCCGCCGCCCCGAAGCTTTACGCGCTTCCGTCTCGCGAACTACTATTTTCATCATGCCCACACGGGCATCAGTTTGTAGTACGGGAGGCCGTCTACAAATGGTGAAAATTTCAAAGCGTTCCGTCGGGAAATTAAAAAGTTATGAGCATTAGAAGATCTTCCCATTAGGCCCCATTAGGCCACAGAAGCCGACCGGGCCTAAAACTTGCGCGGGTCACTTTCACGGACGGGCTCGAAACTGGTGCCAGAAGTTAGCCCCCGACCAGAGCTTCATTGTGAGGCATTGCGTAAAATTTTCCGTCCCCCGAGTGCCGAGCAATAGCCCCTGAAAGGGCTTTCGGCACAATTTTCACGCCCTTATTTGAGCCACTTGTAGCCGAAGGAATTTTGCGCAAATGACTGAGAGGTGCTCCTGGGCACTGCTCATCACTTTGCAATAGGTTCCGGGGCTTTTCGCGAAGGTCGCGTTTTCTCAAACTTTGATGGCATTAGTGGGTGGGGTGTGAAAACCTCCGAATGCATGGTTCTCAGCTCCTGCTGTGGGCAGCAAGCCAATTTTTTTTCCAAAATGTTGACCTATAAAAGAGCTTACTCGGGTGTGAAAATTATCATTGTGCGCGCGCGCCCCGGACCGCAATTATGATATTTCCTGTTTTCCCATAGGGCCCAAGGCAAATGGGGATAGCGGTTGTACGCGCTTTCTAAGGCTCTGATCGCTTTTAGATTTTGCACGCGGATAGGGCCAACAGAGGCGCAGGTATTGCCATGCGCACCCGCCCGCAACAATGTTTCGATACCGAGTTATCGGGGTGTGGAAGTCCGCCGCCCCGAAGCTTTACGCGCTTCCGTCTCGCGAACTACTTTTTTCATCATGCCCACACGGGCATCAGTTTGTAGTACGGGAGGCCGTCTACAAATGGTGAAAATTTCAAAGCGTTCCGTCGGGAAATTAAAAAGTTATGAGCATTAGAAGATCTTCCCATTAGGCCCCATTAGGCCACAGAAGCCGACCGGGCCTAAAACTTGCGCGGGTCACTTTCACGGACGGGCTCGAAACTGGTGCCAGAAGTTAGCCCCCGACCAGAGCTTCATTGTGAGGCATTGCGTAAAATTTTCCGTCCCCCGAGTGCCGAGCAATAGCCCCTGAAAGGGCTTTCGGCACAATTTTCACGCCCTTATTTGAGCCACTTGTAGCCGAAGGAATTTTGCGCAAATGACTGAGAGGTGCTCCTGGGCACTGCTCATCACTTTGCAATAGGTTCCGGGGCTTTTCGCGAAGGTCGCGTTTTCTCAAACTTTGATGGCATTAGTGGGTGGGGTGTGAAAACCTCCAAATGCATGGTTCTCAGCTCCTGCTGTGGGCAGCAAGCCAATTTTTTTTCCAAAATGTTGACCTATAAAAGAGCTTACTCGGGTGTGAAAATTATCATTGTGCGCGCGCGCCCCGGACCGCAATTATGATATTTCCTGTTTTCCCATAGGGCCCAAGGCAAATGGGGATAGCGGTTGTACGCGCTTTCTAAGGCTCTGATCGCTTTTAGATTTTGCACGCGGATAGGGCCAACAGAGGCGCAGGTATTGCCATGCGCACCCGCCCGCAACAATGTTTCGATACCGAGTTATCGGGGTGTGGAAGTCCGCCGCCCCGAAGCTTTACGCGCTTCCGTCTCGCGAACTACTATTTTCATCATGCCCACACGGGCATCAGTTTGTAGTACGGGAGGCCGTCTACAAATGGTGAAAATTTCAAAGCGTTCCGTCGGGAAATTAAAAAGTTATGAGCATTAGAAGATCTTCCCATTAGGCCCCATTAGGCCACAGAAGCCGACCGGGCCTAAAACTTGCGCGGGTCACTTTCACGGACGGGCTCGAAACTGGTGCCAGAAGTTAGCCCCCGACCAGAGCTTCATTGTGAGGCATTGCGTAAAATTTTCCGTCCCCCGAGTGCCGAGCAATAGCCCCTGAAAGGGCTTTCGGCACAATTTTCACGCCCTTATTTGAGCCACTTGTAGCCGAAGGAATTTTGCGCAAATGACTGAGAGGTGCTCCTGGGCACTGCTCATCACTTTGCAATAGGTTCCGGGGCTTTTCGCGAAGGTCGCGTTTTCTCAAACTTTGATGGCATTAGTGGGTGGGGTGTGAAAACCTCCGAATGCATGGTTCTCAGCTCCTGCTGTGGGCAGCAAGCCAATTTTTTTTCAAAAATGTTGACCTATAAAAGAGCTTACTCGGGTGTGAAAATTATCATTGTGCGCGCGCGCCCCGGACCGCAATTATGATATTTCCTGTTTTCCCATAGGGCCCAAGGCAAATGGGGATAGCGGTTGTACGCGCTTTCTAAGGCTCTGATCGCTTTTAGATTTTGCACGCGGATAGGGCCAACAGAGGCGCAGGTATTGCCATGCGCACCCGCCCGCAACAATGTTTCGATACCGAGTTATCGGGGTGTGGAAGTCCGCCGCCCCGAAGCTTTACGCGCTTCCGTCTCGCGAACTACTATTTTCATCATGCCCACACGGGCATCAGTTTGTAGTACGGGAGGCCGTCTACAAATGGTGAAAATTTCAAAGCGTTCCGTCGGGAAATTAAAAAGTTATGAGCATTAGAAGATCTTCCCATTAGGCCCCATTAGGCCACAGAAGCCGACCGGGCCTAAAACTTGCGCGGGTCACTTTCACGGACGGGCTCGAAACTGGTGCCAGAAGTTAGCCCCCGACCAGAGCTTCATTGTGAGGCATTGCGTAAAATTTTCCGTCCCCTGAGTGCCGAGCAATAGCCCCTGAAAGGGCTTTCGGCACAATTTTCACGCCCTTATTTGAGCCACTTGTAGCCGAAGGAATTTTGCGCAAATGACTGAGAGGTGCTCCTGGGCACTGCTCATCACTTTGCAATAGGTTCCGGGGCTTTTCGCGAAGGTCGCTTTTTCTCAAACTTTGATGGCATTAGTGGGTGGGGTGTGAAAACCTCCGAATGCATGGTTCTCAGCTCCTGCTGTGGGCAGCAAGCCAATTTTTTTTCCAAAATGTTGACCTATAAAAGAGCTTACTCGGGTGTGAAAATTATCATTGTGCGCGCGCGCCCCGGACCGCAATTATGATATTTCCTGTTTTCCCATAGGGCCCAAGGCAAATGGGGATAGCGGTTGTACGCGCTTTCTAAGGCTCTGATCGCTTTTAGATTTTGCACGCGGATAGGGCCAACAGAGGCGCAGGTATTGCCATGCGCACCCGCCCGCAACAATGTTTCGATACCGAGTTATCGGGGTGTGGAAGTCCGCCGCCCCGAAGCTTTACGCGCTTCCGTCTCGCAAACTACTATTTTCATCATGCCCACACGGGCATCAGTTTGTAGTACGGGAGGCCGTCTACAAATGGTGAAAATTTCAAAGCGTTCCGTCGGGAAATTAAAAAGTTATGAGCATTAGAAGATCTTCCCATTAGGCCCCATTAGGCCACAGAAGCCGACCGGGCCTAAAACTTGCGCGGGTCACTTTCACGGACGGGCTCGAAACTGGTGCCAGAAGTTAGCCCCTGACCAGAGCTTCATTGTGAGGCATTGCGTAAAATTTTCCGTCCCCCGAGTGCCGAGCAATAGCCCCTGAAAGGGCTTTCGGCACAATTTTCACGCCCTTATTTGAGCCACTTGTAGCCGAAGGAATTTTGCGCAAATGACTGAGAGGTGCTCCTGGGCACTGCTCATCACTTTGCAATAGGTTCCGGGGCTTTTCGCGAAGGTCGCGTTTTCTCAAACTTTGATGGCATTAGTGGGTGGGGTGTGAAAACCTCCGAATGCATGGTTCTCAGCTCCTGCTGTGGGCAGCAAGCCAATTTTTTTTCCAAAATGTTGACCTATAAAAGAGCTTACTCGGGTGTGAAAATTATCATTGTGCGCGCGCGCCCCGGACCGCAATTATGATATTTCCTGTTTTCCCATAGGGCCCAAGGCAAATGGGGATAGCGGTTGTACGCGCTTTCTAAGGCTCTGATCGCTTTTAGATTTTGCACGCGGATAGGGCCAACAGAGGCGCAGGTATTGCCATGCGCATCCGCCCGCAACAATGTTTCGATACCGAGTTATCGGGGTGTGGAAGTCCGCCGCCCCGAAGCTTTACGCGCTTCCGTCTCGCGAACTACTATTTTCATCATGCCCACACGGGCATCAGTTTGTAGTACGGGAGGCCGTCTACAAATGGTGAAAATTTCAAAGCGTTCCGTCGGGAAATTAAAAAGTTATGAGCATTAGAAGATCTTCCCATTAGGCCCCATTAGGCCACAGAAGCCGACCGGGCCTAAAACTTGCGCGGGTCACTTTCACGGACGGGCTCGAAACTGGTGCCAGAAGTTAGCCCCCGACCAGAGCTTCATTGTGAGGCATTGCGTAAAATTTTCCGTCCCCCGAGTGCCGAGCAATAGCCCCTGAAAGGGCTTTCGGCACAATTTTCACGCCCTTATTTGAGCCACTTGTAGCCGAAGGAATTTTGCGCAAATGACTGAGAGGTGCTCCTGGGCACTGCTCATCACTTTGCAATAGGTTCCGGGGCTTTTCGCGAAGGTCGCTTTTTCTCAAACTTTGATGGCATTAGTGGGTGGGGTGTGAAAACCTCCGAATGCATGGTTCTCAGCTCCTGCTGTGGGCAGCAAGCCAATTTTTTTTCCAAAATGTTGACCTATAAAAGAGCTTACTCGGGTGTGAAAATTATCATTGTGCGCGCGCGCCCCGGACCGCAATTATGATATTTCCTGTTTTCCCATAGGGCCCAAGGCAAATGGGGATAGCGGTTGTACGCGCTTTCTAAGGCTCTGATCGCTTTTAGATTTTGCACGCGGATAGGGCCAACAGAGGCGCAGGTATTGCCATGCGCACCCGCCCGCAACAATGTTTCGATACCGAGTTATCGGGGTGTGGAAGTCCGCCGCCCCGAAGCTTTACGCGCTTCCGTCTCGCGAACTACTATTTTCATCATGCCCACACGGGCATCAGTTTGTAGTACGGGAGGCCGTCTACAAATGGTGAAAATTTCAAAGCGTTCCGTCGGGAAATAAAAAAGTTATGAGCATTAGAAGATCTTCCCATTAGGCCCCATTAGGCCACAGAAGCCGACCGGGCCTAAAACTTGCGCGGGTCACTTTCACGGACGGGCTCGAAACTGGTGCCAGAAGTTAGCCCCCGACCAGAGCTTCATTGTGAGGCATTGCGTAAAATTTTCCGTCCCCCGAGTGCCGAGCAATAGCCCCTGAAAGGGCTTTCGGCACAATTTTCACGCCCTTATTTGAGCCACTTGTAGCCGAAGGAATTTTGCGCAAATGACTGAGAGGTGCTCCTGGGCACTGCTCATCACTTTGCAATAGGTTCCGGGGCTTTTCGCGAAGGTCGCTTTTTCTCAAACTTTGATGGCATTAGTGGGTGGGGTGTGAAAACCTCCGAATGCATGGTTCTCAGCTCCTGCTGTGGGCAGCAAGCCAATTTTTTTTCCAAAATGTTGACCTATAAAAGAGCTTACTCGGGTGTGAAAATTATCATTGTGCGCGCGCGCCCCGGACCGCAATTATGATATTTCCTGTTTTCCCATAGGGCCCAAGGCAAATGGGGATAGCGGTTGTACGCGCTTTCTAAGGCTCTGATCGCTTTTAGATTTTGCACGCGGATAGGGCCAACAGAGGCGCAGGTATTGCCATGCGCACCCGCCCGCAACAATGTTTCGATACCGAGTTATCGGGGTGTGGAAGTCCGCCGCCCCGAAGCTTTACGCGCTTCCGTCTCGCGAACTACTATTTTCATCATGCCCACACGGGCATCAGTTTGTAGTACGGGAGGCCGTCTACAAATGGTGAAAATTTCAAAGCGTTCCGTCGGGAAATTAAAAAGTTATGAGCATTAGAAGATCTTCCCATTAGGCCCCATTAGGCCACAGAAGCCGACCGGGCCTAAAACTTGCGCGGGTCACTTTCACGGACGGGCTCGAAACTGGTGCCAGAAGTTAGCCCCCGACCAGAGCTTCATTGTGAGGCATTGCGTAAAATTTTCCGTCCCCCGAGTGCCGAGCAATAGCCCCTGAAAGGGCTTTCGGCACAATTTTCACGCCCTTATTTGAGCCACTTGTAGCCGAAGGAATTTTGCGCAAATGACTGAGAGGTGCTCCTGGGCACTGCTCATCACTTTGCAATAGGTTCCGGGGCTTTTCGCGAAGGTCGCGTTTTCTCAAACTTTGATGGCATTAGTGGGTGGGGTGTGAAAACCTCCGAATGCATGGTTCTCAGCTCCTGCTGTGGGCAGCAAGCCAATTTTTTTTCCAAAATGTTGACCTATAAAAGAGCTTACTCGGGTGTGAAAATTATCATTGTGCGCGCGCGCCCCGGACCGCAATTATGATATTTCCTGTTTTCCCATAGGGCCCAAGGCAAATGGGGATAGTGGTTGTACGCGCTTTCTAAGGCTCTGATCGCTTTTAGATTTTGCACGCGGATAGGGCCAACAGAGGCGCAGGTATTGCCATGCGCACCCACCCGCAACAATGTTTCGATACCGAGTTATCGGGGTGTGGAAGTCCGCCGCCCCGAAGCTTTACGCGCTTCCGTCTCGCGAACTACTATTTTCATCATGCCCACACGGGCATCAGTTTGTAGTACGGGAGGCCGTCTACAAATGGTGAAAATTTCAAAGCGTTCCGTCGGGAAATTAAAAAGTTATGAGCATTAGAAGATCTTCCCATTAGGCCCCATTAGGCCACAGAAGCCGACCGGGCCTAAAACTTGCGCGGGTCACTTTCACGGACGGGCTCGAAACTGGTGCCAGAAGTTAGCCCCCGACCAGAGCTTCATTGTGAGGCACAGCGTAAAATTTTCCGTCCCCCGAGTGCCGAGCAATAGCCCCTGAAAGGGCTTTCGGCACAATTTTCACGCCCTTATTTGAGCCACTTGTAGCCGAAGGAATTTTGTGCAAATGACTGAGAGGTGCTCCTGGGCACTGCTCATCACTTTGCAATAGGTTCCGGGGCTTTTCGCGAAGGTCGCGTTTTCTCAAACTTTGATGGCATTAGTGGGTGGGGTGTGAAAACCTCCGAATGCATGGTTCTCAGCTCCTGCTGTGGGCAGCAAGCCAATTTTTTTTCCAAAATGTTGACCTATAAAAGAGCTTACTCGGGTGTGAAAATTATCATTGTGCGCGCGCGCCCCGGACCGCAATTATGATATTTCCTGTTTTCCCATAGGGCCCAAGGCAAATGGGGATAGCGGTTGTACGCGCTTTCTAAGGCTCTGATCGCTTTTAGATTTTGCACGCGGATAGGGCCAACAGAGGCGCAGGTATTGCCATGCGCACCCGCCCGCAACAATGTTTCGATACCGAGTTATCGGGGAGTGGAAGTCCGCCGCCCCGAAGCTTTACGCGCTTCCGTCTCGCGAACTACTATTTTCATCATGCCCACACGGGCATCAGTTTGTAGTACGGGAGGCCGTCTACAAATGGTGAAAATTTCAAAGCGTTCCGTCGGGAAATTAAAAAGTTATGAGCATTAGAAGATCTTCCCATTAGGCCCCATTAGGCCACAGAAGCCGACCGGGCCTAAAACTTGCGCGGGTCACTTTCACGGACGGGCTCGAAACTGGTGCCAGAAGTTAGCCCCCGACCAGAGCTTCATTGTGAGGCATTGCGTAAAATTTTCCGTCCCCCGAGTGCCGAGCAATAGCCCCTGAAAGGGCTTTCGGCACAATTTTCACGCCCTTATTTGAGCCACTTGTAGCCGAAGGAATTTTGCGCAAATGACTGAGAGGTGCTCCTGGGCACTGCTCATCACTTTGCAATAGGTTCCGGGGCTTTTCGCGAAGGTCGCTTTTTCTCAAACTTTGATGGCATTAGTGGGTGGGGTGTGAAAACCTCCGAATGCATGGTTCTCAGCTCCTGCTGTGGGCAGCAAGCCAATTTTTTTTCCAAAATGTTGACCTATAAAAGAGCTTACTCGGGTGTGAAAATTATCATTGTGCGCGCGCGCCCCGGACCGCAATTATGATATTTCCTGTTTTCCCATAGGGCCCAAGGCAAATGGGGATAGCGGTTGTACGCGCTTTCTAAGGCTCTGATCGCTTTTAGATTTTGCACGCGGATAGGGCCAACAGAGGCGCAGGTATTGCCATGCGCACCCGCCCGCAACAATGTTTCGATACCGAGTTATCGGGGTGTGGAAGTCCGCCGCCCCGAAGCTTTACGCGCTTCCGTCTCGCGAACTACTATTTTCATCATGCCCACACGGGCATCAGTTTGTAGTACGGGAGGCCGTCTACAAATGGTGAAAATTTCAAAGCGTTCCGTCGGGAAATTAAAAAGTTATGAGCATTAGAAGATCTTCCCATTAGGCCCCATTAGGCCACAGAAGCCGACCGGGCCTAAAACTTGCGCGGGTCACTTTCACGGACGGGCTCGAAACTGGTGCCAGAAGTTAGCCCCCGACCAGAGCTTCATTGTGAGGCATTGCGTAAAATTTTCCGTCCCCCGAGTGCCGAGCAATAGCCCCTGAAAGGGCTTTCGGCACAATTTTCACGCCCTTATTTGAGCCACTTGTAGCCGAAGGAATTTTGCGCAAATGACTGAGAGGTGCTCCTGGGCACTGCTCATCACTTTGCAATAGGTTCCGGGGCTTTTCGCGAAGGTCGCGTTTTCTCAAACTTTGATGGCATTAGTGGGTGGGGTGTGAAAACCTCCGAATGCATGGTTCTCAGCTCCTGCTGTGGGCAGCAAGCCAATTTTTTTTCCAAAATGTTGACCTATAAAAGAGCTTACTCGGGTGTGAAAATTATCATTGTGCGCGCGCGCCCCGGACCGCAATTATGATATTTCCTGTTTTCCCATAGGGCCCAAGGCAAATGGGGATAGCGGTTGTACGCGCTTTCTAAAACTCTGATCGCTTTTAGATTTTGCACGCGGATAGGGCCAACAGAGGCGCAGGTATTGCCATGCGCACCCGCCCGCAACAATGTTTCGATACCGAGTTATCGGGGTGTGGAAGTCCGCCGCCCCGAAGCTTTACGCGCTTCCGTCTCGCGAACTACTATTTTCATCATGCCCACACGGGCATCAGTTTGTAGTACGGGAGGCCGTCTACAAATGGTGAAAATTTCAAAGCGTTCCGTCGGGAAATTAAAAAGTTATGAGCATTAGAAGATCTTCCCATTAGGCCCCATTAGGCCACAGAAGCCGACCGGGCCTAAAACTTGCGCGGGTCACTTTCACGGACAGGCTAGAAACTGGTGCCAGAAGTTAGCCCCCGACCAGAGCTTCATTGTGAGGCATTGCGTAAAATTTTCCGTCCCCCGAGTGCCGAGCAATAGCCCCTGAAAGGGCTTTCGGCACAATTTTCACGCCCTTATTTGAGCCACTTGTAGCCGAAGGAATTTTGCGCAAATGACTGAGAGGTGCTCCTGGGCACTGCTCATCACTTTGCAATAGGTTCCGGGGCTTTTCGCGAAGGTCGCTTTTTCTCAAACTTTGATGGCATTAGTGGGTGGGGTGTGAAAACCTCCGAATGCATGGTTCTCAGCTCCTGCTGTGGGCAGCAAGCCAATTTTTTTTCCAAAATGATGACCTATAAAAGAGCTTACTCGGGTGTGAAAATTATCATTGTGCGCGCGCGCCCCGGACCGCAATTATGATATTTCCTGTTTTCCCATAGGGCCCAAGGCAAATGGGGATAGCGGTTGTACGCGCTTTCTAAGGCTCTGATCGCTTTTAGATTTTGCACGCGGATAGGGCCAACAGAGGCGCAGGTATTGCCATGCGCACCCGCCCGCAACAATGTTTCGATACCGAGTTATCGGGGTGTGGAAGTCCGCCGCCCCGAAGCTTTACGCGCTTCCGTCTCGCGAACTACTATTTTCATCATGCCCACACGGGCATCAGTTTGTAGTACGGGAGGCCGTCTACAAATGGTGAAAATTTCAAAGCGTTCCGTCGGGAAATTAAAAAGTTATGAGCATTAGAAGATCTTCCCATTAGGCCCCATTAGGCCACAGAAGCCGACCGGGCCTAAAACTTGCGCGGGTCACTTTCACGGACGGGCTCGAAACTGGTGCCAGAAGTTAGCCCCCGACCAGAGCTTCATTGTGAGGCATTGCGTAAAATTTTCCGTCCCCCGAGTGCCGAGCAATAGCCCCTGAAAGGGCTTTCGGCACAATTTTCACGCCCTTATTTGAGCCACTTGTAGCCGAAGGAATTTTGCGCAAATGACTGAGAGGTGCTCCTGGGCACTGCTCATCACTTTGCAATAGGTTCCGGGGCTTTTCGCGAAGGTCGCGTTTTCTCAAACTTTGATGGCATTAGTGGGTGGGGTGTGAAAACCTCCGAATGCATGGTTCTCAGCTCCTGCTGTGGGCAGCAAGCCAATTTTTTTTCCAAAATGTTGACCTATAAAAGAGCTTACTCGGGTGTGAAAATTATCATTGTGCGCGCGCGCCCCGGACCGCAATTATGATATTTCCTGTTTTCCCATAGGGCCCAAGGCAAATGGGGATAGCGGTTGTACGCGCTTTCTAAGGCTCTGATCGCTTTTAGATTTTGCACGCGGATAGGGCCAACAGAGGCGCAGGTATTGCCATGCGCACCCGCCCGCAACAATGTTTCGATACCGAGTTATCGGGGTGTGGAAGTCCGCCGCCCCGAAGCTTTACGCGCTTCCGTCTCGCGAACTACTATTTTCATCATGCCCACACGGGCATCAGTTTGTAGTACGGGAGGCCGTCTACAAATGGTGAAAATTTCAAAGCGTTCCGTCGGGAAATTAAAAAGTTATGAGCATTAGAAGATCTTCCCATTAGGCCCCATTAGGCCACAGAAGCCGACCGGGCCTAAAACTTGCGCGGGTCACTTTCACGGACGGGCTCGAAACTGGTGCCAGAAGTTAGCCCCCGACCAGAGCTTCATTGTGAGGCATTGCGTAAAATTTTCCGTCCCCCGAGTGCCGAGCAATAGCCCCTGAAAGGGCTTTCGGCACAATTTTCACGCCCTTATTTGAGCCACTTGTAGCCGAAGGAATTTTGCGCAAATGACTGAGAGGTGCTCCTGGGCACTGCTCATCACTTTGCAATAGGTTCCGGGGCTTTTCGCGAAGGTCGCGTTTTCTCAAACTTTGATGGCATTAGTGGGTGGGGTGTGAAAACCTCCGAATGCATGGTTCTCAGCTCCTGCTGTGGGCAGCAAGCCAATTTTTTTTCCAAAATGTTGACCTATAAAAGAGCTTACTCGGGTGTGAAAATTATCATTGTGCGCGCGCGCCCCGGACCGCAATTATGATATTTCCTGTTTTCCCATAGGGCCCAAGGCAAATGGGGATAGTGGTTGTACGCGCTTTCTAAGGCTCTGATCGCTTTTAGATTTTGCACGCGGATAGGGCCAACAGAGGCGCAGGTATTGCCATGCGCACCCGCCCGCAACAATGTTTCGATACCGAGTTATCGGGGTGTGGAAGTCCGCCGCCCCGAAGCTTTACGCGCTTCCGTCTCGCGAACTACTATTTTCATCATGCCCACACGGGCATCAGTTTGTAGTACGGGAGGCCGTCTACAAATGGTGAAAATTTCAAAGCGTTCCGTCGGGAAATTAAAAAGTTATGAGCATTAGAAGATCTTCCCATTAGGCCCCATTAGGCCACAGAAGCCGACCGGGCCTAAAACTTGCGCGGGTCACTTTCACGGACGGGCTCGAAACTGGTGCCAGAAGTTAGCCCCCAACCAGAGCTTCATTGTGAGGCACAGCGTAAAATTTTCCGTCCCCCGAGTGCCGAGCAATAGCCCCTGAAAGGGCTTTCGGCACAATTTTCACGCCCTTATTTGAGCCACTTGTAGCCGAAGGAATTTTGTGCAAATGACTGAGAGGTGCTCCTGGGCACTGCTCATCACTTTGCAATAGGTTCCGGGGCTTTTCGCAAAGGTCGCGTTTTCTCAAACTTTGATGGCATTAGTGGGTGGGGTGTGAAAACCTCCGAATGCATGGTTCTCAGCTCCTGCTGTGGGCAGCAAGCCAATTTTTTTTCCAAAATGTTGACCTATAAAAGAGCTTACTCGGGTGTGAAAATTATCATTGTGCGCGCGCGCCCCGGACCGCAATTATGATATTTCCTGTTTTCCCATAGGGCCCAAGGCAAATGGGGATAGCGGTTGTACGCGCTTTCTAAGGCTCTGATCGCTTTTAGATTTTGCACGCGGATAGGGCCAACAGAGGCGCAGGTATTGCCATGCGCACCCGCCCGCAACAATGTTTCGATACCGAGTTATCGGGGAGTGGAAGTCCGCCGCCCCGAAGCTTTACGCGCTTCCGTCTCGCGAACTACTATTTTCATCATGCCCACACGGGCATCAGTTTGTAGTACGGGAGGCCGTCTACAAATGGTGAAAATTTCAAAGCGTTCCGTCGGGAAATTAAAAAGTTATGAGCATTAGAAGATCTTCCCATTAGGCCCCATTAGGCCACAGAAGCCGACCGGGCCTAAAACTTG
Organism: Loripinus fragilis; assembly: GCA_964019695.1. Taxonomy (NCBI): domain Eukaryota; kingdom Metazoa; phylum Mollusca; class Bivalvia; order Lucinida; family Lucinidae; genus Loripinus; species Loripinus fragilis. Next base: position 738,038 of record CAXHUL010000525.1, read on the forward strand.
CGCGGGTCACTTTCACGGACGGGCTCGAAACTGGTGCCAGAAGTTAGCCCCCGACCAGAGCTTCATTGTGAGGCATTGCGTAAAATTTTCCGTCCCCCGAGTGCCGAGCAATAGCCCCTGAAAGGGCTTTCGGCACAATTTTCACGCCCTTATTTGAGCCACTTGTAGCCGAAGGAATTTTGCGCAAATGACTGAGAGGTGCTCCTGGGCACTGCTCATCACTTTGCAATAGGTTCCGGGGCTTTTCGCGAAGGTCGCTTTTTCTCAAACTTTGATGGCATTAGTGGGTGGGGTGTGAAAACCTCCGAATGCATGGTTCTCAGCTCCTGCTGTGGGCAGCAAGCCAATTTTTTTTCCAAAATGTTGACCTATAAAAGAGCTTACTCGGGTGTGAAAATTATCATTGTGCGCGCGCGCCCCGGACCGCAATTATGATATTTCCTGTTTTCCCATAGGGCCCAAGGCAAATGGGGATAGCGGTTGTACGCGCTTTCTAAGGCTCTGATCGCTTTTAGATTTTGCACGCGGATAGGGCCAACAGAGGCGCAGGTATTGCCATGCGCACCCGCCCGCAACAATGTTTCGATACCGAGTTATCGGGGTGTGGAAGTCCGCCGCCCCGAAGCTTTACGCGCTTCCGTCTCGCGAACTACTATTTTCATCATGCCCACACGGGCATCAGTTTGTAGTACGGGAGGCCGTCTACAAATGGTGAAAATTTCAAAGCGTTCCGTCGGGAAATTAAAAAGTTATGAGCATTAGAAGATCTTCCCATTAGGCCCCATTAGGCCACAGAAGCCGACCGGGCCTAAAACTTGCGCGGGTCACTTTCACGGACGGGCTCGAAACTGGTGCCAGAAGTTAGCCCCCGACCAGAGCTTCATTGTGAGGCATTGCGTAAAATTTTCCGTCCCCCGAGTGCCGAGCAATAGCCCCTGAAAGGGCTTTCGGCACAATTTTCACGCCCTTATTTGAGCCACTTGTAGCCGAAGGAATTTTGCGCAAATGACTGAGAGGTGCTCCTGGGCACTGCTCATCACTTTGCAATAGGTTCCGGGGCTTTTCGCGAAGGTCGCGTTTTCTCAAACTTTGATGGCATTAGTGGGTGGGGTGTGAAAACCTCCGAATGCATGGTTCTCAGCTCCTGCTGTGGGCAGCAAGCCAATTTTTTTTCCAAAATGTTGACCTATAAAAGAGCTTACTCGGGTGTGAAAATTATCATTGTGCGCGCGCGCCCCGGACCGCAATTATGATATTTCCTGTTTTCCCATAGGGCCCAAGGCAAATGGGGATAGCGGTTGTACGCGCTTTCTAAAACTCTGATCGCTTTTAGATTTTGCACGCGGATAGGGCCAACAGAGGCGCAGGTATTGCCATGCGCACCCGCCCGCAACAATGTTTCGATACCGAGTTATCGGGGTGTGGAAGTCCGCCGCCCCGAAGCTTTACGCGCTTCCGTCTCGCGAACTACTATTTTCATCATGCCCACACGGGCATCAGTTTGTAGTACGGGAGGCCGTCTACAAATGGTGAAAATTTCAAAGCGTTCCGTCGGGAAATTAAAAAGTTATGAGCATTAGAAGATCTTCCCATTAGGCCCCATTAGGCCACAGAAGCCGACCGGGCCTAAAACTTGCGCGGGTCACTTTCACGGACAGGCTAGAAACTGGTGCCAGAAGTTAGCCCCCGACCAGAGCTTCATTGTGAGGCATTGCGTAAAATTTTCCGTCCCCCGAGTGCCGAGCAATAGCCCCTGAAAGGGCTTTCGGCACAATTTTCACGCCCTTATTTGAGCCACTTGTAGCCGAAGGAATTTTGCGCAAATGACTGAGAGGTGCTCCTGGGCACTGCTCATCACTTTGCAATAGGTTCCGGGGCTTTTCGTGAAGGTCGCTTTTTCTCAAACTTTGATGGCATTAGTGGGTGGGGTGTGAAAACCTCCGAATGCATGGTTCTCAGCTCCTGCTGTGGGCAGCAAGCCATTTTTTTTTCCAAAATGTTGACCTATAAAAGAGCTTACTCGGGTGTGAAAATTATCATTGTGCGCGCGCGCCCCGGACCGCAATTATGATATTTCCTGTTTTCCCATAGGGCCCAAGGCAAATGGGGATAGCGGTTGTACGCGCTTTCTAAGGCTCTGATCGCTTTTAGATTTTGCACGCGGATAGGGCCAACAGAGGCGCAGGTATTGCCATGCGCACCCGCCCGCAACAATGTTTCGATACCGAGTTATCGGGGTGTGGAAGTCCGCCGCCCCGAAGCTTTACGCGCTTCCGTCTCGCGAACTACTATTTTCATCATGCCCACACGGGCATCAGTTTGTAGTACGGGAGGCCGTCTACAAATGGTGAAAATTTCAAAGCGTTCCGTCGGGAAATTAAAAAGTTATGAGCATTAGAAGATCTTCCCATTAGGCCCCATTAGGCCACAGAAGCCGACCGGGCCTAAAACTTGCGCGGGTCACTTTCACGGACGGGCTCGAAACTGGTGCCAGAAGTTAGCCCCCGACCAGAGCTTCATTGTGAGGCATTGCGTAAAATTTTCCGTCCCCCGAGTGCCGAGCAATAGCCCCTGAAAGGGCTTTCGGCACAATTTTCACGCCCTTATTTGAGCCACTTGTAGCCGAAGGAATTTTGCGCAAATGACTGAGAGGTGCTCCTGGGCACTGCTCATCACTTTGCAATAGGTTCCGGGGCTTTTCGCGAAGGTCGCGTTTTCTCAAACTTTGATGGCATTAGTGGGTGGGGTGTGAAAACCTCCGAATGCATGGTTCTCAGCTCCTGCTGTGGGCAGCAAGCCAATTTTTTTTCCAAAATGTTGACCTATAAAAGAGCTTACTCGGGTGTGAAAATTATCATTGTGCGCGCGCGCCCCGGACCGCAATTATGATATTTCCTGTTTTCCCATAGGGCCCAAGGCAAATGGGGATAGCGGTTGTACGCGCTTTCTAAGGCTCTGATCGCTTTTAGATTTTGCACGCGGATAGGGCCAACAGAGGCGCAGGTATTGCCATGCGCACCCGCCCGCAACAATGTTTCGATACCGAGTTATCGGGGTGTGGAAGTCCGCCGCCCCGAAGCTTTACGCGCTTCCGTCTCGCGAACTACTATTTTCATCATGCCCACACGGGCATCAGTTTGTAGTACGGGAGGCCGTCTACAAATGGTGAAAATTTCAAAGCGTTCCGTCGGGAAATTAAAAAGTTATGAGCATTAGAAGATCTTCCCATTAGGCCCCATTAGGCCACAGAAGCCGACCGGGCCTAAAACTTGCGCGGGTCACTTTCACGGACGGGCTCGAAACTGGTGCCAGAAGTTAGCCCCCGACCAGAGCTTCATTGTGAGGCATTGCGTAAAATTTTCCGTCCCCCGAGTGCCGAGCAATAGCCCCTGAAAGGGCTTTCGGCACAATTTTCACGCCCTTATTTGAGCCACTTGTAGCCGAAGGAATTTTGCGCAAATGACTGAGAGGTGCTCCTGGGCACTGCTCATCACTTTGCAATAGGTTCCGGGGCTTTTCGCGAAGGTCGCTTTTTCTCAAACTTTGATGGCATTAGTGGGTGGGGTGTGAAAACCTCCGAATGCATGGTTCTCAGCTCCTGCTGTGGGCAGCAAGCCAATTTTTTTTCCAAAATGTTGACCTATAAAAGAGCTTACTCGGGTGTGAAAATTATCATTGTGCGCGCGCGCCCCGGACCGCAATTATGATATTTCCTGTTTTCCCATAGGGCCCAAGGCAAATGGGGATAGCGGTTGTACGCGCTTTCTAAGGCTCTGATCGCTTTTAGATTTTGCACGCGGATAGGGCCAACAGAGGCGCAGGTATTGCCATGCGCACCCGCCCGCAACAATGTTTCGATACCGAGTTATCGGGGTGTGGAAGTCCGCCGCCCCGAAGCTTTACGCGCTTCCGTCTCGCGAACTACTATTTTCATCATGCCCACACGGGCATCAGTTTGTAGTACGGGAGGCCGTCTACAAATGGTGAAAATTTCAAAGCGTTCCGTCGGGAAATTAAAAAGTTATGAGCATTAGAAGATCTTCCCATTAGGCCCCATTAGGCCACAGAAGCCGACCGGGCCTAAAACTTGCGCGGGTCACTTTCACGGACGGGCTCGAAACTGGTGCCAGAAGTTAGCCCCCGACCAGAGCTTCATTGTGAGGCATTGCGTAAAATTTTCCGTCCCCCGAGTGCCGAGCAATAGCCCCTGAAAGGGCTTTCGGCACAATTTTTACGCCCTTATTTGAGCCACTTGTAGCCGAAGGAATTTTGCGCAAATGACTGAGAGGTGCTCCTGGGCACTGCTCATCACTTTGCAATAGGTTCCGGGGCTTTTCGCGAAGGTCGCGTTTTCTCAAACTTTGATGGCATTAGTGGGTGGGGTGTGAAAACCTCCGAATGCATGGTTCTCAGCTCCTGCTGTGGGCAGCAAGCCAATTTTTTTTCCAAAATGTTGACCTATAAAAGAGCTTACTCGGGTGTGAAAATTATCATTGTGCGCGCGCGCCCCGGACCGCAATTATGATATTTCCTGTTTTCCCATAGGGCCCAAGGCAAATGGGGATAGCGGTTGTACGCGCTTTCTAAGGCTCTGATCGCTTTTAGATTTTGCACGCGGATAGGGCCAACAGAGGCGCAGGTATTGCCATGCGCACCCGCCCGCAACAATGTTTCGATACCGAGTTATCGGGGTGTGGAAGTCCGCCGCCCCGAAGCTTTACGCGCTTCCGTCTCGCGAACTACTATTTTCATCATGCCCACACGGGCATCAGTTTGTAGTACGGGAGGCCGTCTACAAATGGTGAAAATTTCAAAGCGTTCCGTCGGGAAATTAAAAAGTTATGAGCATTAGAAGATCTTCCCATTAGGCCCCATTAGGCCACAGAAGCCGACCGGGCCTAAAACTTGCGCGGGTCACTTTCACGGACGGGCTCGAAACTGGTGCCAGAAGTTAGCCCCCGACCAGAGCTTCATTGTGAGGCATTGCGTAAAATTTTCCGTCCCCCGAGTGCCGAGCAATAGCCCCTGAAAGGGCTTTCGGCACAATTTTCACGCCCTTATTTGAGCCACTTGTAGCCGAAGGAATTTTGCGCAAATGACTGAGAGGTGCTCCTGGGCACTGCTCATCACTTTGCAATAGGTTCCGGGGCTTTTCGCGAAGGTCGCTTTTTCTCAAACTTTGATGGCATTAGTGGGTGGGGTGTTAAAACCTCCGAATGCATGGTTCTCAGCTCCTGCTGTGGGCAGCAAGCCAATTTTTTTTCCAAAATGTTGACCTATAAAAGAGCTTACTCGGGTGTGAAAATTATCATTGTGCGCGCGCGCCCCGGACCGCAATTATGATATTTCCTGTTTTCCCATAGGGCCCAAGGCAAATGGGGATAGCGGTTGTACGCGCTTTCTAAGGCTCTGATCGCTTTTAGATTTTGCACGCGGATAGGGCCAACAGAGGCGCAGGTATTGCCATGCGCACCCGCCCGCAACAATGTTTCGATACCGAGTTATCGGGGTGTGGAAGTCCGCCGCCCCGAAGCTTTACGCGCTTCCGTCTCGCGAACTACTATTTTCATCATGCCCACACGGGCATCAGTTTGTAGTACGGGAGGCCGTCTACAAATGGTGAAAATTTCAAAGCGTTCCGTCGGGAAATTAAAAAGTTATGAGCATTAGAAGATCTTCCCATTAGGCCCCATTAGGCCACAGAAGCCGACCGGGCCTAAAACTTGCGCGGGTCACTTTCACGGACGGGCTCGAAACTGGTGCCAGAAGTTAGCCCCCGACCAGAGCTTCATTGTGAGGCATTGCGTAAAATTTTCCGTCCCCCGAGTGCCGAGCAATAGCCCCTGAAAGGGCTTTCGGCACAATTTTCACGCCCTTATTTGAGCCACTTGTAGCCGAAGGAATTTTGCGCAAATGACTGAGAGGTGCTCCTGGGCACTGCTCATCACTTTGCAATAGGTTCCGGGGCTTTTCGCGAAGGTCGCGTTTTCTCAAACTTTGATGGCATTAGTGGGTGGGGTGTGAAAACCTCCGAATGCATGGTTCTCAGCTCCTGCTGTGGGCAGCAAGCCAATTTTTTTTCCAAAATGTTGACCTATAAAAGAGCTTACTTGGGTGTGAAAATTATCATTGTGCGCGCGCGCCCCGGACCGCAATTATGATATTTCCTGTTTTCCCATAGGGCCCAAGGCAAATGGGGATAGCGGTTGTATGCGCTTTCTAAGGCTCTGATCGCTTTTAGATTTTGCACGCGGATAGGGCCAACAGAGGCGCAGGTATTGCCATGCGCACCCGCCCGCAACAATGTTTCGATACCGAGTTATCGGGGTGTGGAAGTCCGCCGCCCCGAAGCTTTACGCGCTTCCGTCTCGCGAACTACTATTTTCATCATGCCCACACGGGCATCAGTTTGTAGTACGGGAGGCCGTCTACAAATGGTGAAAATTTCAAAGCGTTCCGTCGGGAAATTAAAAAGTTATGAGCATTAGAAGATCTTCCCATTAGGCCCCATTAGGCCACAGAAGCCGACCGGGCCTAAAACTTGCGCGGGTCACTTTCACGGACGGGCTCGAAACTGGTGCCAGAAGTTAGCCCCCGACCAGAGCTTCATTGTGAGGCATTGCGTAAAATTTTCCGTCCCCCGAGTGCCGAGCAATAGCCCCTGAAAGGGCTTTCGGCACAATTTTCACGCCCTTATTTGAGCCACTTGTAGCCGAAGGAATTTTGCGCAAATGACTGACAGGTGCTCCTGGGCACTGCTCATCACTTTGCAATAGGTTCCGGGGCTTTTCGCGAAGGTCGCGTTTTCTCAAACTTTGATGGCATTAGTGGGTGGGGTGTAAAAACCTCCGAATGCATGGTTCTCAGCTCCTGCTGTGGGCAGCAAGCCAATTTTTTTTCCAAAATGTTGACCTATAAAAGAGCTTACTCGGGTGTGAAAATTATCATTGTGCGCGCGCGCCCCGGACCGCAATTATGATATTTCCTGTTTTCCCATAGGGCCCAAGGCAAATGGGGATAGCGGTTGTACGCGCTTTCTAAGGCTCTGATCGCTTTTAGATTTTGCACGCGGATAGGGCCAACAGAGGCGCAGGTATTGCCATGCGCACCCGCCCGCAACAATGTTTCGATACCGAGTTATCGGGGTGTGGAAGTCCGCCGCCCCGAAGCTTTACGCGCTTCCGTCTCGCGAACTACTATTTTCATCATGCCCACACGGGCATCAGTTTGTAGTACGGGAGGCCGTCTACAAATGGTGAAAATTTCAAAGCGTTCCGTCGGGAAATTAAAAAGTTATGAGCATTAGAAGATCTTCCCATTAGGCCCCATTAGGCCACAGAAGCCGACCGGGCCTAAAACTTGCGCGGGTCACTTTCACGGACGGGCTCGAAACTGGTGCCAGAAGTTAGCCCCCGACCAGAGCTTCATTGTGAGGCATTGCGTAAAATTTTCCGTCCCCCGAGTGCCGAGCAATAGCCCCTGAAAGGGCTTTCGGCACAATTTTCACGCCCTTATTTGAGCCACTTGTAGCCGAAGGAATTTTGCGCAAATGACTGAGAGGTGCTCCTGGGCACTGCTCATCACTTTGCAATAGGTTCCGGGGCTTTTCGCGAAGGTCGCTTTTTCTCAAACTTTGATGGCATTAGTGGGTGGGGTGTGAAAACCTCCGAATGCATGGTTCTCAGCTCCTGCTGTGGGCAGCAAGCCAATTTTTTTTCCAAAATGTTGACCTATAAAAGAGCTTACTCGGGTGTGAAAATTATCATTGTGCGCGCGCGCCCCGGACCGCAATTATGATATTTCCTGTTTTCCCATAGGGCCCAAGGCAAATGGGGATAGCGGTTGTACGCGCTTTCTAAGGCTCTGATCGCTTTTAGATTTTGCACGCGGATAGGGCCAACAGAGGCGCAGGTATTGCCATGCGCACCCGCCCGCAACAATGTTTCGATACCGAGTTATCGGGGTGTGGAAGTCCGCCGCCCCGAAGCTTTACGCGCTTCCGTCTCGCGAACTACTATTTTCATCATGCCCACACGGGCATCAGTTTGTAGTACGGGAGGCCGTCTACAAATGGTGAAAATTTCAAAGCGTTCCGTCGGGAAATTAAAAAGTTATGAGCATTAGAAGATCTTCCCATTAGGCCCCATTAGGCCACAGAAGCCGACCGGGCCTAAAACTTGCGCGGGTCACTTTCACGGACGGGCTCGAAACTGGTGCCAGAAGTTAGCCCCCGACCAGAGCTTCATTGTGAGGCATTGCGTAAAATTTTCCGTCCCCCGAGTGCCGAGCAATAGCCCCTGAAAGGGCTTTCGGCACAATTTTCACGCCCTTATTTGAGCCACTTGTAGCCGAAGGAATTTTGCGCAAATGACTGAGAGGTGCTCCTGGGCACTGCTCATCACTTTGCAATAGGTTCCGGGGCTTTTCGCGAAGGTCGCGTTTTCTCAAACTTTGATGGCATTAGTGGGTGGGGTGTGAAAACCTCCGAATGCATGGTTCTCAGCTCCTGCTGTGGGCAGCAAGCCAATTTTTTTTCCAAAATGTTGACCTATAAAAGAGCTTACTTGGGTGTGAAAATTATCATTGTGCGCGCGCGCCCCGGACCGCAATTATGATATTTCCTGTTTTCCCATAGGGCCCAAGGCAAATGGGGATAGCGGTTGTATGCGCTTTCTAAGGCTCTGATCGCTTTTAGATTTTGCACGCGGATAGGGCCAACAGAGGCGCAGGTATTGCCATGCGCACCCGCCCGCAACAATGTTTCGATACCGAGTTATCGGGGTGTGGAAGTCCGCCGCCCCGAAGCTTTACGCGCTTCCGTCTCGCGAACTACTATTTTCATCATGCCCACACGGGCATCAGTTTGTAGTACGGGAGGCCGTCTACAAATGGTGAAAATTTCAAAGCGTTCCGTCGGGAAATTAAAAAGTTATGAGCATTAGAAGATCTTCCCATTAGGCCCCATTAGGCCACAGAAGCCGACCGGGCCTAAAACTTGCGCGGGTCACTTTCACGGACGGGCTCGAAACTGGTGCCAGAAGTTAGCCCCCGACCAGAGCTTCATTGTGAGGCATTGCGTAAAATTTTCCGTCCCCCGAGTGCCGAGCAATAGCCCCTGAAAGGGCTTTCGGCACAATTTTCACGCCCTTATTTGAGCCACTTGTAGCCGAAGGAATTTTGCGCAAATGACTGAGAGGTGCTCCTGGGCACTGCTCATCACTTTGCAATAGGTTCCGGGGCTTTTCGCGAAGGTCGCGTTTTCTCAAACTTTGATGGCATTAGTGGGTGGGGTGTGAAAACCTCCGAATGCATGGTTCTCAGCTCCTGCTGTGGGCAGCAAGCCAATTTTTTTTCCAAAATGTTGACCTATAAAAGAGCTTACTCGGGTGTGAAAATTATCATTGTGCGCGCGCGCCCCGGACCGCAATTATGATATTTCCTGTTTTCCCATAGGGCCCAAGGCAAATGGGGATAGCGGTTGTACGCGCTTTCTAAGGCTCTGATCGCTTTTAGATTTTGCACGCGGATAGGGCCAACAGAGGCGCAGGTATTGCCATGCGCACCCGCCCGCAACAATGTTTCGATACCGAGTTATCGGGGTGTGGAAGTCCGCCGCCCCGAAGCTTTACGCGCTTCCGTCTCGCGAACTACTATTTTCATCATGCCCACACGGGCATCAGTTTGTAGTACGGGAGGCCGTCTACAAATGGTGAAAATTTCAAAGCGTTCCGTCGGGAAATTAAAAAGTTATGAGCATTAGAAGATCTTCCCATTAGGCCCCATTAGGCCACAGAAGCCGACCGGGCCTAAAACTTGCGCGGGTCACTTTCACAGACGGGCTCGAAACTGGTGCCAGAAGTTAGCCCCCGACCAGAGCTTCATTGTGAGGCATTGCGTAAAATTTTCCGTCCCCCGAGTGCCGAGCAATAGCCCCTGAAAGGGCTTTCGGCACAATTTTCACGCCCTTATTTGAGCCACTTGTAGCCGAAGGAATTTTGCGCAAATGACTGAGAGGTGCTCCTGGGCACTGCTCATCACTTTGCAATAGGTTCCGGGGCTTTTCGCGAAGGTCGCTTTTTCTCAAACTTTGATGGCATTAGTGGGTGGGGTGTGAAAACCTCCGAATGCATGGTTCTCAGCTCCTGCTGTGGGCAGCAAGCCAATTTTTTTTCCAAAATGTTGACCTATAAAAGAGCTTACTCGGGTGTGAAAATTATCATTGTGCGCGCGCGCCCCGGACCGCAATTATGATATTTCCTGTTTTCCCATAGGGCCCAAGGCAAATGGGGATAGCGGTTGTACGCGCTTTCTAAGGCTCTGATCGCTTTTAGATTTTGCACGCGGATAGGGCCAACAGAGGCGCAGGTATTGCCATGCGCACCCGCCCGCAACAATGTTTCGATACCGAGTTATCGGGGTGTGGAAGTCCGCCGCCCCGAAGCTTTACGCGCTTCCGTCTCGCGAACTACTATTTTCATCATGCCCACACGGGCATCAGTTTGTAGTACGGGAGGCCGTCTACAAATGGTGAAAATTTCAAAGCGTTCCGTCGGGAAATTAAAAAGTTATGAGCATTAGAAGATCTTCCCATTAGGCCCCATTAGGCCACAGAAGCCGACCGGGCCTAAAACTTGCGCGGGTCACTTTCACGGACGGGCTCGAAACTGGTGCCAGAAGTTAGCCCCCGACCAGAGCTTCATTGTGAGGCATTGCGTAAAATTTTCCGTCCCCCGAGTGCCGAGCAATAGCCCCTGAAAGGGCTTTCGGCACAATTTTCACGCCCTTATTTGAGCCACTTGTAGCCGAAGGAATTTTGCGCAAATGACTGAGAGGTGCTCCTGGGCACTGCTCATCACTTTGCAATAGGTTCCGGGGCTTTTCGCGAAGGTCGCGTTTTCTCAAACTTTGATGGCATTAGTGGGTGGGGTGTGAAAACCTCCGAATGCATGGTTCTCAGCTCCTGCTGTGGGCAGCAAGCCAATTTTTTTTCCAAAATGTTGACCTATAAAAGAGCTTACTCGGGTGTGAAAATTATCATTGTGCGCGCGCGCCCCGGACCGCAATTATGATATTTCCTGTTTTCCCATAGGGCCCAAGGCAAATGGGGATAGCGGTTGTACGCGCTTTCTAAGGCTCTGATCGCTTTTAGATTTTGCACGCGGATAGGGCCAACAGAGGCGCAGGTATTGCCATGCGCACCCGCCCGCAACAATGTTTCGATACCGAGTTATCGGGGTGTGGAAGTCCGCCGCCCCGAAGCTTTACGCGCTTCCGTCTCGCGAACTACTATTTTCATCATGCCCACACGGGCATCAGTTTGTAGTACGGGAGGCCGTCTACAAATGGTGAAAATTTCAAAGCGTTCCGTCGGGAAATTAAAAAGTTATGAGCATTAGAAGATCTTCCCATTAGGCCCCATTAGGCCACAGAAGCCGACCGGGCCTAAAACTTGCGCGGGTCACTTTCACGGACGGGCTCGAAACTGGTGCCAGAAGTTAGCCCCCGACCAGAGCTTCATTGTGAGGCATTGCGTAAAATTTTCCGTCCCCCGAGTGCCGAGCAATAGCCCCTGAAAGGGCTTTCAGCACAATTTTCACGCCCTTATTTGAGCCACTTGTAGCCGAAGGAATTTTGCGCAAATGACTGAGAGGTGCTCCTGGGCACTGCTCATCACTTTGCAATAGGTTCCGGGGCTTTTCGCGAAGGTCGCGTTTTCTCAAACTTTGATGGCATTAGTGGGTGGGGTGTGAAAACCTCCGAATGCATGGTTCTCAGCTCCTGCTGTGGGCAGCAAGCCAATTTTTTTTCCAAAATGTTGACCTATAAAAGAGCTTACTCGGGTGTGAAAATTATCATTGTGCGCGCGCGCCCCGGACCGCAATTATGATATTTCCTGTTTTCCCATAGGGCCCAAGGCAAATGGGGATAGCGGTTGTACGCGCTTTCTAAGGCTCTGATCGCTTTTAGATTTTGCACGCGGATAGGGCCAACAGAGGCGCAGGTATTGCCATGCGCACCCGCCCGCAACAATGTTTCGATACCGAGTTATCGGGGTGTGGAAGTCCGCCGCCCCGAAGCTTTACGCGCTTCCGTCTCGCGAACTACTATTTTCATCATGCCCACACGGGCATCAGTTTGTAGTACGGGAGGCCGTCTACAAATGGTGAAAATTTCAAAGCGTTCCGTCGGGAAATTAAAAAGTTATGAGCATTAGAAGATCTTCCCATTAGGCCCCATTAGGCCACAGAAGCCGACCGGGCCTAAAACTTGCGCGGGTCACTTTCACGGACGGGCTCGAAACTGGTGCCAGAAGTTAGCCCCCGACCAGAGCTTCATTGTGAGGCATTGCGTAAAATTTTCCGTCCCCCGAGTGCCGAGCAATAGCCCCTGAAAGGGCTTTCGGCACAATTTTCACGCCCTTATTTGAGCCACTTGTAGCCGAAGGAATTTTGCGCAAATGACTGAGAGGTGCTCCTGGGCACTGCTCATCACTTTGCAATAGGTTCCGGGGCTTTTCGCGAAGGTCGCTTTTTCTCAAACTTTGATGGCATTAGTGGGTGGGGTGTGAAAACCTCCGAATGCATGGTTCTCAGCTCCTGCTGTGGGCAGCAAGCCAATTTTTTTTCCAAAATGTTGACCTATAAAAGAGCTTACTCGGGTGTGAAAATTATCATTGTGCGCGCGCGCCCCGGACCGCAATTATGATATTTCCTGTTTTCCCATAGGGCCCAAGGCAAATGGGGATAGCGGTTGTACGCGCTTTCTAAGGCTCTGATCGCTTTTAGATTTTGCACGCGGATAGGGCCAACAGAGGCGCAGGTATTGCCATGCGCACCCGCCCGCAACAATGTTTCGATACCGAGTTATCGGGGTGTGGAAGTCCGCCGCCCCGAAGCTTTACGCGCTTCCGTCTCGCGAACTACTATTTTCATCATGCCCACACGGGCATCAGTTTGTAGTACGGGAGGCCGTCTACAAATGGTGAAAATTTCAAAGCGTTCCGTCGGGAAATTAAAAAGTTATGAGCATTAGAAGATCTTCCCATTAGGCCCCATTAGGCCACAGAAGCCGACCGGGCCTAAAACTTGCGCGGGTCACTTTCACGGACGGGCTCGAAACTGGTGCCAGAAGTTAGCCCCCGACCAGAGCTTCATTGTGAGGCATTGCGTAAAATTTTCCGTCCCCCGAGTGCCGAGCAATAGCCCCTGAAAGGGCTTTCGGCACAATTTTCACGCCCTTATTTGAGCCACTTGTAGCCGAAGGAATTTTGCGCAAATGACTGAGAGGTGCTCCTGGGCACTGCTCATCACTTTGCAATAGGTTCCGGGGCTTTTCGCGAAGGTCGCGTTTTCTCAAACTTTGATGGCATTAGTGGGTGGGGTGTGAAAACCTCCGAATGCATGGTTCTCAGCTCCTGCTGTGGGCAGCAAGCCAATTTTTTTTCCAAAATGTTGACCTATAAAAGAGCTTACTCGGGTGTGAAAATTATCATTGTGCGCGCGCGCCCCGGACCGCAATTATGATATTTCCTGTTTTCCCATAGGGCCCAAGGCAAATGGGGATAGCGGTTGTACGCGCTTTCTAAGGCTCTGATCGCTTTTAGATTTTGCACGCGGATAGGGCCAACAGAGGCGCAGGTATTGCCATGCGCACCCGCCCGCAACAATGTTTCGATACCGAGTTATCGGGGTGTGGAAGTCCGCCGCCCCGAAGCTTTACGCGCTTCCGTCTCGCGAACTACTATTTTCATCATGCCCACACGGGCATCAGTTTGTAGTACGGGAGGCCGTCTACAAATGGTGAAAATTTCAAAGCGTTCCGTCGGGAAATTAAAAAGTTATGAGCATTAGAAGATCTTCCCATTAGGCCCCATTAGGCCACAGAAGCCGACCGGGCCTAAAACTTGCGCGGGTCACTTTCACGGACGGGCTCGAAACTGGTGCCAGAAGTTAGCCCCCGACCAGAGCTTCATTGTGAGGCATTGCGTAAAATTTTCCGTCCCCCGAGTGCCGAGCAATAGCCCCTGAAAGGGCTTTCGGCACAATTTTCACGCCCTTATTTGAGCCACTTGTAGCCGAAGGAATTTTGCACAAATGACTGAGAGGTGCTCCTGGGCACTGCTCATCACTTTGCAATAGGTTCCGGGGCTTTTCGCGAAGGTCGCGTTTTCTCAAACTTTGATGGCATTAGTGGGTGGGGTGTGAAAACCTCCGAATGCATGGTTCTCAGCTCCTGCTGTGGGCAGCAAGCCAATTTTTTTTCCAAAATGTTGACCTATAAAAGAGCTTACTCGGGTGTGAAAATTATCATTGTGCGCGCGCGCCCCGGACCGCAATTATGATATTTCCTGTTTTCCCATAGGGCCCAAGGCAAATGGGGATAGCGGTTGTACGCGCTTTCTAAGGCTCTGATCGCTTTTAGATTTTGCACGCGGATAGGGCCAACAGAGGCGCAGGTATTGCCATGCGCACCCGCCCGCAACAATGTTTCGATACCGAGTTATCGGGGTGTGGAAGTCCGCCGCCCCGAAGCTTTAAGCGCTTCCGTCTCGCGAACTACTATTTTCATCATGCCCACACGGGCATCAGTTTGTAGTACGGGAGGCCGTCTACAAATGGTGAAAATTTCAAAGCGTTCCGTCGGGAAATTAAAAAGTTATGAGCATTAGAAGATCTTCCCATTAGGCCCCATTAGGCCACAGAAGCCGACCGGGCCTAAAACTTGCGCGGGTCACTTTCACGGACGGCTCGAAACTGGTGCCAGAAGTTAGCCCCCGACCAGAGCTTCATTGTGAGGCATTGCGTAAAATTTTCCGTCCCCCGAGTGCCGAGCAATAGCCCCTGAAAGGGCTTTCGGCACAATTTTCACGCCCTTATTTGAGCCACTTGTAGCCGAAGGAATTTTGCGCAAATGACTGAGAGGTGCTCCTGGGCACTGCTCATCACTTTGCAATAGGTTCCGGGGCTTTTCGCGAAGGTCGCTTTTTCTCAAACTTTGATGGCATTAGTGGGTGGGGTGTGAAAACCTCCGAATGCATGGTTCTCAGCTCCTGCTGTGGGCAGCAAGCCAATTTTTTTTCCAAAATGTTGACCTATAAAAGAGCTTACTCGGGTGTGAAAATTATCATTGTGCGCGCGCGCCCCGGACCGCAATTATGATATTTCCTGTTTTCCCATAGGGCCCAAGGCAAATGGGGATAGCGGTTGTACGCGCTTTCTAAGGCTCTGATCGCTTTTAGATTTTGCACGCGGATAGGGCCAACAGAGGCGCAGGTATTGCCATGCGCACCCGCCCGCAACAATGTTTCGATACCGAGTTATCGGGGTGTGGAAGTCCGCCGCCCCGAAGCTTTACGCGCTTCCGTCTCGCGAACTACTATTTTCATCATGCCCACACGGGCATCAGTTTGTAGTACGGGAGGCCGTCTACAAATGGTGAAAATTTCAAAGCGTTCCGTCGGGAAATTAAAAAGTTATGAGCATTAGAAGATCTTCCCATTAGGCCCCATTAGGCCACAGAAGCCGACCGGGCCTAAAACTTGCGCGGGTCACTTTCACGGACAGGCTCGAAACTGGTGCCAGAAGTTAGCCCCCGACCAGAGCTTCATTGTGAGGCATTGCGTAAAATTTTCCGTCCCCCGAGTGCCGAGCAATAGCCCCTGAAAGGGCTTTCGGCACAATTTTCACGCCCTTATTTGAGCCACTTGTAGCCGAAGGAATTTTGCGCAAATGACTGAGAGGTGCTCCTGGGCACTGCTCATCACTTTGCAATAGGTTCCGGGGCTTTTCGCGAAGGTCGCGTTTTCTCAAACTTTGATGGCATTAGTGGGTGGGGTGTGAAAACCTCCGAATGCATGGTTCTCAGCTCCTGCTGTGGGCAGCAAGCCAATTTTTTTTCCAAAATGTTGACCTATAAAAGAGCTTACTCGGGTGTGAAAATTATCATTGTGCGCGCGCGCCCCGGACCGCAATTATGATATTTCCTGTTTTCCCATAGGGCCCAAGGCAAATGGGGATAGCGGTTGTACGCGCTTTCTAAGGCTCTGATCGCTTTTAGATTTTGCACGCGGATAGGGCCAACAGAGGCGCAGGTATTGCCATGCGCACCCGCCCGCAACAATGTTTCGATACCGAGTTATCGGGGTGTGGAAGTCCGCCGCCCCGAAGCTTTACGCGCTTCCGTCTCGCGAACTACTATTTTCATCATGCCCACACGGGCATCAGTTTGTAGTACGGGAGGCCGTCTACAAATGGTGAAAATTTCAAAGCGTTCCGTCGGGAAATTAAAAAGTTATGAGCATTAGAAGATCTTCCCATTAGGCCCCATTAGGCCACAGAAGCCGACCGGGCCTAAAACTTGCGCGGGTCACTTTCACGGACGGGCTCGAAACTGGTGCCAGAAGTTAGCCCCCGACCAGAGCTTCATTGTGAGGCATTGCGTAAAATTTTCCGTCCCCCGAGTGCCGAGCAATAGCCCCTGAAAGGGCTTTCGGCACAATTTTCACGCCCTTATTTGAGCCACTTGTAGCCGAAGGAATTTTGCGCAAATGACTGAGAGGTGCTCCTGGGCACTGCTCATCACTTTGCAATAGGTTCCGGGGCTTTTCGCGAAGGTCGCTTTTTCTCAAACTTTGATGGCATTAGTGGGTGGGGTGTGAAAACCTCCGAATGCATGGTTCTCAGCTCCTGCTGTGGGCAGCAAGCCAATTTTTTTTCCAAAATGTTGACCTATAAAAGAGCTTACTCGGGTGTGAAAATTATCATTGTGCGCGCGCGCCCCGGACCGCAATTATGATATTTCCTGTTTTCCCATAGGGCCCAAGGCAAATGGGGATAGCGGTTGTACGCGCTTTCTAAGGCTCTGATCGCTTTTAGATTTTGCACGCGGATAGGGCCAACAGAGGCGCAGGTATTGCCATGCGCACCCGCCCGCAACAATGTTTCGATACCGAGTTATCGGGGTGTGGAAGTCCGCCGCCCCGAAGCTTTACGCGCTTCCGTCTCGCGAACTACTATTTTCATCATGCCCACACGGGCATCAGTTTGTAGTACGGGAGGCCGTCTACAAATGGTGAAAATTTCAAAGCGTTCCATCGGGAAATTAAAAAGTTATGAGCATTAGAAGATCTTCCCATTAGGCCCCATTAGGCCACAGAAGCCGACCGGGCCTAAAACTTGCGCGGGTCACTTTCACGGACGGGCTCGAAACTGGTGCCAGAAGTTAGCCCCCGACCAGAGCTTCATTGTGAGGCATTGCGTAAAATTTTCCGTCCCCCGAGTGCCGAGCAATAGCCCCTGAAAGGGCTTTCGGCACAATTTTCACGCCCTTATTTGAGCCACTTGTAGCCGAAGGAATTTTGCGCAAATGACTGAGAGGTGCTCCTGGGCACTGCTCATCACTTTGCAATAGGTTCCGGGGCTTTTCGCGAAGGTCGCGTTTTCTCAAACTTTGATGGCATTAGTGGGTGGGGTGTGAAAACCTCCGAATGCATGGTTCTCAGCTCCTGCTGTGGGCAGCAAGCCAATTTTTTTTCCAAAATGTTGACCTATAAAAGAGCTTACTCGGGTGTGAAAATTATCATTGTGCGCGCGCGCCCCGGACCGCAATTATGATATTTCCTGTTTTCCCATAGGGCCCAAGGCAAATGGGGATAGCGGTTGTACGCGCTTTCTAAGGCTCTGATCGCTTTTAGATTTTGCACGCGGATAGGGCCAACAGAGGCGCAGGTATTGCCATGCGCACCCGCCCGCAACAATGTTTCGATACCGAGTTATCGGGGTGTGGAAGTCCGCCGCCCCGAAGCTTTACGCGCTTCCGTCTCGCGAACTACTATTTTCATCATGCCCACACGGGCATCAGTTTGTAGTACGGGAGGCCGTCTACAAATGGTGAAAATTTCAAAGCGTTCCGTCGGGAAATTAAAAAGTTATGAGCATTAGAAGATCTTCCCATTAGGCCCCATTAGGCCACAGAAGCCGACCGGGCCTAAAACTTGCGCGGGTCACTTTCACGGACGGGCTCGAAACTGGTGCCAGAAGTTAGCCCCCGACCAGAGCTTCATTGTGAGGCATTGCGTAAAATTTTCCGTCCCCCGAGTGCCGAGCAATAGCCCCTGAAAGGGCTTTCGGCACAATTTTCACGCCCTTATTTGAGCCACTTGTAGCCGAAGGAATTTTGCACAAATGACTGAGAGGTGCTCCTGGGCACTGCTCATCACTTTGCAATAGGTTCCGGGGCTTTTCGCGAAGGTCGCGTTTTCTCAAACTTTGATGGCATTAGTGGGTGGGGTGTGAAAACCTCCGAATGCATGGTTCTCAGCTCCTGCTGTGGGCAGCAAGCCAATTTTTTTTCCAAAATGTTGACCTATAAAAGAGCTTACTCGGGTGTGAAAATTATCATTGTGCGCGCGCGCCCCGGACCGCAATTATGATATTTCCTGTTTTCCCATAGGGCCCAAGGCAAATGGGGATAGCGGTTGTACGCGCTTTCTAAGGCTCTGATCGCTTTTAGATTTTGCACGCGGATAGGGCCAACAGAGGCGCAGGTATTGCCATGCGCACCCGCCCGCAACAATGTTTCGATACCGAGTTATCGGGGTGTGGAAGTCCGCCGCCCCGAAGCTTTACGCGCTTCCGTCTCGCGAACTACTATTTTCATCATGCCCACACGGGCATCAGTTTGTAGTACGGGAGGCCGTCTACAAATGGTGAAAATTTCAAAGCGTTCCGTCGGGAAATTAAAAAGTTATGAGCATTAGAAGATCTTCCCATTAGGCCCCATTAGGCCACAGAAGCCGACCGGGCCTAAAACTTGCGCGGGTCACTTTCACGGACGGGCTCGAAACTGGTGCCAGAAGTTAGCCCCCGACCAGAGCTTCATTGTGAGGCATTGCGTAAAATTTTCCGTCCCCCGAGTGCCGAGCAATAGCCCCTGAAAGGGCTTTCGGCACAATTTTCACGCCCTTATTTGAGCCACTTGTAGCCGAAGGAATTTTGCGCAAATGACTGAGAGGTGCTCCTGGGCACTGCTCATCACTTTGCAATAGGTTCCGGGGCTTTTCGCGAAGGTCGCTTTTTCTCAAACTTTGATGGCATTAGTGGGTGGGGTGTGAAAACCTCCGAATGCATGGTTCTCAGCTCCTGCTGTGGGCAGCAAGCCAATTTTTTTTCCAAAATGTTGACCTATAAAAGAGCTTACTCGGGTGTGAAAATTATCATTGTGCGCGCGCGCCCCGGACCGCAATTATGATATTTCCTGTTTTCCCATAGGGCCCAAGGCAAATGGGGATAGCGGTTGTACGCGCTTTCTAAGGCTCTGATCGCTTTTAGATTTTGCACGCGGATAGGGCCAACAGAGGCGCAGGTATTGCCATGCGCACCCGCCCGCAACAATGTTTCGATACCGAGTTATCGGGGTGTGGAAGTCCGCCGCCCCGAAGCTTTACGCGCTTCCGTCTCGCGAACTACTATTTTCATCATGCCCACACGGGCATCAGTTTGTAGTACGGGAGGCCGTCTACAAATGGTGAAAATTTCAAAGCGTTCCGTCGGGAAATTAAAAAGTTATGAGCATTAGAAGATCTTCCCATTAGGCCCCATTAGGCCACAGAAGCCGACCGGGCCTAAAACTTGCGCGGGTCACTTTCACGGACAGGCTCGAAACTGGTGCCAGAAGTTAGCCCCCGACCAGAGCTTCATTGTGAGGCATTGCGTAAAATTTTCCGTCCCCCGAGTGCCGAGCAATAGCCCCTGAAAGGGCTTTCGGCACAATTTTCACGCCCTTATTTGAGCCACTTGTAGCCGAAGGAATTTTGCGCAAATGACTGAGAGGTGCTCCTGGGCACTGCTCATCACTTTGCAATAGGTTCCGGGGCTTTTCGCGAAGGTCGCGTTTTCTCAAACTTTGATGGCATTAGTGGGTGGGGTGTGAAAACCTCCGAATGCATGGTTCTCAGCTCCTGCTGTGGGCAGCAAGCCAATTTTTTTTCCAAAATGTTGACCTATAAAAGAGCTTACTCGGGTGTGAAAATTATCATTGTGCGCGCGCGCCCCGGACCGCAATTATGATATTTCCTGTTTTCCCATAGGGCCCAAGGCAAATGGGGATAGCGGTTGTACGCGCTTTCTAAGGCTCTGATCGCTTTTAGATTTTGCACGCGGATAGGGCCAACAGAGGCGCAGGTATTGCCATGCGCACCCGCCCGCAACAATGTTTCGATACCGAGTTATCGGGGTGTGGAAGTCCGCCGCCCCGAAGCTTTACGCGCTTCCGTCTCGCGAACTACTATTTTCATCATGCCCACACGGGCATCAGTTTGTAGTACGGGAGGCCGTCTACAAATGGTGAAAATTTCAAAGCGTTCCGTCGGGAAATTAAAAAGTTATGAGCATTAGAAGATCTTCCCATTAGGCCCCATTAGGCCACAGAAGCCGACCGGGCCTAAAACTTGCGCGGGTCACTTTCACGGACGGGCTCGAAACTGGTGCCAGAAGTTAGCCCCCGACCAGAGCTTCATTGTGAGGCATTGCGTAAAATTTTCCGTCCCCCGAGTGCCGAGCAATAGCCCCTGAAAGGGCTTTCGGCACAATTTTCACGCCCTTATTTGAGCCACTTGTAGCCGAAGGAATTTTGCGCAAATGACTGAGAGGTGCTCCTGGGCACTGCTCATCACTTTGCAATAGGTTCCGGGGCTTTTCGCGAAGGTCGCTTTTTCTCAAACTTTGATGGCATTAGTGGGTGGGGTGTGAAAACCTCCGAATGCATGGTTCTCAGCTCCTGCTGTGGGCAGCAAGCCAATTTTTTTTCCAAAATGTTGACCTATAAAAGAGCTTACTCGGGTGTGAAAATTATCATTGTGCGCGCGCGCCCCGGACCGCAATTATGATATTTCCTGTTTTCCCATAGGGCCCAAGGCAAATGGGGATAGCGGTTGTACGCGCTTTCTAAGGCTCTGATCGCTTTTAGATTTTGCACGCGGATAGGGCCAACAGAGGCGCAGGTATTGCCATGCGCACCCGCCCGCAACAATGTTTCGATACCGAGTTATCGGGGTGTGGAAGTCCGCCGCCCCGAAGCTTTACGCGCTTCCGTCTCGCGAACTACTATTTTCATCTTGCCCACACGGGCATCAGTTTGTAGTACGGGAGGCCGTCTACAAATGGTGAAAATTTCAAAGCGTTCCGTCGGGAAATTAAAAAGTTATGAGCATTAGAAGATCTTCCCATTAGGCCCCATTAGGCCACAGAAGCCGACCGGGCCTAAAACTTGCGCGGGTCACTTTCACGGACGGGCTCGAAACTGGTGCCAGAAGTTAGCCCCCGACCAGAGCTTCATTGTGAGGCATTGCGTAAAATTTTCCGTCCCCCGAGTGCCGAGCAATAGCCCCTGAAAGGGCTTTCTGCACAATTTTCACGCCCTTATTTGAGCCACTTGTAGCCGAAGGAATTTTGCGCAAATGACTGAGAGGTGCTCCTGGGCACTGCTCATCACTTTGCAATAGGTTCCGGGGCTTTTCGCGAAGGTCGCGTTTTCTCAAACTTTGATGGCATTAGTGGGTGGGGTGTGAAAACCTCCGAATGCATGGTTCTCAGCTCCTGCTGTGGGCAGCAAGCCAATTTTTTTTCCAAAATGTTGACCTATAAAAGAGCTTACTCGGGTGTGAAAATTATCATTGTGCGCGCGCGCCCCGGACCGCAATTATGATATTTCCTGTTTTCCCATAGGGCCCAAGGCAAATGGGGATAGCGGTTGTACGCGCTTTCTAAGGCTCTGATCGCTTTTAGATTTTGCACGCGGATAGGGCCAACAGAGGCGCAGGTATTGCCATGCGCACCCGCCCGCAACAATGTTTCGATACCGAGTTATCGGGGTGTGGAAGTCCGCCGCCCCGAAGCTTTACGCGCTTCCGTCTCGCGAACTACTATTTTCATCATGCCCACACGGGCATCAGTTTGTAGTACGGGAGGCCGTCTACAAATGGTGAAAATTTCAAAGCGTTCCGTCGGGAAATTAAAAAGTTATGAGCATTAGAAGATCTTCCCATTAGGCCCCATTAGGCCACAGAAGCCGACCGGGCCTAAAACTTGCGCGGGTCACTTTCACGGACGGGCTCGAAACTGGTGCCAGAAGTTAGCCCCCGACCAGAGCTTCATTGTGAGGCATTGCGTAAAATTTTCCGTCCCCCGAGTGCCGAGCAATAGCCCCTGAAAGGGCTTTCGGCACAATTTTCACGCCCTTATTTGAGCCACTTGTAGCCGAAGGAATTTTGCGCAAATGACTGAGAGGTGCTCCTGGGCACTGCTCATCACTTTGCAATAGGTTCCGGGGCTTTTCGCGAAGGTCGCTTTTTCTCAAACTTTGATGGCATTAGTGGGTGGGGTGTGAAAACCTCCGAATGCATGGTTCTCAGCTCCTGCTGTGGGCAGCAAGCCAATTTTTTTTCCAAAATGTTGACCTATAAAAGAGCTTACTCGGGTGTGAAAATTATCATTGTGCGCGCGCGCCCCGGACCGCAATTATGATATTTCCTGTTTTCCCATAGGGCCCAAGGCAAATGGGGATAGCGGTTGTACGCGCTTTCTAAGGCTCTGATCGCTTTTAGATTTTGCACGCGGATAGGGCCAACAGAGGCGCAGGTATTGCCATGCGCACCCGCCCGCAACAATGTTTCGATACCGAGTTATCGGGGTGTGGAAGTCCGCCGCCCCGAAGCTTTACGCGCTTCCGTCTCGCGAACTACTATTTTCATCATGCCCACACGGGCATCAGTTTGTAGTACGGGAGGCCGTCTACAAATGGTGAAAATTTCAAAGCGTTCCGTCGGGAAATTAAAAAGTTATGAGCATTAGAAGATCTTCCCATTAGGCCCCATTAGGCCACAGAAGCCGACCGGGCCTAAAACTTGCGCGGGTCACTTTCACGGACGGGCTCGAAACTGGTGCCAGAAGTTAGCCCCCGACCAGAGCTTCATTGTGAGGCATTGCGTAAAATTTTCCGTCCCCCGAGTGCCGAGCAATAGCCCCTGAAAGGGCTTTCGGCACAATTTTCACGCCCTTATTTGAGCCACTTGTAGCCGAAGGAATTTTGCGCAAATGACTGAGAGGTGCTCCTGGGCACTGCTCATCACTTTGCAATAGGTTCCGGGGCTTTTCGCGAAGGTCGCGTTTTCTCAAACTTTGATGGCATTAGTGGGTGGGGTGTGAAAACCTCCGAATGCATGGTTCTCAGCTCCTGCTGTGGGCAGCAAGCCAATTTTTTTTCCAAAATGTTGACCTATAAAAGAGCTTACTCGGGTGTGAAAATTATCATTGTGCGCGCGCGCCCCGGACCGCAATTATGATATTTCCTGTTTTCCCATAGGGCCCAAGGCAAATGGGGATAGCGGTTGTACGCGCTTTCTAAGGCTCTGATCGCTTTTAGATTTTGCACGCGGATAGGGCCAACAGAGGCGCAGGTATTGCCATGCGCACCCGCCCGCAACAATGTTTCGATACCGAGTTATCGGGGTGTGGAAGTCCGCCGCCCCGAAGCTTTACGCGCTTCCGTCTCGCGAACTACTATTTTCATCATGCCCACACGGGCATCAGTTTGTAGTACGGGAGGCCGTCTACAAATGGTGAAAATTTCAAAGCGTTCCGTCGGGAAATTAAAAAGTTATGAGCATTAGAAGATCTTCCCATTAGGCCCCATTAGGCCACAGAAGCCGACCGGGCCTAAAACTTGCGCGGGTCACTTTCACGGACGGGCTCGAAACTGGTGCCAGAAGTTAGCCCCCGACCAGAGCTTCATTGTGAGGCATTGCGTAAAATTTTCCGTCCCCCGAGTGCCGAGCAATAGCCCCTGAAAGGGCTTTCGGCACAATTTTCACGCCCTTATTTGAGCCACTTGTAGCCGAAGGAATTTTGCGCAAATGACTGAGAGGTGCTCCTGGGCACTGCTCATCACTTTGCAATAGGTTCCGGGGCTTTTCGCGAAGGTCGCTTTTTCTCAAACTTTGATGGCATTAGTGGGTGGGGTGTGAAAACCTCCGAATGCATGGTTCTCAGCTCCTGCTGTGGGCAGCAAGCCAATTTTTTTTCCAAAATGTTGACCTATAAAAGAGCTTACTCGGGTGTGAAAATTATCATTGTGCGCGCGCGCCCCGGACCACAATTATGATATTTCCTGTTTTCCCATAGGGCCCAAGGCAAATGGGGATAGCGGTTGTACGCGCTTTCTAAGGCTCTGATCGCTTTTAGATTTTGCACGCGGATAGGGCCAACAGAGGCGCAGGTATTGCCATGCGCACCCGCCCGCAACAATGTTTCGATACCGAGTTATCGGGGTGTGGAAGTCCGCCGCCCCGAAGCTTTACGCGCTTCCGTCTCGCGAACTACTATTTTCATCATGCCCACACGGGCATCAGTTTGTAGTACGGGAGGCCGTCTACAAATGGTGAAAATTTCAAAGCGTTCCGTCTGGAAATTAAAAAGTTATGAGCATTAGAAGATCTTCCCATTAGGCCCCATTAGGCCACAGAAGCCGACCGGGCCTAAAACTTGCGCGGGTCACTTTCACGGACGGGCTCGAAACTGGTGCCAGAAGTTAGCCCCCGACCAGAGCTTCATTGTGAGGCATTGCGTAAAATTTTCCGTCCCCCGAGTGCCGAGCAATAGCCCCTGAAAGGGCTTTCGGCACAATTTTCACGCCCTTATTTGAGCCACTTGTAGCCGAAGGAATTTTGCGCAAATGACTGAGAGGTGCTCCTGGGCACTGCTCATCACTTTGCAATAGGTTCCGGGGCTTTTCGCGAAGGTCGCGTTTTCTCAAACTTTGATGGCATTAGTGGGTGGGGTGTGAAAACCTCCGAATGCATGGTTCTCAGCTCCTGCTGTGGGCAGCAAGCCAATTTTTTTTCCAAAATGTTGACCTATAAAAGAGCTTACTCGGGTGTGAAAATTATCATTGTGCGCGCGCGCCCCGGACCGCAATTATGATATTTCCTGTTTTCCCATAGGGCCCAAGGCAAATGGGGATAGCGGTTGTACGCGCTTTCTAAGGCTCTGATCGCTTTTAGATTTTGCACACGGATAGGGCCAACAGAGGCGCAGGTATTGCCATGCGCACCCGCCCGCAACAATGTTTCGATACCGAGTTATCGGGGTGTGGAAGTCCGCCGCCCCGAAGCTTTACGCGCTTCCGTCTCGCGAACTACTATTTTCATCATGCCCACACGGGCATCAGTTTGTAGTACGGGAGGCCGTCTACAAATGGTGAAAATTTCAAAGCGTTCCGTCGGGAAATTAAAAAGTTATGAGCATTAGAAGATCTTCCCATTAGGCCCCATTAGGCCACAGAAGCCGACCGGGCCTAAAACTTGCGCGGGTCACTTTCACGGACGGGCTCGAAACTGGTGCCAGAAGTTAGCCCCCGACCAGAGCTTCATTGTGAGGCATTGCGTAAAATTTTCCGTCCCCCGAGTGCCGAGCAATAGCCCCTGAAAGGGCTTTCGGCACAATTTTCACGCCCTTATTTGAGCCACTTGTAGCCGAAGGAATTTTGCGCAAATGACTGAGAGGTGCTCCTGGGCACTGCTCATCACTTTGCAATAGGTTCCGGGGCTTTTCGCGAAGGTCGCTTTTTCTCAAACTTTGATGGCATTAGTGGGTGGGGTGTGAAAACCTCCGAATGCATGGTTCTCAGCTCCTGCTGTGGGCAGCAAGCCAATTTTTTTCCAAAATGTTGACCTATAAAAGAGCTTACTCGGGTGTGAAAATTATCATTGTGCGCGCGCGCCCCGGACCGCAATTATGATATTTCCTGTTTTCCCATAGGGCCCAAGGCAAATGGGGATAGCGGTTGTACGTGCTTTCTAAGGCTCTGATCGCTTTTAGATTTTGCACGCGGATAGGGCCAACAGAGGCGCAGGTATTGCCATGCGCACCCGCCCGCAACAATGTTTCGATACCGAGTTATCGGGGTGTGGAAGTCCGCCGCCCCGAAGCTTTACGCGCTTCCGTCTCGCGAACTACTATTTTCATCATGCCCACACGGGCATCAGTTTGTAGTACGGGAGGCCGTCTACAAATGGTGAAAATTTCAAAGCGTTCCGTCGGGAAATTAAAAAGTTATGAGCATTAGAAGATCTTCCCATTAGGCCCCATTAGGCCACAGAAGCCGACCGGGCCTAAAACTTGCGCGGGTCACTTTCACGGACGGGCTCGAAACTGGTGCCAGAAGTTAGCCCCCGACCAGAGCTTCATTGTGAGGCATTGCGTAAAATTTTCCGTCCCCCGAGTGCCGAGCAATAGCCCCTGAAAGGGCTTTCGGCACAATTTTCACGCCCTTATTTGAGCCACTTGTAGCCGAAGGAATTTTGCGCAAATGACTGAGAGGTGCTCCTGGGCACTGCTCATCACTTTGCAATAGGTTCCGGGGCTTTTCGCGAAGGTCGCGTTTTCTCAAACTTTGATGGCATTAGTGGGTGGGGTGTGAAAACCTCCGAATGCATGGTTCTCAGCTCCTGCTGTGGGCAGCAAGCCAATTTTTTTTCCAAAATGTTGACCTATAAAAGAGCTTACTCGGGTGTGAAAATTATCATTGTGCGCGCGCGCCCCGGACCGCAATTATGATATTTCCTGTTTTCCCATAGGGCCCAAGGCAAATGGGGATAGCGGTTGTACGCGCTTTCTAAGGCTCTGATCGCTTTTAGATTTTGCACGCGGATAGGGCCAACAGAGGCGCAGGTATTGCCATGCGCACCCGCCCGCAACAATGTTTCGATACCGAGTTATCGGGGTGTGGAAGTCCGCCGCCCCGAAGCTTTACGCGCTTCCGTCTCGCGAACTACTATTTTCATCATGCCCACACGGGCATCAGTTTGTAGTACGGGAGGCCGTCTACAAATGGTGAAAATTTCAAAGCGTTCCGTCGGGAAATTAAAAAGTTATGAGCATTAGAAGATCTTCCCATTAGGCCCCATTAGGCCACAGAAGCCGACCGGGCCTAAAACTTGCGCGGGTCACTTTCACGGACGGGCTCGAAACTGGTGCCAGAAGTTAGCCCCCGACCAGAGCTTCATTGTGAGGCATTGCGTAAAATTTTCCGTCCCCCGAGTGCCGAGCAATAGCCCCTGAAAGGGCTTTCGGCACAATTTTCACGCCCTTATTTGAGCCACTTGTAGCCGAAGGAATTTTGCGCAAATGACTGAGAGGTGCTCCTGGGCACTGCTCATCACTTTGCAATAGGTTCCGGGGCTTTTCGCGAAGGTCGCTTTTTCTCAAACTTTGATGGCATTAGTGGGTGGGGTGTGAAAACCTCCGAATGCATGGTTCTCAGCTCCTGCTGTGGGCAGCAAGCCAATTTTTTTTCCAAAATGTTGACCTATAAAAGAGCTTACTCGGGTGTGAAAATTATCATTGTGCGCGCGCGCCCCGGACCACAATTATGATATTTCCTGTTTTCCCATAGGGCCCAAGGCAAATGGGGATAGCGGTTGTACGCGCTTTCTAAGGCTCTGATCGCTTTTAGATTTTGCACGCGGATAGGGCCAACAGAGGCGCAGGTATTGCCATGCGCACCCGCCCGCAACAATGTTTCGATACCGAGTTATCGGGGTGTGGAAGTCCGCCGCCCCGAAGCTTTACGCGCTTCCGTCTCGCGAACTACTATTTTCATCATGCCCACACGGGCATCAGTTTGTAGTACGGGAGGCCGTCTACAAATGGTGAAAATTTCAAAGCGTTCCGTCTGGAAATTAAAAAGTTATGAGCATTAGAAGATCTTCCCATTAGGCCCCATTAGGCCACAGAAGCCGACCGGGCCTAAAACTTGCGCGGGTCACTTTCACGGACGGGCTCGAAACTGGTGCCAGAAGTTAGCCCCCGACCAGAGCTTCATTGTGAGGCATTGCGTAAAATTTTCCGTCCCCCGAGTGCCGAGCAATAGCCCCTGAAAGGGCTTTCGGCACAATTTTCACGCCCTTATTTGAGCCACTTGTAGCCGAAGGAATTTTGCGCAAATGACTGAGAGGTGCTCCTGGGCACTGCTCATCACTTTGCAATAGGTTCCGGGGCTTTTCACGAAGGTCGCGTTTTCTCAAACTTTGATGGCATTAGTGGGTGGGGTGTGAAAACCTCCGAATGCATGGTTCTCAGCTCCTGCTGTGGGCAGCAAGCCAATTTTTTTTCCAAAATGTTGACCTATAAAAGAGCTTACTCGGGTGTGAAAATTATCATTGTGCGCGCGCGCCCCGGACCGCAATTATGATATTTCCTGTTTTCCCATAGGGCCCAAGGCAAATGGGGATAGCGGTTGTACGCGCTTTCTAAGGCTCTGATCGCTTTTAGATTTTGCACACGGATAGGGCCAACAGAGGCGCAGGTATTGCCATGCGCACCCGCCCGCAACAATGTTTCGATACCGAGTTATCGGGGTGTGGAAGTCCGCCGCCCCGAAGCTTTACGCGCTTCCGTCTCGCGAACTACTATTTTCATCATGCCCACACGGGCATCAGTTTGTAGTACGGGAGGCCGTCTACAAATGGTGAAAATTTCAAAGCGTTCCGTCGGGAAATTAAAAAGTTATGAGCATTAGAAGATCTTCCCATTAGGCCCCATTAGGCCACAGAAGCCGACCGGGCCTAAAACTTGCGCGGGTCACTTTCACGGACGGGCTCGAAACTGGTGCCAGAAGTTAGCCCCCGACCAGAGCTTCATTGTGAGGCATTGCGTAAAATTTTCCGTCCCCCGAGTGCCGAGCAATAGCCCCTGAAAGGGCTTTCGGCACAATTTTCACGCCCTTATTTGAGCCACTTGTAGCCGAAGGAATTTTGCGCAAATGACTGAGAGGTGCTCCTGGGCACTGCTCATCACTTTGCAATAGGTTCCGGGGCTTTTCGCGAAGGTCGCTTTTTCTCAAACTTTGATGGCATTAGTGGGTGGGGTGTGAAAACCTCCGAATGCATGGTTCTCAGCTCCTGCTGTGGGCAGCAAGCCAATTTTTTTCCAAAATGTTGACCTATAAAAGAGCTTACTCGGGTGTGAAAATTATCATTGTGCGCGCGCGCCCCGGACCGCAATTATGATATTTCCTGTTTTCCCATAGGGCCCAAGGCAAATGGGGATAGCGGTTGTACGTGCTTTCTAAGGCTCTGATCGCTTTTAGATTTTGCACGCGGATAGGGCCAACAGAGGCGCAGGTATTGCCATGCGCACCCGCCCGCAACAATGTTTCGATACCGAGTTATCGGGGTGTGGAAGTCCGCCGCCCCGAAGCTTTACGCGCTTCCGTCTCGCGAACTACTATTTTCATCATGCCCACACGGGCATCAGTTTGTAGTACGGGAGGCCGTCTACAAATGGTGAAAATTTCAAAGCGTTCCGTCGGGAAATTAAAAAGTTATGAGCATTAGAAGATCTTCCCATTAGGCCCCATTAGGCCACAGAAGCCGACCGGGCCTAAAACTTGCGCGGGTCACTTTCACGGACGGGCTCGAAACTGGTGCCAGAAGTTAGCCCCCGACCAGAGCTTCATTGTGAGGCATTGCGTAAAATTTTCCGTCCCCCGAGTGCCGAGCAATAGCCCCTGAAAGGGCTTTCGGCACAATTTTCACGCCCTTATTTGAGCCACTTGTAGCCGAAGGAATTTTGCGCAAATGACTGAGAGGTGCTCCTGGGCACTGCTCATCACTTTGCAATAGGTTCCGGGGCTTTTCGCGAAGGTCGCGTTTTCTCAAACTTTGATGGCATTAGTGGGTGGGGTGTGAAAACCTCCGAATGCATGGTTCTCAGCTCCTGCTGTGGGCAGCAAGCCAATTTTTTTTCCAAAATGTTGACCTATAAAAGAGCTTACTCGGGTGTGAAAATTATCATTGTGCGCGCGCGCCCCGGACCGCAATTATGATATTTCCTGTTTTCCCATAGGGCCCAAGGCAAATGGGGATAGCGGTTGTACGCGCTTTCTAAGGCTCTGATCGCTTTTAGATTTTGCACGCGGATAGGGCCAACAGAGGCGCAGGTATTGCCATGCGCACCCGCCCGCAACAATGTTTCGATACCGAGTTATCGGGGTGTGGAAGTCCGCCGCCCCGAAGCTTTACGCGCTTCCGTCTCGCGAACTACTATTTTCATCATGCCCACACGGGCATCAGTTTGTAGTACGGGAGGCCGTCTACAAATGGTGAAAATTTCAAAGCGTTCCGTCGGGAAATTAAAAAGTTATGAGCATTAGAAGATCTTCCCATTAGGCCCCATTAGGCCACAGAAGCCGACCGGGCCTAAAACTTGCGCGGGTCACTTTCACGGACGGGCTCGAAACTGGTGCCAGAAGTTAGCCCCCGACCAGAGCTTCATTGTGAGGCATTGCGTAAAATTTTCCGTCCCCCGAGTGCCGAGCAATAGCCCCTGAAAGGGCTTTCGGCACAATTTTCACGCCCTTATTTGAGCCACTTGTAGCTGAAGGAATTTTGCGCAAATGACTGAGAGGTGCTCCTGGGCACTGCTCATCACTTTGCAATAGGTTCCGGGGCTTTTCGCGAAGGTCGCTTTTTCTCAAACTTTGATGGCATTAGTGGGTGGGGTGTGAAAACCTCCGAATGCATGGTTCTCAGCTCCTGCTGTGGGCAGCAAGCCAATTTTTTTTCCAAAATGTTGACCTATAAAAGAGCTTACTCGGGTGTGAAAATTATCATTGTGCGCGCGCGCCCCGGACCGCAATTATGATATTTCCTGTTTTCCCATAGGGCCCAAGGCAAATGGGGATAGCGGTTGTACGCGCTTTCTAAGGCTCTGATCGCTTTTAGATTTTGCACGCGGATAGGGCCAACAGAGGCGCAGGTATTGCCATGCGCACCCGCCCGCAACAATGTTTCGATACCGAGTTATCGGGGTGTGGAAGTCCGCCGCCCCGAAGCTTTACGCGCTTCCGTCTCGCGAACTACTATTTTCATCATGCCCACACGGGCATCAGTTTGTAGTACGGGAGGCCGTCTACAAATGGTGAAAATTTCAAAGCGTTCCGTCGGGAAATTAAAAAGTTATGAGCATTAGAAGATCTTCCCATTAGGCCCCATTAGGCCACAGAAGCCGACCGGGCCTAAAACTTGCGCGGGTCACTTTCACGGACGGGCTCGAAACTGGTGCCAGAAGTTAGCCCCCGACCAGAGCTTCATTGTGAGGCATTGCGTAAAATTTTCCGTCCCCCGAGTGCCGAGCAATAGCCCCTGAAAGGGCTTTCGGCACAATTTTCACGCCCTTATTTGAGCCACTTGTAGCCGAAGGAATTTTGCGCAAATGACTGAGAGGTGCTCCTGGGCACTGCTCATCACTTTGCAATAGGTTCCGGGGCTTTTCGCGAAGGTCGCGTTTTCTCAAACTTTGATGGCATTAGTGGGTGGGGTGTGAAAACCTCCGAATGCATGGTTCTCAGCTCCTGCTGTGGGCAGCAAGCCAATTTTTTTTCCAAAATGTTGACCTATAAAAGAGCTTACTCGGGTGTGAAAATTATCATTGTGCGCGCGCGCCCCGGACCGCAATTATGATATTTCCTGTTTTCCCATAGGGCCCAAGGCAAATGGGGATAGCGGTTGTACGCGCTTTCTAAGGCTCTGATCGCTTTTAGATTTTGCACGCGGATAGGGCCAACAGAGGCGCAGGTATTGCCATGCGCACCCGCCCGCAACAATGTTTCGATACCGAGTTATCGGGGTGTGGAAGTCCGCCGCCCCGAAGCTTTACGCGCTTCCGTCTCGCGAACTACTATTTTCATCATGCCCACACGGGCATCAGTTTGTAGTACGGGAGGCCGTCTACAAATGGTGAAAATTTCAAAGCGTTCCGTCGGGAAATTAAAAAGTTATGAGCATTAGAAGATCTTCCCATTAGGCCCCATTAGGCCACAGAAGCCGACCGGGCCTAAAACTTGCGCGGGTCACTTTCACGGACGGGCTCGAAACTGGTGCCAGAAGTTAGCCCCCGACCAGAGCTTCATTGTGAGGCATTGCGTAAAATTTTCCGTCCCCCGAGTGCCGAGCAATAGCCCCTGAAAGGGCTTTCGGCACAATTTTCACGCCCTTATTTGAGCCACTTGTAGCTGAAGGAATTTTGCGCAAATGACTGAGAGGTGCTCCTGGGCACTGCTCATCACTTTGCAATAGGTTCCGGGGCTTTTCGCGAAGGTCGCTTTTTCTCAAACTTTGATGGCATTAGTGGGTGGGGTGTGAAAACCTCCGAATGCATGGTTCTCAGCTCCTGCTGTGGGCAGCAAGCCAATTTTTTTTCCAAAATGTTGACCTATAAAAGAGCTTACTCGGGTGTGAAAATTATCATTGTGCGCGCGCGCCCCGGACCGCAATTATGATATTTCCTGTTTTCCCATAGGGCCCAAGGCAAATGGGGATAGCGGTTGTACGCGCTTTCTAAGGCTCTGATCGCTTTTAGATTTTGCACGCGGATAGGGCCAACAGAGGCGCAGGTATTGCCATGCGCACCCGCCCGCAACAATGTTTCGATACCGAGTTATCGGGGTGTGGAAGTCCGCCGCCCCGAAGCTTTACGCGCTTCCGTCTCGCGAACTACTATTTTCATCATGCCCACACGGGCATCAGTTTGTAGTACGGGAGGCCGTCTACAAATGGTGAAAATTTCAAAGCGTTCCGTCGGGAAATTAAAAAGTTATGAGCATTAGAAGATCTTCCCATTAGGCCCCATTAGGCCACAGAAGCCGACCGGGCCTAAAACTTGCGCGGGTCACTTTCACGGACGGGCTCGAAACTGGTGCCAGAAGTTAGCCCCCGACCAGAGCTTCATTGTGAGGCATTGCGTAAAATTTTCCGTCCCCCGAGTGCCGAGCAATAGCCCCTGAAAGGGCTTTCGGCACAATTTTCACGCCCTTATTTGAGCCACTTGTAGCCGAAGGAATTTTGCGCAAATGACTGAGAGGTGCTCCTGGGCACTGCTCATCACTTTGCAATAGGTTCCGGGGCTTTTCGCGAAGGTCGCGTTTTCTCAAACTTTGATGGCATTAGTGGGTGGGGTGTGAAAACCTCCGAATGCATGGTTCTCAGCTCCTGCTGTGGGCAGCAAGCCAATTTTTTTTCCAAAATGTTGACCTATAAAAGAGCTTACTCGGGTGTGAAAATTATCATTGTGCGCGCGCGCCCCGGACCGCAATTATGATATTTCCTGTTTTCCCATAGGGCCCAAGGCAAATGGGGA
The DNA here is from genome assembly GCA_964019695.1 of Loripinus fragilis. Classification (NCBI taxonomy): domain Eukaryota; kingdom Metazoa; phylum Mollusca; class Bivalvia; order Lucinida; family Lucinidae; genus Loripinus; species Loripinus fragilis. The sequence continues at coordinate 771,229 of CAXHUL010000525.1, forward strand.
TAGCGGTTGTACGCGCTTTCTAAGGCTCTGATCGCTTTTAGATTTTGCACGCGGATAGGGCCAACAGAGGCGCAGGTATTGCCATGCGCACCCGCCCGCAACAATGTTTCGATACCGAGTTATCGGGGTGTGGAAGTCCGCCGCCCCGAAGCTTTACGCGCTTCCGTCTCGCGAACTACTATTTTCATCATGCCCACACGGGCATCAGTTTGTAGTACGGGAGGCCGTCTACAAATGGTGAAAATTTCAAAGCGTTCCGTCGGGAAATTAAAAAGTTATGAGCATTAGAAGATCTTCCCATTAGGCCCCATTAGGCCACAGAAGCCGACCGGGCCTAAAACTTGCGCGGGTCACTTTCACGGACGGGCTCGAAACTGGTGCCAGAAGTTAGCCCCCGACCAGAGCTTCATTGTGAGGCATTGCGTAAAATTTTCCGTCCCCCGAGTGCCGAGCAATAGCCCCTGAAAGGGCTTTCGGCACAATTTTCACGCCCTTATTTGAGCCACTTGTAGCCGAAGGAATTTTGCGCAAATGACTGAGAGGTGCTCCTGGGCACTGCTCATCACTTTGCAATAGGTTCCGGGGCTTTTCGCGAAGGTCGCTTTTTCTCAAACTTTGATGGCATTAGTGGGTGGGGTGTGAAAACCTCCGAATGCATGGTTCTCAGCTCCTGCTGTGGGCAGCAAGCCAATTTTTTTTCCAAAATGTTGACCTATAAAAGAGCTTACTCGGGTGTGAAAATTATCATTGTGCGCGCGCGCCCCGGACCACAATTATGATATTTCCTGTTTTCCCATAGGGCCCAAGGCAAATGGGGATAGCGGTTGTACGCGCTTTCTAAGGCTCTGATCGCTTTTAGATTTTGCACGCGGATAGGGCCAACAGAGGCGCAGGTATTGCCATGCGCACCCGCCCGCAACAATGTTTCGATACCGAGTTATCGGGGTGTGGAAGTCCGCCGCCCCGAAGCTTTACGCGCTTCCGTCTCGCGAACTACTATTTTCATCATGCCCACACGGGCATCAGTTTGTAGTACGGGAGGCCGTCTACAAATGGTGAAAATTTCAAAGCGTTCCGTCGGGAAATTAAAAAGTTATGAGCATTAGAAGATCTTCCCATTAGGCCCCATTAGGCCACAGAAGCCGACCGGGCCTAAAACTTGCGCGGGTCACTTTCACGGACGGGCTCGAAACTGGTGCCAGAAGTTAGCCCCCGACCAGAGCTTCATTGTGAGGCATTGCGTAAAATTTTCCGTCCCCCGAGTGCCGAGCAATAGCCCCTGAAAGGGCTTTCGGCACAATTTTCACGCCCTTATTTGAGCCACTTGTAGCCGAAGGAATTTTGCGCAAATGACTGAGAGGTGCTCCTGGGCACTGCTCATCACTTTGCAATAGGTTCCGGGGCTTTTCGCGAAGGTCGCGTTTTCTCAAACTTTGATGGCATTAGTGGGTGGGGTGTGAAAACCTCCGAATGCATGGTTCTCAGCTCCTGCTGTGGGCAGCAAGCCAATTTTTTTTCCAAAATGTTGACCTATAAAAGAGCTTACTCGGGTGTGAAAATTATCATTGTGCGCGCGAGCCCCGGACCGCAATTATGATATTTCCTGTTTTCCCATAGGGCCCAAGGCAAATGGGGATAGCGGTTGTACGCGCTTTCTAAGGCTCTGATCGCTTTTAGATTTTGCACGCGGATAGGGCCAACAGAGGCGCAGGTATTGCCATGCGCACCCGCCCGCAACAATGTTTCGATACCGAGTTATCGGGGTGTGGAAGTCCGCCGCCCCGAAGCTTTACGCGCTTCCGTCTCGCGAACTACTATTTTCATCATGCCCACACGGGCATCAGTTTGTAGTACGGGAGGCCGTCTACAAATGGTGAAAATTTCAAAGCGTTCCGTCGGGAAATTAAAAAGTTATGAGCATTAGAAGATCTTCCCATTAGGCCCCATTAGGCCACAGAAGCCGACCGGGCCTAAAACTTGCGCGGGTCACTTTCACGGACGGGCTCGAAACTGGTGCCAGAAGTTAGCCCCCGACCAGAGCTTCATTGTGAGGCATTGCGTAAAATTTTCCGTCCCCCGAGTGCCGAGCAATAGCCCCTGAAAGGGCTTTCGGCACAATTTTCACGCCCTTATTTGAGCCACTTGTAGCCGAAGGAATTTTGCGCAAATGACTGAGAGGTGCTCCTGGGCACTGCTCATCACTTTGCAATAGGTTCCGGGGCTTTTCGCGAAGGTCGCGTTTTCTCAAACTTTGATGGCATTAGTGGGTGGGGTGTGAAAACCTCCGAATGCATGGTTCTCAGCTCCTGCTGTGGGCAGCAAGCCAATTTTTTTTCCAAAATGTTGACCTATAAAAGAGCTTACTCGGGTGTGAAAATTATCATTGTGCGCGCGCGCCCCGGACCGCAATTATGATATTTCCTGTTTTCCCATAGGGCCCAAGGCAAATGGGGATAGCGGTTGTACGCGCTTTCTAAGGCTCTGATCGCTTTTAGATTTTGCACGCGGAAAGGGCCAACAGAGGCGCAGGTATTGCCATGCGCACCCGCCCGCAACAATGTTTCGATACCGAGTTATCGGGGTGTGGAAGTCCGCCGCCCCGAAGCTTTACGCGCTTCCGTCTCGCGAACTACTATTTTCATCATGCCCACACGGGCATCAGTTTGTAGTACGGGAGGCCGTCTACAAATGGTGAAAATTTCAAAGCGTTCCGTCGGGAAATTAAAAAGTTATGAGCATTAGAAGATCTTCCCATTAGGCCCCATTAGGCCACAGAAGCCGACCGGGCCTAAAACTTGCGCGGGTCACTTTTACGGACGGGCTCGAAACTGGTGCCAGAAGTTAGCCCCCGACCAGAGCTTCATTGTGAGGCATTGCGTAAAATTTTCCATCCCCCGAGTGCCGAGCAATAGCCCCTGAAAGGGCTTTCGGCACAATTTTCACGCCCTTATTTGAGCCACTTGTAGCCGAAGGAATTTTGCGCAAATGACTGAGAGGTGCTCCTGGGCACTGCTCATCACTTTGCAATAGGTTCCGGGGCTTTTCGCGAAGGTCGCGTTTTCTCAAACTTTGATGGCATTAGTGGGTGGGGTGTGAAAACCTCCGAATGCATGGTTCTCAGCTCCTGCTGTGGGCAGCAAGCCAATTTTTTTTCCAAAATGTTGACCTATAAAAGAGCTTACTCGGGTGTGAAAATTATCATTGTGCGCGCGCGCCCCGGACCGCAATTATGATATTTCCTGTTTTCCCATAGGGCCCAAGGCAAATGGGGATAGCGGTTGTACGCGCTTTCTAAGGCTCTGATCGCTTTTAGATTTTGCACGCGGATAGGGCCAACAGAGGCGCAGGTATTGCCATGCGCACCCGCCCGCAACAATGTTTCGATACCGAGTTATCGGGGTGTGGAAGTCCGCCGCCCCGAAGCTTTACGCGCTTCCGTCTCGCGAACTACTATTTTCATCATGCCCACACGGGCATCAGTTTGTAGTACGGGAGGCCGTCTACAAATGGTGAAAATTTCAAAGCGTTCCGTGGGGAAATTAAAAAGTTATGAGCATTAGAAGATCTTCCCATTAGGCCCCATTAGGCCACAGAAGCCGACCGGGCCTAAAACTTGCGCGGGTCACTTTCACGGACGGGCTCGAAACTGGTGCCAGAAGTTAGCCCCCGACCAGAGCTTCATTGTGAGGCATTGCGTAAAATTTTCCGTCCCCCGAGTGCCGAGCAATAGCCCCTGAAAGGGCTTTCGGCACAATTTTCACGCCCTTATTTGAGCCACTTGTAGCCGAAGGAATTTTGCGCAAATGACTGAGAGGTGCTCCTGGGCACTGCTCATCACTTTGCAATAGGTTCCGGGGCTTTTCGCGAAGGTCGCGTTTTCTCAAACTTTGATGGCATTAGTGGGTGGGGTGTGAAAACCTCCGAATGCATGGTTCTCAGCTCCTGCTGTGGGCAGCAAGCCAATTTTTTTTCCAAAATGTTGACCTATAAAAGAGCTTACTCGGGTGTGAAAATTATCATTGTGCGCGCGCGCCCCGGATCGCAATTATGATATTTCCTGTTTTCCCATAGGGCCCAAGGCAAATGGGGATAGCGGTTGTACGCGCTTTCTAAGGCTCTGATCGCTTTTAGATTTTGCACGCGGATAGGGCCAACAGAGGCGCAGGTATTGCCATGCGCACCCGCCCGCAACAATGTTTCGATACCGAGTTATCGGGGTGTGGAAGTCCGCCGCCCCGAAGCTTTACGCGCTTCCGTCTCGCGAACTACTATTTTCATCATGCCCACACGGGCATCAGTTTGTAGTACGGGAGGCCGTCTACAAATGGTGAAAATTTCAAAGCGTTCCGTCGGGAAATTAAAAAGTTATGAGCATTAGAAGATCTTCCCATTAGGCCCCATTAGGCCACAGAAGCCGACCGGGCCTAAAACTTGCGCGGGTCACTTTCACGGACGGGCTCGAAACTGGTGCCAGAAGTTAGCCCCCGACCAGAGCTTCATTGTGAGGCATTGCGTAAAATTTTCCGTCCCCCGAGTGCCGAGCAATAGCCCCTGAAAGGGCTTTCGGCACAATTTTCACGCCCTTATTTGAGCCATTTGTAGCCGAAGGAATTTTGCGCAAATGACTGAGAGGTGCTCCTGGGCACTGCTCATCACTTTGCAATAGGTTCCGGGGCTTTTCGCGAAGGTCGCGTTTTCTCAAACTTTGATGGCATTAGTGGGTGGGGTGTGAAAACCTCCGAATGCATGGTTCTCAGCTCCTGCTGTGGGCAGCAAGCCAATTTTTTTTCCAAAATGTTGACCTATAAAAGAGCTTACTCGGGTGTGAAAATTATCATTGTGCGCGCGCGCCCCGGACCGCAATTATGATATTTCCTGTTTTCCCATAGGGCCCAAGGCAAATGGGGATAGCGGTTGTACGCGCTTTCTAAGGCTCTGATCGCTTTTAGATTTTGCACGCGGATAGGGCCAACAGAGGCGCAGGTATTGCCATGCGCACCCGCCCGCAACAATGTTTCGATACCGAGTTATCGGGGTGTGGAAGTCCGCCGCCCCGAAGCTTTACGCGCTTCCGTCTCGCGAACTACTATTTTCATCATGCCCACACGGGCATCAGTTTGTAGTACGGGAGGCCGTCTACAAATGGTGAAAATTTCAAAGCGTTCCGTCGGGAAATTAAAAAGTTATGAGCATTAGAAGATCTTCCCATTAGGCCCCATTAGGCCACAGAAGCCGACCGGGCCTAAAACTTGCGCGGGTCACTTTCACGGACGGGCTCGAAACTGGTGCCAGAAGTTAGCCCCCGACCAGAGCTTCATTGTGAGGCATTGCGTAAAATTTTCCGTCCCCCGAGTGCCGAGCAATAGCCCCTGAAAGGGCTTTCGGCACAATTTTCACGCCCTTATTTGAGCCACTTGTAGCCGAAGGAATTTTGCGCAAATGACTGAGAGGTGCTCCTGGGCACTGCTCATCACTTTGCAATAGGTTCCGGGGCTTTTCGCGAAGGTCGCTTTTTCTCAAACTTTGATGGCATTAGTGGGTGGGGTGTGAAAACCTCCGAATGCATGGTTCTCAGCTCCTGCTGTGGGCAGCAAGCCAATTTTTTTTCCAAAATGTTGACCTATAAAAGAGCTTACTCGGGTGTGAAAATTATCATTGTGAGCGCGCGCCCCGGACCGCAATTATGATATTTCCTGTTTTCCCATAGGGCCCAAGGCAAATGGGGATAGCGGTTGTACGCGCTTTCTAAGGCTCTGATCGCTTTTAGATTTTGCACGCGGATAGGGCCAACAGAGGCGCAGGTATTGCCATGCGCACCCGCCCGCAACAATGTTTCGATACCGAGTTATCGGGGTGTGGAAGTCCGCCGCCCCGAAGCTTTACGCGCTTCCGTCTCGCGAACTACTATTTTCATCATGCCCACACGGGCATCAGTTTGTAGTACGGGAGGCCGTCTACAAATGGTGAAAATTTCAAAGCGTTCCGTCGGGAAATTAAAAAGTTATGAGCATTAGAAGATCTTCCCATTAGGCCCCATTAGGCCACAGAAGCCGACCGGGCCTAAAACTTGCGCGGGTCACTTTCACGGACGGGCTCGAAACTGGTGCCAGAAGTTAGCCCCCGACCAGAGCTTCATTGTGAGGCATTGCGTAAAATTTTCCGTCCCCCGAGTGCCGAGCAATAGCCCCTGAAAGGGCTTTCGGCACAATTTTCACGCCCTTATTTGAGCCACTTGTAGCCGAAGGAATTTTGCGCAAATTACTGAGAGGTGCTCCTGGGCACTGCTCATCACTTTGCAATAGGTTCCGGGGCTTTTCGCGAAGGTCGCGTTTTCTCAAACTTTGATGGCATTAGTGGGTGGGGTGTGAAAACCTCCGAATGCATGGTTCTCAGCTCCTGCTGTGGGCAGCAAGCCAATTTTTTTTCCAAAATGTTGACCTTTAAAAGAGCTTACTCGGGTGTGAAAATTATCATTGTGCGCGCGCGCCCCGGACCGCAATTATGATATTTCCTGTTTTCCCATAGGGCCCAAGGCAAATGGGGATAGCGGTTGTACGCGCTTTCTAAGGCTCTGATCGCTTTTAGATTTTGCACGCGGATAGGGCCAACAGAGGCGCAGGTATTGCCATGCGCACCCGCCCGCAACAATGTTTCGATACCGAGTTATCGGGGTGTGGAAGTCCGCCGCCCCGAAGCTTTACGCGCTTCCGTCTCGCGAACTACTATTTTCATCATGCCCACACGGGCATCAGTTTGTAGTACGGGAGGCCGTCTACAAATGGTGAAAATTTCAAAGCGTTCCGTGGGGAAATTAAAAAGTTATGAGCATTAGAAGATCTTCCCATTAGGCCCCATTAGGCCACAGAAGCCGACCGGGCCTAAAACTTGCGCGGGTCACTTTCACGGACGGGCTCGAAACTGGTGCCAGAAGTTAGCCCCCGACCAGAGCTTCATTGTGAGGCATTGCGTAAAATTTTCCGTCCCCCGAGTGCCGAGCAATAGCCCCTGAAAGGGCTTTCGGCACAATTTTCACGCCCTTATTTGAGCCACTTGTAGCCGAAGGAATTTTGCGCAAATGACTGAGAGGTGCTCCTGGGCACTGCTCATCACTTTGCAATAGGTTCCGGGGCTTTTCGCGAAGGTCGCGTTTTCTCAAACTTTGATGGCATTAGTGGGTGGGGTGTGAAAACCTCCGAATGCATGGTTCTCAGCTCCTGCTGTGGGCAGCAAGCCAATTTTTTTTCCAAAATGTTGACCTATAAAAGAGCTTACTCGGGTGTGAAAATTATCATTGTGCGCGCGCGCCCCGGACCGCAATTATGATATTTCCTGTTTTCCCATAGGGCCCAAGGCAAATGGGGATAGCGGTTGTACGCGCTTTCTAAGGCTCTGATCGCTTTTAGATTTTGCACGCGGATAGGGCCACAGAGGCGCAGGTATTGCCATGCGCACCCGCCCGCAACAATGTTTCGATACCGAGTTATCGGGGTGTGGAAGTCCGCCGCCCCGAAGCTTTACACGCTTCCGTCTCGCGAACTACTATTTTCATCATGCCCACACGGGCATCAGTTTGTAGTACGGGAGGCCGTCTACAAATGGTGAAAATTTCAAAGCGTTCCGTCGGGAAATTAAAAAGTTATGAGCATTAGAAGATCTTCCCATTAGGCCCCATTAGGCCACAGAAGCCGACCGGGCCTAAAACTTGCGCGGGTCACTTTCACGGACGGGCTCGAAACTGGTGCCAGAAGTTAGCCCCCGACCAGAGCTTCATTGTGAGGCATTGCGTAAAATTTTCCGTCCCCCGAGTGCCGAGCAATAGCCCCTGAAAGGGCTTTCGGCACAATTTTCACGCCCTTATTTGAGCCACTTGTAGCCGAAGGAATTTTGCGCAAATGACTGAGAGGTGCTCCTGGGCACTGCTCATCACTTTGCAATAGGTTCCAGGGCTTTTCGCGAAGGTCGCGTTTTCTCAAACTTTGATGGCATTAGTGGGTGGGGTGTGAAAACCTCCGAATGCATGGTTCTCAGCTCCTGCTGTGGGCAGCAAGCCAATTTTTTTTCCAAAATGTTGACCTATAAAAGAGCTTACTCGGGTGTGAAAATTATCATTGTGCGCGCGCGCCCCGGACCGCAATTATGATATTTCCTGTTTTCCCATAGGGCCCAAGGCAAATGGGGATAGCGGTTGTACGCGCTTTCTAAGGCTCTGATCGCTTTTAGATTTTGCACGCGGATAGGGCCAACAGAGGCGCAGGTATTGCCATGCGCACCCGCCCGCAACAATGTTTCGATACCGAGTTATCGGGGTGTGGAAGTCCGCCGCCCCGAAGCTTTACGCGCTTCCGTCTCGCGAACTACTATTTTCATCATGCCCACACGGGCATCAGTTTGTAGTACGGGAGGCCGTCTACAAATGGTGAAAATTTCAAAGCGTTCCGTCGGGAAATTAAAAAGTTATGAGCATTAGAAGATCTTCCCATTAGGCCCCATTAGGCCACAGAAGCCGACCGGGCCTAAAACTTGCGCGGGTCACTTTCACGGACGGGCTCGAAACTGGTGCCAGAAGTTAGCCCCCGACCAGAGCTTCATTGTGAGGCATTGCGTAAAATTTTCCGTCCCCCGAGTGCCGAGCAATAGCCCCTGAAAGGGCTTTCGGCACAATTTTCACGCCCTTATTTGAGCCACTTGTAGCCGAAGGAATTTTGCGCAAATGACTGAGAGGTGCTCCTGGGCACTGCTCATCACTTTGCAATAGGTTCCGGGGCTTTTCGCGAAGGTCGCTTTTTCTCAAACTTTGATGGCATTAGTGGGTGGGGTGTGAAAACCTCCGAATGCATGGTTCTCAGCTCCTGCTGTGGGCAGCAAGCCAATTTTTTTTCCAAAATGTTGACCTATAAAAGAGCTTACTCGGGTGTGAAAATTATCATTGTGCGCGCGCGCCCCGGACCGCAATTATGATATTTCCTGTTTTCCCATAGGGCCCAAGGCAAATGGGGATAGCGGTTGTACGCGCTTTCTAAGGCTCTGATCGCTTTTAGATTTTGCACGCGGATAGGGCCAACAGAGGCGCAGGTATTGCCATGCGCACCCGCCCGCAACAATGTTTCGATACCGAGTTATCGGGGTGTGGAAGTCCGCCGCCCCGAAGCTTTACGCGCTTCCGTCTTGCGAACTACTATTTTCATCATGCCCACACGGGCATCAGTTTGTAGTACGGGAGGCCGTCTACAAATGGTGAAAATTTCAAAGCGTTCCGTCGGGAAATTAAAAAGTTATGAGCATTAGAAGATCTTCCCATTAGGCCCCATTAGGCCACAGAAGCCGACCGGGCCTAAAACTTGCGCGGGTCACTTTTACGGACGGGCTCGAAACTGGTGCCAGAAGTTAGCCCCCGACCAGAGCTTCATTGTGAGGCATTGCGTAAAATTTTCCGTCCCCCGAGTGCCGAGCAATAGCCCCTGAAAGGGCTTTCGGCACAATTTTCACGCCCTTATTTGAGCCACTTGTAGCCGAAGGAATTTTGCGCAAATGACTGAGAGGTGCTCCTGGGCACTGCTCATCACTTTGCAATAGGTTCCGGGGCTTTTCGCGAAGGTCGCGTTTTCTCAAACTTTGATGGCATTAGTGGGTGGGGTGTGAAAACCTCCGAATGCATGGTTCTCAGCTCCTGCTGTGGGCAGCAAGCCAATTTTTTTTCCAAAATGTTGACCTATAAAAGAGCTTACTCGGGTGTGAAAATTATCATTGTGCGCGCGCGCCCCGGACCGCAATTATGATATTTCCTGTTTTCCCATAGGGCCCAAGGCAAATGGGGATAGCGGTTGTACGCGCTTTCTAAGGCTCTGATCGCTTTTAGATTTTGCATGCGGATAGGGCCAACAGAGGCGCAGGTATTGCCATGCGCACCCGCCCGCAACAATGTTTCGATACCGAGTTATCGGGGTGTGGAAGTCCGCCGCCCCGAAGCTTTACGCGCTTCCGTCTCGCGAACTACTATTTTCATCATGCCCACACGGGCATCAGTTTGTAGTACGGGAGGCCGTCTACAAATGGTGAAAATTTCAAAGCGTTCCGTCGGGAAATTAAAAAGTTATGAGCATTAGAAGATCTTCCCATTAGGCCCCATTAGGCCACAGAAGCCGACCGGGCCTAAAACTTGCGCGGGTCACTTTCACGGACGGGCTCGAAACTGGTGCCAGAAGTTAGCCCCCGACCAGAGCTTCATTGTGAGGCATTGCGTAAAATTTTCCGTCCCCCGAGTGCCGAGCAATAGCCCCTGAAAGGGCTTTCGGCACAATTTTCACGCCCTTATTTGAGCCACTTGTAGCCGAAGGAATTTTGCGCAAATGACTGAGAGGTGCTCCTGGGCACTGCTCATCACTTTGCAATAGGTTCCGGGGCTTTTCGCGAAGGTCTCGTTTTCTCAAACTTTGATGGCATTAGTGGGTGGGGTGTGAAAACCTCCAAATGCATGGTTCTCAGCTCCTGCTGTGGGCAGCAAGCCAATTTTTTTTCCAAAATGTTGACCTATAAAAGAGCTTACTCGGGTGTGAAAATTATCATTGTGCGCGCGCGCCCCGGACCGCAATTATGATATTTCCTGTTTTCCCATAGGGCCCAAGGCAAATGGGGATAGCGGTTGTACGCGCTTTCTAAGGCTCTGATCGCTTTTAGATTTTGCACGCGGATAGGGCCAACAGAGGCGCAGGTATTGCCATGCGCACCCGCCCGCAACAATGTTTCGATACCGAGTTATCGGGGTGTGGAAGTCCGCCGCCCCGAAGCTTTACGCGCTTCCGTCTCGCGAACTACTATTTTCATCATGCCTACACGGGCATCAGTTTGTAGTACGGGAGGCCGTCTACAAATGGTGAAAATTTCAAAGCGTTCCGTCGGGAAATTAAAAAGTTATGAGCATTAGAAGATCTTCCCATTAGGCCCCATTAGGCCACAGAAGCCGACCGGGCCTAAAACTTGCGCGGGTCACTTTCACGGACGGGCTCGAAACTGGTGCCAGAAGTTAGCCCCCGACCAGAGCTTCATTGTGAGGCATTGCGTAAAATTTTCCGTCCCCCGAGTGCCGAGCAATAGCCCCTGAAAGGGCTTTCGGCACAATTTTCACGCCCTTATTTGAGCCACTTGTAGCCGAAGGAATTTTGCGCAAATGACTGAGAGGTGCTCCTGGGCACTGCTCATCACTTTGCAATAGGTTCCGGGGCTTTTCGCGAAGGTCGCGTTTTCTCAAACTTTGATGGCATTAGTGGGTGGGGTGTGAAAACCTCCGAATGCATGGTTCTCAGCTCCTGCTGTGGGCAGCAAGCCAATTTTTTTTCCAAAATGTTGACCTATAAAAGAGCTTACTCGGGTGTGAAAATTATCATTGTGCGCGCGCGCCCCGGACCGCAATTATGATATTTCCTGTTTTCCCATAGGGCCCAAGGCAAATGGGGATAGCGGTTGTACGCGCTTTCTAAGGCTCTGATCGCTTTTAGATTTTGCACGCGGATAGGGCCAACAGAGGCGCAGGTATTGCCATGCGCACCCGCCCGCAACAATGTTTCGATACCGAGTTATCGGGGTGTGGAAGTCCGCCGCCCCGAAGCTTTACGCGCTTCCGTCTCGCGAACTACTATTTTCATCATGCCCACACGGGCATCAGTTTGTAGTACGGGAGGCCGTCTACAAATGGTGAAAATTTCAAAGCGTTCCGTCGGGAAATTAAAAAGTTATGAGCATTAGAAGATCGTCCCATTAGGCCCCATTAGGCCACAGAAGCCGACCGGGCCTAAAACTTGCGCGGGTCACTTTCACGGACGGGCTCGAAACTGGTGCCAGAAGTTAGCCCCCGACCAGAGCTTCATTGTGAGGCATTGCGTAAAATTTTCCGTCCCCCGAGTGCCGAGCAATAGCCCCTGAAAGGGCTTTCGGCACAATTTTCACGCCCTTATTTGAGCCACTTGTAGCCGAAGGAATTTTGCGCAAATGACTGAGAGGTGCTCCTGGGCACTGCTCATCACTTTGCAATAGGTTCCGGGGCTTTTCGCGAAGGTCGCGTTTTCTCAAACTTTGATGGCATTAGTGGGTGGGGTGTGAAAACCTCCGAATGCATGGTTCTCAGCTCCTGCTGTGGGCAGCAAGCCAATTTTTTTTCCAAAATGTTGACCTATAAAAGAGCTTACTCGGGTGTGAAAATTATCATTGTGCGCGCGCGCCCCGGACCGCAATTATGATATTTCCTGTTTTCCCATAGGGCCCAAGGCAAATGGGGATAGCGGTTGTACGCGCTTTCTAAGGCTCTGATCGCTTTTAGATTTTGCACGCGGATAGGGCCAACAGAGGCGCAGGTATTGCCATGCGCACCCGCCCGCAACAATGTTTCGATACCGAGTTATCGGGGTGTGGAAGTCCGCCGCCCCGAAGCTTTACGCGCTTCCGTCTCGCGAACTACTATTTTCATCATGCCCACACGGGCATCAGTTTGTAGTACGGGAGGCCGTCTACAAATGGTGAAAATTTCAAAGCGTTCCGTCGGGAAATTAAAAAGTTATGAGCATTAGAAGATCTTCCCATTAGGCCCCATTAGGCCACAGAAGCCGACCGGGCCTAAAACTTGCGCGGGTCACTTTCACGGACGGGCTCGAAACTGGTGCCAGAAGTTAGCCCCCGACCAGAGCTTCATTGTGAGGCATTGCGTAAAATTTTCCGTCCCCTGAGTGCCGAGCAATAGCCCCTGAAAGGGCTTTCGGCACAATTTTCACGCCCTTATTTGAGCCACTTGTAGCCGAAGGAATTTTGCGCAAATGACTGAGAGGTGCTCCTGGGCACTGCTCATCACTTTGCAATAGGTTCCGGGGCTTTTCGCGAAGGTCGCGTTTTCTCAAACTTTGATGGCATTAGTGGGTGGGGTGTGAAAACCTCCGAATGCATGGTTCTCAGCTCCTGCTGTGGGCAGCAAGCCAATTTTTTTTCCAAAATGTTGACCTATAAAAGAGCTTACTCGGGTGTGAAAATTATCATTGTGCGCGCGCGCCCCGGACCGCAATTATGATATTTCCTGTTTTCCCATAGGGCCCAAGGCAAATGGGGATAGCGGTTGTACGCGCTTTCTAAGGCTCTGATCGCTTTTAGATTTTGCACGCGGATAGGGCCAACAGAGGCGCAGGTATTGCCATGCGCACCCGCCCGCAACAATGTTTCGATACCGAGTTATCGGGGTGTGGAAGTCCGCCGCCCCGAAGCTTTACGCGCTTCCGTCTCGCGAACTACTATTTTCATCATGCCCACACGGGCATCAGTTTGTAGTACGGGAGGCCGTCTACAAATGGTGAAAATTTCAAAGCGTTCCGTCGGGAAATTAAAAAGTTATGAGCATTAGAAGATCTTCCCATTAGGCCCCATTAGGCCACAGAAGCCGACCGGGCCTAAAACTTGCGCGGGTCACTTTTACGGACGGGCTCGAAACTGGTGCCAGAAGTTAGCCCCCGACCAGAGCTTCATTGTGAGGCATTGCGTAAAATTTTCCGTCCCCCGAGTGCCGAGCAATAGCCCCTGAAAGGGCTTTCGGCACAATTTTCACGCCCTTATTTGAGCCACTTGTAGCCGAAGGAATTTTGCGCAAATGACTGAGAGGTGCTCCTGGGCACTGCTCATCACTTTGCAATAGGTTCCGGGGCTTTTCGCGAAGGTCGCGTTTTCTCAAACTTTGATGGCATTAGTGGGTGGGGTGTGAAAACCTCCGAATGCATGGTTCTCAGCTCCTGCTGTGGGCAGCAAGCCAATTTTTTTTCCAAAATGTTGACCTATAAAAGAGCTTACTCGGGTGTGAAAATTATCATTGTGCGCGCGCGCCCCGGACCGCAATTATGATATTTCCTGTTTTCCCATAGGGCCCAAGGCAAATGGGGATAGCGGTTGTACGCGCTTTCTAAGGCTCTGATCGCTTTTAGATTTTGCACGCGGATAGGGCCAACAGAGGCGCAGGTATTGCCATGCGCACCCGCCCGCAACAATGTTTCGATACCGAGTTATCGGGGTGTGGAAGTCCGCCGCCCCGAAGCTTTACGCGCTTCCGTCTCGCGAACTACTATTTTCATCATGCCCACACGGGCATCAGTTTGTAGTACGGGAGGCCGTCTACAAATGGTGAAAATTTCAAAGCGTTCCGTCGGGAAATTAAAAAGTTATGAGCATTAGAAGATCTTCCCATTAGGCCCCATTAGGCCACAGAAGCCGACCGGGCCTAAAACTTGCGCGGGTCACTTTCACGGACGGGCTCGAAACTGGTGCCAGAAGTTAGCCCCCGACCAGAGCTTCATTGTGAGGCATTGCGTAAAATTTTCCGTCCCCCGAGTGCCGAGCAATAGCCCCTGAAAGGGCTTTCGGCACAATTTTCACGCCCTTATTTGAGCCACTTGTAGCCGAAGGAATTTTGCGCAAATGACTGAGAGGTGCTCCTGGGCACTGCTCATCACTTTGCAATAGGTTCCGGGGCTTTTCGCGAAGGTCGCGTTTTCTCAAACTTTGATGGCATTAGTGGGTGGGGTGTGAAAACCTCCGAATGCATGGTTCTCAGCTCCTGCTGTGGGCAGCAAGCCAATTTTTTTTCCAAAATGTTGACCTATAAAAGAGCTTACTCGGGTGTGAAAATTATCATTGTGCGCGCGCGCCCCGGACCGCAATTATGATATTTCCTGTTTTCCCATAGGGCCCAAGGCAAATGGGGATAGCGGTTGTACGCGCTTTCTAAGGCTCTGATCGCTTTTAGATTTTGCACGCGGATAGGGCCAACAGAGGCGCAGGTATTGCCATGCGCACCCGCCCGCAACAATGTTTCGATACCGAGTTATCGGGGTGTGGAAGTCCGCCGCCCCGAAGCTTTACGCGCTTCCGTCTCGCGAACTACTATTTTCATCATGCCCACACGGGCATCAGTTTGTAGTACGGGAGGCCGTCTACAAATGGTGAAAATTTCAAAGCGTTCCGTCGGGAAATTAAAAAGTTATGAGCATTAGAAGATCTTCCCATTAGGCCCCATTAGGCCACAGAAGCCGACCGGGCCTAAAACTTGCGCGGGTCACTTTCACGGACGGGCTCGAAACTGGTGCCAGAAGTTAGCCCCCGACCAGAGCTTCATTGTGAGGCATTGCGTAAAATTTTCCGTCCCCTGAGTGCCGAGCAATAGCCCCTGAAAGGGCTTTCGGCACAATTTTCACGCCCTTATTTGAGCCACTTGTAGCCGAAGGAATTTTGCGCAAATGACTGAGAGGTGCTCCTGGGCACTGCTCATCACTTTGCAATAGGTTCCGGGGCTTTTCGCGAAGGTCGCGTTTTCTCAAACTTTGATGGCATTAGTGGGTGGGGTGTGAAAACCTCCGAATGCATGGTTCTCAGCTCCTGCTGTGGGCAGCAAGCCAATTTTTTTTCCAAAATGTTGACCTATAAAAGAGCTTACTCGGGTGTGAAAATTATCATTGTGCGCGCGCGCCCCGGACCGCAATTATGATATTTCCTGTTTTCCCATAGGGCCCAAGGCAAATGGGGATAGCGGTTGTACGCGCTTTCTAAGGCTCTGATCGCTTTTAGATTTTGCACGCGGATAGGGCCAACAGAGGCGCAGGTATTGCCATGCGCACCCGCCCGCAACAATGTTTCGATACCGAGTTATCGGGGTGTGGAAGTCCGCCGCCCCGAAGCTTTACGCGCTTCCGTCTCGCGAACTACTATTTTCATCATGCCCACACGGGCATCAGTTTGTAGTACGGGAGGCCGTCTACAAATGGTGAAAATTTCAAAGCGTTCCGTCGGGAAATTAAAAAGTTATGAGCATTAGAAGATCTTCCCATTAGGCCCCATTAGGCCACAGAAGCCGACCGGGCCTAAAACTTGCGCGGGTCACTTTCACGGACGGGCTCGAAACTGGTGCCAGAAGTTAGCCCCCGACCAGAGCTTCATTGTGAGGCATTGCGTAAAATTTTCCGTCCCCCGAGTGCCGAGCAATAGCCCCTGAAAGGGCTTTCGGCACAATTTTCACGCCCTTATTTGAGCCACTTGTAGCCGAAGGAATTTTGCGCAAATGACTGAGAGGTGCTCCTGGGCACTGCTCATCACTTTGCAATAGGTTCCGGGGCTTTTCGCGAAGGTCGCGTTTTCTCAAACTTTGATGGCATTAGTGGGTGGGGTGTGAAAACCTCCGAATGCATGGTTCTCAGCTCCTGCTGTGGGCAGCAAGCCAATTTTTTTTCCAAAATGTTGACCTATAAAAGAGCTTACTCGGGTGTGAAAATTATCATTGTGCGCGCGCGCCCCGGACCGCAATTATGATATTTCCTGTTTTCCCATAGGGCCCAAGGCAAATGGGGATAGCGGTTGTACGCGCTTTCTAAGGCTCTGATCGCTTTTAGATTTTGCACGCGGATAGGGCCAACAGAGGCGCAGGTATTGCCATGCGCACCCGCCCGCAACAATGTTTCGATACCGAGTTATCGGGGTGTGGAAGTCCGCCGCCCCGAAGCTTTACGCGCTTCCGTCTCGCGAACTACTATTTTCATCATGCCCACACGGGCATCAGTTTGTAGTACGGGAGGCCGTCTACAAATGGTGAAAATTTCAAAGCGTTCCGTCGGGAAATTAAAAAGTTATGAGCATTAGAAGATCTTCCCATTAGGCCCCATTAGGCCACAGAAGCCGACCGGGCCTAAAACTTGCGCGGGTCACTTTCACGGACGGGCTCGAAACTGGTGCCAGAAGTTAGCCCCCGACCAGAGCTTCATTGTGAGGCATTGCGTAAAATTTTCCGTCCCCCGAGTGCCGAGCAATAGC
This sequence comes from Loripinus fragilis, assembly GCA_964019695.1. Lineage (NCBI taxonomy): Eukaryota > Metazoa > Mollusca > Bivalvia > Lucinida > Lucinidae > Loripinus > Loripinus fragilis. The sequence continues at coordinate 788,047 of CAXHUL010000525.1, forward strand.
CCCTGAAAGGGCTTTTGGCACAATTTTCACGCCCTTATTTGAGCCACTTGTAGCCGAAGGAATTTTGCGCAAATGACTGAGAGGTGCTCCTGGGCACTGCTCATCACTTTGCAATAGGTTCCGGGGCTTTTCGCGAAGGTCGCGTTTTCTCAAACTTTGATGGCATTAGTGGGTGGGGTGTGAAAACCTCCGAATGCATGGTTCTCAGCTCCTGCTGTGGGCAGCAAGCCAATTTTTTTTCCAAAATGTTGACCTATAAAAGAGCTTACTCGGGTGTGAAAATTATCATTGTGCGCGCGCGCCCCGGACCGCAATTATGATATTTCCTGTTTTCCCATAGGGCCCAAGGCAAATGGGGATAGCGGTTGTACGCGCTTTCTAAGGCTCTGATCGCTTTTAGATTTTGCACGCGGATAGGGCCAACAGAGGCGCAGGTATTGCCATGCGCACCCGCCCGCAACAATGTTTCGATACCGAGTTATCGGGGTGTGGAAGTCCGCCGCCCCGAAGCTTTACGCGCTTCCGTCTCGCGAACTACTATTTTCATCATGCCCACACGGGCATCAGTTTGTAGTACGGGAGGCCGTCTACAAATGGTGAAAATTTCAAAGCGTTCCGTCGGGAAATTAAAAAGTTATGAGCATTAGAAGATCTTCCCATTAGGCCCCATTAGGCCACAGAAGCCGACCGGGCCTAAAACTTGCGCGGGTCACTTTCACGGACGGGCTCGAAACTGGTGCCAGAAGTTAGCCCCCGACCAGAGCTTCATTGTGAGGCATTGCGTAAAATTTTCCGTCCCCCGAGTGCCGAGCAATAGCCCCTGAAAGGGCTTTCGGCACAATTTTCACGCCCTTATTTGAGCCACTTGTAGCCGAAGGAATTTTGCGCAAATGACTGAGAGGTGCTCCTGGGCACTGCTCATCACTTTGCAATAGGTTCCGGGGCTTTTCGCGAAGGTCGCTTTTTCTCAAACTTTGATGGCATTAGTGGGTGGGGTGTGAAAACCTCCGAATGCATGGTTCTCAGCTCCTGCTGTGGGCAGCAAGCCAATTTTTTTTCCAAAATGTTGACCTATAAAAGAGCTTACTCGGGTGTGAAAATTATCATTGTGCGCGCGCGCCCCGGACCGCAATTATGATATTTCCTGTTTTCCCATAGGGCCCAAGGCAAATGGGGATAGCGGTTGTACGCGCTTTCTAAGGCTCTGATCGCTTTTAGATTTTGCACGCGGATAGGGCCAACAGAGGCGCAGGTATTGCCATGCGCACCCGCCCGCAACAATGTTTCGATACCGAGTTATCGGGGTGTGGAAGTCCGCCGCCCCGAAGCTTTACGCGCTTCTGTCTCGCGAACTACTATTTTCATCATGCCCACACGGGCATCAGTTTGTAGTACGGGAGGCCGTCTACAAATGGTGAAAATTTCAAAGCGTTCCGTCGGGAAATTAAAAAGTTATGAGCATTAGAAGATCTTCCCATTAGGCCCCATTAGGCCACAGAAGCCGACCGGGCCTAAAACTTGCGCGGGTCACTTTCACGGACGGGCTCGAAACTGGTGCCAGAAGTTAGCCCCCGACCAGAGCTTCATTGTGAGGCATTGCGTAAAATTTTCCGTCCCCCGAGTGCCGAGCAATAGCCCCTGAAAGGGCTTTCGGCACAATTTTCACGCCCTTATTTGAGCCACTTGTAGCCGAAGGAATTTTGCGCAAATGACTGAGAGGTGCTCCTGGGCACTGCTCATCACTTTGCAATAGGTTCCGGGGCTTTTCGCGAAGGTCGCGTTTTCTCAAACTTTGATGGCATTAGTGGGTGGGGTGTGAAAACCTCCGAATGCATGGTTCTCAGCTCCTGCTGTGGGCAGCAAGCCAATTTTTTTTCCAAAATGTTGACCTATAAAAGAGCTTACTCGGGTGTGAAAATTATCATTGTGCGCGCGCGCCCCGGACCGCAATTATGATATTTCCTGTTTTCCCATAGGGCCCAAGGCAAATGGGGATAGCGGTTGTACGCGCTTTCTAAGGCTCTGATCGCTTTTAGATTTTGCACGCGGATAGGGCCAACAGAGGCGCAGGTATTGCCATGCGCACCCGCCCGCAACAATGTTTCGATACCGAGTTATCGGGGTGTGGAAGTCCGCCGCCCCGAAGCTTTACGCGCTTCCCTCTCGCGAACTACTATTTTCATCATGCCCACACGGGCATCAGTTTGTAGTACGGGAGGCCGTCTACAAATGGTGAAAATTTCAAAGCGTTCCGTCGGGAAATTAAAAAGTTATGAGCATTAGAAGATCTTCCCATTAGGCCCCATTAGGCCACAGAAGCCGACCGGGCCTAAAACTTGCGCGGGTCACTTTCACGGACGGGCTCGAAACTGGTGCCAGAAGTTAGCCCCCGACCAGAGCTTCATTGTGAGGCATTGCGTAAAATTTTCCGTCCCCCGAGTGCCGAGCAATAGCCCCTGAAAGGGCTTTCGGCACAATTTTCACGCCCTTATTTGAGCCACTTGTAGCCGAAGGAATTTTGCGCAAATGACTGAGAGGTGCTCCTGGGCACTGCTCATCACTTTGCAATAGGTTCCGGGGCTTTTCGCGAAGGTCGCGTTTTCTCAAACTTTGATGGCATTAGTGGGTGGGGTGTGAAAACCTCCGAATGCATGGTTCTCAGCTCCTGCTGTGGGCAGCAAGCCAATTTTTTTTCCAAAATGTTGACCTATAAAAGAGCTTACTCGGGTGTGAAAATTATCATTGTGCGCGCGCGCCCCGGACCGCAATTATGATATTTCCTGTTTTCCCATAGGGCCCAAGGCAAATGGGGATAGCGGTTGTACGCGCTTTCTAAGGCTCTGATCGCTTTTAGATTTTGCACGCGGATAGGGCCAACAGAGGCGCAGGTATTGCCATGCGCACCCGCCCGCAACAATGTTTCGATACCGAGTTATCGGGGTGTGGAAGTCCGCCGCCCCGAAGCTTTACGCGCTTCCGTCTCGCGAACTACTATTTTCATCATGCCCACACGGGCATCAGTTTGTAGTACGGGAGGCCGTCTACAAATGGTGAAAATTTCAAAGCGTTCCGTCGGGAAATTAAAAAGTTATGAGCATTAGAAGATCTTCCCATTAGGCCCCATTAGGCCACAGAAGCCGACCGGGCCTAAAACTTGCGCGGGTCACTTTCACGGACGGGCTCGAAACTGGTGCCAGAAGTTAGCCCCCGACCAGAGCTTCATTGTGAGGCATTGCGTAAAATTTTCCGTCCCCCGAGTGCCGAGCAATAGCCCCTGAAAGGGCTTTCGGCACAATTTTCACGCCCTTATTTGAGCCACTTGTAGCCGAAGGAATTTTGCGCAAATGACTGAGAGGTGCTCCTGGGCACTGCTCATCACTTTGCAATAGGTTCCGGGGCTTTTCGCGAAGGTCGCTTTTTCTCAAACTTTGATGGCATTAGTGGGTGGGGTGTGAAAACCTCCGAATGCATGGTTCTCAGCTCCTGCTGTGGGCAGCAAGCCAATTTTTTTTCCAAAATGTTGACCTATAAAAGAGCTTACTCGGGTGTGAAAATTATCATTGTGCGCGCGCGCCCCGGACCGCAATTATGATATTTCCTGTTTTCCCATAGGGCCCAAGGCAAATGGGGATAGCGGTTGTACGCGCTTTCTAAGGCTCTGATCGCTTTTAGATTTTGCACGCGGATAGGGCCAACAGAGGCGCAGGTATTGCCATGCGAACCCGCCCGCAACAATGTTTCGATACCGAGTTATCGGGGTGTGGAAGTCCGCCGCCCCGAAGCTTTACGCGCTTCCGTCTCGCGAACTACTATTTTCATCATGCCCACACGGGCATCAGTTTGTAGTACGGGAGGCCGTCTACAAATGGTGAAAATTTCAAAGCGTTCCGTCGGGAAATTAAAAAGTTATGAGCATTAGAAGATCTTCCCATTAGGCCCCATTAGGCCACAGAAGCCGACCGGGCCTAAAACTTGCGCGGGTCACTTTCACGGACGGGCTCGAAACTGGTGCCAGAAGTTAGCCCCCGACCAGAGCTTCATTGTGAGGCATTGCGTAAAATTTTCCGTCCCCCGAGTGCTGAGCAATAGCCCCTGAAAGGGCTTTCGGCACAATTTTCACGCCCTTATTTGAGCCACTTGTAGCCGAAGGAATTTTGCGCAAATGACTGAGAGGTGCTCCTGGGCACTGCTCATCACTTTGCAATAGGTTCCGGGGCTTTTCGCGAAGGTCGCGTTTTCTCAAACTTTGATGGCATTAGTGGGTGGGGTGTGAAAACCTCCGAATGCATGGTTCTCAGCTCCTGCTGTGGGCAGCAAGCCAATTTTTTTTCCAAAATGTTGACCTATAAAAGAGCTTACTCGGGTGTGAAAATTATCATTGTGCGCGCGCGCCCCGGACCGCAATTATGATATTTCCTGTTTTCCCATAGGGCCCAAGGCAAATGGGGATAGCGGTTGTACGCGCTTTCTAAGGCTCTGATCGCTTTTAGATTTTGCACGCGGATAGGGCCAACAGAGGCGCAGGTATTGCCATGCGCATCCGCCCGCAACAATGTTTCGATACCGAGTTATCGGGGTGTGGAAGTCCGCCGCCCCGAAGCTTTACGCGCTTCCGTCTCGCGAACTACTATTTTCATCATGCCCACACGGGCATCAGTTTGTAGTACGGGAGGCCGTCTACAAATGGTGAAAATTTCAAAGCGTTCCGTCGGGAAATTAAAAAGTTATGAGCATTAGAAGATCTTCCCATTAGGCCCCATTAGGCCACAGAAGCCGACCGGGCCTAAAACTTGCGCGGGTCACTTTCACGGACGGGCTCGAAACTGGTGCCAGAAGTTAGCCCCCGACCAGAGCTTCATTGTGAGGCATTGCGTAAAATTTTCCGTCCCCCGAGTGCCGAGCAATAGCCCCTGAAAGGGCTTTCGGCACAATTTTCACGCCCTTATTTGAGCCACTTGTAGCCGAAGGAATTTTGCGCAAATGACTGAGAGGTGCTCCTGGGCACTGCTCATCACTTTGCAATAGGTTCCGGGGCTTTTCGCGAAGGTCGCGTTTTCTCAAACTTTGATGGCATTAGTGGGTGGGGTGTGAAAACCTCCGAATGCATGGTTCTCAGCTCCTGCTGTGGGCAGCAAGCCAATTTTTTTTCCAAAATGTTGACCTATAAAAGAGCTTACTCGGGTGTGAAAATTATCATTGTGCGCGCGCGCCCCGGACCGCAATTATGATATTTCCTGTTTTCCCATAGGGCCCAAGGCAAATGGGGATAGCGGTTGTACGCGCTTTCTAAGGCTCTGATCGCTTTTAGATTTTGCACGCGGATAGGGCCAACAGAGGCGCAGGTATTGCCATGCGCACCCGCCCGCAACAATGTTTTGATACCGAGTTATCGGGGTGTGGAAGTCCGCTGCCCCGAAGCTTTACGCGCTTCCGTCTCGCGAACTACTATTTTCATCATGCCCACACGGGCATCAGTTTGTAGTACGGGAGGCCGTCTACAAATGGTGAAAATTTCAAAGCGTTCCGTCGGGAAATTAAAAAGTTATGAGCATTAGAAGATCTTCCCATTAGGCCCCATTAGGCCACAGAAGCCGACCGGGCCTAAAACTTGCGCGGGTCACTTTCACGGACGGGCTCGAAACTGGTGCCAGAAGTTAGCCCCCGACCAGAGCTTCATTGTGAGGCATTGCGTAAAATTTTCCGTCCCCCGAGTGCCGAGCAATAGCCCCTGAAAGGGCTTTCGGCACAATTTTCACGCCCTTATTTGAGCCACTTGTAGCCGAAGGAATTTTGCGCAAATGACTGAGAGGTGCTCCTGGGCACTGCTCATCACTTTGCAATAGGTTCCGGGGCTTTTCGCGAAGGTCGCGTTTTCTCAAACTTTGATGGCATTAGTGGGTGGGGTGTGAAAACCTCCGAATGCATGGTTCTCAGCTCCTGCTGTGGGCAGCAAGCCAATTTTTTTTCCAAAATGTTGACCTATAAAAGAGCTTACTCGGGTGTGAAAATTATCATTGTGCGCGCGCGCCCCGGACCGCAATTATGATATTTCCTGTTTTCCCATAGGGCCCAAGGCAAATGGGGATAGCGGTTGAACGCGCTTTCTAAGGCTCTGATCGCTTTTAGATTTTGCACGCGGATAGGGCCAACAGAGGTGCAGGTATTGCCATGCGCACCCGCCCGCAACAATGTTTCGATACCGAGTTATCGGGGTGTGGAAGTCCGCCACCCCGAAGCTTTACGCGCTTCCGTCTCGCGAACTACTATTTTCATCATGCCCACACGGGCATCAGTTTGTAGTACGGGAGGCCGTCTACAAATGGTGAAAATTTCAAAGCGTTCTGTCGGGAAATTAAAAAGTTATGAGCATTAGAAGATCTTCCCATTAGGCCCCATTAGGCCACAGAAGCCGACCGGGCCTAAAACTTGCGCGGGTCACTTTCACGGACGGGCTCGAAACTGGTGCCAGAAGTTAGCCCCCGACCAGAGCTTCATTGTGAGGCATTGCGTAAAATTTTCCGTCCCCCGAGTGCCGAGCAATAGCCCCTGAAAGGGCTTTCGGCACAATTTTCACGCCCTTATTTGAGCCACTTGTAGCCGAAGGAATTTTGCGCAAATGACTGAGAGGTGCTCCTGGGCACTGCTCATCACTTTGCAATAGGTTCCGGGGCTTTTCGCGAAGGTCGCGTTTTCTCAAACTTTGATATCATTAGTGGGTGGGGTGTGAAAACCTCCGAATGCATGGTTCTCAGCTCCTGCTGTGGGCAGCAAGCCAATTTTTTTTCCAAAATGTTGACCTATAAAAGAGCTTACTCGGGTGTGAAAATTATCATTGTGCGCGCGCGCCCCGGACCGCAATTATGATATTTCCTGTTTTCCCATAGGGCCCAAGGCAAATGGGGATAGCGGTTGTACGCGCTTTCTAAGGCTCTGATCGCTTTTAGATTTTGCACGCGGATAGGGCCAACAGAGGCGCAGGTATTGCCATGCGCACCCGCCCGCAACAATGTTTCGATACCGAGTTATCGGGGTGTGGAAGTCCGCCGCCCCGAAGCTTTACGCGCTTCCGTCTCGCGAACTACTATTTTCATCATGCCCACACGGGCATCAGTTTGTAGTACGGGAGGCCGTCTACAAATGGTGAAAATTTCAAAGCGTTCCGTCGGGAAATTAAAAAGTTATGAGCATTAGAAGATCTTCCCATTAGGCCCCATTAGGCCACAGAAGCCGACCGGGCCTAAAACTTGCGCGGGTCACTTTCACGGACGGGCTCGAAACTGGTGCCAGAAGTTAGCCCCCGACCAGAGCTTCATTGTGAGGCATTGCGTAAAATTTTCCGTCCCCCGAGTGCCGAGCAATAGCCCCTGAAAGGGCTTTCGGCACAATTTTCACGCCCTTATTTGAGCCACTTGTAGCCGAAGGAATTTTGCGCAAATGACTGAGAGGTGCTCCTGGGCACTGCTCATCACTTTGCAATAGGTTCCGGGGCTTTTCGCGAAGGTCGCGTTTTCTCAAACTTTGATGGCATTAGTGGGTGGGGTGTGAAAACCTCCGAATGCATGGTTCTCAGCTCCTGCTGTGGGCAGCAAGCCAATTTTTTTTCCAAAATGTTGACCTATAAAAGAGCTTACTCGGGTGTGAAAATTATCATTGTGCGCGCGCGCCCCGGACCGCAATTATGATATTTCCTGTTTTCCCATAGGGCCCAAGGCAAATGGGGATAGCGGTTGTACGCGCTTTCTAAGGCTCTGATCGCTTTTAGATTTTGCACGCGGATAGGGCCAACAGAGGCGCAGGTATTGCCATGCGCACCCGCCCGCAACAATGTTTTGATACCGAGTTATCGGGGTGTGGAAGTCCGCCGCCCCGAAGCTTTACGCGCTTCCGTCTCGCGAACTACTATTTTCATCATGCCCACACGGGCATCAGTTTGTAGTACGGGAGGCCGTCTACAAATGGTGAAAATTTCAAAGCGTTCCGTCGGGAAATTAAAAAGTTATGAGCATTAGAAGATCTTCCCATTAGGCCCCATTAGGCCACAGAAGCCGACCGGGCCTAAAACTTGCGCGGGTCACTTTCACGGACGGGCTCGAAACTGGTGCCAGAAGTTAGCCCCCGACCAGAGCTTCATTGTGAGGCATTGCGTAAAATTTTCCATCCCCCGAGTGCCGAGCAATAGCCCCTGAAAGGGCTTTCGGCACAATTTTCACGCCCTTATATGAGCCACTTGTAGCCGAAGGAATTTTGCGCAAATGACTGAGAGGTGCTCCTGGGCACTGCTCATCACTTTGCAATAGGTTCCGGGGCTTTTCGCGAAGGTCGCGTTTTCTCAAACTTTGATGGCATTAGTGGGTGGGGTGTGAAAACCTCCGAATGCATGGTTCTCAGCTCCTGCTGTGGGCAGCAAGCCAATTTTTTTTCCAAAATGTTGACCTATAAAAGAGCTTACTCGGGTGTGAAAATTATCATTGTGCGCGCGCGCCCCGGACCGCAATTATGATATTTCCTGTTTTCCCATAGGGCCCAAGGCAAATGGGGATAGCGGTTGTACGCGCTTTCTAAGGCTCTGATCGCTTTTAGATTTTGCACGCGGATAGGGCCAACAGAGGCGCAGGTATTGCCATGCGCACCCGCCCGCAACAATGTTTCGATACCGAGTTATCGGGGTGTGGAAGTCCGCCGCCCCGAAGCTTTACGCGCTTCCGTCTCGCGAACTACTATTTTCATCATGCCCACACGGGCATCAGTTTGTAGTACGGGAGGCCGTCTACAAATGGTGAAAATTTCAAAGCGTTCCGTCGGGAAATTAAAAAGTTATGAGCATTAGAAGATCTTCCCATTAGGCCCCATTAGGCCACAGAAGCCGACCGGGCCTAAAACTTGCGCGGGTCACTTTCACGGACGGGCTCGAAACTGGTGCCAGAAGTTAGCCCCCGACCAGAGCTTCATTGTGAGGCATTGCGTAAAATTTTCCGTCCCCCGAGTGCCGAGCAATAGCCCCTGAAAGGGCTTTCGGCACAATTTTCACGCCCTTATTTGAGCCACTTGTAGCCGAAGGAATTTTGCGCAAATGACTGAGAGGTGCTCCTGGGCACTGCTCATCACTTTGCAATAGGTTCCGGGGCTTTTCGCGAAGGTCGCGTTTTCTCAAACTTTGATGGCATTAGTGGGTGGGGTGTGAAAACCTCCGAATGCATGGTTCTCAGCTCCTGCTGTGGGCAGCAAGCCAATTTTTTTTCCAAAATGTTGACCTATAAAAGAGCTTACTCGGGTGTGAAAATTATCATTGTGCGCGCGCGCCCCGGACCGTAATTATGATATTTCCTGTTTTCCCATAGGGCCCAAGGCAAATGGGGATAGCGGTTGTACGCGCTTTCTAAGGCTCTGATCGCTTTTAGATTTTGCACGCGGATAGGGCCAACAGAGGCGCAGGTATTGCCATGCGCACCCGCCCGCAACAATGTTTCGATACCGAGTTATCGGGGTGTGGAAGTCCGCCGCCCCGAAGCTTTACGCGCTTCCGTCTCGCGAACTACTATTTTCATCATGCCCACACGGGCATCAGTTTGTAGTACGGGAGGCCGTCTACAAATGGTGAAAATTTCAAAGCGTTCCGTCGGGAAATTAAAAAGTTATGAGCATTAGAAGATCTTCCCATTAGGCCCCATTAGGCCACAGAAGCCGACCGGGCCTAAAACTTGCGCGGGTCACTTTCACGGACGGGCTCGAAACTGGTGCCAGAAGTTAGCCCCCGACCAGAGCTTCATTGTGAGGCATTGCGTAAAATTTTCCGTCCCCCGAGTGCCGAGCAATAGCCCCTGAAAGGGCTTTCGGCACAATTTTCACGCCCTTATTTGAGCCACTTGTAGCCGAAGGAATTTTGCGCAAATGACTGAGAGGTGCTCCTGGGCACTGCTCATCACTTTGCAATAGGTTCCGGGGCTTTTCGCGAAGGTCGCGTTTTCTCAAACTTTGATGGCATTAGTGGGTGGGGTGTGAAAACCTCCGAATGCATGGTTCTCAGCTCCTGCTGTGGGCAGCAAGCCAATTTTTTTTCCAAAATGTTGACCTATAAAAGAGCTTACTCGGGTGTGAAAATTATCATTGTGCGCGCGCGCCCCGGACCGCAATTATGATATTTCCTGTTTTCCCATAGGGCCCAAGGCAAATGGGGATAGCGGTTGTACGCGCTTTCTAAGGCTCTGATCGCTTTTAGATTTTGCACGCGGATAGGGCCAACAGAGGCGCAGGTATTGCCATGCGCACCCGCCCGCAACAATGTTTCGATACCGAGTTATCGGGGTGTGGAAGTCCGCCGCCCCGAAGCTTTACGCGCTTCCGTCTCGCGAACTACTATTTTCATCATGCCCACACGGGCATCAGTTTGTAGTACGGGAGGCCGTCTACAAATGGTGAAAATTTCAAAGCGTTCCGTCGGGAAATTAAAAAGTTATGAGCATTAGAAGATCTTCCCATTAGGCCCCATTAGGCCACAGAAGCCGACCGGGCCTAAAACTTGCGCGGGTCACTTTCACGGACGGGCTCGAAACTGGTGCCAGAAGTTAGCCCCCGACCAGAGCTTCATTGTGAGGCATTGCGTAAAATTTTCCGTCCCCCGAGTGCCGAGCAATAGCCCCTGAAAGGGCTTTCGGCACAATTTTCACGCCCTTATTTGAGCCACTTGTAGCCGAAGGAATTTTGCGCAAATGACTGAGAGGTGCTCCTGGGCACTGCTCATCACTTTGCAATAGGTTCCGGGGCTTTTCGCGAAGGTCGCGTTTTCTCAAACTTTGATGGCATTAGTGGGTGGGGTGTGAAAACCTCCGAATGCATGGTTCTCAGCTCCTGCTGTGGGCAGCAAGCCAATTTTTTTTCCAAAATGTTGACCTATAAAAGAGCTTACTCGGGTGTGAAAATTATCATTGTGCGCGCGCGCCCCGGACCGCAATTATGATATTTCCTGTTTTCCCATAGGGCCCAAGGCAAATGGGGATAGCGGTTGTACGCGCTTTCTAAGGCTCTGATCGCTTTTAGATTTTGCACGCGGATAGGGCCAACAGAGGCGCAGGTATTGCCATGCGCACCCGCCCGCAACAATGTTTCGATACCGAGTTATCGGGGTGTGGAAGTCCGCCGCCCCGAAGCTTTACGCGCTTCCGTCTCGCGAACTACTATTTTCATCATGCCCACACGGGCATCAGTTTGTAGTACGGGAGGCCGTCTACAAATGGTGAAAATTTCAAAGCGTTCCGTCGGGAAATTAAAAAGTTATGAGCATTAGAAGATCTTCCCATTAGGCCCCATTAGGCCACAGAAGCCGACCGGGCCTAAAACTTGCGCGGGTCACTTTCACGGACGGGCTCGAAACTGGTGCCAGAAGTTAGCCCCCGACCAGAGCTTCATTGTGAGGCATTGCGTAAAATTTTCCGTCCCCCGAGTGCCGAGCAATAGCCCCTGAAAGGGCTTTCGGCACAATTTTCACGCCCTTATTTGAGCCACTTGTAGCCGAAGGAATTTTGCGCAAATGACTGAGAGGTGCTCCTGGGCACTGCTCATCACTTTGCAATAGGTTCCGGGGCTTTTCGCGAAGGTCGCGTTTTCTCAAACTTTGATGGCATTAGTGGGTGGGGTGTGAAAACCTCCGAATGCATGGTTCTCAGCTCCTGCTGTGGGCAGCAAGCCAATTTTTTTTCCAAAATGTTGACCTATAAAAGAGCTTACTCGGGTGTGAAAATTATCATTGTGCGCGCGCGCCCCGGACCGCAATTATGATATTTCCTGTTTTCCCATAGGGCCCAAGGCAAATGGGGATAGCGGTTGTACGCGCTTTCTAAGGCTCTGATCGCTTTTAGATTTTGCACGCGGATAGGGCCAACAGAGGCGCAGGTATTGCCATGCGCACCCGCCCGCAACAATGTTTCGATACCGAGTTATCGGGGTGTGGAAGTCCGCCGCCCCGAAGCTTTACGCGCTTCCGTCTCGCGAACTACTATTTTCATCATGCCCACACGGGCATCAGTTTGTAGTACGGGAGGCCGTCTACAAATGGTGAAAATTTCAAAGCGTTCCGTCGGGAAATTAAAAAGTTATGAGCATTAGAAGATCTTCCCATTAGGCCCCATTAGGCCACAGAAGCCGACCGGGCCTAAAACTTGCGCGGGTCACTTTCACGGACGGGCTCGAAACTGGTGCCAGAAGTTAGCCCCCGACCAGAGCTTCATTGTGAGGCATTGCGTAAAATTTTCCGTCACCCGAGTGCCGAGCAATAGCCCCTGAAAGGGCTTTCGGCACAATTTTCACGCCCTTATTTGAGCCACTTGTAGCCGAAGGAATTTTGCGCAAATGACTGAGAGGTGCTCCTGGGCACTGCTCATCACTTTGCAATAGGTTCCGGGGCTTTTCGCGTAGGTCGCTTTTTCTCAAACTTTGATGGCATTAGTGGGTGGGGTGTGAAAACCTCCGAATGCATGGTTCTCAGCTCCTGCTGTGGGCAGCAAGCCAATTTTTTTTCCAAAATGTTGACCTATAAAAGAGCTTACTCGGGTGTGAAAATTATCATTGTGCGCGCGCGCCCCGGACCGCAATTATGATATTTCCTGTTTTCCCATAGGGCCCAAGGCAAATGGGGATAGCGGTTGTACGCGCTTTCTAAGGCTCTGATCGCTTTTAGATTTTGCACGCGGATAGGGCCAACAGAGGCGCAGGTATTGCCATGCGCACCCGCCCGCAACAATGTTTCGATACCGAGTTATCGGGGTGTGGAAGTCCGCCGCCCCGAAGCTTTACGCGCTTCCATCTCGCGAACTACTATATTCATCATGCCCACACGGGCATCAGTTTGTAGTACGGGAGGCTGTCTACAAATGGTGAAAATTTCAAAGCGTTCCGTCGGGAAATTAAAAAGTTATGAGCATTAGAAGATCTTCCCATTAGGCCCCATTAGGCCACAGAAGCCGACCGGGCCTAAAACTTGCGCGGGTCACTTTCACGGACGGGCTCGAAACTGGTGCCAGAAGTTAGCCCCCGACCAGAGCTTCATTGTGAGGCATTGCGTAAAATTTTCCGTCCCCTGAGTGCCGAGCAATAGCCCCTGAAAGGGCTTTCGGCACAATTTTCACGCCCTTATTTGAGCCACTTGTAGCCGAAGGAATTTTGCGCAAATGACTGAGAGGTGCTCCTGGGCACTGCTCATCACTTTGCAATAGGTTCCGGGGCTTTTCGCGAAGGTCGCGTTTTCTCAAACTTTGATGGCATTAGTGGGTGGGGTGTGAAAACCTCCGAATGCATGGTTCTCAGCTCCTGCTGTGGGCAGCAAGCCAATTTTTTTTCCAAAATGTTGACCTATAAAAGAGCTTACTCGGGTGTGAAAATTATCATTGTGCGCGCGCGCCCCGGACCGCAATTATGATATTTCCTGTTTTCCCATAGGGCCCAAGGCAAATGGGGATAGCGGTTGTACGCGCTTTCTAAGGCTCTGATCGCTTTTAGATTTTGCACGCGGATAGGGCCAACAGAGGCGCAGGTATTGCCATGCGCACCCGCCCGCAACAATGTTTCGATACCGAGTTATCGGGGTGTGGAAGTCCGCCGCCCCGAAGCTTTACGCGCTTCCGTCTCGCGAACTACTATTTTCATCATGCCCACACGGGCATCAGTTTGTAGTACGGGAGGCCGTCTACAAATGGTGAAAATTTCAAAGCGTTCCGTCGGGAAATTAAAAAGTTATGAGCATTAGAAGATCTTCCCATTAGGCCCCATTAGGCCACAGAAGCCGACCGGGCCTAAAACTTGCGCGGGTCACTTTCACGGACGGGCTCGAAACTGGTGCCAGAAGTTAGCCCCCGACCAGAGCTTCATTGTGAGGCATTGCGTAAAATTTTCCGTCCCCCGAGTGCCGAGCAATAGCCCCTGAAAGGGCTTTCGGCACAATTTTCACGCCCTTATTTGAGCCACTTGTAGCCGAAGGAATTTTGCGCAAATGACTGAGAGGTGCTCCTGGGCACTGCTCATCACTTTGCAATAGGTTCCGGGGCTTTTCGCGAAGGTCACGTTTTCTCAAACTTTGATGGCATTAGTGGGTGGGGTGTGAAAACCTCCGAATGCATGGTTCTCAGCTCCTGCTGTGGGCAGCAAGCCAATTTTTTTTCCAAAATGTTGACCTATAAAAGAGCTTACTCGGGTGTGAAAATTATCATTGTGCGCGCGCGCCCCGGACCGCAATTATGATATTTCCTGTTTTCCCATAGGGCCCAAGGCAAATGGGGATAGCGGTTGTACGCGCTTTCTAAGGCTCTGATCGCTTTTAGATTTTGCACGCGGATAGGGCCAACAGAGGCGCAGGTATTGCCATGCGCACCCGCCCGCAACAATGTTTCGATACCGAGTTATCGGGGTGTGGAAGTCCGCCGCCCCGAAGCTTTACGCGCTTCCGTCTCGCGAACTACTATTTTCATCATGCCCACACGGGCATCAGTTTGTAGTACGGGAGGCCGTCTACAAATGGTGAAAATTTCAAAGCGTTCCGTCGGGAAATTAAAAAGTTATGAGCATTAGAAGATCTTCCCATTAGGCCCCATTAGGCCACAGAAGCCGACCGGGCCTAAAACTTGCGCGGGTCACTTTCACGGACGGGCTCGAAACTGGTGCCAGAAGTTAGCCCCCGACCAGAGCTTCATTGTGAGGCATTGCGTAAAATTTTCCGTCCCCCGAGTGCCGAGCAATAGCCCCTGAAAGGGCTTTCGGCACAATTTTCACGCCCTTATTTGAGCCACTTGTAGCCGAAGGAATTTTGCGCAAATGACTGAGAGGTGCTCCTGGGCACTGCTCATCACTTTGCAATAGGTTCCGGGGCTTTTCGCGAAGGTCGCGTTTTCTCAAACTTTGATGGCATTAGTGGGTGGGGTGTGAAAACCTCCGAATGCATGGTTCTCAGCTCCTGCTGTGGGCAGCAAGCCAATTTTTTTTCCAAAATGTTGACCTATAAAAGAGCTTACTCGGGTGTGAAAATTATCATTGTGCGCGCGCGCCCCGGACCGCAATTATGATATTTCCTGTTTTCCCATAGGGCCCAAGGCAAATGGGGATAGCGGTTGTACGCGCTTTCTAAGGCTCTGATCGCTTTTAGATTTTGCACGCGGATAGGGCCAACAGAGGCGCAGGTATTGCCATGCGCACCCGCCCGCAACAATGTTTCGATACCGAGTTATCGGGGTGTGGAAGTCCGCCGCCCCGAAGCTTTACGCGCTTCCGTCTCGCGAACTACTATTTTCATCATGCCCACACGGGCATCAGTTTGTAGTACGGGAGGCCGTCTACAAATGGTGAAAATTTCAAAGCCTTCCGTCGGGAAATTAAAAAGTTATGAGCATTAGAAGATCTTCCCATTAGGCCCCATTAGGCCACAGTAGCCGACCGGGCCTAAAACTTGCGCGGGTCACTTTCACGGGTGGGCTCGAAACTGGTGCCAGAAGTTAGCCCCCGACCAGTGCTTCATTGTGAGGCATTGCGTAAAATTTTCCGTCCCCCGAGTGCCGAGCAATAGCCCCTGAAAGGGCTTTCGGCACAATTTTCACGCCCTTATTTGAGCCACTTGTAGCCGAAGGAATTTTGCGCAAATGACTGAGAGGTGCTCCTGGGCACTGCTCATCACTTTGCAATAGGTTCCGGGGCTTTTCGCGAAGGTCGCGTTTTCTCAAACTTTGATGGCATTAGTGGGTGGGGTGTGAAAACCTCCGAATGCATGGTTCTCAGCTCCTGCTGTGGGCAGCAAGCCAATTTTTTTTCCAAAATGTTGACCTATAAAAGAGCTTACTCGGGTGTGAAAATTATCATTGTGCGCGCGCGCCCCGGACCTCAATTATGATATTTCCTGTTTTCCCATAGGGCCCAAGGCAAATGGGGATAGCGGTTGTACGCGCTTTCTAAGGCTCTGATCGCTTTTAGATTTTGCACGCGGATAGGGCCAACAGAGGCGCAGGTATTGCCATGCGCACCCGCCCGCAACAATGTTTCGATACCGAGTTATCGGGGTGTGGAAGTCCGCCGCCCCGAAGCTTTACGCGCTTCCGTCTCGCGAACTACTATTTTCATCATGCCCACACGGGCATCAGTTTGTAGTACGGGAGGCCGTCTACAAATGGTGAAAATTTCAAAGCGTTCCGTCGGGAAATTAAAAAGTTATGAGCATTAGAAGATCTTCCCATTAGGCCCCATTAGGCCACAGAAGCCGACCGGGCCTAAAACTTGCGCGGGTCACTTTCACGGACGGGCTTGAAACTGGTGCCAGAAGTTAGCCCCCGACCAGAGCTTCATTGTGAGGCATTGCGTAAAATTTTCCGTCCCCCGAGTGCCGAGCAATAGCCCCTGAAAGGGCTTTCGGCACAATTTTCACGCCCTTATTTGAGCCACTTGTAGCCGAAGGAATTTTGCGCAAATGACTGAGAGGTGCTCCTGGGCACTGCTCATCACTTTGCAATAGGTTCCGGGGCTTTTCGCGAAGGTCGCGTTTTCTCAAACTTTGATGGCATTAGTGGGTGGGGTGTGAAAACCTCCGAATGCATGGTTCTCAGCTCCTGCTGTGGGCAGCAAGCCAATTTTTTTTCCAAAATGTTGACCTATAAAAGAGCTTACTCGGGTGTGAAAATTATCATTGTGCGCGCGCGCCCCGGACCGCAATTATGATATTTCCTGTTTTCCCATAGGGCCCAAGGCAAATGGGGATAGCGGTTGTACGCGCTTTCTAAGGCTCTGATCGCTTTTAGATTTTGCACGCGGATAGGGCCAACAGAGGCGCAGGTATTGCCATGCGCACCCGCCCGCAACAATGTTTCGATACCGAGTTATCGGGGTGTGGAAGTCCGCCGCCCCGAAGCTTTACGCGCTTCCGTCTCGCGAACTACTATTTTCATCATGCCCACACGGGCATCAGTTTGTAGTACGGGAGGCCGTCTACAAATGGTGAAAATTTCAAAGCGTTCCGTCGGGAAATTAAAAAGTTATGAGCATTAGAAGATCTTCCCATTAGGCCCCATTAGGCCACAGAAGCCGACCGGGCCTAAAACTTGCGCGGGTCACTTTCACGGACGGGCTCGAAACTGGTGCCAGAAGTTAGCCCCCGACCAGAGCTTCATTGTGAGGCATTGCGTAAAATTTTCCGTCCCCCGAGTGCCGAGCAATAGCCCCTGAAAGGGCTTTCGGCACAATTTTCACGCCCTTATTTGAGCCACTTGTAGCCGAAGGAATTTTGCGCAAATGACTGAGAGGTGCTCCTGGGCACTGCTCATCACTTTGCAATAGGTTCCGGGGCTTTTCGCGAAGGTCGCGTTTTCTCAAACTTTGATGGCATTAGTGGGTGGGGTGTGAAAACCTCCGAATGCATGGTTCTCAGCTCCTGCTGTGGGCAGCAAGCCAATTTTTTTTCCAAAATGTTGACCTATAAAAGAGCTTACTCGGGTGTGAAAATTATCATTGTGCGCGCGCGCCCCGGACCGCAATTATGATATTTCCTGTTTTCCCATAGGGCCCAAGGCAAATGGGGATAGCGGTTGTACGCGCTTTCTAAGGCTCTGATCGCTTTTAGATTTTGCACGCGGATAGGGCCAACAGAGGCGCAGGTATTGCCATGCGCACCCGCCCGCAACAATGTTTCGATACCGAGTTATCGGGGTGTGGAAGTCCGCCGCCCCGAAGCTTTACGCGCTTCCGTCTCGCGAACTACTATTTTCATCATGCCCACACGGGCATCAGTTTGTAGTACGGGAGGCCGTCTACAAATGGTGAAAATTTCAAAGCGTTCCGTCGGGAAATTAAAAAGTTATGAGCATTAGAAGATCTTCCCATTAGGCCCCATTAGGCCACAGAAGCCGACCGGGCCTAAAACTTGCGCGGGTCACTTTCACGGACGGGCTCGAAACTGGTGCCAGAAGTTAGCCCCCGACCAGAGCTTCATTGTGAGGCATTGCGTAAAATTTTCCGTCCCCCGAGTGCCGAGCAATAGCCCCTGAAAGGGCTTTCGGCACAATTTTCACGCCCTTATTTGAGCCACTTGTAGCCGAAGGAATTTTGCGCAAATGACTGAGAGGTGCTCCTGGGCACTGCTCATCACTTTGCAATAGGTTCCGGGGCTTTTCGCGAAGGTCGCGTTTTCTCAAACTTTGATGGCATTAGTGGGTGGGGTGTGAAAACCTCCGAATGCATGGTTCTCAGCTCCTGCTGTGGGCAGCAAGCCAATTTTTTTTCCAAAATGTTGACCTATAAAAGAGCTTACTCGGGTGTGAAAATTATCATTGTGCGCGCGCGCCCCGGACCGCAATTATGATATTTCCTGTTTTCCCATAGGGCCCAAGGCAAATGGGGATAGCGGTTGTACGCGCTTTCTAAGGCTCTGATCGCTTTTAGATTTTGCACGCGGATAGGGCCAACAGAGGCGCAGGTATTGCCATGCGCACCCGCCCGCAACAATGTTTCGATACCGAGTTATCGGGGTGTGGAAGTCCGCCGCCCCGAAGCTTTACGCGCTTCCGTCTCGCGAACTACTATTTTCATCATGCCCACACGGGCATTAGTTTGTAGTACGGGAGGCCGTCTACAAATGGTGAAAATTTCAAAGCGTTCCGTCGGGAAATTAAAAAGTTATGAGCATTAGAAGATCTTCCCATTAGGCCCCATTAGGCCACAGAAGCCGACCGGGCCTAAAACTTGCGCGGGTCACTTTCACGGACGGGCTCGAAACTGGTGCCAGAAGTTAGCCCCCGACCAGAGCTTCATTGTGAGGCATTGCGTAAAATTTTCCGTCCCCCGAGTGCCGAGCAATAGCCCCTGAAAGGGCTTTCGGCACAATTTTCACGCCCTTATTTGAGCCACTTGTAGCCGAAGGAATTTTGCGCAAATGACTGAGAGGTGCTCCTGGGCACTGCTCATCACTTTGCAATAGGTTCCGGGGCTTTTCGCGAAGGTCGCGTTTTCTCAAACTTTGATGGCATTAGTGGGTGGGGTGTGAAAACCTCCGAATGCATGGTTCTCAGCTCCTGCTGTGGGCAGCAAGCCAATTTTTTTTCCAAAATGTTGACCTATAAAAGAGCTTACTCGGGTGTGAAAATTATCATTGTGCGCGCGCGCCCCGGACCGCAATTATGATATTTCCTGTTTTCCCATAGGGCCCAAGGCAAATGGGGATAGCGGTTGTACGCGCTTTCTAAGGCTCTGATCGCTTTTAGATTTTGCACGCGGATAGGGCCAACAGAGGCGCAGGTATTGCCATGCGCACCCGCCCGCAACAATGTTTCGATACCGAGTTATCGGGGTGTGGAAGTCCGCCGCCCCGAAGCTTTACGCGCTTCCGTCTCGCGAACTACTATTTTCATCATGCCCACACGGGCATCAGTTTGTAGTACGGGAGGCCGTCTACAAATGGTGAAAATTTCAAAGCGTTCCGTCGGGAAATTAAAAAGTTATGAGCATTAGAAGATCTTCCCATTAGGCCCCATTAGGCCACAGAAGCCGACCGGGCCTAAAACTTGCGCGGGTCACTTTCACGGACGGGCTCGAAACTGGTGCCAGAAGTTAGCCCCCGACCAGAGCTTCATTGTGAGGCATTGCGTAAAATTTTCCGTCCCCCGAGTGCCGAGCAATAGCCCCTGAAAGGGCTTTCGGCACAATTTTCACGCCCTTATTTGAGCCACTTGTAGCCGAAGGAATTTTGCGCAAATGACTGAGAGGTGCTCCTGGGCACTGCTCATCACTTTGCAATAGGTTCCGGGGCTTTTCGCGAAGGTCGCGTTTTCTCAAACTTTGATGGCATTAGTGGGTGGGGTGTGAAAACCTCCGAATGCATGGTTCTCAGCTCCTGCTGTGGGCAGCAAGCCAATTTTTTTTCCAAAATGTTGACCTATAAAAGAGCTTACTCGGGTGTGAAAATTATCATTGTGCGCGCGTGCCCCGGACCGCAATTATGATATTTCCTGTTTTCCCATAGGGCCCAAGGCAAATGGGGATAGCGGTTGTACGCGCTTTCTAAGGCTCTGATCGCTTTTAGATTTTGCACGCGGATAGGGCCAACAGAGGCGCAGGTATTGCCATGCGCACCCGCCCGCAACAATGTTTCGATACCGAGTTATCGGGGTGTGGAAGTCCGCCGCCCCGAAGCTTTACGCGCTTCCGTCTCGCGAACTACTATTTTCATCATGCCCACACGGGCATCAGTTTGTAGTACGGGAGGCCGTCTACAAATGGTGAAAATTTCAAAGCGTTCCGTCGGGAAATTAAAAAGTTATGAGCATTAGAAGATCTTCCCATTAGGCCCCATTAGGCCACAGAAGCCGACCGGGCCTAAAACTTGCGCGGGTCACTTTCACGGACGGGCTCGAAACTGGTGCCAGAAGTTAGCCCCCGACCAGAGCTTCATTGTGAGGCATTGCGTAAAATTTTCCGTCCCCCGAGTGCCGAGCAATAGCCCCTGAAAGGGCTTTCGGCACAATTTTCACGCCCTTATTTGAGCCACTTGTAGCCGAAGGAATTTTGCGCAAATGACTGAGAGGTGCTCCTGGGCACTGCTCATCACTTTGCAATAGGTTCCGGGGCTTTTCGCGAAGGTCGCGTTTTCTCAAACTTTGATGGCATTAGTGGGTGGGGTGTGAAAACCTCCGAATGCATGGTTCTCAGCTCCTGCTGTGGGCAGCAAGCCAATTTTTTTTCCAAAATGTTGACCTATAAAAGAGCTTACTCGGGTGTGAAAATTATCATTGTGCGCGCGCGCCCCGGACCGCAATTATGATATTTCCTGTTTTCCCATAGGGCCCAAGGCAAATGGGGATAGCGGTTGTACGCGCTTTCTAAGGCTCTGATCGCTTTTAGATTTTGCACGCGGATAGGGCCAACAGAGGCGCAGGTATTGCCATGCGCACCCGCCCGCAACAATGTTTCGATACCGAGTTATCGGGGTGTGGAAGTCCGCCGCCCCGAAGCTTTACGCGCTTCCGTCTCGCGAACTACTATTTTCATCATGCCCACACGGGCATCAGTTTGTAGTACGGGAGGCCGTCTACAAATGGTGAAAATTTCAAAGCGTTCCGTCGGGAAATTAAAAAGTTATGAGCATTAGAAGATCTTCCCATTAGGCCCCATTAGGCCACAGAAGCCGACCGGGCCTAAAACTTGCGCGGGTCACTTTCACGGACGGGCTCGAAACTGGTGCCAGAAGTTAGCCCCCGACCAGAGCTTCATTGTGAGGCATTGCGTAAAATTTTCCGTCCCCCGAGTGCCGAGCAATAGCCCCTGAAAGGGCTTTCGGCACAATTTTCACGCCCTTATTTGAGCCACTTGTAGCCGAAGGAATTTTGCGCAAATGACTGAGAGGTGCTCCTGGGCACTGCTCATCACTTTGCAATAGGTTCCGGGGCTTTTCGCGAAGGTCGCGTTTTCTCAAACTTTGATGGCATTAGTGGGTGGGGTGTGAAAACCTCCGAATGCATGGTTCTCAGCTCCTGCTGTGGGCAGCAAGCCAATTTTTTTTCCAAAATGTTGACCTATAAAAGAGCTTACTCGGGTGTGAAAATTATCATTGTGCGCGCGCGCCCCGGACCGCAATTATGATATTTCCTGTTTTCCCATAGGGCCCAAGGCAAATGGGGATAGCGGTTGTACGCGCTTTCTAAGGCTCTGATCGCTTTTAGATTTTGCACGCGGATAGGGCCAACAGAGGCGCAGGTATTGCCATGCGCACCCGCCCGCAACAATGTTTCGATACCGAGTTATCGGGGTGTGGAAGTCCGCCGCCCCGAAGCTTTACGCGCTTCCGTCTCGCGAACTACTATTTTCATCATGCCCACACGGGCATTAGTTTGTAGTACGGGAGGCCGTCTACAAATGGTGAAAATTTCAAAGCGTTCCGTCGGGAAATTAAAAAGTTATGAGCATTAGAAGATCTTCCCATTAGGCCCCATTAGGCCACAGAAGCCGACCGGGCCTAAAACTTGCGCGGGTCACTTTCACGGACGGGCTCGAAACTGGTGCCAGAAGTTAGCCCCCGACCAGAGCTTCATTGTGAGGCATTGCGTAAAATTTTCCGTCCCCCGAGTGCCGAGCAATAGCCCCTGAAAGGGCTTTCGGCACAATTTTCACGCCCTTATTTGAGCCACTTGTAGCCGAAGGAATTTTGCGCAAATGACTGAGAGGTGCTCCTGGGCACTGCTCATCACTTTGCAATAGGTTCCGGGGCTTTTCGCGAAGGTCGCGTTTTCTCAAACTTTGATGGCATTAGTGGGTGGGGTGTGAAAACCTCCGAATGCATGGTTCTCAGCTCCTGCTGTGGGCAGCAAGCCAATTTTTTTTCCAAAATGTTGACCTATAAAAGAGCTTACTCGGGTGTGAAAATTATCATTGTGCGAGCGCGCCCCGGACCGCAATTATGATATTTCCTGTTTTCCCATAGGGCCCAAGGCAAATGGGGATAGCGGTTGTACGCGCTTTCTAAGGCTCTGATCGCTTTTAGATTTTGCACGCGGATAGGGCCAACAGAGGCGCAGGTATTGCCATGCGCACCCGCCCGCAACAATGTTTCGATACCGAGTTATCGGGGTGTGGAAGTCCGCCGCCCCGAAGCTTTACGCGCTTCCGTCTCGCGAACTACTATTTTCATCATGCCCACACGGGCATCAGTTTGTAGTACGGGAGGCCGTCTACAAATGGTGAAAATTTCAAAGCGTTCCGTCGGGAAATTAAAAAGTTATGAGCATTAGAAGATCTTCCCATTAGGCCCCATTAGGCCACAGAAGCCGACCGGGCCTAAAACTTGCGCGGGTCACTTTCACGGACGGGCTCGAAACTGGTGCCAGAAGTTAGCCCCCGACCAGAGCTTCATTGTGAGGCATTGCGTAAAATTTTCCGTCCCCCGAGTGCCGAGCAATAGCCCCTGAAAGGGCTTTCGGCACAATTTTCACGCCCTTATTTGAGCCACTTGTAGCCGAAGGAATTTTGCGCAAATGACTGAGAGGTGCTCCTGGGCACTGCTCATCACTTTGCAATAGGTTCCGGGGCTTTTCGCGAAGGTCGCGTTTTCTCAAACTTTGATGGCATTAGTGGGTGGGGTGTGAAAACCTCCGAATGCATGGTTCTCAGCTCCTGCTGTGGGCAGCAAGCCAATTTTTTTTCCAAAATGTTGACCTATAAAAGAGCTTACTCGGGTGTGAAAATTATCATTGTGCGCGCGCGCCCCGGACCGCAATTATGATATTTCCTGTTTTCCCATAGGGCCCAAGGCAAATGGGGATAGCGGTTGTACGCGCTTTCTAAGGCTCTGATCGCTTTTAGATTTTGCACGCGGATAGGGCCAACAGAGGCGAAGGTATTGCCATGAGCACCCGCCCGCAACAATGTTTCGATACCGAGTTATCGGGGTGTGGAAGTCCGCCGCCCCGAAGCTTTATGCGCTTCCGTCTCGCGAACTACTATTTTCATCATGCCCACACGGGCATCAGTTTGTAGTACGGGAGGCCGTCTACAAATGGTGAAAATTTCAAAGCGTTCCGTCGGGAAATTAAAAAGTTATGAGCATTAGAAGATCTTCCCATTAGGCCCCATTAGGCCACAGAAGCCGACCGGGCCTAAAACTTGCGCGGGTCACTTTCACGGACGGGCTCGAAACTGGTGCCAGAAGTTAGCCCCCGACCAGAGCTTCATTGTGAGGCATTGCGTAAAATTTTCCGTCCCCCGAGTGCCGAGCAATAGCCCCTGAAAGGGCTTTCGGCACAATTTTCACGCCCTTATTTGAGCCACTTGTAGCCGAAGGAATTTTGCGCAAATGACTGAGAGGTGCTCCTGGGCACTGCTCATCACTTTGCAATAGGTTCCGGGGCTTTTCGCGAAGGTCGCGTTTTCTCAAACTTTGATGGCATTAGTGGGTGGGGTGTGAAAACCTCCGAATGCATGGTTCTCAGCTCCTGCTGTGGGCAGCAAGCCAATTTTTTTTCCAAAATGTTGACCTATAAAAGAGCTTACTCGGGTGTGAAAATTATCATTGTGCGCGCGCGCCCCGGACCGCAATTATGATATTTCCTGTTTTCCCATAGGGCCCAAGGCAAATGGGGATAGCGGTTGTACGCGCTTTCTAAGGCTCTGATCGCTTTTAGATTTTGCACGCGGATAGGGCCAACAGAGGCGCAGGTATTGCCATGCGCACCCGCCCGCAACAATGTTTCGATACCGAGTTATCGGGGTGTGGAAGTCCGCCGCCCCGAAGCTTTACGCGCTTCCGTCTCGCGAACTACTATTTTCATCATGCCCACACGGGCATCAGTTTGTAGTACGGGAGGCCGTCTACAAATGGTGAAAATTTCAAAGCGTTCCGTCGGGAAATTAAAAAGTTATGAGCATTAGAAGATCTTCCCATTAGGCCCCATTAGGCCACAGAAGCCGACCGGGCCTAAAACTTGCGCGGGTCACTTTCACGGACGGGCTCGAAACTGGTGCCAGAAGTTAGCCCCCGACCAGAGCTTCATTGTGAGGCATTGCGTAAAATTTTCCGTCCCCCGAGTGCCGAGCAATAGCCCCTGAAAGGGCTTTCGGCACAATTTTCACGCCCTTATTTGAGCCACTTGTAGCCGAAGGAATTTTGCGCAAATGACTGAGAGGTGCTCCTGGGCACTGCTCATCACTTTGCAATAGGTTCCGGGGCTTTTCGCGAAGGTCGCGTTTTCTCAAACTTTGATGGCATTAGTGGGTGGGGTGTGAAAACCTCCGAATGCATGGTTCTCAGCTCCTGCTGTGGGCAGCAAGCCAATTTTTTTTCCAAAATGTTGACCTATAAAAGAGCTTACTCGGGTGTGAAAATTATCATTGTGCGCGCGCGCCCCGGACCGCAATTATGATATTTCCTGTTTTCCCATAGGGCCCAAGGCAAATGGGGATAGCGGTTGTACGCGCTTTCTAAGGCTCTGATCGCTTTTAGATTTTGCACGCGGATAGGGCCAACAGAGGCGCAGGTATTGCCATGCGCACCCGCCCGCAACAATGTTTCGATACCGAGTTATCGGGGTGTGGAAGTCCGCCGCCCCGAAGCTTTACGCGCTTCCGTCTCGCGAACTACTATTTTCATCATGCCCACACGGGCATCAGTTTGTAGTACGGGAGGCCGTCTACAAATGGTGAAAATTTCAAAGCGTTCCGTCGGGAAATTAAAAAGTTATGAGCATTAGAAGATCTTCCCATTAGGCCCCATTAGGCCACAGAAGCCGACCGGGCCTAAAACTTGCGCGGGTCACTTTCACGGACGGGCTCGAAACTGGTGCCAGAAGTTAGCCCCCGACCAGAGCTTCATTGTGAGGCATTGCGTAAAATTTTCCGTCCCCCGAGTGCCGAGCAATAGCCCCTGAAAGGGCTTTCGGCACAATTTTCACGCCCTTATTTGAGCCACTTGTAGCCGAAGGAATTTTGCGCAAATGACTGAGAGGTGCTCCTGGGCACTGCTCATCACTTTGCAATAGGTTCCGGGGCTTTTCGCGAAGGTCGCGTTTTCTCAAACTTTGATGGCATTAGTGGGTGGGGTGTGAAAACCTCCGAATGCATGGTTCTCAGCTCCTGCTGTGGGCAGCAAGCCAATTTTTTTTCCAAAATGTTGACCTATAAAAGAGCTTACTCGGGTGTGAAAATTATCATTGTGCGCGCGCGCCCCGGACCGCAATTATGATATTTCCTGTTTTCCCATAGGGCCCAAGGCAAATGGGGATAGCGGTTGTACGCGCTTTCTAAGGCTCTGATCGCTTTTAGATTTTGCACGCGGATAGGGCCAACAGAGGCGCAGGTATTGCCATGCGCACCCGCCCGCAACAATGTTTCGATACCGAGTTATCGGGGTGTGGAAGTCCGCCGCCCCGAAGCTTTACGCGCTTCCGTCTCGCGAACTACTATTTTCATCATGCCCACACGGGCATCAGTTTGTAGTACGGGAGGCCGTCTACAAATGGTGAAAATTTCAAAGCGTTCCGTCGGGAAATTAAAAAGTTATGAGCATTAGAAGATCTTCCCATTAGGCCCCATTAGGCCACAGAAGCCGACCGGGCCTAAAACTTGCGCGGGTCACTTTCACGGACGGGCTCGAAACTGGTGCCAGAAGTTAGCCCCCGACCAGAGCTTCATTGTGAGGCATTGCGTAAAATTTTCCGTCCCCCGAGTGCCGAGCAATAGCCCCTGAAAGGGCTTTCGGCACAATTTTCACGCCCTTATTTGAGCCACTTGTAGCCGAAGGAATTTTGCGCAAATGACTGAGAGGTGCTCCTGGGCACTGCTCATCACTTTGCAATAGGTTCCGGGGCTTTTCGCGAAGGTCGCGTTTTCTCAAACTTTGATGGCATTAGTGGGTGGGGTGTGAAAACCTCCGAATGCATGGTTCTCAGCTCCTGCTGTGGGCAGCAAGCCAATTTTTTTTCCAAAATGTTGACCTATAAAAGAGCTTACTCGGGTGTGAAAATTATCATTGTGCGCGCGCGCCCCGGACCGCAATTATGATATTTCCTGTTTTCCCATAGGGCCCAAGGCAAATGGGGATAGCGGTTGTACGCGCTTTCTAAGGCTCTGATCGCTTTTAGATTTTGCACGCGGATAGGGCCAACAGAGGCGCAGGTATTGCCATGCGCACCCGCCCGCAACAATGTTTCGATACCGAGTTATCGGGGTGTGGAAGTCCGCCGCCCCGAAGCTTTACGCGCTTCCGTCTCGCGAACTACTATTTTCATCATGCCCACACGGGCATCAGTTTGTAGTACGGGAGGCCGTCTACAAATGGTGAAAATTTCAAAGCGTTCCGTCGGGAAATTAAAAAGTTATGAGCATTAGAAGATCTTCCCATTAGGCCCCATTAGGCCACAGAAGCCGACCGGGCCTAAAACTTGCGCGGGTCACTTTCACGGACGGGCTCGAAACTGGTGCCAGAAGTTAGCCCCCGACCAGAGCTTCATTGTGAGGCATTGCGTAAAATTTTCCGTCCCCCGAGTGCCGAGCAATAGCCCCTGAAATGGCTTTCGGCACAATTTTCACGCCCTTATTTGAGCCACTTGTAGCCGAAGGAATTTTGCGCAAATGACTGAGAGGTGCTCCTGGGCACTGCTCATCACTTTGCAATAGGTTCCGGGGCTTTTCGCGAAGGTCGCGTTTTCTCAAACTTTGATGGCATTAGTGGGTGGGGTGTGAAAACCTCCGAATGCATGGTTCTCAGCTCCTGCTGTGGGCAGCAAGCCAATTTTTTTTCCAAAATGTTGACCTATAAAAGAGCTTACTCGGGTGTGAAAATTATCATTGTGCGCGCGCGCCCCGGACCGCAATTATGATATTTCCTGTTTTCCCATAGGGCCCAAGGCAAATGGGGATAGCGGTTGTACGCGCTTTCTAAGGCTCTGATCGCTTTTAGATTTTGCACGCGGATAGGGCCAACAGAGGCGCAGGTATTGCCATGCGCACCCGCCCGCAACAATGTTTCGATACCGAGTTATCGGGGTGTGGAAGTCCGCCGCCCCGAAGCTTTACGCGCTTCCGTCTCGCGAACTACTATTTTCATCATGCCCACACGGGCATCAGTTTGTAGTACGGGAGGCCGTCTACAAATGGTGAAAATTTCAAAGCGTTCCGTCGGGAAATTAAAAAGTTATGAGCATTAGAAGATCTTCCCATTAGGCCCCATTAGGCCACAGAAGCCGACCGGGCCTAAAACTTGCGCGGGTCACTTTCACGGACGGGCTCGAAACTGGTGCCAGAAGTTAGCCCCCGACCAGAGCTTCATTGTGAGGCATTGCGTAAAATTTTCCGTCCCCCGAGTGCCGAGCAATAGCCCCTGAAAGGGCTTTCGGCACAATTTTCACGCCCTTATTTGAGCCACTTGTAGCCGAAGGAATTTTGCGCAAATGACTGAGAGGTGCTCCTGGGCACTGCTCATCACTTTGCAATAGGTTCCGGGGCTTTTCGCGAAGGTCGCGTTTTCTCAAACTTTGATGGCATTAGTGGGTGGGGTGTGAAAACCTCCGAATGCATGGTTCTCAGCTCCTGCTGTGGGCAGCAAGCCAATTTTTTTTCCAAAATGTTGACCTATAAAAGAGCTTACTCGGGTGTGAAAATTATCATTGTGCGCGCGCGCCCCGGACCGCAATTATGATATTTCCTGTTTTCCCATAGGGCCCAAGGCAAATGGGGATAGCGGTTGTACGCGCTTTCTAAGGCTCTGATCGCTTTTAGATTTTGCACGCGGATAGGGCCAACAGAGGCGCAGGTATTGCCATGCGCACCCGCCCGCAACAATGTTTCGATACCGAGTTATCGGGGTGTGGAAGTCCGCCGCCCCGAAGCTTTACGCGCTTCCGTCTCGCGAACTACTATTTTCATCATGCCCACACGGGCATCAGTTTGTAGTACGGGAGGCCGTCTACAAATGGTGAAAATTTCAAAGCGTTCCGTCGGGAAATTAAAAAGTTATGAGCATTAGAAGATCTTCCCATTAGGCCCCATTAGGCCACAGAAGCCGACCGGGCCTAAAACTTGCGCGGGTCACTTTCACGGACGGGCTCGAAACTGGTGCCAGAAGTTAGCCCCCGACCAGAGCTTCATTGTGAGGCATTGCGTAAAATTTTCCGTCCCCCGAGTGCCGAGCAATAGCCCCTGAAAGGGCTTTCGGCACAATTTTCACGCCCTTATTTGAGCCACTTGTAGCCGAAGGAATTTTGCGCAAATGACTGAGAGGTGCTCCTGGGCACTGCTCATCACTTTGCAATAGGTTCCGGGGCTTTTCGCGAAGGTCGCGTTTTCTCAAACTTTGATGGCATTAGTGGGTGGGGTGTGAAAACCTCCGAATGCATGGTTCTCAGCTCCTGCTGTGGGCAGCAAGCCAATTTTTTTTCCAAAATGTTGACCTATAAAAGAGCTTACTCGGGTGTGAAAATTATCATTGTGCGCGCGCGCCCTGGACCGCAATTATGATATTTCCTGTTTTCCCATAGGGCCCAAGGCAAATGGGGATAGCGGTTGTACGCGCTTTCTAAGGCTCTGATCGCTTTTAGATTTTGCACGCAGATAGGGCCAACAGAGGCGCAGGTATTGCCATGCGCACCCGCCCGCAACAATGTTTCGATACCGAGTTATCGGGGTGTGGAAGTCCGCCGCCCCGAAGCTTTACGCGCTTCCCTCTCGCGAACTACTATTTTCATCATGCCCACACGGGCATCAGTTTGTAGTACGGGAGGCCGTCTACAAATGGTGAAAATTTCAAAGCGTTCCGTCGGGAAATTAAAAAGTTATGAGCATTAGAAGATCTTCCCATTAGGCCCCATTAGGCCACAGAAGCCGACCGGGCCTAAAACTTGCGCGGGTCACTTTCACGGACGGGCTCGAAACTGGTGCCAGAAGTTAGCCCCCGACCAGAGCTTCATTGTGAGGCATTGCGTAAAATTTTCCGTCCCCCGAGTGCCGAGCAATAGCCCCTGAAAGGGCTTTCGGCACAATTTTCATGCCCTTATTTGAGCCACTTGTAGCCGAAGGAATTTTGCGCAAATGACTGAGAGGTGCTCCTGGGCACTGCTCATCACTTTGCAATAGGTTCCGGGGCTTTTCGCGAAGGTCGCGTTTTCTCAAACTTTGATGGCATTAGTGGGTGGGGTGTGAAAACCTCCGAATGCATGGTTCTCAGCTCCTGCTGTGGGCAGCAAGCCAATTTTTTTTCCAAAATGTTGACCTATAAAAGAGCTTACTCGGGTGTGAAAATTATCATTGTGCGCGCGCGCCCCGGGCCGCAATTATGATATTTCCTGTTTTCCCATAGGGCCCAAGGCAAATGGGGATAGCGGTTGTACGCGCTTTCTAAGGCTCTGATCGCTTTTAGATTTTGCACGCGGATAGGGCCAACAGAGGCGCAGGTATTGCCATGCGCACCCGCCCGCAACAATGTTTCGATACCGAGTTATCGGGGTGTGGAAGTCCGCCGCCCCGAAGCTTTACGCGCTTCCGTCTCGCGAACTACTATTTTCATCATGCCCACACGGGCATCAGTTTGTAGTACGGGAGGCCGTCTACAAATGGTGAAAATTTCAAAGCGTTCCGTCGGGAAATTAAAAAGTTATGAGCATTAGAAGATCTTCCCATTAGGCCCCATTAGGCCACAGAAGCCGACCGGGCCTAAAACTTGCGCGGGTCACTTTCACGGACGGGCTCGAAACTGGTGCCAGAAGTTAGCCCCCGACCAGAGCTTCATTGTGAGGCATTGCGTAAAATTTTCCGTCCCCCGAGTGCCGAGCAATAGCCCCTGAAAGGGCTTTCGGCACAATTTTCACGCCCTTATTTGAGCCACTTGTAGCCGAAGGAATTTTGCGCAAATGACTGAGAGGTGCTCCTGGGCACTGCTCATCACTTTGCAATAGGTTCCGGGGCTTTTCGCGAAGGTCGCGTTTTCTCAAACTTTGATGGCATTAGTGGGTGGGGTGTGAAAACCTCCGAATGCATGGTTCTCAGCTCCTGCTGTGGGCAGCAAGCCAATTTTTTTTCCAAAATGTTGACCTATAAAAGAGCTTACTCGGGTGTGAAAATTATCATTGTGCGCGCGCGCCCCGGACCGCAATTATGATATTTCCTGTTTTCCCATAGGGCCCAAGGCAAATGGGGATAGCGGTTGTACGCGCTTTCTAAGGCTCTGATCGCTTTTAGATTTTGCACGCGGATAGGGCCAACAGAGGCGCAGGTATTGCCATGCGCACCCGCCCGCAACAATGTTTCGATACCGAGTTATCGGGGTGTGGAAGTCCGCCGCCCCGAAGCTTTACGCGCTTCTGTCTCGCGAACTACTATTTTCATCATGCCCACACGGGCATCAGTTTGTAGTACGGGAGGCCGTCTACAAATGGTGAAAATTTCAAAGCGTTCCGTCGGGAAATTAAAAAGTTATGAGCATTAGAAGATCTTCCCATTAGGCCCCATTAGGCCACAGAAGCCGACCGGGCCTAAAACTTGCGCGGGTCACTTTCACGGACGGGCTCGAAACTGGTGCCAGAAGTTAGCCCCCGACCAGAGCTTCATTGTGAGGCATTGCGTAAAATTTTCCGTCCCCCGAGTGCCGAGCAATAGCCCCTGAAAGGGCTTTCGGCACAATTTTCACGCCCTTATTTGAGCCACTTGTAGCCGAAGGAATTTTGCGCAAATGACTGAGAGGTGCTCCTGGGCACTGCTCATCACTTTGCAATAGGTTCCGGGGCTTTTCGCGAAGGTCGCGTTTTCTCAAACTTTGATGGCATTAGTGGGTGGGGTGTGAAAACCTCCGAATGCATGGTTCTCAGCTCCTGCTGTGGGCAGCAAGCCAATTTTTTTTCCAAAATGTTGACCTATAAAAGAGCTTACTCGGGTGTGAAAATTATCATTGTGCGCGCGCGCCCCGGACCGCAATTATGATATTTCCTGTTTTCCCATAGGGCCCAAGGCAAATGGGGATAGCGGTTGTACGCGCTTTCTAAGGCTCTGATCGCTTTTAGATTTTGCACGCGGATAGGGCCAACAGAGGCGAAGGTATTGCCATGAGCACCCGCCCGCAACAATGTTTCGATACCGAGTTATCGGGGTGTGGAAGTCCGCCGCCCCGAAGCTTTACGCGCTTCCGTCTCGCGAACTACTATTTTCATCATGCCCACACGGGCATCAGTTTGTAGTACGGGAGGCCGTCTACAAATGGTGAAAATTTCAAAGCGTTCCGTCGGGAAATTAAAAAGTTATGAGCATTAGAAGATCTTCCCATTAGGCCCCATTAGGCCACAGAAGCCGACCGGGCCTAAAACTTGCGCGGGTCACTTTCACGGACGGGCTCGAAACTGGTGCCAGAAGTTAGCCCCCGACCAGAGCTTCATTGTGAGGCATTGCGTAAAATTTTCCGTCCCCCGAGTGCCGAGCAATAGCCCCTGAAAGGGCTTTCGGCACAATTTTCACGCCCTTATTTGAGCCACTTGTAGCCGAAGGAATTTTGCGCAAATGACTGAGAGGTGCTCCTGGGCACTGCTCATCACTTTGCAATAGGTTCCGGGGCTTTTCGCGAAGGTCGCGTTTTCTCAAACTTTGATGGCATTAGTGGGTGGGGTGTGAAAACCTCCGAATGCATGGTTCTCAGCTCCTGCTGTGGGCAGCAAGCCAATTTTTTTTCCAAAATGTTGACCTATAAAAGAGCTTACTCGGGTGTGAAAATTATCATTGTGCGCGCGCGCCCCGGACCGCAATTATGATATTTCCTGTTTTCCCATAGGGCCCAAGGCAAATGGGGATAGCGGTTGTACGCGCTTTCTAAGGCTCTGATCGCTTTTAGATTTTGCACGCGGATAGGGCCAACAGAGGCGCAGGTATTGCCATGCGCACCCGCCCGCAACAATGTTTCGATACCGAGTTATCGGGGTGTGGAAGTCCGCCGCCCCGAAGCTTTACGCGCTTCCGTCTCGCGAACTACTATTTTCATCATGCCCACACGGGCATCAGTTTGTAGTACGGGAGGCCGTCTACAAATGGTGAAAATTTCAAAGCGTTCCGTCGGGAAATTAAAAAGTTATGAGCATTAGAAGATCTTCCCATTAGGCCCCATTAGGCCACAGAAGCCGACCGGGCCTAAAACTTGCGCGGGTCACTTTCACGGACGGGCTCGAAACTGGTGCCAGAAGTTAGCCCCCGACCAGAGCTTCATTGTGAGGCATTGCGTAAAATTTTCCGTCCCCCGAGTGCCGAGCAATAGCCCCTGAAAGGGCTTTCGGCACAATTTTCACGCCCTTATTTGAGCCACTTGTAGCCGAAGGAATTTTGCGCAAATGACTGAGAGGTGCTCCTGGGCACTGCTCATCACTTTGCAATAGGTTCCGGGGCTTTTCGCGAAGGTCGCGTTTTCTCAAACTTTGATGGCATTAGTGGGTGGGGTGTGAAAACCTCCGAATGCATGGTTCTCAGCTCCTGCTGTGGGCAGCAAGCCAATTTTTTTTCCAAAATGTTGACCTATAAAAGAGCTTACTCGGGTGTGAAAATTATCATTGTGCGCGCGCGCCCCGGACCGCAATTATGATATTTCCTGTTTTCCCATAGGGCCCAAGGCAAATGGGGATAGCGGTTGTACGCGCTTTCTAAGGCTCTGATCGCTTTTAGATTTTGCACGCGGATAGGGCCAACAGAGGCGCAGGTATTGCCATGCGCACCCGCCCGCAACAATGTTTCGATACCGAGTTATCGGGGTGTGGAAGTCCGCCGCCCCGAAGCTTTACGCGCTTCCGTCTCGCGAACTACTATTTTCATCATGCCCACACGGGCATCAGTTTGTAGTACGGGAGGCCGTCTACAAATGGTGAAAATTTCAAAGCGTTCCGTCGGGAAATTAAAAAGTTATGAGCATTAGAAGATCTTCCCATTAGGCCCCATTAGGCCACAGAAGCCGACCGGGCCTAAAACTTGCGCGGGTCACTTTCACGGACGGGCTCGAAACTGGTGCCAGAAGTTAGCCCCCGACCAGAGCTTCATTGTGAGGCATTGCGTAAAATTTTCCGTCCCCCGAGTGCCGAGCAATAGCCCCTGAAAGGGCTTTCGGCACAATTTTCACGCCCTTATTTGAGCCACTTGTAGCCGAAGGAATTTTGCGCAAATGACTGAGAGGTGCTCCTGGGCACTGCTCATCACTTTGCAATAGGTTCCGGGGCTTTTCGCGAAGGTCGCGTTTTCTCAAACTTTGATGGCATTAGTGGGTGGGGTGTGAAAACCTCCGAATGCATGGTTCTCAGCTCCTGCTGTGGGCAGCAAGCCAATTTTTTTTCCAAAATGTTGACCTATAAAAGAGCTTACTCGGGTGTGAAAATTATCATTGTGCGCGCGCGCCCCGGACCGCAATTATGATATTTCCTGTTTTCCCATAGGGCCCAAGGCAAATGGGGATAGCGGTTGTACGCGCTTTCTAAGGCTCTGATCGCTTTTAGATTTTGCACGCGGATAGGGCCAACAGAGGCGCAGGTATTGCCATGCGCACCCGCCCGCAACAATGTTTCGATACCGAGTTATCGGGGTGTGGAAGTCCGCCGCCCCGAAGCTTTACGCGCTTCCGTCTCGCGAACTACTATTTTCATCATGCCCACACGGGCATCAGTTTGTAGTACGGGAGGCCGTCTACAAATGGTGAAATTTCAAAGCGTTCCGTCGGGAAATTAAAAAGTTATGAGCATTAGAAGATCTTCCCATTAGGCCCCATTAGGCCACAGAAGCCGACCGGGCCTAAAACTTGCGCGGGTCACTTTCACGGACGGGCTCGAAACTGGTGCCAGAAGTTAGCCCCCGACCAGAGCTTCATTGTGAGGCATTGCGTAAAATTTTCCGTCCCCCGAGTGCCGAGCAATAGCCCCTGAAAGGGCTTTCGGCACAATTTTCACGCCCTTATTTGAGCCACTTGTAGCCGAAGGAATTTTGCGCAAATGACTGAGAGGTGCTCCTGGGCACTGCTCATCACTTTGCAATAGGTTCCGGGGCTTTTCGCGAAGGTCGCGTTTTCTCAAACTTTGATGGCATTAGTGGGTGGGGTGTGAAAACCTCCGAATGCATGGTTCTCAGCTCCTGCTGTGGGCAGCAAGCCAATTTTTTTTCCAAAATGTTGACCTATAAAAGAGCTTACTCGGGTGTGAAAATTATCATTGTGCGCACGCGCCCCGGACCGCAATTATGATATTTCCTGTTTTCCCATAGGGCCCAAGGCAAATGGGGATAGCGGTTGTACGCGCTTTCTAAGGCTCTGATCGCTTTTAGATTTTGCACGCGGATAGGGCCAACAGAGGCGCAGGTATTGCCATGCGCACCCGCCCGCAACAATGTTTCGATACCGAGTTATCGGGGTGTGGAAGTCCGCCGCCCCGAAGCTTTACGCGCTTCCGTCTCGCGAACTACTATTTTCATCATGCCCACACGGGCATCAGTTTGTAGTACGGGAGGCCGTCTACAAATGGTGAAAATTTCAAAGCGTTCCGTCGGGAAATTAAAAAGTTATGAGCATTAGAAGATCTTCCCATTAGGCCCCATTAGGCCACAGAAGCCGACCGGGCCTAAAACTTGCGCGGGTCACTTTCACGGACGGGCTCAAAACTGGTGCCAGAAGTTAGCCCCCGACCAGAGCTTCATTGTGAGGCATTGCGTAAAATTTTCCGTCCCCCGAGTGCCGAGCAATAGCCCCTGAAAGGGCTTTCGGCACAATTTTCACGCCCTTATTTGAGCCACTTGTAGCCGAAGGAATTTTGCGCAAATGACTGAGAGGTGCTCCTGGGCACTGCTCATCACTTTGCAATAGGTTCCGGGGCTTTTCGCGAAGGTCGCGTTTTCTAAAACTTTGATGGCATTAGTGGGTGGGGTGTGAAAACCTCCGAATGCATGGTTCTCAGCTCCTGCTGTGGGCAGCAAGCCAATTTTTTTTCCAAAATGTTGACCTATAAAAGAGCTTACTCGGGTGTGAAAATTATCATTGTGCGCGCGCGCCCCGGACCGCAATTATGATATTTCCTGTTTTCCCATAGGGCCCAAGGCAAATGGGGATAGCGGTTGTACGCGCTTTCTAAGGCTCTGATCGCTTTTAGATTTTGCACGCGGATAGGGCCAACAGAGGCGCAGGTATTGCCATGCGCACCCGCCCGCAACAATGTTTCGATACCGAGTTATCGGGGTGTGGAAGTCCGCCGCCCCGAAGCTTTACGCGCTTCCGTCTCGCGAACTACTATTTTCATCATGCCCACACGGGCATCAGTTTGTAGTACGGGAGGCCGTCTACAAATGGTGAAAATTTCAAAGCGTTCCGTCGGGAAATTAAAAAGTTATGAGCATTAGAAGATCTTCCCATTAGGCCCCATTAGGCCACAGAAGCCGACCGGGCCTAAAACTTGCGCGGGTCACTTTCACGGACGGGCTCGAAACTGGTGCCAGAAGTTAGCCCCCGACCAGAGCTTCATTGTGAGGCATTGCGTAAAATTTTCCGTCCCCCGAGTGCCGAGCAATAGCCCCTGAAAGGGCTTTCGGCACAATTTTCACGCCCTTATTTGAGCCACTTGTAGCCGAAGGAATTTTGCGCAAATGACTGAGAGGTGCTCCTGGGCACTGCTCATCACTTTGCAATAGGTTCCGGGGCTTTTCGCGAAGGTCGCGTTTTCTCAAACTTTGATGGCATTAGTGGGTGGGGTGTGAAAACCTCCGAATGCATGGTTCTCAGCTCCTGCTGTGGGCAGCAAGCCAATTTTTTTTCCAAAATGTTGACCTGTAAAAGAGCTTACTCGGGTGTGAAAATTATCATTGTGCGCGCGCGCCCCGGACCGCAATTATGATATTTCTTGTTTTCCCATAGGGCCCAAGGCAAATGGGGATAGCGGTTGTACGCGCTTTCTAAGGCTCTGATCGCTTTTAGATTTTGCACGCGGATAGGGCCAACAGAGGCGCAGGTATTGCCATGCGCACCCGCCCGCAACAATGTTTCGATACCGAGTTATCGGGGTGTGGAAGTCCGCCGCCCCGAAGCTTTACGCGCTTCCGTCTCGCGAACTACTATTTTCATCATGCCCACACGGGCATCAGTTTGTAGTACGGGAGGCCGTCTACAAATGGTGAAAATTTCAAAGCGTTCCGTCGGGAAATTAAAAAGTTATGAGCATTAGAAGATCTTCCCATTAGGCCCCATTAGGCCACAGAAGCCGACCGGGCCTAAAACTTGCGCGGGTCACTTTCACGGACGGGCTCGAAACTGGTGCCAGAAGTTAGCCCCCGACCAGAGCTTCATTGTGAGGCATTGCGTAAAATTTTCCGTCCCCCGAGTGCCGAGCAATAGCCCCTGAAAGGGCTTTCGGCACAATTTTCACGCCCTTATTTGAGCCACTTGTAGCCGAAGGAATTTTGCTCAAATGACTGAGAGGTGCTCCTGGGCACTGCTCATCACTTTGCAATAGGTTCCGGGGCTTTTCGCGAAGGTCGCGTTTTCTCAAACTTTGATGGCATTAGTGGGTGGGGTGTGAAAACCTCCGAATGCATGGTTCTCAGCTCCTGCTGTGGGCAGCAAGCCAATTTTTTTTCCAAAATGTTGACCTATAAAAGAGCTTACTCGGGTGTGAAAATTATCATTGTGCGCGCGCGCCCCGGACCGCAATTATGATATTTCCTGTTTTCCCATAGGGCCCAAGGCAAATGGGGATAGCAGTTGTACGCGCTTTCTAAGGCTCTGATCGCTTTTAGATTTTGCACGCGGATAGGGCCAACAGAGGCGCAGGTATTGCCATGCGCACCCGCCCGCAACAATGTTTCGATACCGAGTTATCGGGGTGTGGAAGTCCGCCGCCCCGAAGCTTTACGCGCTTCCGTCTCGCGAACTACTATTTTCATCATGCCCACACGGGCATCAGTTTGTAGTACGGGAGGCCGTCTACAAATGGTGAAAATTTCAAAGCGTTCCGTCGGGAAATTAAAAAGTTATGAGCATTAGAAGATCTTCCCATTAGGCCCCATTAGGCCACAGAAGCCGACCGGGCCTAAAACTTGCGCGGGTCACTTTCACGGACGGGCTCGAAACTGGTGCCAGAAGTTAGCCCCCGACCAGAGCTTCATTGTGAGGCATTGCGTAAAATTTTCCGTCCCCCGAGTGCCGAGCAATAGCCCCTGAAAGGGCTTTCGGCACAATTTTCACGCCCTTATTTGAGCCACTTGTAGCCGAAGGAATTTTGCGCAAATGACTGAGAGGTGCTCCTGGGCACTGCTCATCACTTTGCAATAGGTTCCGGGGCTTTTCGCGAAGGTCGCGTTTTCTCAAACTTTGATGGCATTAGTGGGTGGGGTGTGAAAACCTCCGAATGCATGGTTCTCAGCTCCTGCTGTGGGCAGCAAGCCAATTTTTTTTCCAAAATGTTGACCTATAAAAGAGCTTACTCGGGTGTGAAAATTATCATTGTGCGCGCGCGCCCCGGACCGCAATTATGATATTTCCTGTTTTCCCATAGGGCCCAAGGCAAATGGGGATAGCGGTTGTACGCGCTTTCTAAGGCTCTGATCGCTTTTAGATTTTGCACGCGGATAGGGCCAACAGAGGCGCAGGTATTGCCATGCGCACCCGCCCGCAACAATGTTTCGATACCGAGTTATCGGGGTGTGGAAGTCCGCCGCCCCGAAGCTTTACGCGCTTCCGTCTCGCGAACTACTATTTTCATCATGCCCACACGGGCATCAGTTTGTAGTACGGGAGGCCGTCTACAAATGGTGAAAATTTCAAAGCGTTCCGTCGGGAAATTAAAAAGTTATGAGCATTAGAAGATCTTCCCATTAGGCCCCATTAGGCCACAGAAGCCGACCGGGCCTAAAACTTGCGCGGGTCACTTTCACGGACGGGCTCGAAACTGGTGCCAGAAGTTAGCCCCCGACCAGAGCTTCATTGTGAGGCATTGCGTAAAATTTTCCGTCCCCCGAGTGCCGAGCAATAGCCCCTGAAAGGGCTTTCGGCACAATTTTCACGCCCTTATTTGAGCCACTTGTAGCCGAAGGAATTTTGCGCAAATGACTGAGAGGTGCTCCTGGGCACTGCTCATCACTTTGCAATAGGTTCCGGGGCTTTTCGCGAAGGTCGCGTTTTCTCAAACTTTGATGGCATTAGTGGGTGGGGTGTGAAAACCTCCGAATGCATGGTTCTCAGCTCCTGCTGTGGGCAGCAAGCCAATTTTTTTTCCAAAATGTTGACCTATAAAAGAGCTTACTCGGGTGTGAAAATTATCATTGTGCGCGCGCGCCTCGGACCGCAATTATGATATTTCCTGTTTTCCCATAGGGCCCAAGGCAAATGGGGATAGCGGTTGTACGCGCTTTCTAAGGCTCTGATCGCTTTTAGATTTTGCACGCGGATAGGGCCAACAGAGGCGCAGGTATTGCCATGCGCACCCGCCCGCAACAATGTTTCGATACCGAGTTATCGGGGTGTGGAAGTCCGCCGCCCCGAAGCTTTACGCGCTTCCGTCTCGCGAACTACTATTTTCATCATGCCCACACGGGCATCAGTTTGTAGTACGGGAGGCCGTCTACAAATGGTGAAAATTTCAAAGCGTTCCGTCGGGAAATTAAAAAGTTATGAGCATTAGAAGATCTTCCCATTAGGCCCCATTAGGCCACAGAAGCCGACCGGGCCTAAAACTTGCGCGGGTCACTTTCACGGACGGGCTCGAAACTGGTGCCAGAAGTTAGCCCCCGACCAGAGCTTCATTGTGAGGCATTGCGTAAAATTTTCCGTCCCCCGAGTGCCGAGCAATAGCCCCTGAAAGGGCTTTCGGCACAATTTTCACGCCCTTATTTGAGCCACTTGTAGCCGAAGGAATTTTGCGCAAATGACTGAGAGGTGCTCCTGGGCACTGCTCATCACTTTGCAATAGGTTCCGGGGCTTTTCGCGAAGGTCGCGTTTTCTCAAACTTTGATGGCATTAGTGGGTGGGGTGTGAAAACCTCCGAATGCATGGTTCTCAGCTCCTGCTGTGGGCAGCAAGCCAATTTTTTTTCCAAAATGTTGACCTATAAAAGAGCTTACTCGGGTGTGAAAATTATCATTGTGCGCGCGCGCCCCGGACCGCAATTATGATATTTCCTGTTTTCCCATAGGGCCCAAGGCAAATGGGGATAGCGGTTGTACGCGCTTTCTAAGGCTCTGATCGCTTTTAGATTTTGCACGCGGATAGGGCCAACAGAGGCGCAGGTATTGCCATGCGCACCCGCCCGCAACAATGTTTCGATGCCGAGTTATCGGGGTGTGGAAGTCCGCCGCCCCGAAGCTTTACGCGCTTCCGTCTCGCGAACTACTATTTTCATCATGCCCACACGGGCATCAGTTTGTAGTACGGGAGGCCGTCTACAAATGGTGAAAATTTCAAAGCGTTCCGTCGGGAAATTAAAAAGTTATGAGCATTAGAAGATCTTCCCATTAGGCCCCATTAGGCCACAGAAGCCGACCGGGCCTAAAACTTGCGCGGGTCACTTTCACGGACGGGCTCGAAACTGGTGCCAGAAGTTAGCCCCCGACCAGAGCTTCATTGTGAGGCATTGCGTAAAATTTTCCGTCCCCCGAGTGCCGAGCAATAGCCCCTGAAAGGGCTTTCGGCACAATTTTCACGCCCTTATTTGAGCCACTTGTAGCCGAAGGAATTTTGCGCAAATGACTGAGAGGTGCTCCTGGGCACTGCTCATCACTTTGCAATAGGTT
Source organism: Loripinus fragilis (assembly GCA_964019695.1). Taxonomy (NCBI): domain Eukaryota; kingdom Metazoa; phylum Mollusca; class Bivalvia; order Lucinida; family Lucinidae; genus Loripinus; species Loripinus fragilis. The sequence continues at coordinate 828,248 of CAXHUL010000525.1, forward strand.
CCGGGGCTTTTCGCGAAGGTCGTGTTTTCTCAAACTTTGATGGCATTAGTGGGTGGGGTGTGAAAACCTCCGAATGCATGGTTCTCAGCTCCTGCTGTGGGCAGCAAGCCAATTTTTTTTCCAAAATGTTGACCTATAAAAGAGCTTACTCGGGTGTGAAAATTATCATTGTGCGCGCGCGCCCCGGACCGCAATTATGATATTTCCTGTTTTCCCATAGGGCCCAAGGCAAATGGGGATAGCGGTTGTACGCGCTTTCTAAGGCTCTGATCGCTTTTAGATTTTGCACGCGGATAGGGCCAACAGAGGCGCAGGTATTGCCATGCGCACCCGCCCGCAACAATGTTTCAATACCGAGTTATCGGGGTGTGGAAGTCCGCCGCCCCGAAGCTTTACGCGCTTCCGTCTCGCGAACTACTATTTTCATCATGCCCACACGGGCATCAGTTTGTAGTACGGGAGGCCGTCTACAAATGGTGAAAATTTCAAAGCGTTCCGTCGGGAAATTAAAAAGTTATGAGCATTAGAAGATCTTCCCATTAGGCCCCATTAGGCCACAGAAGCCGACCGGGCCTAAAACTTGCGCGGGTCACTTTCACGGACGGGCTCGAAACTGGTGCCAGAAGTTAGCCCCCGACCAGAGCTTCATTGTGAGGCATTGCGTAAAATTTTCCGTCCCCCGAGTGCCGAGCAATAGCCCCTGAAAGGGCTTTCGGCACAATTTTCACGCCCTTATTTGAGCCACTTGTAGCCGAAGGAATTTTGCGCAAATGACTGAGAGGTGCTCCTGGGCACTGCTCATCACTTTGCAATAGGTTCCGGGGCTTTTCGCGAAGGTCGCGTTTTCTCAAACTTTGATGGCATTAGTGGGTGGGGTGTGAAAACCTCCGAATGCATGGTTCTCAGCTCCTGCTGTGGGCAGCAAGCCAATTTTTTTTCCAAAATGTTGACCTATAAAAGAGCTTACTCGGGTGTGAAAATTATCATTGTGCGCGCGCGCCCCGGACCGCAATTATGATATTTCCTGTTTTCCCATAGGGCCCAAGGCAAATGGGGATAGCGGTTGTACGCGCTTTCTAAGGCTCTGATCGCTTTTAGATTTTGCACGCGGATAGGGCCAACAGAGGCGCAGGTATTGCCATGCGCACCCGCCCGCAACAATGTTTCGATACCGAGTTATCGGGGTGTGGAAGTCCGCCGCCCCGAAGCTTTACGCGCTTCCGTCTCGCGAACTACTATTTTCATCATGCCCACACGGGCATCAGTTTGTAGTACGGGAGGCCGTCTACAAATGGTGAAAATTTCAAAGCGTTCCGTCGGGAAATTAAAAAGTTATGAGCATTAGAAGATCTTCCCATTAGGCCCCATTAGGCCACAGAAGCCGACCGGGCCTAAAACTTGCGCGGGTCACTTTCACGGACGGGCTCGAAACTGGTGCCAGAAGTTAGCCCCCGACCAGAGCTTCATTGTGAGGCATTGCGTAAAATTTTCCGTCCCCCGAGTGCCGAGCAATAGCCCCTGAAAGGGCTTTCGGCACAATTTTCACGCCCTTATTTGAGCCACTTGTAGCCGAAGGAATTTTGCGCAAATGACTGAGAGGTGCTCCTGGGCACTGCTCATCACTTTGCAATAGGTTCCGGGGCTTTTCGCGAAGGTCGCGTTTTCTCAAACTTTGATGGCATTAGTGGGTGGGGTGTGAAAACCTCCGAATGCATGGTTCTCAGCTCCTGCTGTGGGCAGCAAGCCAATTTTTTTTCCAAAATGTTGACCTATAAAAGAGCTTACTCGGGTGTGAAAATTATCATTGTGCGCGCGCGCCCCGGACCGCAATTATGATATTTCCTGTTTTCCCATAGGGCCCAAGGCAAATGGGGATAGCGGTTGTACGCGCTTTCTAAGGCTCTGATCGCTTTTAGATTTTGCACGCGGATAGGGCCAACAGAGGCGCAGGTATTGCCATGCGCACCCGCCCGCAACAATGTTTCGATACCGAGTTATCGGGGTGTGGAAGTCCGCCGCCCCGAAGCTTTACGCGCTTCCGTCTCGCGAACTACTATTTTCATCATGCCCACACGGGCATCAGTTTGTAGTACGGGAGGCCGTCTACAAATGGTGAAAATTTCAAAGCGTTCCGTCGGGAAATTAAAAAGTTATGAGCATTAGAAGATCTTCCCATTAGGCCCCATTAGGCCACAGAAGCCGACCGGGCCTAAAACTTGCGCGGGTCACTTTCACGGACGGGCTCGAAACTGGTGCCAGAAGTTAGCCCCCGACCAGAGCTTCATTGTGAGGCATTGCGTAAAATTTTCCGTCCCCCGAGTGCCGAGCAATAGCCCCTGAAAGGGCTTTCGGCACAATTTTCACGCCCTTATTTGAGCCACTTGTAGCCGAAGGAATTTTGCGCAAATGACTGAGAGGTGCTCCTGGGCACTGCTCATCACTTTGCAATAGGTTCCGGGGCTTTTCGCGAAGGTCGCGTTTTCTCAAACTTTGATGGCATTAGTGGGTGGGGTGTGAAAACCTCCGAATGCATGGTTCTCAGCTCCTGCTGTGGGCAGCAAGCCAATTTTTTTTCCAAAATGTTGACCTATAAAAGAGCTTACTCGGGTGTGAAAATTATCATTGTGCGCGCGCGCCCCGGACCGCAATTATGATATTTCCTGTTTTCCCATAGGGCCCAAGGCAAATGGGGATAGCGGTTGTACGCGCTTTCTAAGGCTCTGATCGCTTTTAGATTTTGCACGCGGATAGGGCCAACAGAGGCGCAGGTATTGCCATGCGCACCCGCCCGCAACAATGTTTCGATGCCGAGTTATCGGGGTGTGGAAGTCCGCCGCCCCGAAGCTTTACGCGCTTCCGTCTCGCGAACTACTATTTTCATCATGCCCACACGGGCATCAGTTTGTAGTACGGGAGGCCGTCTACAAATGGTGAAAATTTCAAAGCGTTCCGTCGGGAAATTAAAAAGTTATGAGCATTAGAAGATCTTCCCATTAGGCCCCATTAGGCCACAGAAGCCGACCGGGCCTAAAACTTGCGCGGGTCACTTTCACGGACGGGCTCGAAACTGGTGCCAGAAGTTAGCCCCCGACCAGAGCTTCATTGTGAGGCATTGCGTAAAATTTTCCGTCCCCCGAGTGCCGAGCAATAGCCCCTGAAAGGGCTTTCGGCACAATTTTCACGCCCTTATTTGAGCCACTTGTAGCCGAAGGAATTTTGCGCAAATGACTGAGAGGTGCTCCTGGGCACTGCTCATCACTTTGCAATAGGTTCCGGGGCTTTTCGCGAAGGTCGTGTTTTCTCAAACTTTGATGGCATTAGTGGGTGGGGTGTGAAAACCTCCGAATGCATGGTTCTCAGCTCCTGCTGTGGGCAGCAAGCCAATTTTTTTTCCAAAATGTTGACCTATAAAAGAGCTTACTCGGGTGTGAAAATTATCATTGTGCGCGCGCGCCCCGGACCGCAATTATGATATTTCCTGTTTTCCCATAGGGCCCAAGGCAAATGGGGATAGCGGTTGTACGCGCTTTCTAAGGCTCTGATCGCTTTTAGATTTTGCACGCGGATAGGGCCAACAGAGGCGCAGGTATTGCCATGCGCACCCGCCCGCAACAATGTTTCGATACCGAGTTATCGGGGTGTGGAAGTCCGCCGCCCCGAAGCTTTACGCGCTTCCGTCTCGCGAACTACTATTTTCATCATGCCCACACGGGCATCAGTTTGTAGTACGGGAGGCCGTCTACAAATGGTGAAAATTTCAAAGCGTTCCGTCGGTAAATTAAAAAGTTATGAGCATTAGAAGATCTTCCCATTAGGCCCCATTAGGCCACAGAAGCCGACCGGGCCTAAAACTTGCGCGGGTCACTTTCACGGACGGGCTCGAAACTGGTGCCAGAAGTTAGCCCCCGACCAGAGCTTCATTGTGAGGCATTGCGTAAAATTTTCCGTCCCCCGAGTGCCGAGCAATAGCCCCTGAAAGGGCTTTCGGCACAATTTTCACGCCCTTATTTGAGCCACTTGTAGCCGAAGGAATTTTGCGCAAATGACTGAGAGGTGCTCCTGGGCACTGCTCATCACTTTGCAATAGGTTCCGGGGCTTTTCGCGAAGGTCGCGTTTTCTCAAACTTTGATGGCATTAGTGGGTGGGGTGTGAAAACCTCCGAATGCATGGTTCTCAGCTCCTGCTGTGGGCAGCAAGCCAATTTTTTTTCCAAAATGTTGACCTATAAAAGAGCTTACTCGGGTGTGAAAATTATCATTGTGCGCGCGCGCCCCGGACCGCAATTATGATATTTCCTGTTTTCCCATAGGGCCCAAGGCAAATGGGGATAGCGGTTGTACGCGCTTTCTAAGGCTCTGATCGCTTTTAGATTTTGCACGCGGATAGGGCCAACAGAGGCGCAGGTATTGCCATGCGCACCCGCCCGCAACAATGTTTCGATGCCGAGTTATCGGGGTGTGGAAGTCCGCCGCCCCGAAGCTTTACGCGCTTCCGTCTCGCGAACTACTATTTTCATCATGCCCACACGGGCATCAGTTTGTAGTACGGGAGGCCGTCTACAAATGGTGAAAATTTCAAAGCGTTCCGTCGGGAAATTAAAAAGTTATGAGCATTAGAAGATCTTCCCATTAGGCCCCATTAGGCCACAGAAGCCGACCGGGCCTAAAACTTGCGCGGGTCACTTTCACGGACGGGCTCGAAACTGGTGCCAGAAGTTAGCCCCCGACCAGAGCTTCATTGTGAGGCATTGCGTAAAATTTTCCGTCCCCCGAGTGCCGAGCAATAGCCCCTGAAAGGGCTTTCGGCACAATTTTCACGCCCTTATTTGAGCCACTTGTAGCCGAAGGAATTTTGCGCAAATGACTGAGAGGTGCTCCTGGGCACTGCTCATCACTTTGCAATAGGTTCCGGGGCTTTTCGCGAAGGTCGCGTTTTCTCAAACTTTGATGGCATTAGTGGGTGGGGTGTGAAAACCTCCGAATGCATGGTTCTCAGCTCCTGCTGTGGGCAGCAAGCCAATTTTTTTTCCAAAATGTTGACCTATAAAAGAGCTTACTCGGGTGTGAAAATTATCATTGTGCGCGCGCGCCCCGGACCGCAATTATGATATTTCCTGTTTTCCCATAGGGCCCAAGGCAAATGGGGATAGCGGTTGTACGCGCTTTCTAAGGCTCTGATCGCTTTTAGATTTTGCACGCGGATAGGGCCAACAGAGGCGCAGGTATTGCCATGCGCACCCGCCCGCAACAATGTTTCGATACCGAGTTATCGGGGTGTGGAAGTCCGCCGCCCCGAAGCTTTACGCGCTTCCGTCTCGCGAACTACTATTTTCATCATGCCCACACGGGCATCAGTTTGTAGTACGGGAGGCCGTCTACAAATGGTGAAAATTTCAAAGCGTTCCGTCGGGAAATTAAAAAGTTATGAGCATTAGAAGATCTTCCCATTAGGCCCCATTAGGCCACAGAAGCCGACCGGGCCTAAAACTTGCGCGGGTCACTTTCACGGACGGGCTCGAAACTGGTGCCAGAAGTTAGCCCCCGACCAGAGCTTCATTGTGAGGCATTGCGTAAAATTTTCCGTCCCCCGAGTGCCGAGCAATAGCCCCTGAAAGGGCTTTCGGCACAATTTTCACGCCCTTATTTGAGCCACTTGTAGCCGAAGAAATTTTGCGCAAATGACTGAGAGGTGCTCCTGGGCACTGCTCATCACTTTGCAATAGGTTCCGGGGCTTTTCGCGAAGGTCGCGTTTTCTCAAACTTTGATGGCATTAGTGGGTGGGGTGTGAAAACCTCCGAATGCATGGTTCTCAGCTCCTGCTGTGGGCAGCAAGCCAATTTTTTTTCCAAAATGTTGACCTATAAAAGAGCTTACTCGGGTGTGAAAATTATCATTGTGCGCGCGCGCCCCGGACCGCAATTATGATATTTCCTGTTTTCCCATAGGGCCCAAGGCAAATGGGGATAGCGGTTGTACGCGCTTTCTAAGGCTCTGATCGCTTTTAGATTTTGCACGCGGATAGGGCCAACAGAGGCGCAGGTATTGCCATGCGCACCCGCCCGCAACAATGTTTCGATACCGAGTTATCGGGGTGTGGAAGTCCGCCGCCCCGAAGCTTTACGCGCTTCCGTCTCGCGAACTACTATTTTCATCATGCCCACACGGGCATCAGTTTGTAGTACGGGAGGCCGTCTACAAATGGTGAAAATTTCAAAGCGTTCCGTTGGGAAATTAAAAAGTTATGAGCATTAGAAGATCTTCCCATTAGGCCCCATTAGGCCACAGAAGCCGACCGGGCCTAAAACTTGCGCGGGTCACTTTCACGGACGGGCTCGAAACTGGTGCCAGAAGTTAGCCCCCGACCAGAGCTTCATTGTGAGGCATTGCGTAAAATTTTCCGTCCCCCGAGTGCCGAGCAATAGCCCCTGAAAGGGCTTTCGGCACAATTTTCACGCCCTTATTTGAGCCACTTGTAGCCGAAGGAATTTTGCGCAAATGACTGAGAGGTGCTCCTGGGCACTGCTCATCACTTTGCAATAGGTTCCGGGGCTTTTCGCGAAGGTCGCGTTTTCTCAAACTTTGATGGCATTAGTGGGTGGGGTGTGAAAACCTCCGAATGCATGGTTCTCAGCTCCTGCTGTGGGCAGCAAGCCAATTTTTTTTCCAAAATGTTGACCTATAAAAGAGCTTACTCGGGTGTGAAAATTATCATTGTGCGCGCGCGCCCCGGACCGCAATTATGATATTTCCTGTTTTCCCATAGGGCCCAAGGCAAATGGGGATAGCAGTTGTACGCGCTTTCTAAGGCTCTGATCGCTTTTAGATTTTGCACGCGGATAGGGCCAACAGAGGCGCAGGTATTGCCATGCGCACCCGCCCGCAACAATGTTTCGATACCGAGTTATCGGGGTGTGGAAGTCCGCCGCCCCGAAGCTTTACGCGCTTCCGTCTCGCGAACTACTATTTTCATCATGCCCACACGGGCATCAGTTTGTAGTACGGGAGGCCGTCTACAAATGGTGAAAATTTCAAAGCGTTCCGTCGGGAAATTAAAAAGTTATGAGCATTAGAAGATCTTCCCATTAGGCCCCATTAGGCCACAGAAGCCGACCGGGCCTAAAACTTGCGCGGGTCACTTTCACGGACGGGCTCGAAACTGGTGCCAGAAGTTAGCCCCCGACCAGAGCTTCATTCTGAGGCATTGCGTAAAATTTTCCGTCCCCCGAGTGCCGAGCAATAGCCCCTGAAAGGGCTTTCGGCACAATTTTCACGCCCTTATTTGAGCCACTTGTAGCCGAAGGAATTTTGCGCAAATGACTGAGAGGTGCTCCTGGGCACTGCTCATCACTTTGCAATAGGTTCCGGGGCTTTTCGCGAAGGTCGCGTTTTCTCAAACTTTGATGGCATTAGTGGGTGGGGTGTGAAAACCTCCGAATGCATGGTTCTCAGCTCCTGCTGTGGGCAGCAAGCCAATTTTTTTTCCAAAATGTTGACCTATAAAAGAGCTTACTCGGGTGTGAAAATTATCATTGTGCGCGCGCGCCCCGGACCGCAATTATGATATTTCCTGTTTTCCCATAGGGCCCAAGGCAAATGGGGATAGCGGTTGTACGCGCTTTCTAAGGCTCTGATCGCTTTTAGATTTTGCACGCGGATAGGGCCAACAGAGGCGCAGGTATTGCCATGCGCACCCGCCCGCAACAATGTTTCGATACCGAGTTATCGGGGTGTGGAAGTCCGCCGCCCCGAAGCTTTACGCGCTTCCGTCTCGCGAACTACTATTTTCATCATGCCCACACGGGCATCAGTTTGTAGTACGGGAGGCCGTCTACAAATGGTGAAAATTTCAAAGCGTTCCGTCGGGAAATTAAAAAGTTATGAGCATTAGAAGATCTTCCCATTAGGCCCCATTAGGCCACAGAAGCCGACCGGGCCTAAAACTTGCGCGGGTCACTTTCACGGACGGGCTCGAAACTGGTGCCAGAAGTTAGCCCCCGACCAGAGCTTCATTGTGAGGCATTGCGTAAAATTTTCCGTCCCCCGAGTGCCGAGCAATAGCCCCTGAAAGGGCTTTCGGCACAATTTTCACGCCCTTATTTGAGCCACTTGTAGCCGAAGGAATTTTGCGCAAATGACTGAGAGGTGCTCCTGGGCACTGCTCATCACTTTGCAATAGGTTCCGGGGCTTTTCGCGAAGGTCGCGTTTTCTCAAACTTTGATGGCATTAGTGGGTGGGGTGTGAAAACCTCCGAATGCATGGTTCTCAGCTCCTGCTGTGGGCAGCAAGCCAATTTTTTTTCCAAAATGTTGACCTATAAAAGAGCTTACTCGGGTGTGAAAATTATCATTGTGCGCGCGCGCCCCGGACCGCAATTATGATATTTCCTGTTTTCCCATAGGGCCCAAGGCAAATGGGGATAGCGGTTGTACGCGCTTTCTAAGGCTCTGATCGCTTTTAGATTTTGCACGCGGATAGGGCCAACAGAGGCGCAGGTATTGCCATGCGCACCCGCCCGCAACAATGTTTCGATACCGAGTTATCGGGGTGTGGAAGTCCGCCGCCCCGAAGCTTTACGCGCTTCCGTCTCGGGAACTACTATTTTCATCATGCCCACACGGGCATCAGTTTGTAGTACGGGAGGCCGTCTACAAATGGTGAAAATTTCAAAGCGTTCCGTCGGGAAATTAAAAAGTTATGAGCATTAGAAGATCTTCCCATTAGGCCCCATTAGGCCACAGAAGCCGACCGGGCCTAAAACTTGCGCGGGTCACTTTCACGGACGGGCTCGAAACTGGTGCCAGAAGTTAGCCCCCGACCAGAGCTTCATTGTGAGGCATTGCGTAAAATTTTCCGTCCCCCGAGTGCCGAGCAATAGCCCCTGAAAGGGCTTTCGGCACAATTTTCACGCCCTTATTTGAGCCACTTGTAGCCGAAGGAATTTTGCGCAAATGACTGAGAGGTGCTCCTGGGCACTGCTCATCACTTTGCAATAGGTTCCGGGGCTTTTCGCGAAGGTCGCGTTTTCTCAAACTTTGATGGCATTAGTGGGTGGGGTGTGAAAACCTCCGAATGCATGGTTCTCAGCTCCTGCTGTGGGCAGCAAGCCAATTTTTTTTCCAAAATGTTGACCTATAAAAGAGCTTACTCGGGTGTGAAAATTATCATTGTGCGCGCGCGCCCCGGACCGCAATTATGATATTTCCTGTTTTCCCATAGGGCCCAAGGCAAATGGGGATAGCGGTTGTACGCGCTTTCTAAGGCTCTGATCGCTTTTAGATTTTGCACGCGGATAGGGCCAACAGAGGCGCAGGTATTGCCATGCGCACCCGCCCGCAACAATGTTTCGATACCGAGTTATCGGGGTGTGGAAGTCCGCCGCCCCGAAGCTTTACGCGCTTCCGTCTCGCGAACTACTATTTTCATCATGCCCACACGGGCATCAGTTTGTAGTACGGGAGGCCGTCTACAAATGGTGAAAATTTCAAAGCGTTCCGTCGGGAAATTAAAAAGTTATGAGCATTAGAAGATCTTCCCATTAGGCCCCATTAGGCCACAGAAGCCGACCGGGCCTAAAACTTGCGCGGGTCACTTTCACGGACGGGCTCGAAACTGGTGCCAGAAGTTAGCCCCCGACCAGAGCTTCATTGTGAGGCATTGCGTAAAATTTTCCGTCCCCCGAGTGCCGAGCAATAGCCCCTGAAAGGGCTTTCGGCACAATTTTCACGCCCTTATTTGAGCCACTTGTAGCCGAAGGAATTTTGCGCAAATGACTGAGAGGTGCTCCTGGGCACTGCTCATCACTTTGCAATAGGTTCCGGGGCTTTTCGCGAAGGTCGCGTTTTCTCAAACTTTGATGGCATTAGTGGGTGGGGTGTGAAAACCTCCGAATGCATGGTTCTCAGCTCCTGCTGTGGGCAGCAAGCCAATTTTTTTTCCAAAATGTTGACCTATAAAAGAGCTTACTCGGGTGTGAAAATTATCATTGTGCGCGCGCGCCCCGGACCGCAATTATGATATTTCCTGTTTTCCCATAGGGCCCAAGGCAAATGGGGATAGCGGTTGTACGCGCTTTCTAAGGCTCTGATCGCTTTTAGATTTTGCACGCGGATAGGGCCAACAGAGGCGCAGGTATTGCCATGCGCACCCGCCCGCAACAATGTTTCGATACCGAGTTATCGGGGTGTGGAAGTCCGCCGCCCCGAAGCTTTACGCGCTTCCGTCTCGCGAACTACTATTTTCATCATGCCCACACGGGCATCAGTTTGTAGTACGGGAGGCCGTCTACAAATGGTGAAAATTTCAAAGCGTTCCGTCGGGAAATTAAAAAGTTATGAGCATTAGAAGATCTTCCCATTAGGCCCCATTAGGCCACAGAAGCCGACCGGGCCTAAAACTTGCGCGGGTCACTTTCACGGACGGGCTCGAAACTGGTGCCAGAAGTTAGCCCCCGACCAGAGCTTCATTGTGAGGCATTGCGTAAAATTTTCCGTCCCCCGAGTGCCGAGCAATAGCCCCTGAAAGGGCTTTCGGCACAATTTTCACGCCCTTATTTGAGCCACTTGTAGCCGAAGGAATTTTGCGCAAATGACTGAGAGGTGCTCCTGGGCACTGCTCATCACTTTGCAATAGGTTCCGGGGCTTTTCGCGAAGGTCGCGTTTTCTCAAACTTTGATGGCATTAGTGGGTGGGGTGTGAAAACCTCCGAATGCATGGTTCTCAGCTCCTGCTGTGGGCAGCAAGCCAATTTTTTTTCCAAAATGTTGACCTATAAAAGAGCTTACTCGGGTGTGAAAATTATCATTGTGCGCGCGCGCCCCGGACCGCAATTATGATATTTCCTGTTTTCCCATAGGGCCCAAGGCAAATGGGGATAGCGGTTGTACGCGCTTTCTAAGGCTCTGATCGCTTTTAGATTTTGCACGCGGATAGGGCCAACAGAGGCGCAGGTATTGCCATGCGCACCCGCCCGCAACAATGTTTCGATACCGAGTTATCGGGGTGTGGAAGTCCGCCGCCCCGAAGCTTTACGCGCTTCCGTCTCGCGAACTACTATTTTCATCATGCCCACATGGGCATCAGTTTGTAGTACGGGAGGCCGTCTACAAATGGTGAAAATTTCAAAGCGTTCCGTCGGGAAATTAAAAAGTTATGAGCATTAGAAGATCTTCCCATTAGGCCCCATTAGGCCACAGAAGCCGACCGGGCCTAAAACTTGCGCGGGTCACTTTCACGGACGGGCTCGAAACTGGTGCCAGAAGTTAGCCCCCGACCAGAGCTTCATTGTGAGGCATTGCGTAAAATTTTCCGTCCCCCGAGTGCCGAGCAATAGCCCCTGAAAGGGCTTTCGGCACAATTTTCACGCCCTTATTTGAGCCACTTGTAGCCGAAGGAATTTTGCGCAAATGACTGAGAGGTGCTCCTGGGCACTGCTCATCACTTTGCAATAGGTTCCGGGGCTTTTCGCGAAGGTCGCGTTTTCTCAAACTTTGATGGCATTAGTGGGTGGGGTGTGAAAACCTCCGAATGCATGGTTCTCAGCTCCTGCTGTGGGCAGCAAGCCAATTTTTTTTCCAAAATGTTGACCTATAAAAGAGCTTACTCGGGTGTGAAAATTATCATTGTGCGCGCGCGCCCCGGACCGCAATTATGATATTTCCTGTTTTCCCATAGGGCCCAAGGCAAATGGGGATAGCGGTTGTACGCGCTTTCTAAGGCTCTGATCGCTTTTAGATTTTGCACGCGGATAGGGCCAACAGAGGCGCAGGTATTGCCATGCGCACCCGCCCGCAACAATGTTTCGATACCGAGTTATCGGGGTGTGGAAGTCCGCCGCCCCGAAGCTTTACGCGCTTCCGTCTCGCGAACTACTATTTTCATCATGCCCACACGGGCATCAGTTTGTAGTACGGGAGGCCGTCTACAAATGGTGAAAATTTCAAAGCGTTCCGTCGGGAAATTAAAAAGTTATGAGCATTAGAAGATCTTCCCATTAGGCCCCATTAGGCCACAGAAGCCGACCGGGCCTAAAACTTGCGCGGGTCACTTTCACGGACGGGCTCGAAACTGGTGCCAGAAGTTAGCCCCCGACCAGAGCTTCATTGTGAGGCATTGCGTAAAATTTTCCGTCCCCCGAGTGCCGAGCAATAGCCCCTGAAAGGGCTTTCGGCACAATTTTCACGCCCTTATTTGAGCCACTTGTAGCCGAAGGAATTTTGCGCAAATGACTGAGAGGTGCTCCTGGGCACTGCTCATCACTTTGCAATAGGTTCCGGGGCTTTTCGCGAAGGTCGCGTTTTCTCAAACTTTGATGGCATTAGTGGGTGGGGTGTGAAAACCTCCGAATGCATGGTTCTCAGCTCCTGCTGTGGGCAGCAAGCCAATTTTTTTTCCAAAATGTTGACCTATAAAAGAGCTTACTCGGGTGTGAAAATTATCATTGTGCGCGCGCGCCCCGGACCGCAATTATGATATTTCCTGTTTTCCCATAGGGCCCAAGGCAAATGGGGATAGCGGTTGTACGCGCTTTCTAAGGCTCTGATCGCTTTTAGATTTTGCACGCGGATAGGGCCAACAGAGGCGCAGGTATTGCCATGTGCACCCGCCCGCAACAATGTTTCGATACCGAGTTATCGGGGTGTGGAAGTCCGCCGCCCCGAAGCTTTACGCGCTTCCGTCTCGCGAACTACTATTTTCATCATGCCCACACGGGCATCAGTTTGTAGTACGGGAGGCCGTCTACAAATGGTGAAAATTTCAAAGCGTTCCGTCGGGAAATTAAAAAGTTATGAGCATTAGAAGATCTTCCCATTAGGCCCCATTAGGCCACAGAAGCCGACCGGGCCTAAAACTTGCGCGGGTCACTTTCACGGACGGGCTCGAAACTGGTGCCAGAAGTTAGCCCCCGACCAGAGCTTCATTGTGAGGCATTGCGTAAAATTTTCCGTCCCCCGAGTGCCGAGCAATAGCCCCTGAAAGGGCTTTCGGCACAATTTTCACGCCCTTATTTGAGCCACTTGTAGCCGAAGGAATTTTGCGCAAATGACTGAGAGGTGCTCCTGGGCACTGCTCATCACTTTGCAATAGGTTCCGGGGCTTTTCGCGAAGGTCGCGTTTTCTCAAACTTTGATGGCATTAGTGGGTGGGGTGTGAAAACCTCCGAATGCATGGTTCTCAGCTCCTGCTGTGGGCAGCAAGCCAATTTTTTTTCCAAAATGTTGACCTATAAAAGAGCTTACTCGGGTGTGAAAATTATCATTGTGCGCGCGCGCCCCGGACCGCAATTATGATATTTCCTGTTTTCCCATAGGGCCCAAGGCAAATGGGGATAGCGGTTGTACGCGCTTTCTAAGGCTCTGATCGCTTTTAGATTTTGCACGCGGATAGGGCCAACAGAGGCGCAGGTATTGCCATGCGCACCCGCCCGCAACAATGTTTCGATACCGAGTTATCGGGGTGTGGAAGTCCGCCGCCCCGAAGCTTTACGCGCTTCCGTCTCGCGAACTACTATTTTCATCATGCCCACACGGGCATCAGTTTGTAGTACGGGAGGCCGTCTACAAATGGTGAAAATTTCAAAGCGTTCCGTCGGGAAATTAAAAAGTTATGAGCATTAGAAGATCTTCCCATTAGGCCCCATTAGGCCACAGAAGCCGACCAGGCCTAAAACTTGCGCGGGTCACTTTCACGGACGGGCTCGAAACTGGTGCCAGAAGTTAGCCCCCGACCAGAGCTTCATTGTGAGGCATTGCGTAAAATTTTCCGTCCCCCGAGTGCCGAGCAATAGCCCCTGAAAGGGCTTTCGGCACAATTTTCACGCCCTTATTTGAGCCACTTGTAGCCGAAGGAATTTTGCGCAAATGACTGAGAGGTGCTCCTGGGCACTGCTCATCACTTTGCAATAGGTTCCGGGGCTTTTCGCGAAGGTCGCGTTTTCTCAAACTTTGATGGCATTAGTGGGTGGGGTGTGAAAACCTCCGAATGCATGGTTCTCAGCTCCTGCTGTGGGCAGCAAGCCAATTTTTTTTCCAAAATGTTGACCTATAAAAGAGCTTACTCGGGTGTGAAAATTATCATTGTGCGCGCGCGCCCCGGACCGCAATTATGATATTTCCTGTTTTCCCATAGGGCCCAAGGCAAATGGGGATAGCGGTTGTACGCGCTTTCTAAGGCTCTGATCGCTTTTAGATTTTGCACGCGGATAGGGCCAACAGAGGCGCAGGTATTGCCATGCGCACCCGCCCGCAACAATGTTTCGATACCGAGTTATCGGGGTGTGGAAGTCCGCCGCCCCGAAGCTTTACGCGCTTCCGTCTCGCGAACTACTATTTTCATCATGCCCACACGGGCATCAGTTTGTAGTACGGGAGGCCGTCTACAAATGGTGAAAATTTCAAAGCGTTCCGTCGGGAAATTAAAAAGTTATGAGCATTAGAAGATCTTCCCATTAGGCCCCATTAGGCCACAGAAGCCGACCGGGCCTAAAACTTGCGCGGGTCACTTTCACGGACGGGCTCGAAACTGGTGCCAGAAGTTAGCCCCCGACCAGAGCTTCATTGTGAGGCATTGCGTAAAATTTTCCGTCCCCCGAGTGCCGAGCAATAGCCCCTGAAAGGGCTTTCGGCACAATTTTCACGCCCTTATTTGAGCCACTTGTAGCCGAAGGAATTTTGCGCAAATGACTGAGAGGTGCTCCTGGGCACTGCTCATCACTTTGCAATAGGTTCCGGGGCTTTTCGCGAAGGTCGCGTTTTCTCAAACTTTGATGGCATTAGTGGGTGGGGTGTGAAAACCTCCGAATGCATGGTTCTCAGCTCCTGCTGTGGGCAGCAAGCCAATTTTTTTTCCAAAATGTTGACCTATAAAAGAGCTTACTCGGGTGTGAAAATTATCATTGTGCGCGCGCGCCCCGGACCGCAATTATGATATTTCCTGTTTTCCCATAGGGCCCAAGGCAAATGGGGATAGCGGTTGTACGCACTTTCTAAGGCTCTGATCGCTTTTAGATTTTGCACGCGGATAGGGCCAACAGAGGCGCAGGTATTGCCATGCGCACCCGCCCGCAACAATGTTTCGATACCGAGTTATCGGGGTGTGGAAGTCCGCCGCCCCGAAGCTTTACGTGCTTCCGTCTCGCGAACTACTATTTTCATCATGCCCACACGGGCATCAGTTTGTAGTACGGGAGGCCGTCTACAAATGGTGAAAATTTCAAAGCGTTCCGTCGGGAAATTAAAAAGTTATGAGCATTAGAAGATCTTCCCATTAGGCCCCATTAGGCCACAGAAGCCGACCGGGCCTAAAACTTGCGCGGGTCACTTTCACGGACGGGCTCGAAACTGGTGCCAGAAGTTAGCCCCCGACCAGAGCTTCATTGTGAGGCATTGCGTAAAATTTTCCGTCCCCCGAGTGCCGAGCAATAGCCCCTGAAAGGGCTTTCGGCACAATTTTCACGCCCTTATTTGAGCCACTTGTAGCCGAAGGAATTTTGCGCAAATGACTGAGAGGTGCTCCTGGGCACTGCTCATCACTTTGCAATAGGTTCCGGGGCTTTTCGCGAAGGTCGCGTTTTCTCAAACTTTGATGGCATTAGTGGGTGGGGTGTGAAAACCTCCGAATGCATGGTTCTCAGCTCCTGCTGTGGGCAGCAAGCCAATTTTTTTTCCAAAATGTTGACCTATAAAAGAGCTTACTCGGGTGTGAAAATTATCATTGTGCGCGCGCGCCCCGGACCGCAATTATGATATTTCCTGTTTTCCCATAGGGCCCAAGGCAAATGGGGATAGCGGTTGTACGCGCTTTCTAAGGCTCTGATCGCTTTTAGATTTTGCACGCGGATAGGGCCAACAGAGGCGCAGGTATTGCCATGCGCACCCGCCCGCAACAATGTTTCGATACCGAGTTATCGGGGTGTGGAAGTCCGCCGCCCCGAAGCTTTACGCGCTTCCGTCTCGCGAACTACTATTTTCATCATGCCCACACGGGCATCAGTTTGTAGTACGGGAGGCCGTCTACAAATGGTGAAAATTTCAAAGCGTTCCGTCGGGAAATTAAAAAGTTATGAGCATTAGAAGATCTTCCCATTAGGCCCCATTAGGCCACAGAAGTCGACCGGGCCTAAAACTTGCGCGGGTCACTTTCACGGACGGGCTCGAAACTGGTGCCAGAAGTTAGCCCCCGACCAGAGCTTCATTGTGAGGCATTGCGTAAAATTTTCCGTCCCCCGAGTGCCGAGCAATAGCCCCTGAAAGGGCTTTCGGCACAATTTTCACGCCCTTATTTGAGCCACTTGTAGCCGAAGGAATTTTGCCCAAATGACTGAGAGGTGCTCCTGGGCACTGCTCATCACTTTGCAATAGGTTCCGGGGCTTTTCGCGAAGGTCGCGTTTTCTCAAACTTTGATGGCATTAGTGGGTGGGGTGTGAAAACCTCCGAATGCATGGTTCTCAGCTCCTGCTGTGGGCAGCAAGCCAATTTTTTTTCCAAAATGTTGACCTATAAAAGAGCTTACTCGGGTGTGAAAATTATCATTGTGCGCGCGCGCCCCGGACCGCAATTATGATATTTCCTGTTTTCCCATAGGGCCCAAGGCAAATGGGGATAGCGGTTGTACGCGCTTTCTAAGGCTCTGATCGCTTTTAGATTTTGCACGCGGATAGGGCCAACAGAGGCGCAGGTATTGCCATGCGCACCCGCCCGCAACAATGTTTCGATACCGAGTTATCGGGTTGTGGAAGTCCGCCGCCCCGAAGCTTTACGCGCTTCCGTCTCGCGAACTACTATTTTCATCATGCCCACACGGGCATCAGTTTGTAGTACGGGAGGCCGTCTACAAATGGTGAAAATTTCAAAGCGTTCCGTCGGGAAATTAAAAAGTTATGAGCATTAGAAGATCTTCCCATTAGGCCCCATTAGGCCACAGAAGCCGACCGGGCCTAAAACTTGCGCGGGTCACTTTCACGGACGGGCTCGAAACTGGTGCCAGAAGTTAGCCCCCGACCAGAGCTTCATTGTGAGGCATTGCGTAAAATTTTCCGTCCCCCGAGTGCCGAGCAATAGCCCCTGAAAGGGCTTTCGGCACAATTTTCACGCCCTTATTTGAGCCACTTGTAGCCGAAGGAATTTTGCGCAAATGACTGAGAGGTGCTCCTGGGCACTGCTCATCACTTTGCAATAGGTTCCGGGGCTTTTCGCGAAGGTCGCGTTTTCTCAAACTTTGATGGCATTAGTGGGTGGGGTGTGAAAACCTCCGAATGCATGGTTCTCAGCTCCTGCTGTGGGCAGCAAGCCAATTTTTTTTCCAAAATGTTGACCTATAAAAGAGCTTACTCGGGTGTGAAAATTATCATTGTGCGCGCGCGCCCCGGACCGCAATTATGATATTTCCTGTTTTCCCATAGGGCCCAAGGCAAATGGGGATAGCGGTTGTACGCGCTTTCTAAGGCTCTGATCGCTTTTAGATTTTGCACGCGGATAGGGCCAACAGAGGTGCAGGTATTGCCATGCGCACCCGCCCGCAACAATGTTTCGATACCGAGTTATCGGGGTGTGGAAGTCCGCCGCCCCGAAGCTTTACGCGCTTCCGTCTCGCGAACTACTATTTTCATCATGCCCACATGGGCATCAGTTTGTAGTACGGGAGGCCGTCTACAAATGGTGAAAATTTCAAAGCGTTCCGTCGGGAAATTAAAAAGTTATGAGCATTAGAAGATCTTCCCATTAGGCCCCATTAGGCCACAGAAGCCGACCGGGCCTAAAACTTGCGCGGGTCACTTTCACGGACGGGCTCGAAACTGGTGCCAGAAGTTAGCCCCCGACCAGAGCTTCATTGTGAGGCATTGCGTAAAATTTTCCGTCCCCCGAGTGCCGAGCAATAGCCCCTGAAAGGGCTTTCGGCACAATTTTCACGCCCTTATTTGAGCCACTTGTAGCCGAAGGAATTTTGCGCAAATGACTGAGAGGTGCTCCTGGGCACTGCTCATCACTTTGCAATAGGTTCCGGGGCTTTTCGCGAAGGTCGCGTTTTCTCAAACTTTGATGGCATTAGTGGGTGGGGTGTGAAAACCTCCGAATGCATGGTTCTCAGCTCCTGCTGTGGGCAGCAAGCCAATTTTTTTTCCAAAATGTTGACCTATAAAAGAGCTTACTCGGGTGTGAAAATTATCATTGTGCGCGCGCGCCCCGGACCGCAATTATGATATTTCCTGTTTTCCCATAGGGCCCAAGGCAAATGGGGATAGCGGTTGTACGCGCTTTCTAAGGCTCTGATCGCTTTTAGATTTTGCACGCGGATAGGGCCAACAGAGGCGCAGGTATTGCCATGCGCACCCGCCCGCAACAATGTTTCGATACCGAGTTATCGGGGTGTGGAAGTCCGCCGCCCCGAAGCTTTACGCGCTTCCGTCTCGCGAACTACTATTTTCATCATGCCCACACGGGCATCAGTTTGTAGTACGGGAGGCCGTCTACAAATGGTGAAAATTTCAAAGCGTTCTGTCGGGAAATTAAAAAGTTATGAGCATTAGAAGATCTTCCCATTAGGCCCCATTAGGCCACAGAAGCCGACCGGGCCTAAAACTTGCGCGGGTCACTTTCACGGACGGGCTCGAAACTGGTGCCAGAAGTTAGCCCCCGACCAGAGCTTCATTGTGAGGCATTGCGTAAAATTTTCCGTCCCCCGAGTGCCGAGCAATAGCCCCTGAAAGGGCTTTCGGCACAATTTTCACGCCCTTATTTGAGCCACTTGTAGCCGAAGGAATTTTGCGCAAATGACTGAGAGGTGCTCCTGGGCACTGCTCATCACTTTGCAATAAGTTCCGGGGCTTTTCGCGAAGGTCGCGTTTTCTCAAACTTTGATGGCATTAGTGGGTGGGGTGTGAAAACCTCCGAATGCATGGTTCTCAGCTCCTGCTGTGGGCAGCAAGCCAATTTTTTTTCCAAAATGTTGACCTATAAAAGAGCTTACTCGGGTGTGAAAATTATCATTGTGCGCGCGCGCCCCGGACCGCAATTATGATATTTCCTGTTTTCCCATAGGGCCCAAGGCAAATGGGGATAGCGGTTGTACGCGCTTTCTAAGGCTCTGATCGCTTTTAGATTTTGCACGCGGATAGGGCCAACAGAGGCGCAGGTATTGCCATGCGCACCCGCCCGCAACAATGTTTCGATACCGAGTTATCGGGGTGTGGAAGTCCGCCGCCCCGAAGCTTTACGCGCTTCCGTCTCGCGAACTACTATTTTCATCATGCCCACACGGGCATCAGTTTGTAGTACGGGAGGCCGTCTACAAATGGTGAAAATTTCAAAGCGTTCCGTCGGGAAATTAAAAAGTTATGAGCATTAGAAGATCTTCCCATTAGGCCCCATTAGGCCACAGAAGCTGACCGGGCCTAAAACTTGCGCGGGTCACTTTCACGGACGGGCTCGAAACTGGTGCCAGAAGTTAGCCCCCGACCAGAGCTTCATTGTGAGGCATTGCGTAAAATTTTCCGTCCCCCGAGTGCCGAGCAATAGCCCCTGAAAGGGCTTTCGGCACAATTTTCACGCCCTTATTTGAGCCACTTGTAGCCGAAGGAATTTTGCGCAAATGACTGAGAGGTGCTCCTGGGCACTGCTCATCACTTTGCAATAGGTTCCGGGGCTTTTCGCGAAGGTCGCGATTTCTCAAACTTTGATGGCATTAGTGGGTGGGGTGTGAAAACCTCCGAATGCATGGTTCTCAGCTCCTGCTGTGGGCAGCAAGCCAATTTTTTTTCCAAAATGTTGACCTATAAAAGAGCTTACTCGGGTGTGAAAATTATCATTGTGCGCGCGCGCCCCGGACCGCAATTATGATATTTCCTGTTTTCCCATAGGGCCCAAGGCAAATGGGGATAGCGGTTGTACGCGCTTTCTAAGGCTCTGATCGCTTTTAGATTTTGCACGCGGATAGGGCCAACAGAGGCGCAGGTATTGCCATGCGCACCCGCCCGCAACAATGTTTCGATACCGAGTTATCGGGGTGTGGAAGTCCGCCGCCCCGAAGCTTTACGCGCTTCCGTCTCGCGAACTACTATTTTCATCATGCCCACACGGGCATCAGTTTGTAGTACGGGAGGCCGTCTACAAATGGTGAAAATTTCAAAGCGTTCCGTCGGGAAATTAAAAAGTTATGAGCATTAGAAGATCTTCCCATTAGGCCCCATTAGGCCACAGAAGCCGACCGGGCCTAAAACTTGCGCGGGTCACTTTCACGGACGGGCTCGAAACTGGTGCCAGAAGTTAGCCCCCGACCAGAGCTTCATTGTGAGGCATTGCGTAAAATTTTCCGTCCCCCGAGTGCCGAGCAATAGCCCCTGAAAGGGCTTTCGGCACAATTTTCACGCCCTTATTTGAGCCACTTGTAGCTGAAGGAATTTTGCGCAAATGACTGAGAGGTGCTCCTGGGCACTGCTCATCACTTTGCAATAGGTTCCGGGGCTTTTCGCGAAGGTCGCGTTTTCTCAAACTTTGATGGCATTAGTGGGTGGGGTGTGAAAACCTCCGAATGCATGGTTCTCAGCTCCTGCTGTGGGCAGCAAGCCAATTTTTTTTCCAAAATGTTGACCTATAAAAGAGCTTACTCGGGTGTGAAAATTATCATTGTGCGCGCGCGCCCCGGACCGCAATTATGATATTTCCTGTTTTCCCATAGGGCCCAAGGCAAATGGGGATAGCGGTTGTACGCGCTTTCTAAGGCTCTGATCGCTTTTAGATTTTGCACGCGGATAGGGCCAACAGAGGCGCAGGTATTGCCATGCGCACCCGCCCGCAACAATGTTTCGATACCGAGTTATCGGGGTGTGGAAGTCCGCCGCCCCGAATCTTTACGCGCTTCCGTCTCGCGAACTACTATTTTCATCATGCCCACACGGGCATCAGTTTGTAGTACGGGAGGCCGTCTACAAATGGTGAAAATTTCAAAGCGTTCCGTCGGGAAATTAAAAAGTTATGAGCATTAGAAGATCTTCCCATTAGGCCCCATTAGGCCACAGAAGCCGACCGGGCCTAAAACTTGCGCGGGTCACTTTCACGGACGGGCTCGAAACTGGTGCCAGAAGTTAGCCCCCGACCAGAGCTTCATTGTGAGGCATTGCGTAAAATTTTCCGTCCCCCGAGTGCCGAGCAATAGCCCCTGAAAGGGCTTTCGGCACAATTTTCACGCCCTTATTTGAGCCACTTGTAGCCGAAGGAATTTTGCGCAAATGACTGAGAGGTGCTCCTGGGCACTGCTCATCACTTTGCAATAGGTTCCGGGGCTTTTCGCGAAGGTCGCGTTTTCTCAAACTTTGATGGCATTAGTGGGTGGGGTGTGAAAACCTCCGAATGCATGGTTCTCAGCTCCTGCTGTGGGCAGCAAGCCAATTTTTTTTCCAAAATGTTGACCTATAAAAGAGCTTACTCGGGTGTGAAAATTATCATTGTGCGCGCGCGCCCCGGACCGCAATTATGATATTTCCTGTTTTCCCATAGGGCCCAAGGCAAATGGGGATAGCGGTTGTACGCGCTTTCTAAGGCTCTGATCGCTTTTAGATTTTGCACGCGGATAGGGCCAACAGAGGCGCAGGTATTGCCATGCGCACCCGCCCGCAACAATGTTTCGATACCGAGTTATCGGGGTGTGGAAGTCCGCCGCCCCGAAGCTTTACGCGCTTCCGTCTCGCGAACTACTATTTTCATCATGCCCACACGGGCATCAGTTTGTAGTACGGGAGGCCGTCTACAAATGGTGAAAATTTCAAAGCGTTCCGTTGGGAAATTAAAAAGTTATGAGCATTAGAAGATCTTCCCATTAGGCCCCATTAGGCCACAGAAGCCGACCGGGCCTAAAACTTGCGCGGGTCACTTTCACGGACGGGCTCGAAACTGGTGCCAGAAGTTAGCCCCCGACCAGAGCTTCATTGTGAGGCATTGCGTAAAATTTTCCGTCCCCCGAGTGCCGAGCAATAGCCCCTGAAAGGGCTTTCGGCACAATTTTCACGCCCTTATTTGAGCCACTTGTAGCCGAAGGAATTTTGCGCAAATGACTGAGAGGTGCTCCTGGGCACTGCTCATCACTTTGCAATAGGTTCCGGGGCTTTTCACGAAGGTCGCGTTTTCTCAAACTTTGATGGCATTAGTGGGTGGGGTGTGAAAACCTCCGAATGCATGGTTCTCAGCTCCTGCTGTGGGCAGCAAGCCAATTTTTTTTCCAAAATGTTGACCTATAAAAGAGCTTACTCGGGTGTGAAAATTATCATTGTGCGCGCGCGCCCCGGACCGCAATTATGATATTTCCTGTTTTCCCATAGGGCCCAAGGCAAATGGGGATAGCGGTTGTACGCGCTTTCTAAGGCTCTGATCGCTTTTAGATTTTGCACGCGGATAGGGCCAACAGAGGCGCAGGTATTGCCATGCGCACCCGCCCGCAACAATGTTTCGATACCGAGTTATCGGGGTGTGGAAGTCCGCCGCCCCGAAGCTTTACGCGCTTCCGTCTCGCGAACTACTATTTTCATCATGCCCACACGGGCATCAGTTTGTAGTACGGGAGGCCGTCTACAAATGGTGAAAATTTCAAAGCGTTCCGTTGGGAAATTAAAAAGTTATGAGCATTAGAAGATCTTCCCATTAGGCCCCATTAGGCCACAGAAGCCAACCGGGCCTAAAACTTGCGCGGGTCACTTTCACGGACGGGCTCGAAACTGGTGCCAGAAGTTAGCCCCCGACCAGAGCTTCATTGTGAGGCATTGCGTAAAATTTTCCGTCCCCCGAGTGCCGAGCAATAGCCCCTGAAAGGGCTTTCGGCACAATTTTCACGCCCTTATTTGAGCCACTTGTAGCCGAAGGAATTTTGCGCAAATGACTGAGAGGTGCTCCTGGGCACTGCTCATCACTTTGCAATAGGTTCCGGGGCTTTTCGCGAAGGTCGCGTTTTCTCAAACTTTGATGGCATTAGTGGGTGGGGTGTGAAAACCTCCGAATGCATGGTTCTCAGCTCCTGCTGTGGGCAGCAAGCCAATTTTTTTTCCAAAATGTTGACCTATAAAAGAGCTTACTCGGGTGTGAAAATTATCATTGTGCGCGCGCGCCCCGGACCGCAATTATGATATTTCCTGTTTTCCCATAGGGCCCAAGGCAAATGGGGATAGCGGTTGTACGCGCTTTCTAAGGCTCTGATCGCTTTTAGATTTTGCACGCGGATAGGGCCAACAGAGGCGCAGGTATTGCCATGCGCACCCGCCCGCAACAATGTTTCGATACCGAGTTATCGGGGTGTGGAAGTCCGCCGCCCCGAAGCTTTACGCGCTTCCGTCTCGCGAACTACTATTTTCATCATGCCCACACGGGCATCAGTTTGTAGTACGGGAGGCCGTCTACAAATGGTGAAAATTTCAAAGCGTTCCGTCGGGAAATTAAAAAGTTATGAGCATTAGAAGATCTTCCCATTAGGCCCCATTAGGCCACAGAAGCCGACCGGGCCTAAAACTTGCGCGGGTCACTTTCACGGACGGGCTCGAAACTGGTGCCAGAAGTTAGCCCCCGACCAGAGCTTCATTGTGAGGCATTGCGTAAAATTTTCCGTCCCCCGAGTGCCGAGCAATAGCCCCTGAAAGGGCTTTCGGCACAATTTTCACGCCCTTATTTGAGCCACTTGTAGCCAAAGGAATTTTGCGCAAATGACTGAGAGGTGCTCCTGGGCACTGCTCATCACTTTGCAATAGGTTCCGGGGCTTTTCGCGAAGGTCGCGTTTTCTCAAACTTTGATGGCATTAGTGGGTGGGGTGTGAAAACCTCCGAATGCATGGTTCTCAGCTCCTGCTGTGGGCAGCAAGCCAATTTTTTTTCCAAAATGTTGACCTATAAAAGAGCTTACTCGGGTGTGAAAATTATCATTGTGCGCGCGCGCCCCGGACCGCAATTATGATATTTCCTGTTTTCCCATAGGGCCCAAGGCAAATGGGGATAGCGGTTGTACGCGCTTTCTAAGGCTCTGATCGCTTTTAGATTTTGCACGCGGATAGGGCCAACAGAGGCGCAGGTATTGCCATGCGCACCCGCCCGCAACAATGTTTCGATACCGAGTTATCGGGGTGTGGAAGTCCGCCGCCCCGAATCTTTACGCGCTTCCGTCTCGCGAACTACTATTTTCATCATGCCCACACGGGCATCAGTTTGTAGTACGGGAGGCCGTCTACAAATGGTGAAAATTTCAAAGCGTTCCGTCGGGAAATTAAAAAGTTATGAGCATTAGAAGATCTTCCCATTAGGCCCCATTAGGCCACAGAAGCCGACCGGGCCTAAAACTTGCGCGGGTCACTTTCACGGACGGGCTCGAAACTGGTGCCAGAAGTTAGCCCCCGACCAGAGCTTCATTGTGAGGCATTGCGTAAAATTTTCCGTCCCCCGAGTGCCGAGCAATAGCCCCTGAAAGGGCTTTCGGCACAATTTTCACGCCCTTATTTGAGCCACTTGTAGCCGAAGGAATTTTGCGCAAATGACTGAGAGGTGCTCCTGGGCACTGCTCATCACTTTGCAATAGGTTCCGGGGCTTTTCGCGAAGGTCGCGTTTTCTCAAACTTTGATGGCATTAGTGGGTGGGGTGTGAAAACCTCCGAATGCATGGTTCTCAGCTCCTGCTGTGGGCAGCAAGCCAATTTTTTTTCCAAAATGTTGACCTATAAAAGAGCTTACTCGGGTGTGAAAATTATCATTGTGCGCGCGCGCCCCGGACCGCAATTATGATATTTCCTGTTTTCCCATAGGGCCCAAGGCAAATGGGGATAGCGGTTGTACGCGCTTTCTAAGGCTCTGATCGCTTTTAGATTTTGCACGCGGATAGGGCCAACAGAGGCGCAGGTATTGCCATGCGCACCCGCCCGCAACAATGTTTCGATACCGAGTTATCGGGGTGTGGAAGTCCGCCGCCCCGAAGCTTTACGCGCTTCCGTCTCGCGAACTACTATTTTCATCATGCCCACACGGGCATCAGTTTGTAGTACGGGAGGCCGTCTACAAATGGTGAAAATTTCAAAGCGTTCCGTCGGGAAATTAAAAAGTTATGAGCATTAGAAGATCTTCCCATTAGGCCCCATTAGGCCACAGAAGCCGACCGGGCCTAAAACTTGCGCGGGTCACTTTCACGGACGGGCTCGAAACTGGTGCCAGAAGTTAGCCCCCGACCAGAGCTTCATTGTGAGGCATTGCGTAAAATTTTCCGTCCCCCGAGTGCCGAGCAATAGCCCCTGAAAGGGCTTTCGGCACAATTTTCACGCCCTTATTTGAGCCACTTGTAGCCGAAGGAATTTTGCGCAAATGACTGAGAGGTGCTCCTGGGCACTGCTCATCACTTTGCAATAGGTTCCGGGGCTTTTCGCGAAGGTCGCGTTTTCTCAAACTTTGATGGCATTAGTGGGTGGGGTGTGAAAACCTCCGAATGCATGGTTCTCAGCTCCTGCTGTGGGCAGCAAGCCAATTTTTTTTCCAAAATGTTGACCTATAAAAGAGCTTACTCGGGTGTGAAAATTATCATTGTGCGCGCGCGCCCCGGACCGCAATTATGATATTTCCTGTTTTCCCATAGGGCCCAAGGCAAATGGGGATAGCGGTTGTACGCGCTTTCTAAGGCTCTGATCGCTTTTAGATTTTGCACGCGGATAGGGCCAACAGAGGCGCAGGTATTGCCATGCGCACCCGCCCGCAACAATGTTTCGATACCGAGTTATCGGGGTGTGGAAGTCCGCCGCCCCGAAGCTTTACGCGCTTCCGTCTCGCGAACTACTATTTTCATCATGCCCACACGGGCATCAGTTTGTAGTACGGGAGGCCGTCTACAAATGGTGAAAATTTCAAAGTGTTCCGTCGGGAAATTAAAAAGTTATGAGCATTAGAAGATCTTCCCATTAGGCCCCATTAGGCCACAGAAGCCGACCGGGCCTAAAACTTGCGCGGGTCACTTTCACGGACGGGCTCGAAACTGGTGCCAGAAGTTAGCCCCCGACCAGAGCTTCATTGTGAGGCATTGCGTAAAATTTTCCGTCCCCCGAGTGCCGAGCAATAGCCCCTGAAAGGGCTTTCGGCACAATTTTCACGCCCTTATTTGAGCCACTTGTAGCCGAAGGAATTTTGCGCAAATGACTGAGAGGTGCTCCTGGGCACTGCTCATCACTTTGCAATAGGTTCCGGGGCTTTTCGCGAAGGTCGCGTTTTCTCAAACTTTGATGGCATTAGTGGGTGGGGTGTGAAAACCTCCGAATGCATGGTTCTCAGCTCCTGCTGTGGGCAGCAAGCCAATTTTTTTTCCAAAATGTTGACCTATAAAAGAGCTTACTCGGGTGTGAAAATTATCATTGTGCGCGCGCGCCCCGGACCGCAATTATGATATTTCCTGTTTTCCCATAGGGCCCAAGGCAAATGGGGATAGCGGTTGTACGCGCTTTCTAAGGCTCTGATCGCTTTTAGATTTTGCACGCGGATAGGGCCAACAGAGGCGCAGGTATTGCCATGCGCACCCGCCCGCAACAATGTTTCGATACCGAGTTATCGGGGTGTGGAAGTCCGCCGCCCCGAAGCTTTACGCGCTTCCGTCTCGCGAACTACTATTTTCATCATGCCCACACGGGCATTAGTTTGTAGTACGGGAGGCCGTCTACAAATGGTGAAAATTTCAAAGCGTTCCGTCGGGAAATTAAAAAGTTATGAGCATTAGAAGATCTTCCCATTAGGCCCCATTAGGCCACAGAAGCCGACCGGGCCTAAAACTTGCGCGGGTCACTTTCACGGACGGGCTCGAAACTGGTGCCAGAAGTTAGCCCCCGACCAGAGCTTCATTGTGAGGCATTGCGTAAAATTTTTCGTCCCCCGAGTGCCGAGCAATAGCCCCTGAAAGGGCTTTCGGCACAATTTTCACGCCCTTATTTGAGCCACTTGTAGCCGAAGGAATTTTGCGCAAATGACTGAGAGGTGCTCCTGGGCACTGCTCATCACTTTGCAATAGGTTCCGGGGCTTTTCGCGAAGGTCGCGTTTTCTCAAACTTTGATGGCATTAGTGGGTGGGGTGTGAAAACCTCCGAATGCATGGTTCTCAGCTCCTGCTGTGGGCAGCAAGCCAATTTTTTTTCCAAAATGTTGACCTATAAAAGAGCTTACTCGGGTGTGAAAATTATCATTGTGCGCGCGCGCCCCGGACCGCAATTATGATATTTCCTGTTTTCCCATAGGGCCCAAGGCAAATGGGGATAGCGGTTGTACGCGCTTTCTAAGGCTCTGATCGCTTTTAGATTTTGCACGCGGATAGGGCCAACAGAGGCGCAGGTATTGCCATGCGCACCCGCCCGCAACAATGTTTCGATACCGAGTTATCGGGGTGTGGAAGTCCGCCGCCCCGAAGCTTTACGCGCTTCCGTCTCGCGAACTACTATTTTCATCATGCCCACACGGGCATCAGTTTGTAGTACGGGAGGCCGTCTACAAATGGTGAAAATTTCAAAGCGTTCCGTCGGGAAATTAAAAAGTTATGAGCATTAGAAGATCTTCCCATTAGGCCCCATTAGGCCACAGAAGCCGACCGGGCCTAAAACTTGCGCGGGTCACTTTCACGGATGGGCTCGAAACTGGTGCCAGAAGTTAGCCCCCGACCAGAGCTTCATTGTGAGGCATTGCGTAAAATTTTCCGTCCCCCGAGTGCCGAGCAATAGCCCCTGAAAGGGCTTTCGGCACAATTTTCACGCCCTAATTTGAGCCACTTGTAGCCAAAGGAATTTTGCGCAAATGACTGAGAGGTGCTCCTGGGCACTGCTCATCACTTTGCAATAGGTTCCGGGGCTTTTCGCGAAGGTCGCGTTTTCTCAAACTTTGATGGCATTAGTGGGTGGGGTGTGAAAACCTCCGAATGCATGGTTCTCAGCTCCTGCTGTGGGCAGCAAGCCAATTTTTTTTCCAAAATGTTGACCTATAAAAGAGCTTACTCGGGTGTGAAAATTATCATTGTGCGCGCGCGCCCCGGACCGCAATCATGATATTTCCTGTTTTCCCATAGGGCCCAAGGCAAATGGGGATAGCGGTTGTACGCGCTTTCTAAGGCTCTGATCGCTTTTAGATTTTGCACGCGGATAGGGCCAACAGAGGCGCAGGTATTGCCATGCGCACCCGCCCGCAACAATGTTTCGATACCGAGTTATCGGGGTGTGGAAGTCCGCCGCCCCGAAGCTTTACGCGCTTCCGTCTCGCGAACTACTATTTTCATCATGCCCACACGGGCATCAGTTTGTAGTACTGGAGGCCGTCTACAAATGGTGAAAATTTCAAAGCGTTCCGTCGGGAAATTAAAAAGTTATGAGCATTAGAAGATCTTCCCATTAGGCCCCATTAGGCCACAGAAGCCGACCGGGCCTAAAACTTGCGCGGGTCACTTTCACGGACGGGCTCGAAACTGGTGCCAGAAGTTAGCCCCCGACCAGAGCTTCATTGTGAGGCATTGCGTAAAATTTTCCGTCCCCCGAGTGCCGAGCAATAGCCCCTGAAAGGGCTTTCGGCACAATTTTCACGCCCTTATTTGAGCCACTTGTAGCCGAAGGAATTTTGCGCAAATGACTGAGAGGTGCTCCTGGGCACTGCTCATCACTTTGCAATAGGTTCCGGGGCTTTTCGCGAAGGTCGCGTTTTCTCAAACTTTGATGGCATTAGTGGGTGGGGTGTGAAAACCTCCGAATGCATGGTTCTCAGCTCCTGCTGTGGGCAGCAAGCCAATTTTTTTTCCAAAATGTTGACCTATAAAAGAGCTTACTCGGGTGTGAAAATTATCATTGTGCGCGCGCGCCCCGGACCGCAATTATGATATTTCCTGTTTTCCCATAGGGCCCAAGGCAAATGGGGATAGCGGTTGTACGCGCTTTCTAAGGCTCTGATCGCTTTTAGATTTTGCACGCGGATAGGGCCAACAGAGGCGCAGGTATTGCCATGCGCACCCGCCCGCAACAATGTTTCGATACCGAGTTATCGGGGTGTGGAAGTCCGCCGCCCCGAAGCTTTACGCGCTTCCGTCTCGCGAACTACTATTTTCATCATGCCCACACGGGCATCAGTTTGTAGTACGGGAGGCCGTCTACAAATGGTGAAAATTTCAAAGCGTTCCGTCGGGAAATTAAAAAGTTATGAGCATTAGAAGATCTTCCCATTAGGCCCCATTAGGCCACAGAAGCCGACCGGGCCTAAAACTTGCGCGGGTCACTTTCACGGACGGGCTCGAAACTGGTGCCAGAAGTTAGCCCCCGACCAGAGCTTCATTGTGAGGCATTGCGTAAAATTTTCCGTCCCCCGAGTGCCGAGCAATAGCCCCTGAAAGGGCTTTCGGCACAATTTTCACGCCCTTATTTGAGCCACTTGTAGCCGAAGGAATTTTGCGCAAATGACTGAGAGGTGCTCCTGGGCACTGCTCATCACTTTGCAATAGGTTCCGGGGCTTTTCGCGAAGGTCGCGTTTTCTCAAACTTTGATGGCATTAGTGGGTGGGGTGTGAAAACCTCCGAATGCATGGTTCTCAGCTCCTGCTGTGGGCAGCAAGCCAATTTTTTTTCCAAAATGTTGACCTATAAAAGAGCTTACTCGGGTGTGAAAATTATCATTGTGCGCGCGCGCCCCGGACCGCAATTATGATATTTCCTGTTTTCCCATAGGGCCCAAGGCAAATGGGGATAGCGGTTGTACGCGCTTTCTAAGGCTCTGATCGCTTTTAGATTTTGCACGCGGATAGGGCCAACAGAGGCGCAGGTATTGCCATGCGCACCCGCCCGCAACAATGTTTCGATACCGAGTTATCGGGGTGTGGAAGTCCGCCGCCCCGAAGCTTTACGCGCTTCCGTCTCGCGAACTACTATTTTCATCATGCCCACACGGGCATCAGTTTGTAGTACGGGAGGCCGTCTACAAATGGTGAAAATTTCAAAGCGTTCCGTCGGGAAATTAAAAAGTTATGAGCATTAGAAGATCTTCCCATTAGGCCCCATTAGGCCACAGAAGCCGACCGGGCCTAAAACTTGCGCGGGTCACTTTCACGGACGGGCTCGAAACTGGTGCCAGAAGTTAGCCCCCGACCAGAGCTTCATTGTGAGGCATTGCGTAAAATTTTTCGTCCCCCGAGTGCCGAGCAATAGCCCCTGAAAGGGCTTTCGGCACAATTTTCACGCCCTTATTTGAGCCACTTGTAGCCGAAGGAATTTTGCGCAAATGACTGAGAGGTGCTCCTGGGCACTGCTCATCACTTTGCAATAGGTTCCGGGGCTTTTCGCGAAGGTCGCGTTTTCTCAAACTTTGATGGCATTAGTGGGTGGGGTGTGAAAACCTCCGAATGCATGGTTCTCAGCTCCTGCTGTGGGCAGCAAGCCAATTTTTTTTCCAAAATGTTGACCTATAAAAGAGCTTACTCGGGTGTGAAAATTATTATTGTGCGCGCGCGCCCCGGACCGCAATTATGATATTTCCTGTTTTCCCATAGGGCCCAAGGCAAATGGGGATAGCGGTTGTACGCGCTTTCTAAGGCTCTGATCGCTTTTAGATTTTGCACGCGGATAGGGCCAACAGAGGCGCAGGTATTGCCATGCGCACCCGCCCGCAACAATGTTTCGATACCGAGTTATCGGGGTGTGGAAGTCCGCCGCCCCGAAGCTTTACGCGCTTCCGTCTCGCGAACTACTATTTTCATCATGCCCACACGGGCATCAGTTTGTAGTACGGGAGGCCGTCTACAAATGGTGAAAATTTCAAAGCGTTCCGTCGGGAAATTAAAAAGTTATGAGCATTAGAAGATCTTCCCATTAGGCCCCATTAGGCCACAGAAGCCGACCGGGCCTAAAACTTGCGCGGGTCACTTTCACGGACGGGCTCGAAACTGGTGCCAGAAGTTAGCCCCCGACCAGAGCTTCATTGTGAGGCATTGCGTAAAATTTTCCGTCCCCCGAGTGCCGAGCAATAGCCCCTGAAAGGGCTTTCGGCACAATTTTCACGCCCTAATTTGAGCCACTTGTAGCCAAAGGAATTTTGCGCAAATGACTGAGAGGTGCTCCTGGGCACTGCTCATCACTTTGCAATAGGTTCCGGGGCTTTTCGCGAAGGTCGCGTTTTCTCAAACTTTGATGGCATTAGTGGGTGGGGTGTGAAAACCTCCGAATGCATGGTTCTCAGCTCCTGCTGTGGGCAGCAAGCCAATTTTTTTTCCAAAATGTTGACCTATAAAAGAGCTTACTCGGGTGTGAAAATTATCATTGTGCGCGCGCGCCCCGGACCGCAATCATGATATTTCCTGTTTTCCCATAGGGCCCAAGGCAAATGGGGATAGCGGTTGTACGCGCTTTCTAAGGCTCTGATCGCTTTTAGATTTTGCACGCGGATAGGGCCAACAGAGGCGCAGGTATTGCCATGCGCACCCGCCCGCAACAATGTTTCGATACCGAGTTATCGGGGTGTGGAAGTCCGCCGCCCCGAAGCTTTACGCGCTTCCGTCTCGCGAACTACTATTTTCATCATGCCCACACGGGCATCAGTTTGTAGTACTGGAGGCCGTCTACAAATGGTGAAAATTTCAAAGCGTTCCGTCGGGAAATTATAAAGTTATGAGCATTAGAAGATCTTCCCATTAGGCCCCATTAGGCCACAGAAGCCGACCGGGCCTAAAACTTGCGCGGGTCACTTTCACGGACGGGCTCGAAACTGGTGCCAGAAGTTAGCCCCCGACCAGAGCTTCATTGTGAGGCATTGCGTAAAATTTTCCGTCCCCCGAGTGCCGAGCAATAGCCCCTGAAAGGGCTTTCGGCACAATTTTCACGCCCTTATTTGAGCCACTTGTAGCCGAAGGAATTTTGCGCAAATGACTGAGAGGTGCTCCTGGGCACTGCTCATCACTTTGCAATAGGTTCCGGGGCTTTTCGCGAAGGTCGCGTTTTCTCAAACTTTGATGGCATTAGTGGGTGGGGTGTGAAAACCTCCGAATGCATGGTTCTCAGCTCCTGCTGTGGGCAGCAAGCCAATTTTTTTTCCAAAATGTTGACCTATAAAAGAGCTTACTCGGGTGTGAAAATTATCATTGTGCGCGCGCGCCCCGGACCGCAATTATGATATTTCCTGTTTTCCCATAGGGCCCAAGGCAAATGGGGATAGCGGTTGTACGCGCTTTCTAAGGCTCTGATCGCTTTTAGATTTTGCACGCGGATAGGGCCAACAGAGGCGCAGGTATTGCCATGCGCACCCGCCCGCAACAATGTTTCGATACCGAGTTATCGGGGTGTGGAAGTCCGCCGCCCCGAAGCTTTACGCGCTTCCGTCTCGCGAACTACTATTTTCATCATGCCCACACGGGCATCAGTTTGTAGTACGGGAGGCCGTCTACAAATGGTGAAAATTTCAAAGCGTTCCGTCGGGAAATTAAAAAGTTATGAGCATTAGAAGATCTTCCCATTAGGCCCCATTAGGCCACAGAAGCCGACCGGGCCTAAAACTTGCGCGGGTCACTTTCACGGACGGGCTCGAAACTGGTGCCAGAAGTTAGCCCCCGACCAGAGCTTCATTGTGAGGCATTGCGTAAAATTTTCCGTCCCCCGAGTGCCGAGCAATAGCCCCTGAAAGGGCTTTCGGCACAATTTTCACGCCCTTATTTGAGCCACTTGTAGCCGAAGGAATTTTGCGCAAATGACTGAGAGGTGCTCCTGGGCACTGCTCATCACTTTGCAATAGGTTCCGGGGCTTTTCGCGAAGGTCGCGTTTTCTCAAACTTTGATGGCATTAGTGGGTGGGGTGTGAAAACCTCCGAATGCATGGTTCTCAGCTCCTGCTGTGGGCAGCAAGCCAATTTTTTTTCCAAAATGTTGACCTATAAAAGAGCTTACTCGGGTGTGAAAATTATCATTGTGCGCGCGCGCCCCGGACCGCAATTATGATATTTCCTGTTTTCCCATAGGGCCCAAGGCAAATGGGGATAGCGGTTGTACGCGCTTTCTAAGGCTCTGATCGCTTTTAGATTTTGCACGCGGATAGGGCCAACAGAGGCGCAGGTATTGCCATGCGCACCCGCCCGCAACAATGTTTCGATACCGAGTTATCGGGGTGTGGAAGTCCGCCGCCCCGAAGCTTTACGCGCTTCCGTCTCGCGAACTACTATTTTCATCATGCCCACACGGGCATCAGTTTGTAGTACGGGAGGCCGTCTACAAATGGTGAAAATTTCAAAGCGTTCCGTCGGGAAATTAAAAAGTTATGAGCATTAGAAGATCTTCCCATTAGGCCCCATTAGGCCACAGAAGCCGACCGGGCCTAAAACTTGCGCGGGTCACTTTCACGGACGGGCTCGAAACTGGTGCCAGAAGTTAGCCCCCGACCAGAGCTTCATTGTGAGGCATTGCGTAAAATTTTCCGTCCCCCGAGTGCCGAGCAATAGCCCCTGAAAGGGCTTTCGGCACAATTTTCACGCCCTTATTTGAGCCACTTGTAGCCGAAGGAATTTTGCGCAAATGACTGAGAGGTGCTCCTGGGCACTGCTCATCACTTTGCAATAGGTTCCGGGGCTTTTCGCGAAGGTCGCGTTTTCTCAAACTTTGATGGCATTAGTGGGTGGGGTGTGAAAACCTCCGAATGCATGGTTCTCAGCTCCTGCTGTGGGCAGCAAGCCAATTTTTTTTCCAAAATGTTGACCTATAAAAGAGCTTACTCGGGTGTGAAAATTATCATTGTGCGCGCGCGCCCCGGACCGCAATTATGATATTTCCTGTTTTCCCATAGGGCCCAAGGCAAATGGGGATAGCGGTTGTACGCGCTTTCTAAGGCTCTGATCGCTTTTAGATTTTGCACGCGGATAGGGCCAACAGAGGCGCAGGTATTGCCATGCGCACCCGCCCGCAACAATGTTTCGATACCGAGTTATCGGGGTGTGGAAGTCCGCCGCCCCGAAGCTTTACGCGCTTCCGTCTCGCGAACTACTATTTTCATCATGCCCACACGGGCATCAGTTTGTAGTACGGGAGGCCGTCTACAAATGGTGAAAATTTCAAAGCGTTCCGTCGGGAAATTAAAAAGTTATGAGCATTAGAAGATCTTCCCATTAGGCCCCATTAGGCCACAGAAGCCGACCGGGCCTAAAACTTGCGCGGGTCACTTTCACGGACGGGCTCGAAACTGGTGCCAGAAGTTAGCCCCCGACCAGAGCTTCATTGTGAGGCATTGCGTAAAATTTTCCGTCCCCCGAGTGCCGAGCAATAGCCCCTGAAAGGGCTTTCGGCACAATTTTCACGCCCTTATTTGAGCCACTTGTAGCCGAAGGAATTTTGCGCAAATGACTGAGAGGTGCTCCTGGGCACTGCTCATCACTTTGCAATAGGTTCCGGGGCTTTTCGCGAAGGTCGCGTTTTCTCAAACTTTGATGGCATTAGTGGGTGGGGTGTGAAAACCTCCGAATGCATGGTTCTCAGCTCCTGCTGTGGGCAGCAAGCCAATTTTTTTTCCAAAATGTTGACCTATAAAAGAGCTTACTCGGGTGTGAAAATTATCATTGTGCGCGCGCGCCCCGGACCGCAATTATGATATTTCCTGTTTTCCCATAGGGCCCAAGGCAAATGGGGATAGCGGTTGTACGCGCTTTCTAAGGCTCTGATCGCTTTTAGATTTTGCACGCGGATAGGGCCAACAGAGGCGCAGGTATTGCCATGCGCACCCGCCCGCAACAATGTTTCGATACCGAGTTATCGGGGTGTGGAAGTCCGCCGCCCCGAAGCTTTACGCGCTTCCGTCTCGCGAACTACTATTTTCATCATGCCCACACGGGCATCAGTTTGTAGTACGGGAGGCCGTCTACAAATGGTGAAAATTTCAAAGCGTTCCGTCGGGAAATTAAAAAGTTATGAGCATTAGAAGATCTTCCCATTAGGCCCCATTAGGCCACAGAAGCCGACCGGGCCTAAAACTTGCGCGGGTCACTTTCACGGACGGGCTCGAAACTGGTGCCAGAAGTTAGCCCCCGACCAGAGCTTCATTGTGAGGCATTGCGTAAAATTTTCCGTCCCCCGAGTGCCGAGCAATAGCCCCTGAAAGGGCTTTCGGCACAATTTTCACGCCCTTATTTGAGCCACTTGTAGCCGAAGGAATTTTGCGCAAATGACTGAGAGGTGCTCCTGGGCACTGCTCATCACTTTGCAATAGGTTCCGGGGCTTTTCGCGAAGGTCGCGTTTTCTCAAACTTTGATGGCATTAGTGGGTGGGGTGTGAAAACCTCCGAATGCATGGTTCTCAGCTCCTGCTGTGGGCAGCAAGCCAATTTTTTTTCCAAAATGTTGACCTATAAAAGAGCTTACTCGGGTGTGAAAATTATCATTGTGCGCGCGCGCCCCGGACCGCAATTATGATATTTCCTGTTTTCCCATAGGGCCCAAGGCAAATGGGGATAGCGGTTGTACGCGCTTTCTAAGGCTCTGATCGCTTTTAGATTTTGCACGCGGATAGGGCCAACAGAGGCGCAGGTATTGCCATGCGCACCCGCCCGCAACAATGTTTCGATACCGAGTTATCGGGGTGTGGAAGTCCGCCGCCCCGAAGCTTTACGCGCTTCCGTCTCGCGAACTACTATTTTCATCATGCCCACACGGGCATCAGTTTGTAGTACGGGAGGCCGTCTACAAATGGTGAAAATTTCAAAGCGTTCCGTCGGGAAATTAAAAAGTTATGAGCATTAGAAGATCTTCCCATTAGGCCCCATTAGGCCACAGAAGCCGACCGGGCCTAAAACTTGCGCGGGTCACTTTCACGGACGGGCTCGAAACTGGTGCCAGAAGTTAGCCCCCGACCAGAGCTTCATTGTGAGGCATTGCGTAAAATTTTCCGTCCCCCGAGTGCCGAGCAATAGCCCCTGAAAGGGCTTTCGGCACAATTTTCACGCCCTTATTTGAGCCACTTGTAGCCGAAGGAATTTTGCGCAAATGACTGAGAGGTGCTCCTGGGCACTGCTCATCACTTTGCAATAGGTTCCGGGGCTTTTCGCGAAGGTCGCGTTTTCTCAAACTTTGATGGCATTAGTGGGTGGGGTGTGAAAACCTCCGAATGCATGGTTCTCAGCTCCTGCTGTGGGCAGCAAGCCAATTTTTTTTCCAAAATGTTGACCTATAAAAGAGCTTACTCGGGTGTGAAAATTATCATTGTGCGCGCGCGCCCCGGACCGCAATTATGATATTTCCTGTTTTCCCATAGGGCCCAAGGCAAATGGGGATAGCGGTTGTACGCGCTTTCTAAGGCTCTGATCGCTTTTAGATTTTGCACGCGGATAGGGCCAACAGAGGCGCAGGTATTGCCATGCGCACCCGCCCGCAACAATGTTTCGATACCGAGTTATCGGGGTGTGGAAGTCCGCCGCCCCGAAGCTTTACGCGCTTCCGTCTCGCGAACTACTATTTTCATCATGCCCACACGGGCATCAGTTTGTAGTACGGGAGGCCGTCTACAAATGGTGAAAATTTCAAAGCGTTCCGTCGGGAAATTAAAAAGTTATGAGCATTAGAAGATCTTCCCATTAGGCCCCATTAGGCCACAGAAGCCGACCGGGCCTAAAACTTGCGCGGGTCACTTTCACGGACGGGCTCGAAACTGGTGCCAGAAGTTAGCCCCCGACCAGAGCTTCATTGTGAGGCATTGCGTAAAATTTTCCGTCCCCCGAGTGCCGAGCAATAGCCCCTGAAAGGGCTTTCGGCACAATTTTCACGCCCTTATTTGAGCCACTTGTAGCCGAAGGAATTTTGCGCAAATGACTGAGAGGTGCTCCTGGGCACTGCTCATCACTTTGCAATAGGTTCCGGGGCTTTTCGCGAAGGTCGCGTTTTCTCAAACTTTGATGGCATTAGTGGGTGGGGTGTGAAAACCTCCGAATGCATGGTTCTCAGCTCCTGCTGTGGGCAGCAAGCCAATTTTTTTTCCAAAATGTTGACCTATAAAAGAGCTTACTCGGGTGTGAAAATTATCATTGTGCGCGCGCACCCCGGACCGCAATTATGATATTTCCTGTTTTCCCATAGGGCCCAAGGCAAATGGGGATAGCGGTTGTACGCGCTTTCTAAGGCTCTGATCGCTTTTAGATTTTGCACGCGGATAGGGCCAACAGAGGCGCAGGTATTGCCATGCGCACCCGCCCGCAACAATGTTTCGATACCGAGTTATCGGGGTGTGGAAGTCAGCCGCCCCGAAGCTTTACGCGCTTCCGTCTCGCGAACTACTATTTTCATCATGCCCACACGGGCATCAGTTTGTAGTACGGGAGGCCGTCTACAAATGGTGAAAATTTCAAAGCGTTCCGTCGGGAAATTAAAAAGTTATGAGCATTAGAAGATCTTCCCATTAGGCCCCATTAGGCCACAGAAGCCGACCGGGCCTAAAACTTGCGCGGGTCACTTTCACGGACGGGCTCGAAACTGGTGCCAGAAGTTAGCCCCCGACCAGAGCTTCATTGTGAGGCATTGCGTAAAATTTTCCGTCCCCCGAGTGCCGAGCAATAGCCCCTGAAAGGGCTTTCGGCACAATTTTCACGCCCTTATTTGAGCCACTTGTAGCCGAAGGAATTTTGCGCAAATGACTGAGAGGTGCTCCTGGGCACTGCTCATCACTTTGCAATAGGTTCCTGGGCTTTTCGCGAAGGTCGCGTTTTCTCAAACTTTGATGGCATTAGTGGGTGGGGTGTGAAAACCTCCGAATGCATGGTTCTCAGCTCCTGCTGTGGGCAGCAAGCCAATTTTTTTTCCAAAATGTTGACCTATAAAAGAGCTTACTCGGGTGTGAAAATTATCATTGTGCGCGCGCGCCCCCGGACCGCAATTATGATATTTCCTGTTTTCCCATAGGGCCCAAGGCAAATGGGGATAGCGGTTGTACGCGCTTTCTAAGGCTCTGATCGCTTTTAGATTTTGCACGCGGATAGGGCCAACAGAGGCGCAGGTATTGCCATGCGCACCCGCCCGCAACAATGTTTCGATACCGAGTTATCGGGGTGTGGAAGTCCGCCGCCCCGAAGCTTTACGCGCTTCCGTCTCGCGAACTACTATTTTCATCATGCCCACACGGGCATCAGTTTGTAGTACGGGAGGCCGTCTACAAATGGTGAAAATTTCAAAGCGTTCCGTCGGGAAATTAAAAAGTTATGAGCATTAGAAGATCTTCCCATTAGGCCCCATTAGGCCACAGAAGCCGACCGGGCCTAAAACTTGCGCGGGTCACTTTCACGGACGGGCTCGAAACTGGTGCCAGAAGTTAGCCCCCGACCAGAGCTTCATTGTGAGGCATTGCGTAAAATTTTCCGTCCCCCGAGTGCCGAGCAATAGCCCCTGAAAGGGCTTTCGGCACAATTTTCACGCCCTTATTTGAGCCACTTGTAGCCGAAGGAATTTTGCGCAAATGACTGAGAGGTGCTCCTGGGCACTGCTCATCACTTTGCAATAGGTTCCGGGGCTTTTCGCGAAGGTCGCGTTTTCTCAAACTTTGATGGCATTAGTGGGTGGGGTGTGAAAACCTCCGAATGCATGGTTCTCAGCTCCTGCTGTGGGCAGCAAGCCAATTTTTTTTCCAAAATGTTGACCTATAAAAGAGCTTACTCGGGTGTGAAAATTATCATTGTGCGCGCGCGCCCCGGACCGCAATTATGATATTTCCTGTTTTCCCATAGGGCCCAAGGCAAATGGGGATAGCGGTTGTACGCGCTTTCTAAGGCTCTGATCGCTTTTAGATTTTGCACGCGGATAGGGCCAACAGAGGCGCAGGTATTGCCATGCGCACCCGCCCGCAACAATGTTTCGATACCGAGTTATCGGGGTGTGGAAGTCCGCCGCCCCGAAGCTTTACGCGCTTCCGTCTCGCGAACTACTATTTTCATCATGCCCACACGGGCATCAGTTTGTAGTACGGGAGGCCGTCTACAAATGGTGAAAATTTCAAAGCGTTCCGTCGGGAAATTAAAAAGTTATGAGCATTAGAAGATCTTCCCATTAGGCCCCATTAGGCCACAGAAGCCGACCGGGCCTAAAACTTGCGCGGGTCACTTTCACGGACGGGCTCGAAACTGGTGCCAGAAGTTAGCCCCCGACCAGAGCTTCATTGTGAGGCATTGCGTAAAATTTTCCGTCCCCCGAGTGCCGAGCAATAGCCCCTGAAAGGGCTTTCGGCACAATTTTCACGCCCTTATTTGAGCCACTTGTAGCCGAAGGAATTTTGCGCAAATGACTGAGAGGTGCTCCTGGGCACTGCTCATCACTTTGCAATAGGTTCCGGGGCTTTTCGCGAAGGTCGCGTTTTCTCAAACTTTGATGGCATTAGTGGGTGGGGTGTGAAAACCTCCGAATGCATGGTTCTCAGCTCCTGCTGTGGGCAGCAAGCCAATTTTTTTTCCAAAATGTTGACCTATAAAAGAGCTTACTCGGGTGTGAAAATTATCATTGTGCGCGCGCGCCCCGGACCGCAATTATGATATTTCCTGTTTTCCCATAGGGCCCAAGGCAAATGGGGATAGCGGTTGTACGCGCTTTCTAAGGCTCTGATCGCTTTTAGATTTTGCACGCGGATAGGGCCAACAGAGGCGCAGGTATTGCCATGCGCACCCGCCCGCAACAATGTTTCGATACCGAGTTATCGGGGTGTGGAAGTCCGCCGCCCCGAAGCTTTACGCGCTTCCGTCTCGCGAACTACTATTTTCATCATGCCCACACGGGCATCAGTTTGTAGTACGGGAGGCCGTCTACAAATGGTGAAAATTTCAAAGCGTTCCGTCGGGAAATTAAAAAGTTATGAGCATTAGAAGATCTTCCCATTAGGCCCCATTAGGCCACAGAAGCCGACCGGGCCTAAAACTTGCGCGGGTCACTTTCACGGACGGGCTCGAAACTGGTGCCAGAAGTTAGCCCCCGACCAGAGCTTCAATGTGAGGCATTGCGTAAAATTTTCCGTCCCCCGAGTGCCGAGCAATAGCCCCTGAAAGGGCTTTCGGCACAATTTTCACGCCCTTATTTGAGCCACTTGTAGCCGAAGGAATTTTGCGCAAATGACTGAGAGGTGCTCCTGGGCACTGCTCATCACTTTGCAATAGGTTCCGGGGCTTTTCGCGAAGGTCGCGTTTTCTCAAACTTTGATGGCATTAGTGGGTGGGGTGTGAAAACCTCCGAATGCATGGTTCTCAGCTCCTGCTGTGGGCAGCAAGCCAATTTTTTTTCCAAAATGTTGACCTATAAAAGAGCTTACTCGGGTGTGAAAATTATCATTGTGCGCGCGCGCCCCGGACCGCAATTATGATATTTCCTGTTTTCCCATAGGGCCCAAGGCAAATGGGGATAGCGGTTGTACGCGCTTTCTAAGGCTCTGATCGCTTTTAGATTTTGCACGCGGATAGGGCCAACAGAGGCGCAGGTATTGCCATGCGCACCCGCCCGCAACAATGTTTCGATACCGAGTTATCGGGGTGTGGAAGTCCGCCGCCCCAAAGCTTTACGCGCTTCCGTCTCGCGAACTACTATTTTCATCATGCCCACACGGGCATCAGTTTGTAGTACGGGAGGCCGTCTACAAATGGTGAAAATTTCAAAGCGTTCCGTCGGGAAATTAAAAAGTTATGAGCATTAGAAGATCTTCCCATTAGGCCCCATTAGGCCACAGAAGCCGACCGGGCCTAAAACTTGCGCGGGTCACTTTCACGGACGGGCTCGAAACTGGTGCCAGAAGTTAGCCCCCGACCAGAGCTTCATTGTGAGGCATTGCGTAAAATTTTCCGTCCCCCGAGTGCCGAGCAATAGCCCCTGAAAGGGCTTTCGGCACAATTTTCACGCCCTTATTTGAGCCACTTGTAGCCGAAGGAATTTTGCGCAAATGACTGAGAGGTGCTCCTGGGCACTGCTCATCACTTTGCAATAGGTTCCGGGGCTTTTCGCGAAGGTCGCGTTTTCTCAAACTTTGATGGCATTAGTGGGTGGGGTGTGAAAACCTCCGAATGCATGGTTCTCAGCTCCTGCTGTGGGCAGCAAGCCAATTTTTTTTCCAAAATGTTGACCTATAAAAGAGCTTACTCGGGTGTGAAAATTATCATTGTGCGCGCGCGCCCCGGACCGCAATTATGATATTTCCTGTTTTCCCATAGGGCCCAAGGCAAATGGGGATAGCGGTTGTACGCGCTTTCTAAGGCTCTGATCGCTTTTAGATTTTGCACGCGGATAGGGCCAACAGAGGCGCAGGTATTGCCATGCGCACCCGCCCGCAACAATGTTTCGATACCGAGTTATCGGGGTGTGGAAGTCCGCCGCCCCGAAGCTTTACGCGCTTCCGTCTCGCGAACTACTATTTTCATCATGCCCACACGGGCATCAGTTTGTAGTACGGGAGGCCGTCTACAAATGGTGAAAATTTCAAAGCGTTCCGTCGGGAAATTAAAAAGTTATGAGCATTAGAAGATCTTCCCATTAGGCCCCATTAGGCCACAGAAGCCGACCGGGCCTAAAACTTGCGCGGGTCACTTTCACGGACGGGCTCGAAACTGGTGCCAGAAGTTAGCCCCCGACCAGAGCTTCATTGTGAGGCATTGCGTAAAATTTTCCGTCCCCCGAGTGCCGAGCAATAGCCCCTGAAAGGGCTTTCGGCACAATTTTCACGCCCTTATTTGAGCCACTTGTAGCCGAAGGAATTTTGCGCAAATGACTGAGAGGTGCTCCTGGGCACTGCTCATCACTTTGCAATAGGTTCCGGGGCTTTTCGCGAAGGTCGCGTTTTCTCAAACTTTGATGGCATTAGTGGGTGGGGTGTGAAAACCTCCGAATGCATGGTTCTCAGCTCCTGCTGTGGGCAGCAAGCCAATTTTTTTTCCAAAATGTTGACCTATAAAAGAGCTTACTCGGGTGTGAAAATTATCATTGTGCGCGCGCGCCCCGGACCGCAATTATGATATTTCCTGTTTTCCCATAGGGCCCAAGGCAAATGGGGATAGCGGTTGTACGCGCTTTCTAAGGCTCTGATCGCTTTTAGATTTTGCACGCGGATAGGGCCAACAGAGGCGCAGGTATTGCCATGCGCACCCGCCCGCAACAATGTTTCGATACCGAGTTATCGGGGTGTGGAAGTCCGCCGCCCCGAAGCTTTACGCGCTTCCGTCTCGCGAACTACTATTTTCATCATGCCCACACGGGCATCAGTTTGTAGTACGGGAGGCCGTCTACAAATGGTGAAAATTTCAAAGCGTTCCGTCGGGAAATTAAAAAGTTATGAGCATTAGAAGATCTTCCCATTAGGCCCCATTAGGCCACAGAAGCCGACCGGGCCTAAAACTTGCGCGGGTCACTTTCACGGACGGGCTCGAAACTGGTGCCAGAAGTTAGCCCCCGACCAGAGCTTCATTGTGAGGCATTGCGTAAAATTTTCCGTCCCCCGAGTGCCGAGCAATAGCCCCTGAAAGGGCTTTCGGCACAATTTTCACGCCCTTATTTGAGCCACTTGTAGCCGAAGGAATTTTGCGCAAATGACTGAGAGGTGCTCCTGGGCACTGCTCATCACTTTGCAATAGGTTCCGGGGCTTTTCGCGAAGGTCGCGTTTTCTCAAACTTTGATGGCATTAGTGGGTGGGGTGTGAAAACCTCCGAATGCATGGTTCTCAGCTCCTGCTGTGGGCAGCAAGCCAATTTTTTTTCCAAAATGTTGACCTATAAAAGAGCTTACTCGGGTGTGAAAATTATCATTGTGCGCGCGCGCCCCGGACCGCAATTATGATATTTCCTGTTTTCCCATAGGGCCCAAGGCAAATGGGGATAGCGGTTGTATGCGCTTTCTAAGGCTCTGATCGCTTTTAGATTTTGCACGCGGATAGGGCCAACAGAGGCGCAGGTATTGCCATGCGCACCCGCCCGCAACAATGTTTCGATACCGAGTTATCGGGGTGTGGAAGTCCGCCGCCCCGTAGCTTTACGCGCTTCCGTCTCGCGAACTACTATTTTCATCATGCCCACACGGGCATCAGTTTGTAGTACGGGAGGCCGTCTACAAATGGTGAAAATTTCAAAGCGTTCCGTCGGGAAATTAAAAAGTTATGAGCATTAGAAGATCTTCCCATTAGGCCCCATTAGGCCACAGAAGCCGACCGGGCCTAAAACTTGCGCGGGTCACTTTCACGGACGGGCTCGAAACTGGTGCCAGAAGTTAGCCCCCGACCAGAGCTTCATTGTGAGGCATTGCGTAAAATTTTCCGTCCCCCGAGTGCCGAGCAATAGCCCCTGAAAGGGCTTTCGGCACAATTTTCACGCCCTTATTTGAGCCACTTGTAGCCGAAGGAATTTTGCGCAAATGACTGAGAGGTGCTCCTGGGCACTGCTCATCACTTTGCAATAGGTTCCGGGGCTTTTCGCGAAGGTCGCGTTTTCTCAAACTTTGATGGCATTAGTGGGTGGGGTGTGAAAACCTCCGAATGCATGGTTCTCAGCTCCTGCTGTGGGCAGCAAGCCAATTTTTTTTCCAAAATGTTGACCTATAAAAGAGCTTACTCGGGTGTGAAAATTATCATTGTGCGCGCGCGCCCCGGACCGCAATTATGATATTTCCTGTTTTCCCATAGGGCCCAAGGCAAATGGGGATAGCGGTTGTACGCGCTTTCTAAGGCTCTGATCGCTTTTAGATTTTGCACGC
The DNA here is from genome assembly GCA_964019695.1 of Loripinus fragilis. NCBI lineage: Eukaryota > Metazoa > Mollusca > Bivalvia > Lucinida > Lucinidae > Loripinus > Loripinus fragilis. The sequence continues at coordinate 871,894 of CAXHUL010000525.1, forward strand.
GGATAGGGCCAACAGAGGCGCAGGTATTGCCATGCGCACCCGCCCGCAACAATGTTTCGATACCGAGTTATCGGGGTGTGGAAGTCCGCCGCCCCGAAGCTTTACGCGCTTCCGTCTCGCGAACTACTATTTTCATCATGCCCACACGGGCATCAGTTTGTAGTACGGGAGGCCGTCTACAAATGGTGAAAATTTCAAAGCGTTCCGTCGGGAAATTAAAAAGTTATGAGCATTAGAAGATCTTCCCATTAGGCCCCATTAGGCCACAGAAGCCGACCGGGCCTAAAACTTGCGCGGGTCACTTTCACGGACGGGCTCGAAACTGGTGCCAGAAGTTAGCCCCCGACCAGAGCTTCATTGTGAGGCATTGCGTAAAATTTTCCGTCCCCCGAGTGCCGAGCAATAGCCCCTGAAAGGGCTTTCGGCACAATTTTCACGCCCTTATTTGAGCCACTTGTAGCCGAAGGAATTTTGCGCAAATGACTGAGAGGTGCTCCTGGGCACTGCTCATCACTTTGCAATAGGTTTCGGGGCTTTTCGCGAAGGTCGCGTTTTCTCAAACTTTGATGGCATTAGTGGGTGGGGTGTGAAAACCTCCGAATGCATGGTTCTCAGCTCCTGCTGTGGGCAGCAAGCCAATTTTTTTTCCAAAATGTTGACCTATAAAAGAGCTTACTCGGGTGTGAAAATTATCATTGTGCGCGCGCGCCCCGGACCGCAATTATGATATTTCCTGTTTTCCCATAGGGCCCAAGGCAAATGGGGATAGCGGTTGTACGCGCTTTCTAAGGCTCTGATCGCTTTTAGATTTTGCACGCGGATAGGGCCAACAGAGGCGCAGGTATTGCCATGCGCACCCGCCCGCAACAATGTTTCGATACCGAGTTATCGGGGTGTGGAAGTCCGCCGCCCCGAAGCTTTACGCGCTTCCGTCTCGCGAACTACTATTTTCATCATGCCCACACGGGCATCAGTTTGTAGTACGGGAGGCCGTCTACAAATGGTGAAAATTTCAAAGCGTTCCGTCGGGAAATTAAAAAGTTATGAGCATTAGAAGATCTTCCCATTAGGCCCCATTAGGCCACAGAAGCCGACCGGGCCTAAAACTTGCGCGGGTCACTTTCACGGACGGGCTCGAAACTGGTGCCAGAAGTTAGCCCCCGACCAGAGCTTCATTGTGAGGCATTGCGTAAAATTTTCCGTCCCCCGAGTGCCGAGCAATAGCCCCTGAAAGGGCTTTCGGCACAATTTTCACGCCCTTATTTGAGCCACTTGTAGCCGAAGGAATTTTGCGCAAATGACTGAGAGGTGCTCCTGGGCACTGCTCATCACTTTGCAATAGGTTCCGGGGCTTTTCGCGAAGGTCGCGTTTTCTCAAACTTTGATGGCATTAGTGGGTGGGGTGTGAAAACCTCCGAATGCATGGTTCTCAGCTCCTGCTGTGGGCAGCAAGCCAATTTTTTTTCCAAAATGTTGACCTATAAAAGAGCTTACTCGGGTGTGAAAATTATCATTGTGCGCGCGCGCCCCGGACCGCAATTATGATATTTCCTGTTTTCCCATAGGGCCCAAGGCAAATGGGGATAGCGGTTGTACGCGCTTTCTAAGGCTCTGATCGCTTTTAGATTTTGCACGCGGATAGGGCCAACAGAGGCGCAGGTATTGCCATGCGCACCCGCCCGCAACAATGTTTCGATACCGAGTTATCGGGGTGTGGAAGTCCGCCGCCCCGAAGCTTTACGCGCTTCCGTCTCGCGAACTACTATTTTCATCATGCCCACACGGGCATCAGTTTGTAGTACGGGAGGCCGTCTACAAATGGTGAAAATTTCAAAGCGTTCCGTCGGGAAATTAAAAAGTTATGAGCATTAGAAGATCTTCCCATTAGGCCCCATTAGGCCACAGAAGCCGACCGGGCCTAAAACTTGCGCGGGTCACTTTCACGGACGGGCTCGAAACTGGTGCCAGAAGTTAGCCCCCGACCAGAGCTTCATTGTGAGGCATTGCGTAAAATTTTCCGTCCCCCGAGTGCCGAGCAATAGCCCCTGAAAGGGCTTTCGGCACAATTTTCACGCCCTTATTTGAGCCACTTGTAGCCGAAGGAATTTTGCGCAAATGACTGAGAGGTGCTCCTGGGCACTGCTCATCACTTTGCAATAGGTTCCGGGGCTTTTCGCGAAGGTCGCGTTTTCTCAAACTTTGATGGCATTAGTGGGTGGGGTGTGAAAACCTCCGAATGCATGGTTCTCAGCTCCTGCTGTGGGCAGCAAGCCAATTTTTTTTCCAAAATGTTGACCTATAAAAGAGCTTACTCGGGTGTGAAAATTATCATTGTGCGCGCGCGCCCCGGACCGCAATTATGATATTTCCTGTTTTCCCATAGGGCCCAAGGCAAATGGGGATAGCGGTTGTACGCGCTTTCTAAGGCTCTGATCGCTTTTAGATTTTGCACGCGGATAGGGCCAACAGAGGCGCAGGTATTGCCATGCGCACCCGCCCGCAACAATGTTTCGATACCGAGTTATCGGGGTGTGGAAGTCCGCCGCCCCGAAGCTTTACGCGCTTCCGTCTCGCGAACTACTATTTTCATCATGCCCACACGGGCATCAGTTTGTAGTACTGGAGGCCGTCTACAAATGGTGAAAATTTCAAAGCGTTCCGTCGGGAAATTAAAAAGTTATGAGCATTAGAAGATCTTCCCATTAGGCCCCATTAGGCCACAGAAGCCGACCGGGCCTAAAACTTGCGCGGGTCACTTTCACGGACGGGCTCGAAACTGGTGCCAGAAGTTAGCCCCCGACCAGAGCTTCATTGTGAGGCATTGCGTAAAATTTTCCGTCCCCCGAGTGCCGAGCAATAGCCCCTGAAAGGGCTTTCGGCACAATTTTCACGCCCTTATTTGAGCCACTTGTAGCCGAAGGAATTTTGCGCAAATGACTGAGAGGTGCTCCTGGGCACTGCTCATCACTTTGCAATAGGTTCCGGGGCTTTTCGCGAAGGTCGCGTTTTCTCAAACTTTGATGGCATTAGTGGGTGGGGTGTGAAAACCTCCGAATGCATGGTTCTCAGCTCCTGCTGTGGGCAGCAAGCCAATTTTTTTTCCAAAATGTTGACCTATAAAAGAGCTTACTCGGGTGTGAAAATTATCATTGTGCGCGCGCACCCCGGACCGCAATTATGATATTTCCTGTTTTCCCATAGGGCCCAAGGCAAATGGGGATAGCGGTTGTACGCGCTTTCTAAGGCTCTGATCGCTTTTAGATTTTGCACGCGGATAGGGCCAACAGAGGCGCAGGTATTGCCATGCGCACCCGCCTGCAACAATGTTTCGATACCGAGTTATCGGGGTGTGGAAGTCAGCCGCCCCGAAGCTTTACGCGCTTCCGTCTCGCGAACTACTATTTTCATCATGCCCACACGGGCATCAGTTTGTAGTACGGGAGGCCGTCTACAAATGGTGAAAATTTCAAAGCGTTCCGTCGGGAAATTAAAAAGTTATGAGCATTAGAAGATCTTCCCATTAGGCCCCATTAGGCCACAGAAGCCGACCGGGCCTAAAACTTGCGCGGGTCACTTTCACGGACGGGCTCGAAACTGGTGCCAGAAGTTAGCCCCCGACCAGAGCTTCATTGTGAGGCATTGCGTAAAATTTTCCGTCCCCCGAGTGCCGAGCAATAGCCCCTGAAAGGGCTTTCGGCACAATTTTCACGCCCTTATTTGAGCCACTTGTAGCCGAAGGAATTTTGCGCAAATGACTGAGAGGTGCTCCTGGGCACTGCTCATCACTTTGCAATAGGTTCCTGGGCTTTTCGCGAAGGTCGCGTTTTCTCAAACTTTGATGGCATTAGTGGGTGGGGTGTGAAAACCTCCGAATGCATGGTTCTCAGCTCCTGCTGTGGGCAGCAAGCCAATTTTTTTTCCAAAATGTTGACCTATAAAAGAGCTTACTCGGGTGTGAAAATTATCATTGTGCGCGCGCGCCCCCGGACCGCAATTATGATATTTCCTGTTTTCCCATAGGGCCCAAGGCAAATGGGGATAGCGGTTGTACGCGCTTTCTAAGGCTCTGATCGCTTTTAGATTTTGCACGCGGATAGGGCCAACAGAGGCGCAGGTATTGCCATGCGCACCCGCCCGCAACAATGTTTCGATACCGAGTTATCGGGGTGTGGAAGTCCGCCGCCCCGAAGCTTTACGCGCTTCCGTCTCGCGAACTACTATTTTCATCATGCCCACACGGGCATCAGTTTGTAGTACGGGAGGCCGTCTACAAATGGTGAAAATTTCAAAGCGTTCCGTCGGGAAATTAAAAAGTTATGAGCATTAGAAGATCTTCCCATTAGGCCCCATTAGGCCACAGAAGCCGACCGGGCCTAAAACTTGCGCGGGTCACTTTCACGGACGGGCTCGAAACTGGTGCCAGAAGTTAGCCCCCGACCAGAGCTTCATTGTGAGGCATTGCGTAAAATTTTCCGTCCCCCGAGTGCCGAGCAATAGCCCCTGAAAGGGCTTTCGGCACAATTTTCACGCCCTTATTTGAGCCACTTGTAGCCGAAGGAATTTTGCGCAAATGACTGAGAGGTGCTCCTGGGCACTGCTCATCACTTTGCAATAGGTTCCGGGGCTTTTCGCGAAGGTCGCGTTTTCTCAAACTTTGATGGCATTAGTGGGTGGGGTGTGAAAACCTCCGAATGCATGGTTCTCAGCTCCTGCTGTGGGCAGCAAGCCAATTTTTTTTCCAAAATGTTGACCTATAAAAGAGCTTACTCGGGTGTGAAAATTATCATTGTGCGCGCGCGCCCCGGACCGCAATTATGATATTTCCTGTTTTCCCATAGGGCCCAAGGCAAATGGGGATAGCGGTTGTACGCGCTTTCTAAGGCTCTGATCGCTTTTAGATTTTGCACGCGGATAGGGCCAACAGAGGCGCAGGTATTGCCATGCGCACCCGCCCGCAACAATGTTTCGATACCGAGTTATCGGGGTGTGGAAGTCCGCCGCCCCGAAGCTTTACGCGCTTCCGTCTCGCGAACTACTATTTTCATCATGCCCACACGGGCATCAGTTTGTAGTACGGGAGGCCGTCTACAAATGGTGAAAATTTCAAAGCGTTCCGTCGGGAAATTAAAAAGTTATGAGCATTAGAAGATCTTCCCATTAGGCCCCATTAGGCCACAGAAGCCGACCGGGCCTAAAACTTGCGCGGGTCACTTTCACGGACGGGCTCGAAACTGGTGCCAGAAGTTAGCCCCCGACCAGAGCTTCAATGTGAGGCATTGCGTAAAATTTTCCGTCCCCCGAGTGCCGAGCAATAGCCCCTGAAAGGGCTTTCGGCACAATTTTCACGCCCTTATTTGAGCCACTTGTAGCCGAAGGAATTTTGCGCAAATGACTGAGAGGTGCTCCTGGGCACTGCTCATCACTTTGCAATAGGTTCCGGGGCTTTTCGCGAAGGTCGCGTTTTCTCAAACTTTGATGGCATTAGTGGGTGGGGTGTGAAAACCTCCGAATGCATGGTTCTCAGCTCCTGCTGTGGGCAGCAAGCCAATTTTTTTTCCAAAATGTTGACCTATAAAAGAGCTTACTCGGGTGTGAAAATTATCATTGTGCGCGCGCGCCCCGGACCGCAATTATGATATTTCCTGTTTTCCCATAGGGCCCAAGGCAAATGGGGATAGCGGTTGTACGCGCTTTCTAAGGCTCTGATCGCTTTTAGATTTTGCACGCGGATAGGGCCAACAGAGGCGCAGGTATTGCCATGCGCACCCGCCCGCAACAATGTTTCGATACCGAGTTATCGGGGTGTGGAAGTCCGCCGCCCCGAAGCTTTACGCGCTTCCGTCTCGCGAACTACTATTTTCATCATGCCCACACGGGCATCAGTTTGTAGTACGGGAGGCCGTCTACAAATGGTGAAAATTTCAAAGCGTTCCGTCGGGAAATTAAAAAGTTATGAGCATTAGAAGATCTTCCCATTAGGCCCCATTAGGCCACAGAAGCCGACCGGGCCTAAAACTTGCGCGGGTCACTTTCACGGACGGGCTCGAAACTGGTGCCAGAAGTTAGCCCCCGACCAGAGCTTCATTGTGAGGCATTGCGTAAAATTTTCCGTCCCCCGAGTGCCGAGCAATAGCCCCTGAAAGGGCTTTCGGCACAATTTTCACGCCCTTATTTGAGCCACTTGTAGCCGAAGGAATTTTGCGCAAATGACTGAGAGGTGCTCCTGGGCACTGCTCATCACTTTGCAATAGGTTCCGGGGCTTTTCGCGAAGGTCGCGTTTTCTCAAACTTTGATGGCATTAGTGGGTGGGGTGTGAAAACCTCCGAATGCATGGTTCTCAGCTCCTGCTGTGGGCAGCAAGCCAATTTTTTTTCCAAAATGTTGACCTATAAAAGAGCTTACTCGGGTGTGAAAATTATCATTGTGCGCGCGCGCCCCGGACCGCAATTATGATATTTCCTGTTTTCCCATAGGGCCCAAGGCAAATGGGGATAGCGGTTGTACGCGCTTTCTAAGGCTCTGATCGCTTTTAGATTTTGCACGCGGATAGGGCCAACAGAGGCGCAGGTATTGCCATGCGCACCCGCCCGCAACAATGTTTCGATACCGAGTTATCGGGGTGTGGAAGTCCGCCGCCCCGAAGCTTTACGCGCTTCCGTCTCGCGAACTACTATTTTCATCATGCCCACACGGGCATCAGTTTGTAGTACGGGAGGCCGTCTACAAATGGTGAAAATTTCAAAGCGTTCCGTCGGGAAATTAAAAAGTTATGAGCATTAGAAGATCTTCCCATTAGGCCCCATTAGGCCACAGAAGCCGACCGGGCCTAAAACTTGCGCGGGTCACTTTCACGGACGGGCTCGAAACTGGTGCCAGAAGTTAGCCCCCGACCAGAGCTTCATTGTGAGGCATTGCGTAAAATTTTCCGTCCCCCGAGTGCCGAGCAATAGCCCCTGAAAGGGCTTTCGGCACAATTTTCACGCCCTTATTTGAGCCACTTGTAGCCGAAGGAATTTTGCGCAAATGACTGAGAGGTGCTCCTGGGCACTGCTCATCACTTTGCAATAGGTTCCGGGGCTTTTCGCGAAGGTCGCGTTTTCTCAAACTTTGATGGCATTAGTGGGTGGGGTGTGAAAACCTCCGAATGCATGGTTCTCAGCTCCTGCTGTGGGCAGCAAGCCAATTTTTTTTCCAAAATGTTGACCTATAAAAGAGCTTACTCGGGTGTGAAAATTATCATTGTGCGCGCGCGCCCCGGACCGCAATTATGATATTTCCTGTTTTCCCATAGGGCCCAAGGCAAATGGGGATAGCGGTTGTACGCGCTTTCTAAGGCTCTGATCGCTTTTAGATTTTGCACGCGGATAGGGCCAACAGAGGCGCAGGTATTGCCATGCGCACCCGCCCGCAACAATGTTTCGATACCGAGTTATCGGGGTGTGGAAGTCCGCCGCCCCGAAGCTTTACGCGCTTCCGTCTCGCGAACTACTATTTTCATCATGCCCACACGGGCATCAGTTTGTAGTACGGGAGGCCGTCTACAAATGGTGAAAATTTCAAAGCGTTCCGTCGGGAAATTAAAAAGTTATGAGCATTAGAAGATCTTCCCATTAGGCCCCATTAGGCCACAGAAGCCGACCGGGCCTAAAACTTGCGCGGGTCACTTTCACGGACGGGCTCGAAACTGGTGCCAGAAGTTAGCCCCCGACCAGAGCTTCATTGTGAGGCATTGCGTAAAATTTTCCGTCCCCCGAGTGCCGAGCAATAGCCCCTGAAAGGGCTTTCGGCACAATTTTCACGCCCTTATTTGAGCCACTTGTAGCCGAAGGAATTTTGCGCAAATGACTGAGAGGTGCTCCTGGGCACTGCTCATCACTTTGCAATAGGTTCCGGGGCTTTTCGCGAAGGTCGCGTTTTCTCAAACTTTGATGGCATTAGTGGGTGGGGTGTGAAAACCTCCGAATGCATGGTTCTCAGCTCCTGCTGTGGGCAGCAAGCCAATTTTTTTTCCAAAATGTTGACCTATAAAAGAGCTTACTCGGGTGTGAAAATTATCATTGTGCGCGCGCGCCCCGGACCGCAATTATGATATTTCCTGTTTTCCCATAGGGCCCAAGGCAAATGGGGATAGCGGTTGTACGCGCTTTCTAAGGCTCTGATCGCTTTTAGATTTTGCACGCGGATAGGGCCAACAGAGGCGCAGGTATTGCCATGCGCACCCGCCCGCAACAATGTTTCGATACCGAGTTATCGGGGTGTGGAAGTCCGCCGCCCCGAAGCTTTACGCGCTTCCGTCTCGCGAACTACTATTTTCATCATGCCCACACGGGCATCAGTTTGTAGTACGGGAGGCCGTCTACAAATGGTGAAAATTTCAAAGCGTTCCGTCGGGAAATTAAAAAGTTATGAGCATTAGAAGATCTTCCCATTAGGCCCCATTAGGCCACAGAAGCCGACCGGGCCTAAAACTTGCGCGGGTCACTTTCACGGACGGGCTCGAAACTGGTGCCAGAAGTTAGCCCCCGACCAGAGCTTCATTGTGAGGCATTGCGTAAAATTTTCCGTCCCCCGAGTGCCGAGCAATAGCCCCTGAAAGGGCTTTCGGCACAATTTTCACGCCCTTATTTGAGCCACTTGTAGCCGAAGGAATTTTGCGCAAATGACTGAGAGGTGCTCCTGGGCACTGCTCATCACTTTGCAATAGGTTCCGGGGCTTTTCGCGAAGGTCGCGTTTTCTCAAACTTTGATGGCATTAGTGGGTGGGGTGTGAAAACCTCCGAATGCATGGTTCTCAGCTCCTGCTGTGGGCAGCAAGCCAATTTTTTTTCCAAAATGTTGACCTATAAAAGAGCTTACTCGGGTGTGAAAATTATCATTGTGCGCGCGCGCCCCGGACCGCAATTATGATATTTCCTGTTTTCCCATAGGGCCCAAGGCAAATGGGGATAGCGGTTGTATGCGCTTTCTAAGGCTCTGATCGCTTTTAGATTTTGCACGCGGATAGGGCCAACAGAGGCGCAGGTATTGCCATGCGCACCCGCCCGCAACAATGTTTCGATACCGAGTTATCGGGGTGTGGAAGTCCGCCGCCCCGTAGCTTTACGCGCTTCCGTCTCGCGAACTACTATTTTCATCATGCCCACACGGGCATCAGTTTGTAGTACGGGAGGCCGTCTACAAATGGTGAAAATTTCAAAGCGTTCCGTCGGGAAATTAAAAAGTTATGAGCATTAGAAGATCTTCCCATTAGGCCCCATTAGGCCACAGAAGCCGACCGGGCCTAAAACTTGCGCGGGTCACTTTCACGGACGGGCTCGAAACTGGTGCCAGAAGTTAGCCCCCGACCAGAGCTTCATTGTGAGGCATTGCGTAAAATTTTCCGTCCCCCGAGTGCCGAGCAATAGCCCCTGAAAGGGCTTTCGGCACAATTTTCACGCCCTTATTTGAGCCACTTGTAGCCGAAGGAATTTTGCGCAAATGACTGAGAGGTGCTCCTGGGCACTGCTCATCACTTTGCAATAGGTTCCGGGGCTTTTCGCGAAGGTCGCGTTTTCTCAAACTTTGATGGCATTAGTGGGTGGGGTGTGAAAACCTCCGAATGCATGGTTCTCAGCTCCTGCTGTGGGCAGCAAGCCAATTTTTTTTCCAAAATGTTGACCTATAAAAGAGCTTACTCGGGTGTGAAAATTATCATTGTGCGCGCGCGCCCCGGACCGCAATTATGATATTTCCTGTTTTCCCATAGGGCCCAAGGCAAATGGGGATAGCGGTTGTACGCGCTTTCTAAGGCTCTGATCGCTTTTAGATTTTGCACGCGGATAGGGCCAACAGAGGCGCAGGTATTGCCATGCGCACCCGCCCGCAACAATGTTTCGATACCGAGTTATCGGGGTATGGAAGTCCGCCGCCCCGAAGCTTTACGCGCTTCCGTCTCGCGAACTACTATTTTCATCATGCCCACACGGGCATCAGTTTGTAGTACGGGAGGCCGTCTACAAATGGTGAAAATTTCAAAGCGTTCCGTCGGGAAATTAAAAAGTTATGAGCATTAGAAGATCTTCCCATTAGGCCCCATTAGGCCACAGAAGCCGACCGGGCCTAAAACTTGCGCGGGTCACTTTCACGGACGGGCTCGAAACTGGTGCCAGAAGTTAGCCCCCGACCAGAGCTTCATTGTGAGGCATTGCGTAAAATTTTCCGTCCCCCGAGTGCCGAGCAATAGCCCCTGAAAGGGCTTTCGGCACAATTTTCACGCCCTTATTTGAGCCACTTGTAGCCGAAGGAATTTTGCGCAAATGACTGAGAGGTGCTCCTGGGCACTGCTCATCACTTTGCAATAGGTTCCGGGGCTTTTCGCGAAGGTCGCGTTTTCTCAAACTTTGATGGCATTAGTGGGTGGGGTGTGAAAACCTCCGAATGCATGGTTCTCAGCTCCTGCTGTGGGCAGCAAGCCAATTTTTTTTCCAAAATGTTGACCTATAAAAGAGCTTACTCGGGTGTGAAAATTATCATTGTGCGCGCGCGCCCCGGACCGCAATTATGATATTTCCTGTTTTCCCATAGGGCCCAAGGCAAATGGGGATAGCGGTTGTACGCGCTTTCTAAGGCTCTGATCGCTTTTAGATTTTGCACGCGGATAGGGCCAACAGAGGCGCAGGTATTGCCATGCGCACCCGCCCGCAACAATGTTTCGATACCGAGTTATCGGGGTGTGGAAGTCCGCCGCCCCGAAGCTTTACGCGCTTCCGTCTCGCGAACTACTATTTTCATCATGCCCACATGGGCATCAGTTTGTAGTACGGGAGGCCGTCTACAAATGGTGAAAATTTCAAAGCGTTCCGTCGGGAAATTAAAAAGTTATGAGCATTAGAAGATCTTCCCATTAGGCCCCATTAGGCCACAGAAGCCGACCGGGCCTAAAACTTGCGCGGGTCACTTTCACGGACGGGCTCGAAACTGGTGCCAGAAGTTAGCCCCCGACCAGAGCTTCATTGTGAGGCATTGCGTAAAATTTTCCGTCCCCCGAGTGCCGAGCAATAGCCCCTGAAAGGGCTTTCGGCACAATTTTCACGCCCTTATTTGAGCCACTTGTAGCCGAAGGAATTTTGCGCAAATGACTGAGAGGTGCTCCTGGGCACTGCTCATCACTTTGCAATAGGTTCCGGGGCTTTTCGCGAAGGTCGCGTTTTCTCAAACTTTGATGGCATTAGTGGGTGGGGTGTGAAAACCTCCGAATGCATGGTTCTCAGCTCCTGCTGTGGGCAGCAAGCCAATTTTTTTTCCAAAATGTTGACCTATAAAAGAGCTTACTCGGGTGTGAAAATTATCATTGTGCGCGCGCGCCCCGGACCGCAATTATGATATTTCCTGTTTTCCCATAGGGCCCAAGGCAAATGGGGATAGCGGTTGTACGCGCTTTCTAAGGCTCTGATCGCTTTTAGATTTTGCACGCGGATAGGGCCAACAGAGGCGCAGGTATTGCCATGCGCACCCGCCCGCAACAATGTTTCGATACCGAGTTATCGGGGTATGGAAGTCCGCCGCCCCGAAGCTTTACGCGCTTCCGTCTCGCGAACTACTATTTTCATCATGCCCACACGGGCATCAGTTTGTAGTACGGGAGGCCGTCTACAAATGGTGAAAATTTCAAAGCGTTCCGTCGGGAAATTAAAAAGTTATGAGCATTAGAAGATCTTCCCATTAGGCCCCATTAGGCCACAGAAGCCGACCGGGCCTAAAACTTGCGCGGGTCACTTTCACGGACGGGCTCGAAACTGGTGCCAGAAGTTAGCCCCCGACCAGAGCTTCATTGTGAGGCATTGCGTAAAATTTTCCGTCCCCCGAGTGCCGAGCAATAGCCCCTGAAAGGGCTTTCGGCACAATTTTCACGCCCTTATTTGAGCCACTTGTAGCCGAAGGAATTTTGCGCAAATGACTGAGAGGTGCTCCTGGGCACTGCTCATCACTTTGCAATAGGTTCCGGGGCTTTTCGCGAAGGTCGCGTTTTCTCAAACTTTGATGGCATTAGTGGGTGGGGTGTGAAAACCTCCGAATGCATGGTTCTCAGCTCCTGCTGTGGGCAGCAAGCCAATTTTTTTTCCAAAATGTTGACCTATAAAAGAGCTTACTCGGGTGTGAAAATTATCATTGTGCGCGCGCGCCCCGGACCGCAATTATGATATTTCCTGTTTTCCCATAGGGCCCAAGGCAAATGGGGATAGCGGTTGTACGCGCTTTCTAAGGCTCTGATCGCTTTTAGATTTTGCACGCGGATAGGGCCAACAGAGGCGCAGGTATTGCCATGCGCACCCGCCCGCAACAATGTTTCGATACCGAGTTATCGGGGTGTGGAAGTCCGCCGCCCCGAAGCTTTACGCGCTTCCGTCTCGCGAACTACTATTTTCATCATGCCCACACGGGCATCAGTTTGTAGTACGGGAGGCCGTCTACAAATGGTGAAAATTTCAAAGCGTTCCGTCGGGAAATTAAAAAGTTATGAGCATTAGAAGATCTTCCCATTAGGCCCCATTAGGCCACAGAAGCCGACCGGGCCTAAAACTTGCGCGGGTCACTTTCACGGACGGGCTCGAAACTGGTGCCAGAAGTTAGCCCCCGACCAGAGCTTCATTGTGAGGCATTGCGTAAAATTTTCCGTCCCCCGAGTGCCGAGCAATAGCCCCTGAAAGGGCTTTCGGCACAATTTTCACGCCCTTATTTGAGCCACTTGTAGCCGAAGGAATTTTGCGCAAATGACTGAGAGGTGCTCCTGGGCACTGCTCATCACTTTGCAATAGGTTCCGGGGCTTTTCGCGAAGGTCGCGTTTTCTCAAACTTTGATGGCATTAGTGGGTGGGGTGTGAAAACCTCCGAATGCATGGTTCTCAGCTCCTGCTGTGGGCAGCAAGCCAATTTTTTTTCCAAAATGTTGACCTATAAAAGAGCTTACTCGGGTGTGAAAATTATCATTGTGCGCGCGCGCCCCGGACCGCAATTATGATATTTCCTGTTTTCCCATAGGGCCCAAGGCAAATGGGGATAGCGGTTGTACGCGCTTTCTAAGGCTCTGATCGCTTTTAGATTTTGCACGCGGATAGGGCCAACAGAGGCGCAGGTATTGCCATGCGCACCCGCCCGCAACAATGTTTCGATACCGAGTTATCGGGGTGTGGAAGTCCGCCGCCCCGAAGCTTTACGCGCTTCCGTCTCGCGAACTACTATTTTCATCATGCCCACACGGGCATCAGTTTGTAGTACGGGAGGCCGTCTACAAATGGTGAAAATTTCAAAGCGTTCCGTCGGGAAATTAAAAAGTTATGAGCATTAGAAGATCTTCCCATTAGGCCCCATTAGGCCACAGAAGCCGACCGGGCCTAAAACTTGCGCGGGTCACTTTCACGGACGGGCTCGAAACTGGTGCCAGAAGTTAGCCCCCGACCAGAGCTTCATTGTGAGGCATTGCGTAAAATTTTCCGTCCCCCGAGTGCCGAGCAATAGCCCCTGAAAGGGCTTTCGGCACAATTTTCACGCCCTTATTTGAGCCACTTGTAGCCGAAGGAATTTTGCGCAAATGACTGAGAGGTGCTCCTGGGCACTGCTCATCACTTTGCAATAGGTTCCGGGGCTTTTCGCGAAGGTCGCGTTTTCTCAAACTTTGATGGCATTAGTGGGTGGGGTGTGAAAACCTCCGAATGCATGGTTCTCAGCTCCTGCTGTGGGCAGCAAGCCAATTTTTTTTCCAAAATGTTGACCTATAAAAGAGCTTACTCGGGTGTGAAAATTATCATTGTGCGCGCGCGCCCCGGACCGCAATTATGATATTTCCTGTTTTCCCATAGGGCCCAAGGCAAATGGGGATAGCGGTTGTACGCGCTTTCTAAGGCTCTGATCGCTTTTAGATTTTGCACGCGGATAGGGCCAACAGAGGCGCAGGTATTGCCATGCGCACCCGCCCGCAACAATGTTTCGATACCGAGTTATCGGGGTGTGGAAGTCCGCCGCCCCGAAGCTTTACGCGCTTCCGTCTCGCGAACTACTATTTTCATCATGCCCACACGGGCATCAGTTTGTAGTACGGGAGGCCGTCTACAAATGGTGAAAATTTCAAAGCGTTCCGTCGGGAAATTAAAAAGTTATGAGCATTAGAAGATCTTCCCATTAGGCCCCATTAGGCCACAGAAGCCGACCGGGCCTAAAACTTGCGCGGGTCACTTTCACGGACGGGCTCGAAACTGGTGCCAGAAGTTAGCCCCCGACCAGAGCTTCATTGTGAGGCATTGCGTAAAATTTTCTGTCCCCCGAGTGCCGAGCAATAGCCCCTGAAAGGGCTTTCGGCACAATTTTCACGCCCTTATTTGAGCCACTTGTAGCCGAAGGAATTTTGCGCAAATGACTGAGAGGTGCTCCTGGGCACTGCTCATCACTTTGCAATAGGTTCCGGGGCTTTTCGCGAAGGTCGCGTTTTCTCAAACTTTGATGGCATTAGTGGGTGGGGTGTGAAAACCTCCGAATGCATGGTTCTTAGCTCCTGCTGTGGGCAGCAAGCCAATTTTTTTTCCAAAATGTTGACCTATAAAAGAGCTTACTCGGGTGTGAAAATTATCATTGTGCGCGCGCGCCCCGGACCGCAATTATGATATTTCCTGTTTTCCCATAGGGCCCAAGGCAAATGGGGATAGCGGTTGTACGCGCTTTCTAAGGCTCTGATCGCTTTTAGATTTTGCACGCGGATAGGGCCAACAGAGGCGCAGGTATTGCCATGCGCACCCGCCCGCAACAATGTTTCGATACCGAGTTATCGGGGTGTGGAAGTCCGCCGCCCCGAAGCTTTACGCGCTTCCGTCTCGCGAACTACTATTTTCATCATGCCCACACGGGCATCAGTTTGTAGTACGGGAGGCCGTCTACAAATGGTGAAAATTTCAAAGCGTTCCGTCGGGAAATTAAAAAGTTATGAGCATTAGAAGATCTTCCCATTAGGCCCCATTAGGCCACAGAAGCCGACCGGGCCTAAAACTTGCGCGGGTCACTTTCACGGACGGGCTCGAAACTGGTGCCAGAAGTTAGCCCCCGACCAGAGCTTCATTGTGAGGCATTGCGTAAAATTTTCCGTCCCCCGAGTGCCGAGCAATAGCCCCTGAAAGGGCTTTCGGCACAATTTTCACGCCCTTATTTGAGCCACTTGTAGCCGAAGGAATTTTGCGCAAATGACTGAGAGGTGCTCCTGGGCACTGCTCATCACTTTGCAATAGGTTCCGGGGCTTTTCGCGAAGGTCGCGTTTTCTCAAACTTTGATGGCATTAGTGGGTGGGGTGTGAAAACCTCCGAATGCATGGTTCTCAGCTCCTGCTGTAGGCAGCAAGCCAATTTTTTTCCAAAATGTTGACCTATAAAAGAGCTTACTCGGGTGTGAAAATTATCATTGTGCGCGCGCGCCCCGGACCGCAATTATGATATTTCCTGTTTTCCCATAGGGCCCAAGGCAAATGGGGATAGCGGTTGTACGCGCTTTCTAAGGCTCTGATCGCTTTTAGATTTTGCACGCGGATAGGGCCAACAGAGGCGCAGGTATTGCCATGCGCACCCGCCCGCAACAATGTTTCGATACCGAGTTATCGGGGTGTGGAAGTCCGCCGCCCCGAAGCTTTATGCGCTTCCGTCTCGCGAACTACTATTTTCATCATGCCCACACGGGCATCAGTTTGTAGTACGGGAGGCCGTCTACAAATGGTGAAAATTTCAAAGCGTTCCGTCGGGAAATTAAAAAGTTATGAGCATTAGAAGATCTTCCCATTAGGCCCCATTAGGCCACAGAAGCCGACCGGGCCTAAAACTTGCGCGGGTCACTTTCACGGACGGGCTCGAAACTGGTGCCAGAAGTTAGCCCCCGACCAGAGCTTCATTGTGAGGCATTGCGTAAAATTTTCCGTCCCCCGAGTGCCGAGCAATAGCCCCTGAAAGGGCTTTCGGCACAATTTTCACGCCCTTATTTGAGCCACTTGTAGCCGAAGGAATTTTGCGCAAATGACTGAGAGGTGCTCCTGGGCACTGCTCATCACTTTGCAATAGGTTCCGGGGCTTTTCGCGAAGGTCGCGTTTTCTCAAACTTTGATGGCATTAGTGGGTGGGGTGTGAAAACCTCCGAATGCATGGTTCTCAGCTCCTGCTGTGGGCAGCAAGCCAATTTTTTTTCCAAAATGTTGACCTATAAAAGAGCTTACTCGGGTGTGAAAATTATCATTGTGCGCGCGCGCCCCGGACCGCAATTATGATATTTCCTGTTTTCCCATAGGGCCCAAGGCAAATGGGGATAGCGGTTGTACGCGCTTTCTAAGGCTCTGATCCCTTTTAGATTTTGCACGCGGATAGGGCCAACAGAGGCGCAGGTATTGCCATGCGCACCCGCCCGCAACAATGTTTCGATACCGAGTTATCGGGGTGTGGAAGTCCGCCGCCCCGAAGCTTTACGCGCTTCCGTCTCGCGAACTACTATTTTCATCATGCCCACACGGGCATCAGTTTGTAGTACGGGAGGCCGTCTACAAATGGTGAAAATTTCAAAGCGTTCCGTCGGGAAATTAAAAAGTTATGAGCATTAGAAGATCTTCCCATTAGGCCCCATTAGGCCACAGAAGCCGACCGGGCCTAAAACTTGCGCGGGTCACTTTCACGGACGGGCTCGAAACTGGTGCCAGAAGTTAGCCCCCGACCAGAGCTTCATTGTGAGGCATTGCGTAAAATTTTCCGTCCCCCCGAGTGCCGAGCAATAGCCCCTGAAAGGGCTTTCGGCACAATTTTCACGCCCTTATTTGAGCCACTTGTAGCCGAAGGAATTTTGCGCAAATGACTGAGAGGTGCTCCTGGGCACTGCTCATCACTTTGCAATAGGTTCCGGGGCTTTTCGCGAAGGTCGCGTTTTCTCAAACTTTGATGGCATTAGTGGGTGGGGTGTGAA
Organism: Loripinus fragilis; assembly: GCA_964019695.1. Lineage (NCBI taxonomy): Eukaryota > Metazoa > Mollusca > Bivalvia > Lucinida > Lucinidae > Loripinus > Loripinus fragilis. The sequence continues at coordinate 888,846 of CAXHUL010000525.1, forward strand.
AACCTCCGAATGCATGGTTCTCAGCTCCTGCTGTGGGCAGCAAGCCAATTTTTTTTCCAAAATGTTGACCTATAAAAGAGCTTACTCGGGTGTGAAAATTATCATTGTGCGCGCGCGCCCCGGACCGCAATTATGATATTTCCTGTTTTCCCATAGGGCCCAAGGCAAATGGGGATAGCGGTTGTACGCGCTTTCTAAGGCTCTGATCGCTTTTAGATTTTGCACGCGGATAGGGCCAACAGAGGCGCAGGTATTGCCATGCGCACCCGCCCGCAACAATGTTTCGATACCGAGTTATCGGGGTGTGGAAGTCCGCCGCCCCGAAGCTTTACGCGCTTCCGTCTCGCGAACTACTATTTTCATCATGCCCACACGGGCATCAGTTTGTAGTACGGGAGGCCGTCTACAAATGGTGAAAATTTCAAAGCGTTCCGTCGGGAAATTAAAAAGTTATGAGCATTAGAAGATCTTCCCATTAGGCCCCATTAGGCCACAGAAGCCGACCGGGCCTAAAACTTGCGCGGGTCACTTTCACGGACGGGCTCGAAACTGGTGCCAGAAGTTAGCCCCCGACCAGAGCTTCATTGTGAGGCATTGCGTAAAATTTTCCGTCCCCCGAGTGCCGAGCAATAGCCCCTGAAAGGGCTTTGGGCACAATTTTCACGCCCTTATTTGAGCCACTTGTAGCCGAAGGAATTTTGCGCAAATGACTGAGAGGTGCTCCTGGGCACTGCTCATCACTTTGCAATAGGTTCCGGGGCTTTTCGCGAAGGTCGCGTTTTCTCAAACTTTGATGGCATTAGTGGGTGGGGTGTGAAAACCTCCGAATGCATGGTTCTCAGCTCCTGCTGTGGGCAGCAAGCCAATTTTTTTTCCAAAATGTTGACCTATAAAAGAGCTTACTCGGGTGTGAAAATTATCATTGTGCGCGCGCGCCCCGGACCGTAATTATGATATTTCCTGTTTTCCCATAGGGCCCAAGGCAAATGGGGATAGCGGTTGTACGCGCTTTCTAAGGCTCTGATCGCTTTTAGATTTTGCACGCGGATAGGGCCAACAGAGGCGCAGGTATTGCCATGCGCACCCGCCCGCAACAATGTTTCGATACCGAGTTATCGGGGTGTGGAAGTCCGCCGCCCCGAAGCTTTACGCGCTTCCGTCTCGCGAACTACTATTTTCATCATGCCCACACGGGCATCAGTTTGTAGTACGGGAGGCCGTCTACAAATGGTGAAAATTTCAAAGCGTTCCGTCGGGAAATTAAAAAGTTATGAGCATTAGAAGATCTTCCCATTAGGCCCCATTAGGCCACAGAAGCCGACCGGGCCTAAAACTTGCGCGGGTCACTTTCACGGACGGGCTCGAAACTGGTGCCAGAAGTTAGCCCCCGACCAGAGCTTCATTGTGAGGCATTGCGTAAAATTTTCCGTCCCCCGAGTGCCGAGCAATAGCCCCTGAAAGGGCTTTCGGCACAATTTTCACGCCCTTATTTGAGCCACTTGTAGCCGAAGGAATTTTGCGCAAATGACTGAGAGGTGCTCCTGGGCACTGCTCATCACTTTGCAATAGGTTCCGGGGCTTTTCGCGAAGGTCGCGTTTTCTCAAACTTTGATGGCATTAGTGGGTGGGGTGTGAAAACCTCCGAATGCATGGTTCTCAGCTCCTGCTGTGGGCAGCAAGCCAATTTTTTTTCCAAAATGTTGACCTATAAAAGAGCTTACTCGGGTGTGAAAATTATCATTGTGCGCGCGCGCCCCGGACCGCAATTATGATATTTCCTGTTTTCCCATAGGGCCCAAGGCAAATGGGGATAGCGGTTGTACGCGCTTTCTAAGGCTCTGATCGCTTTTAGATTTTGCACGCGGATAGGGCCAACAGAGGCGCAGGTATTGCCATGCGCACCCGCCCGCAACAATGTTTCGATACCGAGTTATCGGGGTGTGGAAGTCCGCCGCCCCGAAGCTTTACGCGCTTCCGTCTCGCGAACTACTATTTTCATCATGCCCACACGGGCATCAGTTTGTAGTACGGGAGGCCGTCTACAAATGGTGAAAATTTCAAAGCGTTCCGTCGGGAAATTAAAAAGTTATGAGCATTAGAAGATCTTCCCATTAGGCCCCATTAGGCCACAGAAGCCGACCGGGCCTAAAACTTGCGCGGGTCACTTTCACGGACGGGCTCGAAACTGGTGCCAGAAGTTAGCCCCCGACCAGAGCTTCATTGTGAGGCATTGCGTAAAATTTTCCGTCCCCCGAGTGCCGAGCAATAGCCCCTGAAAGGGCTTTCGGCACAATTTTCACGCCCTTATTTGAGCCACTTGTAGCCGAAGGAATTTTGCGCAAATGACTGAGAGGTGCTCCTGGGCACTGCTCATCACTTTGCAATAGGTTCCGGGGCTTTTCGCGAAGGTCGCGTTTTCTCAAACTTTGATGGCATTAGTGGGTGGGGTGTGAAAACCTCCGAATGCATGGTTCTCAGCTCCTGCTGTGGGCAGCAAGCCAATTTTTTTTCCAAAATGTTGACCTATAAAAGAGCTTACTCGGGTGTGAAAATTATCATTGTGCGCGCGCGCCCCGGACCGCAATTATGATATTTCCTGTTTTCCCATAGGGCCCAAGGCAAATGGGGATAGCGGTTGTACACGCTTTCTAAGGCTCTGATCGCTTTTAGATTTTGCACGCGGATAGGGCCAACAGAGGCGCAGGTATTGCCATGCGCACCCGCCCGCAACAATGTTACGATACCGAGTTATCGGGGTGTGGAAGTCCGCCGCCCCGAAGCTTTACGCGCTTCCGTCTCGCGAACTACTATTTTCATCATGCCCACACGGGCATCAGTTTGTAGTACGGGAGGCCGTCTACAAATGGTGAAAATTTCAAAGCGTTCCGTCGGGAAATTAAAAAGTTATGAGCATTAGAAGATCTTCCCATTAGGCCCCATTAGGCCACAGAAGCCGACCGGGCCTAAAACTTGCGCGGGTCACTTTCACGGACGGGCTCGAAACTGGTGCCAGAAGTTAGCCCCCGACCAGAGCTTCATTGTGAGGCATTGCGTAAAATTTTCCGTCCCCCGAGTGCCGAGCAATAGCCCCTGAAAGGGCTTTCGGCACAATTTTCACGCCCTTATTTGAGCCACTTGTAGCCGAAGGAATTTTGCGCAAATGACTGAGAGGTGCTCCTGGGCACTGCTCATCACTTTGCAATAGGTTCCGGGGCTTTTCGCGAAGGTCGCGTTTTCTCAAACTTTGATGGCATTAGTGGGTGGGGTGTGAAAACCTCCGAATGCATGGTTCTCAGCTCCTGCTGTGGGCAGCAAGCCAATTTTTTTTCCAAAATGTTGACCTATAAAAGAGCTTACTCGGGTGTGAAAATTATCATTGTGCGCGCGCGCCCCGGACCGCAATTATGATATTTCCTGTTTTCCCATAGGGCCCAAGGCAAATGGGGATAGCGGTTGTACGCGCTTTCTAAGGCTCTGATCGCTTTTAGATTTTGCACGCGGATAGGGCCAACAGAGGCGCAGGTATTGCCATGCGCACCCGCCCGCAACAATGTTTCGATACCGAGTTATCGGGGTGTGGAAGTCCGCCGCCCCGAAGCTTTACGCGCTTCCGTCTCGCGAACTACTATTTTCATCATGCCCACACGGGCATCAGTTTGTAGTACGGGAGGCCGTCTACAAATGGTGAAAATTTCAAAGCGTTCCGTCGGGAAATTAAAAAGTTATGAGCATTAGAAGATCTTCCCATTAGGCCCCATTAGGCCACAGAAGCCGACCGGGCCTAAAACTTGCGCGGGTCACTTTCACGGACGGGCTCGAAACTGGTGCCAGAAGTTAGCCCCCGACCAGAGCTTCATTGTGAGCCATTGCGTAAAATTTTCCGTCCCCGGAGTGCCGAGCAATAGCCCCTGAAAGGGCTTTCGGCACAATTTTCACGCCCTTATTTGAGCCACTTGTAGCCGAAGGAATTTTGCGCAAATGACTGAGAGGTGCTCCTGGGCACTGCTCATCACTTTGCAATAGGTTCCGGGGCTTTTCGCGAAGGTCGCGTTTTCTCAAACTTTGATGGCATTAGTGGGTGGGGTGTGAAAACCTCCGAATGCATGGTTCTCAGCTCCTGCTGTGGGCAGCAAGCCAATTTTTTTTCCAAAATGTTGACCTATAAAAGAGCTTACTCGGGTGTGAAAATTATCATTGTGCGCGCGCGCCCCGGACAGCAATTATGATATTTCCTGTTTTCCCATAGGGCCCAAGGCAAATGGGGATAGCGGTTGTACGCGCTTTCTAAGGCTCTGATCGCTTTTAGATTTTGCACGCGGATAGGGCCAACAGAGGCGCAGGTATTGCCATGCGCACCCGCCCGCAACAATGTTTCGATACCGAGTTATCGGGGTGTGGAAGTCCGCCGCCCCGAAGCTTTACGCGCTTCCGTCTCGCGAACTACTATTTTCATCATGCCCACACGGGCATCAGTTTGTAGTACGGGAGGCCGTCTACAAATGGTGAAAATTTCAAAGCGTTCCGTCGGGAAATTAAAAAGTTATGAGCATTAGAAGATCTTCCCATTAGGCCCCATTAGGCCACAGAAGCCGACCGGGCCTAAAACTTGCGCGGGTCACTTTCACGGACGGGCTCGAAACTGGTGCCAGAAGTTAGCCCCCGACCAGAGCTTCATTGTGAGGCATTGCGTAAAATTTTCCGTCCCCCGAGTGCCGAGCAATAGCCCCTGAAAGGGCTTTCGGCACAATTTTCACGCCCTTATTTGAGCCACTTGTAGCCGAAGGAATTTTGCGCAAATGACTGAGAGGTGCTCCTGGGCACTGCTCATCACTTTGCAATAGGTTCCGGGGCTTTTCGCGAAGGTCGCGTTTTCTCAAACTTTGATGGCATTAGTGGGTGGGGTGTGAAAACCTCCGAATGCATGGTTCTCAGCTCCTGCTGTGGGCAGCAAGCCAATTTTTTTTCCAAAATGTTGACCTATAAAAGAGCTTACTCGGGTGTGAAAATTATCATTGTGCGCGCGCGCCCCGGACCGCAATTATGATATTTCCTGTTTTCCCATAGGGCCCAAGGCAAATGGGGATAGCGGTTGTACGCGCTTTCTAAGGCTCTGATCGCTTTTAGATTTTGCACGCGGATAGGGCCAACAGAGGCGCAGGTATTGCCATGCGCACCCGCCCGCAACAATGTTTCGATACCGAGTTATCGGGGTGTGGAAGTCCGCCGCCCCGAAGCTTTACGCGCTTCCGTCTCGCGAACTACTATTTTCATCATGCCCACACGGGCATCAGTTTGTAGTACGGGAGGCCGTCTACAAATGGTGAAAATTTCAAAGCGTTCCGTCGGGAAATTAAAAAGTTATGAGCATTAGAAGATCTTCCCATTAGGCCCCATTAGGCCACAGAAGCCGACCGGGCCTAAAACTTGCGCGGGTCACTTTCACGGACGGGCTCGAAACTGGTGCCAGAAGTTAGCCCCCGACCAGAGCTTCATTGTGAGGCATTGCGTAAAATTTTCCGTCCCCCGAGTGCCGAGCAATAGCCCCTGAAAGGGCTTTCGGCACAATTTTCACGCCCTTATTTGAGCCACTTGTAGCCGAAGGAATTTTGCGCAAATGACTGAGAGGTGCTCCTGGGCACTGCTCATCACTTTGCAATAGGTTCCGGGGCTTTTCGCGAAGGTCGCGTTTTCTCAAACTTTGATGGCATTAGTGGGTGGGGTGTGAAAACCTCCGAATGCATGGTTCTCAGCTCCTGCTGTGGGCAGCAAGCCAATTTTTTTTCCAAAATGTTGACCTATAAAAGAGCTTACTCGGGTGTGAAAATTATCATTGTGCGCGCGCGCCCCGGACCGCAATTATGATATTTCCTGTTTTCCCATAGGGCCCAAGGCAAATGGGGATAGCGGTTGTACGCGCTTTCTAAGGCTCTGATCGCTTTTAGATTTTGCACGCGGATAGGGCCAACAGAGGCGCAGGTATTGCCATGCGCACCCGCCCGCAACAATGTTTCGATACCGAGTTATCGGGGTGTGGAAGTCCGCCGCCCCGAAGCTTTACGCGCTTCCGTCTCGCGAACTACTATTTTCATCATGCCCACACGGGCATCAGTTTGTAGTACGGGAGGCCGTCTACAAATGGTGAAAATTTCAAAGCGTTCCGTCGGGAAATTAAAAAGGTGTGAGCATTAGAAGATCTTCCCATTAGGCCCCATTAGGCCACAGAAGCCGACCGGGCCTAAAACTTGCGCGGGTCACTTTCACGGACGGGCTCGAAACTGGTGCCAGAAGTTAGCCCCCGACCAGAGCTTCATTGTGAGGCATTGCGTAAAATTTTCCGTCCCCCGAGTGCCGAGCAATAGCCCCTGAAAGGGCTTTCGGCACAATTTTCACGCCCTTATTTGAGCCACTTGTAGCCGAAGGAATTTTGCGCAAATGACTGAGAGGTGCTCCTGGGCACTGCTCATCACTTTGCAATAGGTTCCGGGGCTTTTCGCGAAGGTCGCGTTTTCTCAAACTTTGATGGCATTAGTGGGTGGGGTGTGAAAACCTCCGAATGCATGGTTCTCAGCTCCTGCTGTGGGCAGCAAGCCAATTTTTTTTCCAAAATGTTGACCTATAAAAGAGCTTACTCGGGTGTGAAAATTATCATTGTGCGCGCGCGCCCCGGACCGCAATTATGATATTTCCTGTTTTCCCATAGGGCCCAAGGCAAATGGGGATAGCGGTTGTACGCGCTTTCTAAGGCTCTGATCGCTTTTAGATTTTGCACGCGGATAGGGCCAACAGAGGCGCAGGTATTGCCATGCGCACCCGCCCGCAACAATGTTTCGATACCGAGTTATCGGGGTGTGGAAGTCCGCCGCCCCGAAGCTTTACGCGCTTCCGTCTCGCAAACTACTATTTTCATCATGCCCACACGGGCATCAGTTTGTAGTACGGGAGGCCGTCTACAAATGGTGAAAATTTCAAAGCGTTCCGTCGGGAAATTAAAAAGTTATGAGCATTAGAAGATCTTCCCATTAGGCCCCATTAGGCCACAGAAGCCGACCGGGCCTAAAACTTGCGCGGGTCACTTTCACGGACGGGCTCGAAACTGGTGCCAGAAGTTAGCCCCCGACCAGAGCTTCATTGTGAGGCATTGCGTAAAATTTTCCGTCCCCCGAGTGCCGAGCAATAGCCCCTGAAAGGGCTTTCGGCACAATTTTCACGCCCTTATTTGAGCCACTTGTAGCCGAAGGAATTTTGCGCAAATGACTGAGAGGTGCTCCTGGGCACTGCTCATCACTTTGCAATAGGTTCCGGGGCTTTTCGCGAAGGTCGCGTTTTCTCAAACTTTGATGGCATTAGTGGGTGGGGTGTGAAAACCTCCGAATGCATGGTTCTCAGCTCCTGCTGTGGGCAGCAAGCCAATTTTTTTTCCAAAATGTTGACCTATAAAAGAGCTTACTCGGGTGTGAAAATTATCATTGTGCGCGCGCGCCCCGGACCGCAATTATGATATTTCCTGTTTTCCCATAGGGCCCAAGGCAAATGGGGATAGCGGTTGTACGCGCTTTCTAAGGCTCTGATCGCTTTTAGATTTTGCACGCGGATAGGGCCAACAGAGGCGCAGGTATTGCCATGCGCACCCGCCCGCAACAATGTTTCGATACCGAGTTATCGGGGTGTGGAAGTCCGCCGCCCCGAAGCTTTACGCGCTTCCGTCTCGCGAACTACTATTTTCATCATGCCCACACGGGCATCAGTTTGTAGTACGGGAGGCCGTCTACAAATGGTGAAAATTTCAAAGCGTTCCGTCGGGAAATTAAAAAGTTATGAGCATTAGAAGATCTTCCCATTAGGCCCCATTAGGCCACAGAAGCCGACCGGGCCTAAAACTTGCGCGGGTCACTTTCACGGACGGGCTCGAAACTGGTGCCAGAAGTTAGCCCCCGACCAGAGCTTCATTGTGAGGCATTGCGTAAAATTTTCCGTCCCCCGAGTGCCGAGCAATAGCCCCTGAAAGGGCTTTCGGCACAATTTTCACGCCCTTATTTGAGCCACTTGTAGCCGAAGGAATTTTGCGCAAATGACTGAGAGGTGCTCCTGGGCACTGCTCATCACTTTGCAATAGGTTCCGGGGCTTTTCGCGAAGGTCGCGTTTTCTCAAACTTTGATGGCATTAGTGGGTGGGGTGTGAAAACCTCCGAATGCATGGTTCTCAGCTCCTGCTGTGGGCAGCAAGCCAATTTTTTTTCCAAAATGTTGACCTATAAAAGAGCTTACTCGGGTGTGAAAATTATCATTGTGCGCGCACGCCCCGGACCGCAATTATGATATTTCCTGTTTTCCCATAGGGCCCAAGGCAAATGGGGATAGCGGTTGTACGCGCTTTCTAAGGCTCTGATCGCTTTTAGATTTTGCACGCGGATAGGGCCAACAGAGGCGCAGGTATTGCCATGCGCACCCGCCCGCAACAATGTTTCGATACCGAGTTATCGGGGTGTGGAAGTCCGCCGCCCCGAAGCTTTACGCGCTTCCGTCTCGCGAACTACTATTTTCATCATGCCCACACGGGCATCAGTTTGTAGTACGGGAGGCCGTCTACAAATGGTGAAAATTTCAAAGCGTTCCGTCGGGAAATTAAAAAGTTATGAGCATTAGAAGATCTTCCCATTAGGCCCCATTAGGCCACAGAAGCCGACCGGGCCTAAAACTTGCGCGGGTCACTTTCACGGACGGGCTCGAAACTGGTGCCAGAAGTTAGCCCCCGACCAGAGCTTCATTGTGAGGCATTGCGTAAAATTTTCCGTCCCCCGAGTGCCGAGCAATAGCCCCTGAAAGGGCTTTCGGCACAATTTTCACGCCCTTATTTGAGCCACTTGTAGCCGAAGGAATTTTGCGCAAATGACTGAGAGGTGCTCCTGGGCACTGCTCATCACTTTGCAATAGGTTCCGGGGCTTTTCGCGAAGGTCGCGTTTTCTCAAACTTTGATGGCATTAGTGGGTGGGGTGTGAAAACCTCCGAATGCATGGTTCTCAGCTCCTGCTGTGGGCAGCAAGCCAATTTTTTTTCCAAAATGTTGACCTATAAAAGAGCTTACTCGGGTGTGAAAATTATCATTGTGCGCGCGCGCCCCGGACCGCAATTATGATATTTCCTGTTTTCCCATAGGGCCCAAGGCAAATGGGGATAGCGGTTGTACGCGCTTTCTAAGGCTCTGATCGCTTTTAGATTTTGCACGCGGATAGGGCCAACAGAGGCGCAGGTATTGCCATGCGCACCCGCCCGCAACAATGTTTCGATACCGAGTTATCGGGGTGTGGAAGTCCGCCGCCCCGAAGCTTTACGCGCTTCCGTCTCGCGAACTACTATTTTCATCATGCCCACACGGGCATCAGTTTGTAGTACGGGAGGCCGTCTACAAATGGTGAAAATTTCAAAGCGTTCCGTCGGGAAATTAAAAAGTTATGAGCATTAGAAGATCTTCCCATTAGGCCCCATTAGGCCACAGAAGCCGACCGGGCCTAAAACTTGCGCGGGTCACTTTCACGGACGGGCTCGAAACTGGTGCCAGAAGTTAGCCCCCGACCAGAGCTTCATTGTGAGGCATTGCGTAAAATTTTCCGTCCCCCGAGTGCCGAGCAATAGCCCCTGAAAGGGCTTTCGGCACAATTTTCACGCCCTTATTTGAGCCACTTGTAGCCGAAGGAATTTTGCGCAAATGACTGAGAGGTGCTCCTGGGCACTGCTCATCACTTTGCAATAGGTTCCGGGGCTTTTCGCGAAGGTCGCGTTTTCTCAAACTTTGATGGCATTAGTGGGTGGGGTGTGAAAACCTCCGAATGCATGGTTCTCAGCTCCTGCTGTGGGCAGCAAGCCAATTTTTTTTCCAAAATGTTGACCTATAAAAGAGCTTACTCGGGTGTGAAAATTATCATTGTGCGCGCGCGCCCCGGACCGCAATTATGATATTTCCTGTTTTCCCATAGGGCCCAAGGCAAATGGGGATAGCGGTTGTACGCGCTTTCTAAGGCTCTGATCGCTTTTAGATTTTGCACGCGGATAGGGCCAACAGAGGCGCAGGTATTGCCATGCGCACCCGCCCGCAACAATGTTTCGATACCGAGTTATCGGGGTGTGGAAGTCCGCCGCCCCGAAGCTTTACGCGCTTCCGTCTCGCGAACTACTATTTTCATCATGCCCACACGGGCATCAGTTTGTAGTACGGGAGGCCGTCTACAAATGGTGAAAATTTCAAAGCGTTCCGTCGGGAAATTAAAAAGGTGTGAGCATTAGAAGATCTTCCCATTAGGCCCCATTAGGCCACAGAAGCCGACCGGGCCTAAAACTTGCGCGGGTCACTTTCACGGACGGGCTCGAAACTGGTGCCAGAAGTTAGCCCCCGACCAGAGCTTCATTGTGAGGCATTGCGTAAAATTTTCCGTCCCCCGAGTGCCGAGCAATAGCCCCTGAAAGGGCTTTCGGCACAATTTTCACGCCCTTATTTGAGCCACTTGTAGCCGAAGGAATTTTGCGCAAATGACTGAGAGGTGCTCCTGGGCACTGCTCATCACTTTGCAATAGGTTCCGGGGCTTTTCGCGAAGGTCGCGTTTTCTCAAACTTTGATGGCATTAGTGGGTGGGGTGTGAAAACCTCCGAATGCATGGTTCTCAGCTCCTGCTGTGGGCAGCAAGCCAATTTTTTTTCCAAAATGTTGACCTATAAAAGAGCTTACTCGGGTGTGAAAATTATCATTGTGCGCGCGCGCCCCGGACCGCAATTATGATATTTCCTGTTTTCCCATAGGGCCCAAGGCAAATGGGGATAGCGGTTGTACGCGCTTTCTAAGGCTCTGATCGCTTTTAGATTTTGCACGCGGATAGGGCCAACAGAGGCGCAGGTATTGCCATGCGCACCCGCCCGCAACAATGTTTCGATACCGAGTTATCGGGGTGTGGAAGTCCGCTGCCCCGAAGCTTTACGCGCTTCCGTCTCGCGAACTACTATTTTCATCATGCCCACACGGGCATCAGTTTGTAGTACGGGAGGCCGTCTACAAATGGTGAAAATTTCAAAGCGTTCCGTCGGGAAATTAAAAAGTTATGAGCATTAGAAGATCTTCCCATTAGGCCCCATTAGGCCACAGAAGCCGACCGGGCCTAAAACTTGCGCGGGTCACTTTCACGGACGGGCTCGAAACTGGTGCCAGAAGTTAGCCCCCGACCAGAGCTTCATTGTGAGGCATTGCGTAAAATTTTCCGTCCCCCGAGTGCCGAGCAATAGCCCCTGAAAGGGCTTTCGGCACAATTTTCACGCCCTTATTTGAGCCACTTGTAGCCGAAGGAATTTTGCGCAAATGACTGAGAGGTGCTCCTGGGCACTGCTCATCACTTTGCAATAGGTTCCGGGGCTTTTCGCGAAGGTGGCGTTTTCTCAAACTTTGATGGCATTAGTGGGTGGGGTGTGAAAACCTCCGAATGCATGGTTCTCAGCTCCTGCTGTGGGCAGCAAGCCAATTTTTTTTCCAAAATGTTGACCTATAAAAGAGCTTACTCGGGTGTGAAAATTATCATTGTGCGCGCGCGCCCCGGACCGCAATTATGATATTTCCTGTTTTCCCATAGGGCCCAAGGCAAATGGGGATAGCGGTTGTACGCGCTTTCTAAGGCTCTGATCGCTTTTAGATTTTGCACGCGGATAGGGCCAACAGAGGCGCAGGTATTGCCATGCGCACCCGCCCGCAACAATGTTTCGATACCGAGTTATCGGGGTGTGGAAGTCCGCCGCCCCGAAGCTTTACGCGCTTCCGTCTCGCGAACTACTATTTTCATCATGCCCACACGGGCATCAGTTTGTAGTACGGGAGGCCGTCTACAAATGGTGAAAATTTCAAAGCGTTCCGTCGGGAAATTAAAAAGTTATGAGCATTAGAAGATCTTCCCATTAGGCCCCATTAGGCCACAGAAGCCGACCGGGCCTAAAACTTGCGCGGGTCACTTTCACGGACGGGCTCGAAACTGGTGCCAGAAGTTAGCCCCCGACCAGAGCTTCATTGTGAGGCATTGCGTAAAATTTTCCGTCCCCCGAGTGCCGAGCAATAGCCCCTGAAAGGGCTTTCGGCACAATTTTCACGCCCTTATTTGAGCCACTTGTAGCCGAAGGAATTTTGCGCAAATGACTGAGAGGTGCTCCTGGGCACTGCTCATCACTTTGCAATAGGTTCCGGGGCTTTTCGCGAAGGTCGCGTTTTCTCAAACTTTGATGGCATTAGTGGGTGGGGTGTGAAAACCTCCGAATGCATGGTTCTCAGCTCCTGCTGTGGGCAGCAAGCCAATTTTTTTTCCAAAATGTTGACCTATAAAAGAGCTTACTCGGGTGTGAAAATTATCATTGTGCGCGCGCGCCCCGGACCGCAATTATGATATTTCCTGTTTTCCCATAGGGCCCAAGGCAAATGGGGATAGCGGTTGTACGCGCTTTCTAAGGCTCTGATCGCTTTTAGATTTTGCACGCGGATAGGGCCAACAGAGGCGCAGGTATTGCCATGCGCACCCGCCCGCAACAATGTTTCGATACCGAGTTATCGGGGTGTGGAAGTCCGCCGCCCCGAAGCTTTACGCGCTTCCGTCTCGCGAACTACTATTTTCATCATGCCCACACGGGCATCAGTTTGTAGTACGGGAGGCCGTCTACAAATGGTGAAAATTTCAAAGCGTTCCGTCGGGAAATTAAAAAGTTATGAGCATTAGAAGATCTTCCCATTAGGCCCCATTAGGCCACAGAAGCCGACCGGGCCTAAAACTTGCGCGGGTCACTTTCACGGACGGGCTCGAAACTGGTGCCAGAAGTTAGCCCCCGACCAGAGCTTCATTGTGAGGCATTGCGTAAAATTTTCCGTCCCCCGAGTGCCGAGCAATAGCCCCTGAAAGGGCTTTCGGCACAATTTTCACGCCCTTATTTGAGCCACTTGTAGCCGAAGGAATTTTGCGCAAATGACTGAGAGGTGCTCCTGGGCACTGCTCATCACTTTGCAATAGGTTCCGGGGCTTTTCGCGAAGGTCGCGTTTTCTCAAACTTTGATGGCATTAGTGGGTGGGGTGTGAAAACCTCCGAATGCATGGTTCTCAGCTCCTGCTGTGGGCAGCAAGCCAATTTTTTTTCCAAAATGTTGACCTATAAAAGAGCTTACTCGGGTGTGAAAATTATCGTTGTGCGCGCGCGCCCCGGACCGCAATTATGATATTTCCTGTTTTCCCATAGGGCCCAAGGCAAATGGGGATAGCGGTTGTACGCGCTTTCTAAGGCTCTGATCGCTTTTAGATTTTGCACGCGGATAGGGCCAACAGAGGCGCAGGTATTGCCATGCGCACCCGCCCGCAACAATGTTTCGATACCGAGTTATCGGGGTGTGGAAGTCCGCCGCCCCGAAGCTTTACGCGCTTCCGTCTCGCGAACTACTATTTTCATCATGCCCACACGGGCATCAGTTTGTAGTACGGGAGGCCGTCTACAAATGGTGAAAATTTCAAAGCGTTCCGTCAGGAAATTAAAAAGTTATGAGCATTAGAAGATCTTCCCATTAGGCCCCATTAGGCCACAGAAGCCGACCGGGCCTAAAACTTGCGCGGGTCACTTTCACGGACGGGCTCGAAACTGGTGCCAGAAGTTAGCCCCCGACCAGAGCTTCATTGTGAGGCATTGCGTAAAATTTTCCGTCCCCCGAGTGCCGAGCAATAGCCCCTGAAAGGGCTTTCGGCACAATTTTCACGCCCTTATTTGAGCCACTTGTAGCCGAAGGAATTTTGCGCAAATGACTGAGAGGTGCTCCTGGGCACTGCTCATCACTTTGCAATAGGTTCCGGGGCTTTTCGCGAAGGTCGCGTTTTCTCAAACTTTGATGGCATTAGTGGGTGGGGTGTGAAAACCTCCGAATGCATGGTTCTCAGCTCCTGCTGTGGGCAGCAAGCCAATTTTTTTTCCAAAATGTTGACCTATAAAAGAGCTTACTCGGGTGTGAAAATTATCATTGTGCGCGCGCGCCCCGGACCGCAATTATGATATTTCCTGTTTTCCCATAGGGCCCAAGGCAAATGGGGATAGCGGTTGTACGCGCTTTCTAAGGCTCTGATCGCTTTTAGATTTTGCACGCGGATAGGGCCAACAGAGGCGCAGGTATTGCCATGCGCACCCGCCCGCAACAATGTTTCGATACCGAGTTATCGGGGTGTGGAAGTCCGCCGCCCCGAAGCTTTACGCGCTTCCGTCTCGCGAACTACTATTTTCATCATGCCCACACGGGCATCAGTTTGTAGTACTGGAGGCCGTCTACAAATGGTGAAAATTTCAAAGCGTTCCGTCGGGAAATTAAAAAGTTATGAGCATTAGAAGATCTTCCCATTAGGCCCCATTAGGCCACAGAAGCCGACCGGGCCTAAAACTTGCGCGGGTCACTTTCACGGACGGGCTCGAAACTGGTGCCAGAAGTTAGCCCCCGACCAGAGCTTCATTGTGAGGCATTGCGTAAAATTTTCCGTCCCCCGAGTGCCAAGCAATAGCCCCTGAAAGGGCTTTCGGCACAATTTTCACGCCCTTATTTGAGCCACTTGTAGCCGAAGGAATTTTGCGCAAATGACTGAGAGGTGCTCCTGGGCACTGCTCATCACTTTGCAATAGGTTCCGGGGCTTTTCGCGAAGGTCGCGTTTTCTCAAACTTTGATGGCATTAGTGGGTGGGGTGTGAAAACCTCCGAATGCATGGTTCTCAGCTCCTGCTGTGGGCAGCAAGCCAATTTTTTTTCCAAAATGTTGACCTATAAAAGAGCTTACTCGGGTGTGAAAATTATCATTGTGCGCGCGCGCCCCGGACCGCAATTATGATATTTCCTGTTTTCCCATAGGGCCCAAGGCAAATGGGGATAGCGGTTGTACGCGCTTTCTAAGGCTCTGATCGCTTTTAGATTTTGCACGCGGATAGGGCCAACAGAGGCGCAGGTATTGCCATGCGCACCCGCCCGCAACAATGTTTCGATACCGAGTTATCGGGGTGTGGAAGTCCGCCGCCCCGAAGCTTTACGCGCTTCCGTCTCGCGAACTACTATTTTCATCATGCCCACACGGGCATCAGTTTGTAGTACGGGAGGCCGTCTACAAATGGTGAAAATTTCAAAGCGTTCCGTCGGGAAATTAAAAAGTTATGAGCATTAGAAGATCTTCCCATTAGGCCCCATTAGGCCACAGAAGCCGACCGGGCCTATAACTTGCGCGGGTCACTTTCACGGACGGGCTCGAAACTGGTGCCAGAAGTTAGCCCCCGACCAGAGCTTCATTGTGAGGCATTGCGTAAAATTTTCCGTCCCCCGAGTGCCGAGCAATAGCCCCTGAAAGGGCTTTCGGCACAATTTTCCCGCCCTTATTTGAGCCACTTGTAGCCGAAGGAATTTTGCGCAAATGACTGAGAGGTGTTCCTGGGCACTGCTCATCACTTTGCAATAGGTTCCGGGGCTTTTCGCGAAGGTCGCGTTTTCTCAAACTTTGATGGCATTAGTGGGTGGGGTGTGAAAACCTCCGAATGCATGGTTCTCAGCTCCTGCTGTGGGCAGCAAGCCAATTTTTTTTCCAAAATGTTGACCTATAAAAGAGCTTACTCGGGTGTGAAAATTATCATTGTGCGCGCGCGCCCCGGACCGCAATTATGATATTTCCTGTTTTCCCATAGGGCCCAAGGCAAATGGGGATAGCGGTTGTACGCGCTTTCTAAGGCTCTGATCGCTTTTAGATTTTGCACGCGGATAGGGCCAACAGAGGCGCAGGTATTGCCATGCGCACCCGCCCGCAACAATGTTTCGATACCGAGTTATCGGGGTGTGGAAGTCCGCCGCCCCGAAGCTTTACGCGCTTCCGTCTCGCGAACTACTATTTTCATCATGCCCACACGGGCATCAGTTTGTAGTACGGGAGGCCGTCTACAAATGGTGAAAATTTCAAAGCGTTCCGTCGGGAAATTAAAAAGTTATGAGCATTAGAAGATCTTCCCATTAGGCCCCATTAGGCCACAGAAGCCGACCGGGCCTAAAACTTGCGCGGGTCACTTTCACGGACGGGCTCGAAACTGGTGCCAGAAGTTAGCCCCCGACCAGAGCTTCATTGTGAGGCATTGCGTAAAATTTTCCGTCCCCCGAGTGCCGAGCAATAGCCCCTGAAAGGGCTTTCGGCACAATTTTCACGCCCTTATTTGAGCCACTTGTAGCCGAAGGAATTTTGCGCAAATGACTGAGAGGTGCTCCTGGGCACTGCTCATCACTTTGCAATAGGTTCCGGGGCTTTTCGCGAAGGTCGCGTTTTCTCAAACTTTGATGGCATTAGTGGGTGGGGTGTGAAAACCTCCGAATGCATGGTTCTCAGCTCCTGCTGTGGGCAGCAAGCCAATTTTTTTTCCAAAATGTTGACCTATAAAAGAGCTTACTCGGGTGTGAAAATTATCATTGTGCGCGCACGCCCCGGACCGCAATTATGATATTTCCTGTTTTCCCATAGGGCCCAAGGCAAATGGGGATAGCGGTTGTACGCGCTTTCTAAGGCTCTGATCGCTTTTAGATTTTGCACGCGGATAGGGCCAACAGAGGCGCAGGTATTGCCATGCGCACCCGCCCGCAACAATGTTTCGATACCGAGTTATCGGGGTGTGGAAGTCCGCCGCCCCGAAGCTTTACGCGCTTCCGTCTCGCGAACTACTATTTTCATCATGCCCACACGGGCATCAGTTTGTAGTACGGGAGGCCGTCTACAAATGGTGAAAATTTCAAAGCGTTCCGTCGGGAAATTAAAAAGTTATGAGCATTAGAAGATCTTCCCATTAGGCCCCATTAGGCCACAGAAGCCGACCGGGCCTAAAACTTGCGCCGGTCACTTTCACGGACGGGCTCGAAACTGGTGCCAGAAGTTAGCCCCCGACCAGAGCTTCATTGTGAGGCATTGCTTAAATTTTCCGTCCCCCGAGTGCCGAGCAATAGCCCCTGAAAGGGCTTTCGGCACAATTTTCACGCCCTTATTTGAGCCACTTGTAGCCGAAGGAATTTTGCGCAAATGACTGAGAGGTGCTCCTGGGCACTGCTCATCACTTTGCAATAGGTTCCGGGGCTTTTCGCGAAGGTCGCGTTTTCTCAAACTTTGATGGCATTAGTGGGTGGGGTGTGAAAACCTCCGAATGCATGGTTCTCAGCTCCTGCTGTGGGCAGCAAGCCAATTTTTTTTCCAAAATGTTGACCTATAAAAGAGCTTACTCGGGTGTGAAAATTATCATTGTGCGCGCGCGCCCCGGACCGCAATTATGATATTTCCTGTTTTCCCATAGGGCCCAAGGCAAATGGGGATAGCGGTTGTACGCGCTTTCTAAGGCTCTGATCGCTTTTAGATTTTGCACGCGGATAGGGCCAACAGAGGCGCAGGTATTGCCATGCGCACCCGCCCGCAACAATGTTTCGATACCGAGTTATCGGGGTGTGGAAGTCCGCCGCCCCGAAGCTTTACGCGCTTCCGTCTCGCGAACTACTATTTTCATCATGCCCACACGGGCATCAGTTTGTAGTACGGGAGGCCGTCTACAAATGGTGAAAATTTCAAAGCGTTCCGTCGGGAAATTAAAAAGTTATGAGCATTAGAAGATCTTCCCATTAGGCCCCATTAGGCCACAGAAGCCGACCGGGCCTAAAACTTGCGCGGGTCACTTTCACGGACGGGCTCGAAACTGGTGCCAGAAGTTAGCCCCCGACCAGAGCTTCATTGTGAGGCATTGCGTAAAATTTTCCGTCCCCCGAGTGCCGAGCAATAGCCCCTGAAAGGGCTTTCGGCACAATTTTCACGCCCTTATTTGAGCCACTTGTAGCCGAAGGAATTTTGCGCAAATGACTGAGAGGTGCTCCTGGGCACTGCTCATCACTTTGCAATAGGTTCCGGGGCTTTTCGCGAAGGTCGCGTTTTCTCAAACTTTGATGGCATTAGTGGGTGGGGTGTGAAAACCTCCGAATGCATGGTTCTCAGCTCCTTCTGTGGGCAGCAAGCCAATTTTTTTTTCCAAAATGTTGACCTATAAAAGAGCTTACTCGGGTGTGAAAATTATCATTGTGCGCGCGCGCCCCGGACCGCAATTATGATATTTCCTGTTTTCCCATAGGGCCCAAGGCAAATGGGGATAGCGGTTGTACGCCCTTTCTAAGGCTCTGATCGCTTTTAGATTTTGCACGCGGATAGGGCCAACAGAGGCGCAGGTATTGCCATGCGCACCCGCCCGCAACAATGTTTCGATACCGAGTTATCGGGGTGTTGAAGTAAGCCGCCCCGAAGCTTTACGCGCTTCCGTCTCGCGAACTACTATTTTCATCATGCCCACACGGGCATCAGTTTGTAGTACGGGAGGCCGTCTACAAATGGTGAAAATTTCAAAGCGTTCCGTCGGGAAATTAAAAAGTTATGAGCATTAGAAGATCTTCCCATTAGGCCCCATTAGGCCACAGAAGCCGACCGGGCCTAAAACTTGCGCGGGTCACTTTCACGGACAGGCTCGAAACTGGTGCCAGAAGTTAGCCCCCGACCAGAGCTTCATTGTGAGGCATTGCGTAAAATTTTCCGTCCCCCGAGTGCCGAGCAATAGCCCCTGAAAGGGCTTTCGGCACAATTTTCACGCCCTTATTTGAGCCACTTGTAGCCGAAGGAATTTTGCGCAAATGACTGAGAGGTGCTCCTGGGCACTGCTCATCACTTTGCAATAGGTTCTGGGGCTTTTCGCGAAGGTCGCGTTTTCTCAAACTTTGATGGCATTAGTGGGTGGGGTGTGAAAACCTCCGAATGCATGGTTCTCAGCTCCTGCTGTGGGCAGCAAGCCAATTTTTTTTCCAAAATGTTGACCTATAAAAGAGCTTACTCGGGTGTGAAAATTATCATTGTGCGCGCGCGCCCCGGACCGCAATTATGATATTTCCTGTTTTCCCATAGGGCCCAAGGCAAATGGGGATAGCGGTTGTACGCGCTTTCTAAGGCTCTGATCGCTTTTAGATTTTGCACGCGGATAGGGCCAACAGAGGCGCAGGTATTGCCATGCGCACCCGCCCGCAACAATGTTTCGATACCGAGTTATCGGGGTGTGGAAGTCCGCCGCCCCGAAGCTTTACGCGCTTCCGTCTCGCGAACTACTATTTTCATCATGCCCACACGGGCATCAGTTTGTAGTACGGGAGGCCGTCTACAAATGGTGAAAATTTCAAAGCGTTCCGTCGGGAAATTAAAAAGTTATGAGCATTAGAAGATCTTCCCATTAGGCCCCATTAGGCCACAGAAGCCGACCGGGCCTATAACTTGCGCGGGTCACTTTCACGGACGGGCTCGAAACTGGTGCCAGAAGTTAGCCCCCGACCAGAGCTTCATTGTGAGGCATTGCGTAAAATTTTCCGTCCCCCGAGTGCCGAGCAATAGCCCCTGAAAGGGCTTTCGGCACAATTTTCCCGCCCTTATTTGAGCCACTTGTAGCCGAAGGAATTTTGCGCAAATGACTGAGAGGTGCTCCTGGGCACTGCTCATCACTTTGCAATAGGTTCCGGGGCTTTTCGCGAAGGTCGCGTTTTCTCAAACTTTGATGGCATTAGTGGGTGGGGTGTGAAAACCTCCGAATGCATGGTTCTCAGCTCCTGCTGTGGGCAGCAAGCCAATTTTTTTTCCAAAATGTTGACCTATAAAAGAGCTTACTCGGGTGTGAAAATTATCATTGTGCGCGCGCGCCCCGGACCGCAATTATGATATTTCCTGTTTTCCCATAGGGCCCAAGGCAAATGGGGATAGCGGTTGTACGCGCTTTCTAAGGCTCTGATCGCTTTTAGATTTTGCACGCGGATAGGGCCAACAGAGGCGCAGGTATTGCCATGCGCACCCGCCCGCAACAATGTTTCGATACCGAGTTATCGGGGTGTGGAAGTCCGCCGCCCCGAAGCTTTACGCGCTTCCGTCTCGCGAACTACTATTTTCATCATGCCCACACGGGCATCAGTTTGTAGTACGGGAGGCCGTCTACAAATGGTGAAAATTTCAAAGCGTTCCGTCGGGAAATTAAAAAGTTATGAGCATTAGAAGATCTTCCCATTAGGCCCCATTAGGCCACAGAAGCCGACCGGGCCTAAAACTTGCGCGGGTCACTTTCACGGACGGGCTCGAAACTGGTGCCAGAAGTTAGCCCCCGACCAGAGCTTCATTGTGAGGCATTGCGTAAAATTTTCCGTCCCCCGAGTGCCGAGCAATAGCCCCTGAAAGGGCTTTCGGCACAATTTTCACGCCCTTATTTGAGCCACTTGTAGCCGAAGGAATTTTGCGCAAATGACTGAGAGGTGCTCCTGGGCACTGCTCATCACTTTGCAATAGGTTCCGGGGCTTTTCGCGAAGGTCGCGTTTTCTCAAACTTTGATGGCATTAGTGGGTGGGGTGTGAAAACCTCCGAATGCATGGTTCTCAGCTCCTGCTGTGGGCAGCAAGCCAATTTTTTTTCCAAAATGTTGACCTATAAAAGAGCTTACTCGGGTGTGAAAATTATCATTGTGCGCGCGCGCCCCGGACCGCAATTATGATATTTCCTGTTTTCCCATAGGGCCCAAGGCAAATGGGGATAGCGGTTGTACGCGCTTTCTAAGGCTCTGATCGCTTTTAGATTTTGCACGCGGATAGGGCCAACAGAGGCGCAGGTATTGCCATGCGCACCCGCCCGCAACAATGTTTCGATACCGAGTTATCGGGGTGTGGAAGTCCGCCGCCCCGAAGCTTTACGCGCTTCCGTCTCGCGAACTACTATTTTCATCATGCCCACACGGGCATCAGTTTGTAGTACGGGAGGCCGTCTACAAATGGTGAAAATTTCAAAGCGTTCCGTCGGGAAATTAAAAAGTTATGAGCATTAGAAGATCTTCCCATTAGGCCCCATTAGGCCACAGAAGCCGACCGGGCCTAAAACTTGCGCGGGTCACTTTCACGGACGGGCTCGAAACTGGTGCCAGAAGTTAGCCCCCGACCAGAGCTTCATTGTGAGGCATTGCGTAAAATTTTCCGTCCCCCGAGTGCCGAGCAATAGCCCCTGAAAGGGCTTTCGGCACAATTTTCACGCCCTTATTTGAGCCACTTGTAGCCGAAGGAATTTTGCGCAAATGACTGAGAGGTGCTCCTGGGCACTGCTCATCACTTTGCAATAGGTTCCGGGGCTTTTCGCGAAGGTCGCGTTTTCTCAAACTTTGATGGCATTAGTGGGTGGGGTGTGAAAACCTCCGAATGCATGGTTCTCAGCTCCTGCTGTGGGCAGCAAGCCAATTTTTTTTTCAAAATGTTGACCTATAAAAGAGCTTACTCGGGTGTGAAAATTATCATTGTGCGCGCGCGCCCCGGACCGCAATTATGATATTTCCTGTTTTCCCATAGGGCCCAAGGCAAATGGGGATAGCGGTTGTACGCGCTTTCTAAGGCTCTGATCGCTTTTAGATTTTGCACGCGGATAGGGCCAACAGAGGCGCAGGTATTGCCATGCGCACCCGCCCGCAACAATGTTTCGATACCGAGTTATCGGGGTGTGGAAGTCCGCCGCCCCGAAGCTTTACGCGCTTCCGTCTCGCGAACTACTATTTTCATCATGCCCACACGGGCATCAGTTTGTAGTACGGGAGGCCGTCTACAAATGGTGAAAATTTCAAAGCGTTCCGTCGGGAAATTAAAAAGTTATGAGCATTAGAAGATCTTCCCATTAGGCCCCATTAGGCCACAGAAGCCGACCGGGCCTAAAACTTGCGCGGGTCACTTTCACGGACGGGCTCGAAACTGGTGCCAGAAGTTAGCCCCCGACCAGAGCTTCATTGTGAGGCATTGCGTAAAATTTTCCGTCCCCCGAGTGCCGAGCAATAGCCCCTGAAAGGGCTTTCGGCACAATTTTCACGCCCTTATTTGAGCCACTTGTAGCCGAAGGAATTTTGCGCAAATGACTGAGAGGTGCTCCTGGGCACTGCTCATCACTTTGCAATAGGTTCCGGGGCTTTTCGCGAAGGTCGCGTTTTCTCAAACTTTGATGGCATTAGTGGGTGGGGTGTGAAAACCTCCGAATGCATGGTTCTCAGCTCCTGCTGTGGGCAGCAAGCCAATTTTTTTTCCAAAATGTTGACCTATAAAAGAGCTTACTCGGGTGTGAAAATTATCATTGTGCGCGCGCGCCCCGGACCGCAATTATGATATTTCCTGTTTTCCCATAGGGCCCAAGGCAAATGGGGATAGCGGTTGTACGCGCTTTCTAAGGCTCTGATCACTTTTAGATTTTGCACGCGGATAGGGCCAACAGAGGCGCAGGTATTGCCATGCGCACCCGCCCGCAACAATGTTTCGATACCGAGTTATCGGGGTGTGGAAGTCCGCCGCCTCGAAGCTTTACGCGCTTCCGTCTCGCGAACTACTATTTTCATCATGCCCACACGGGCATCAGTTTGTAGTACGGGAGGCCGTCTACAAATGGTGAAAATTTCAAAGCGTTCCGTCGGGAAATTAAAAAGTTATGAGCATTAGAAGATCTTCCCATTAGGCCCCATTAGGCCACAGAAGCCGACCGGGCCTAAAACTTGCGCGGGTCACTTTCACGGACGGGCTCGAAACTGGTGCCAGAAGTTAGCCCCCGACCAGAGCTTCATTGTGAGGCATTGCGTAAAATTTTCCGTCCCCCGAGTGCCGAGCAATAGCCCCTGAAAGGGCTTTCGGCACAATTTTCACGCCCTTATTTGAGCCACTTGTAGCCGAAGGAATTTTGCGCAAATGACTGAGAGGTGCTCCTGGGCACTGCTCATCACTTTGCAATAGGTTCCGGGGCTTTTCGCGAAGGTCGCGTTTTCTCAAACTTTGATGGCATTAGTGGGTGGGGTGTGAAAACCTCCGAATGCATTGTTCTCAGCTCCTGCTGTGGGCAGCAAGCCAATTTTTTTTCCAAAATGTTGACCTATAAAAGAGCTTACTCGGGTGTGAAAATTATCATTGTGCGCGCGCGCCCCGGACCGCAATTATGATATTTCCTGTTTTCCCATAGGGCCCAAGGCAAATGGGGATAGCGGTTGTACGCGCTTTCTAAGGCTCTGATCGCTTTTAGATTTTGCACGCGGATAGGGCCAACAGAGGCGCAGGTATTGCCATGCGCACCCGCCCGCAACAATGTTTCGATACCGAGTTATCGGGGTGTGGAAGTCCGCCGCCCCGAAGCTTTACGCGCTTCCGTCTCGCGAACTACTATTTTCATCATGCCCACACGGGCATCAGTTTGTAGTACGGGAGGCCGTCTACAAATGGTGAAAATTTCAAAGCGTTCCGTCGGGAAATTAAAAAGTTATGAGCATTAGAAGATCTTCCCATTAGGCCCCATTAGGCCACAGAAGCCGACCGGGCCTAAAACTTGCGCGGGTCACTTTCACGGACGGGCTCGAAACTGGTGCCAGAAGTTAGCCCCCGACCAGAGCTTCATTGTGAGGCATTGCGTAAAATTTTCCGTCCCCCGAGTGCCGAGCAATAGCCCCTGAAAGGGCTTTCGGCACAATTTTCACGCCCTTATTTGAGCCACTTGTAGCCGAAGGAATTTTGCGCAAATGACTGAGAGGTGCTCCTGGGCACTGCTCATCACTTTGCAATAGGTTCCGGGGCTTTTCGCGAAGGTCGCGTTTTCTCAAACTTTGATGGCATTAGTGGGTGGGGTGTGAAAACCTCCGAATGCATGGTTCTCAGCTCCTGCTGTGGGCAGCAAGCCAATTTTTTTTCCAAAATGTTGACCTATAAAAGAGCTTACTCGGGTGTGAAAATTATCATTGTGCGCGCGCGCCCCGGACCGCAATTATGATATTTCCTGTTTTCTCATAGGGCCCAAGGCAAATGGGGATAGCGGTTGTACGCGCTTTCTAAGGCTCTGATCGCTTTTGGATTTTGCACGCGGATAGGGCCAACAGAGGCGCAGGTATTGCCATGCGCACCCGCCCGCAACAATGTTTCGATACCGAGTTATCGGGGTGTGGAAGTCCGCCGCCCCGAAGCTTTACGCGCTTCCGTCTCGCGAACTACTATTTTCATCATGCCCACACGGGCATCAGTTTGTAGTACGGGAGGCCGTCTACAAATGGTGAAAATTTCAAAGCGTTCCGTCGGGAAATTAAAAAGTTATGAGCATTAGAAGATCTTCCCATTAGGCCCCATTAGGCCACAGAAGCCGACCGGGCCTAAAACTTGCGCGGGTCACTTTCACGGACGGGCTCGAAACTGGTGCCAGAAGTTAGCCCCCGACCAGAGCTTCATTGTGAGGCATTGCGTAAAATTTTCCGTCCCCCGAGTGCCGAGCAATAGCCCCTGAAAGGGCTTTCGGCACAATTTTCACGCCCTTATTTGAGCCACTTGTAGCCGAAGGAATTTTGCGCAAATGACTGAGAGGTGCTCCTGGGCACTGCTCATCACTTTGCAATAGGTTCCGGGGCTTTTCGCGAAGGTCGCGTTTTCTCAAACTTTGATGGCATTAGTGGGTGGGGTGTGAAAACCTCCGAATGCATGGTTCTCAGCTCCTGCTGTGGGCAGCAAGCCAATTTTTTTTCCAAAATGTTGACCTATAAAAGAGCTTACTCGGGTGTGAAAATTATCATTGTGCGCGCGCGCCCCGGACCGCAATTATGATATTTCCTGTTTTCCCATAGGGCCCAAGGCAAATGGGGATAGCGGTTGTACGCGCTTTCTAAGGCTCTGATCGCTTTTAGATTTTGCACGCGGATAGGGCCAACAGAGGCGCAGGTATTGCCATGCGCACCCGCCCGCAACAATGTTTCGATACCGAGTTATCGGGGTGTGGAAGTCCGCCGCCCCGAAGCTTTACGCGCTTCCGTCTCGCGAACTACTATTTTCATCATGCCCACACGGGCATCAGTTTGTAGTACGGGAGGCCGTCTACAAATGGTGAAAATTTCAAAGCGTTCCGTCGGGAAATTAAAAAGTTATGAGCATTAGAAGATCTTCCCATTAGGCCCCATTAGGCCACAGAAGCCGACCGGGCCTAAAACTTGCGCGGGTCACTTTCACGGACGGGCTCGAAACTGGTGCCAGAAGTTAGCCCCCGACCAGAGCTTCATTGTGAGGCATTGCGTAAAATTTTCCGTCCCCCGAGTGCCGAGCAATAGCCCCTGAAAGGGCTTTCGGCACAATTTTCACGCCCTTATTTGAGCCACTTGTAGCCGAAGGAATTTTGCGCAAATGACTGAGAGGTGCTCCTGGGCACTGCTCATCACTTTGCAATAGGTTCCGGGGCTTTTCGCGAAGGTCGCGTTTTCTCAAACTTTGATGGCATTAGTGGGTGGGGTGTGAAAACCTCCGAATGCATGGTTCTCAGCTCCTGCTGTGGGCAGCAAGCCAATTTTTTTTCCAAAATGTTGACCTATAAAAGAGCTTACTCGGGTGTGAAAATTATCATTGTGCGCGCGCGCCCCGGACCGCAATTATGATATTTCCTGTTTTCCCATAGGGCCCAAGGCAAATGGGGATAGCGGTTGTACGCGCTTTCTAAGGCTCTGATCGCTTTTAGATTTTGCACGCGGATAGGGCCAACAGAGGCGCAGGTATTGCCATGCGCACCCGCCCGCAACAATGTTTCGATACCGAGTTATCGGGGTGTGGAAGTCCGCCGCCCCGAAGCTTTACGCGCTTCCGTCTCGCGAACTACTATTTTCATCATGCCCACACGGGCATCAGTTTGTAGTACGGGAGGCCGTCTACAAATGGTGAAAATTTCAAAGCGTTCCGTCGGGAAATTAAAAAGTTATGAGCATTAGAAGATCTTCCCATTAGGCCCCATTAGGCCACAGAAGCCGACCGGGCCTAAAACTTGCGCGGGTCACTTTCACGGACGGGCTCGAAACTGGTGCCAGAAGTTAGCCCCCAACCAGAGCTTCATTGTGAGGCATTGCGTAAAATTTTCCGTCCCCCGAGTGCCGAGCAATAGCCCCTGAAAGGGCTTTCGGCACAATTTTCACGCCCTTATTTGAGCCACTTGTAGCCGAAGGAATTTTGCGCAAATGACTGAGAGGTGCTCCTGGGCACTGCTCATCACTTTGCAATAGGTTCCGGGGCTTTTCGCGAAGGTCGCGTTTTCTCAAACTTTGATGGCATTAGTGGGTGGGGTGTGAAAACCTCCGAATGCATGGTTCTCAGCTCCTGCTGTGGGCAGCAAGCCAATTTTTTTTCCAAAATGTTGACCTATAAAAGAGCTTACTCGGGTGTGAAAATTATCATTGTGCGCGCGCGCCCCGGACCGCAATTATGATATTTCCTGTTTTCCCATAGGGCCCAAGGCAAATGGGGATAGCGGTTGTACGCGCTTTCTAAGGCTCTGATCGCTTTTAGATTTTGCACGCGGATAGGGCCAACAGAGGCGCAGGTATTGCCATGCGCACCCGCCCGCAACAATGTTTCGATACCGAGTTATCGGGGTGTGGAAGTCCGCCGCCCCGAAGCTTTACGCGCTTCCGTCTCGCGAACTACTATTTTCATCATGCCCACACGGGCATCAGTTTGTAGTACGGGAGGCCGTCTACAAATGGTGAAAATTTCAAAGCGTTCCGTCGGGAAATTAAAAAGTTATGAGCATTAGAAGATCTTCCCATTAGGCCCCATTAGGCCACAGAAGCCGACCGGGCCTAAAACTTGCGCGGGTCACTTTCACGGACGGGCTCGAAACTGGTGCCAGAAGTTAGCCCCCTACCAGAGCTTCATTGTGAGGCATTGCGTAAAATTTTCCGTCCCCCGAGTGCCGAGCAATAGCCCCTGAAAGGGCTTTCGGCACAATTTTCACGCCCTTATTTGAGCCACTTGTAGCCGAAGGAATTTTGCGCAAATGACTGAGAGGTGCTCCTGGGCACTGCTCATCACTTTGCAATAGGTTCCGGGGCTTTTCGCGAAGGTCGCGTTTTCTCAAACTTTGATGGCATTAGTGGGTGGGGTGTGAAAACCTCCGAATGCATGGTTCTCAGCTCCTGCTGTGGGCAGCAAGCCAATTTTTTTTCCAAAATGTTGACCTATAAAAGAGCTTACTCGGGTGTGAAAATTATCATTGTGCGCGCGCGCCCCGGACCGCAATTATGATATTTCCTGTTTTCCCATAGGGCCCAAGGCAAATGGGGATAGCGGTTGTACGCGCTTTCTAAGGCTCTGATCGCTTTTAGATTTTGCACGCGGATAGGGCCAACAGAGGCGCAGGTATTGCCATGCGCACCCGCCCGCAACAATGTTTCGATACCGAGTTATCGGGGTGTGGAAGTCCGCCGCCCCGAAGCTTTACGCGCTTCCGTCTCGCGAACTACTATTTTCATCATGCCCACACGGGCATCAGTTTGTAGTACGGGAGGCCGTCTACAAATGGTGAAAATTTCAAAGCGTTCCGTCGGGAAATTAAAAAGTTATGAGCATTAGAAGATCTTCCCATTAGGCCCCATTAGGCCACAGAAGCCGACCGGGCCTAAAACTTGCGCGGGTCACTTTCACGGACGGGCTCGAAACTGGTGCCAGAAGTTAGCCCCCGACCAGAGCTTCATTGTGAGGCATTGCGTAAAATTTTCCGTCCCCCGAGTGCCGAGCAATAGCCCCTGAAAGGGCTTTCGGCACAATTTTCACGCCCTTATTTGAGCCACTTGTAGCCGAAGGAATTTTGCGCAAATGACTGAGAGGTGCTCCTGGGCACTGCTCATCACTTTGCAATAGGTTCCGGGGCTTTTCGCGAAGGTCGCGTTTTCTCAAACTTTGATGGCATTAGTGGGTGGGGTGTGAAAACCTCCGAATGCATGGTTCTCAGCTCCTGCTGTAGGCAGCAAGCCAATTTTTTTTCCAAAATGTTGACCTATAAAAGAGCTTACTCGGGTGTGAAAATTATCATTGTGCGCGCGCGCCCCGGACCGCAATTATGATATTTCCTGTTTTCCCATAGGGCCCAAGGCAAATGGGGATAGCGGTTGTACGCGCTTTCTAAGGCTCTGATCGCTTTTAGATTTTGCACGCGGATAGGGCCAACAGAGGCGCAGGTATTGCCATGCGCACCCGCCCGCAACAATGTTTCGATACCGAGTTATCGGGGTGTGGAAGTCCGCCGCCCCGAAGCTTTACGCGCTTCCGTCTCGCGAACTACTATTTTCATCATGCCCACACGGGCATCAGTTTGTAGTACGGGAGGCCGTCTACAAATGGTGAAAATTTCAAAGCGTTCCGTCAGGAAATTAAAAAGTTATGAGCATTAGAAGATCTTCCCATTAGGCCCCATTAGGCCACAGAAGCCGACCGGGCCTAAAACTTGCGCGGGTCACTTTCACGGACGGGCTCGAAACTGGTGCCAGAAGTTAGCCCCCGACCAGAGCTTCATTGTGAGGCATTGCGTAAAATTTTCCGTCCCCCGAGTGCCGAGCAATAGCCCCTGAAAGGGCTTTCGGCACAATTTTCACGCCCTTATTTGAGCCACTTGTAGCCGAAGGAATTTTGCGCAAATGACTGAGAGGTGCTCCTGGGCACTGCTCATCACTTTGCAATAGGTTCCGGGGCTTTTCGCGAAGGTCGCGTTTTCTCAAACTTTGATGGCATTAGTGGGTGGGGTGTGAAAACCTCCGAATGCATGGTTCTCAGCTCCTGCTGTGGGCAGCAAGCCAATTTTTTTTCCAAAATGTTGACCTATAAAAGAGCTTACTCGGGTGTGAAAATTATCATTGTGCGCGCACCCCGGACCGCAATTATGATATTTCCTGTTTTCCCATAGGGCCCAAGGCAAATGGGGATAGCGGTTGTACGCGCTTTCTAAGGCTCTGATCGCTTTTAGATTTTGCACGCGGATAGGGCCAACAGAGGCGCAGGTATTGCCATGCGCACCCGCCCGCAACAATGTTTCGATACCGAGTTATCGGGGTGTGGAAGTCCGCCGCCCCGAAGCTTTACGCGCTTCCGTCTCGCGAACTACTATTTTCATCATGCCCACACGGGCATCAGTTTGTAGTACGGGAGGCCGTCTACAAATGGTGAAAATTTCAAAGCGTTCCGTCGGGAAATTAAAAAGTTATGAGCATTAGAAGATCTTCCCATTAGGCCCCATTAGGCCACAGAAGCCGACCGGGCCTAAAACTTGCGCGGGTCACTTTCACGGACGGGCTCGAAACTGGTGCCAGAAGTTAGCCCCCGACCAGAGCTTCATTGTGAGGCATTGCGTAAAATTTTCCGTCCCCCGAGTGCCGAGCAATAGCCCCTGAAAGGGCTTTCGGCACAATTTTCACGCCCTTATTTGAGCCACTTGTAGCCGAAGGAATTTTGCGCAAATGACTGAGAGGTGCTCCTGGGCACTGCTCATCACTTTGCAATAGGTTCCGGGGCTTTTCGCGAAGGTCACGTTTTCTCAAACTTTGATGGCATTAGTGGGTGGGGTGTGAAAACCTCCGAATGCATGGTTCTCAGCTCCTGCTGTGGGCAGCAAGCCAATTTTTTTTCCAAAATGTTGACCTATAAAAGAGCTTACTCGGGTGTGAAAATTATCATTGTGCGCGCGCGCCCCGGACCGCAATTATGATATTACCTGTTTTCCCATAGGGCCCAAGGCAAATGGGGATAGCGGTTGTACGCGCTTTCTAAGGCTCTGATCGCTTTTAGATTTTGCACGCGGATAGGGCCAACAGAGGCGCAGGTATTGCCATGCGCACCCGCCCGCAACAATGTTTCGATACCGAGTTATCGGGGTGTGGAAGTCCGCCGCCCCGAAGCTTTACGCGCTTCCGTCTCGCGAACTACTATTTTCATCATGCCCACACGGGCATCAGTTTGTAGTACGGGAGGCCGTCTACAAATGGTGAAAATTTCAAAGCGTTCCGTCGGGAAATTAAAAAGTTATGAGCATTAGAAGATCTTCCCATTAGGCCCCATTAGGCCACAGAAGCCGACCGGGCCTAAAACTTGCGCGGGTCACTTTCACGGACGGGCTCGAAACTGGTGCCAGAAGTTAGCCCCCGACCAGAGCTTCATTGTGAGGCATTGCGTAAAATTTTCCGTCCCCCGAGTGCCGAGCAATAGCCCCTGAAAGGGCTTTCGGCACAATTTTCACGCCCTTATTTGAGCCACTTGTAGCCGAAGGAATTTTGCGCAAATGACTGAGAGGTGCTCCTGGGCACTGCTCATCACTTTGCAATAGGTTCCGGGGCTTTTCGCGAAGGTCGCGTTTTCTCAAACTTTGATGGCATTAGTGGGTGGGGTGTGAAAACCTCCGAATGCATGGTTCTCAGCTCCTGCTGTGGGCAGCAAGCCAATTTTTTTTCCAAAATGTTGACCTATAAAAGAGCTTACTCGGGTGTGAAAATTATCATTGTGCGCGCGCGCCCCGGACCGCAATTATGATATTTCCTGTTTTCCCATAGGGCCCAAGGCAAATGGGGATAGCGGTTGTACGCGCTTTCTAAGGCTCTGATCGCTTTTAGATTTTGCACGCGGATAGGGCCAACAGAGGCGCAGGTATTGCCATGCGCACCCGCCCGCAACAATGTTTCGATACCGAGTTATCGGGGTGTGGAAGTCCGCCGCCCCGAAGCTTTACGCGCTTCCGTCTCGCGAACTACTATTTTCATCATGCCCACACGGGCATCAGTTTGTAGTACGGGAGGCCGTCTACAAATGGTGAAAATTTCAAAGCGTTCCGTCGGGAAATTAAAAAGTTATGAGCATTAGAAGATCTTCCCATTAGGCCCCATTAGGCCACAGAAGCCGACCGGGCCTAAAACTTGCGCGGGTCACTTTCACAGACGGGATCGAAACTGGTGCCAGAAGTTAGCCCCCGACCAGAGCTTCATTGTGAGGCATTGCGTAAAATTTTCCGTCCCCCGAGTGCCGAGCAATAGCCCCTGAAAGGGCTTTCGGCACAATTTTCACGCCCTTATTTGAGCCACTTGTAGCCGAAGGAATTTTGCGCAAATGACTGAGAGGTGCTCCTGGGCACTGCTCATCACTTTGCAATAGGTTCCGGGGCTTTTCGCGAAGGTCGCGTTTTCTCAAACTTTGATGGCATTAGTGGGTGGGGTGTGAAAACCTCCGAATGCATGGTTCTCAGCTCCTGCTGTGGGCAGCAAGCCAATTTTTTTTCCAAAATGTTGACCTATAAAAGAGCTTACTCGGGTGTGAAAATTATCATTGTGCGCGCGCGCCCCGGACCGCAATTATGATATTTCCTGTTTTCCCATAGGGCCCAAGGCAAATGGGGATAGCGGTTGTACGCGCTTTCTAAGGCTCTGATCGCTTTTAGATTTTGCACGCGGATAGGGCCAACAGAGGCGCAGGTATTGCCATGCGCACCCGCCCGCAACAATGTTTCGATACCGAGTTATCGGGGTGTGGAAGTCCGCCGCCCCGAAGCTTTACGCGCTTCCGTCTCGCGAACTACTATTTTCATCATGCCCACACGGGCATCAGTTTGTAGTACGGGAGGCCGTCTACAAATGGTGAAAATTTCAAAGCGTTCCGTCGGGAAATTAAAAAGTTATGAGCATTAGAAGATCTTCCCATTAGGCCCCATTAGGCCACAGAAGCCGACCGGGCCTAAAACTTGCGCGGGTCACTTTCACAGACGGGATCGAAACTGGTGCCAGAAGTTAGCCCCCGACCAGAGCTTCATTGTGAGGCATTGCGTAAAATTTTCCGTCCCCCGAGTGCCGAGCAATAGCCCCTGAAAGGGCTTTCGGCACAATTTTCACGCCCTTATTTGAGCCACTTGTAGCCGAAGGAATTTTGCGCAAATGACTGAGAGGTGCTCCTGGGCACTGCTCATCACTTTGCAATAGGTTCCGGGGCTTTTCGCGAAGGTCGCGTTTTCTCAAACTTTGATGGCATTAGTGGGTGGGGTGTGAAAACCTCCGAATGCATGGTTCTCAGCTCCTGCTGTGGGCAGCAAGCCAATTTTTTTTCCAAAATGTTGACCTATAAAAGAGCTTACTCGGGTGTGAAAATTATCATTGTGCGCGCGCGCCCCGGACCGCAATTATGATATTTCCTGTTTTCCCATAGGGCCCAAGGCAAATGGGGATAGCGGTTGTACGCGCTTTCTAAGGCTCTGATCGCTTTTAGATTTTGCACGCGGATAGGGCCAACAGAGGCGCAGGTATTGCCATGCGCACCCGCCCGCAACAATGTTTCGATACCGAGTTATCGGGGTGTGGAAGTCCGCCGCCTTGAAGCTTTACGCGCTTCCGTCTCGCGAACTACTATTTTCATCATGCCCACACGGGCATCAGTTTGTAGTACGGGAGGCCGTCTACAAATGGTGAAAATTTCAAAGCGTTCCGTCGGGAAATTAAAAAGTTATGAGCATTAGAAGATCTTCCCATTAGGCCCCATTAGGCCACAGAAGCCGACCGGGCCTAAAACTTGCGCGGGTCACTTTCACGGACGGGCTCGAAACTGGTGCCAGAAGTTAGCCCCCGACCAGAGCTTCATTGTGAGGCATTGCGTAAAATTTTCCGTCCCCCGAGTGCCGAGCAATAGCCCCTGAAAGGGCTTTTGGCACAATTTTCACGCCCTTATTTGAGCCACTTGTAGCCGAAGGAATTTTGCGCAAATGACTGAGAGGTGCTCCTGGGCACTGCTCATCACTTTGCAATAGGTTCCGGGGCTTTTCGCGAAGGTCGCGTTTTCTCAAACTTTGATGGCATTAGTGGGTGGGGTGTGAAAACCTCCGAATGCATGGTTCTCAGCTCCTGCTGTGGGCAGCAAGCCAATTTTTTTTCCAAAATGTTGACCTATAAAAGAGCTTACTCGGGTGTGAAAATTATCATTGTGCGCGCGCGCCCCGGACCGCAATTATGATATTTCCTGTTTTCCCATAGGGCCCAAGGCAAATGGGGATAGCGGTTGTACGCGCTTTCTAAGGCTCTGATCGCTTTTAGATTTTGCACGCGGATAGGGCCAACAGAGGCGCAGGTATTGCCATGCGCACCCGCCCGCAACAATGTTTCGATACCGAGTTATCGGGGTGTGGAAGTCCGCCGCCCCGAAGCTTTACGCGCTTCCGTCTCGCGAACTACTATTTTCATCATGCCCACACGGGCATCAGTTTGTAGTACGGGAGGCCGTCTACAAATGGTGAAAATTTCAAAGCGTTCCGTCGGTGAATTAAAAAGTTATGAGCATTAGAAGATCTTCCCATTAGGCCCCATTAGGCCACAGAAGCCGACCGGGCCTAAAACTTGCGCGGGTCACTTTCACGGACGGGCTCGAAACTGGTGCCAGAAGTTAGCCCCCGACCAGAGCTTCATTGTGAGGCATTGCGTAAAATTTTCCGTCCCCCGAGTGCCGAGCAATAGCCCCTGAAAGGGCTTTCGGCACAATTTTCACGCCCTTATTTGAGCCACTTGTAGCCGAAGGAATTTTGCGCAAATGACTGAGAGGTGCTCCTGGGCACTGCTCATCACTTTGCAATAGGTTCCAGGGCTTTTCGCGAAGGTCGCGTTTTCTCAAACTTTGATGGCATTAGTGGGTGGGGTGTGAAAACCTCCGAATGCATGGTTCTCAGCTCCTGCTGTGGGCAGCAAGCCAATTTTTTTTCCAAAATGTTGACCTATAAAAGAGCTTACTCGGGTGTGAAAATTATCATTGTGCGCGCGCGCCCCGGACCGCAATTATGATATTTCCTGTTTTCCCATAGGGCCCAAGGCAAATGGGGATAGCGGTTGTACGCGCTTTCTAAGGCTCTGATCGCTTTTAGATTTTGCACGCGGATAGGGCCAACAGAGGCGCAGGTATTGCCATGCGCACCCGCCCGCAACAATGTTTCGATACCGAGTTATCGGGGTGTGGAAGTCCGCCGCCCCGAAGCTTTACGCGCTTCCGTCTCGCGAACTACTATTTTCATCATGCCCACACGGGCATCAGTTTGTAGTACGGGAGGCCGTCTACAAATGGTGAAAATTTCAAAGCGTTCCGTCGGGAAATTAAAAAGTTATGAGCATTAGAAGATCTTCCCATTAGGCCCCATTAGGCCACAGAAGCCGACCGGGCCTAAAACTTGCGCGGGTCACTTTCACGGACGGGCTCGAAACTGGTGCCAGAAGTTAGCCCCCGACCAGAGCTTCATTGTGAGGCATTGCGTAAAATTTTCCGTCCCCCGAGTGCCGAGCAATAGCCCCTGAAAGGGCTTTCGGCACAATTTTCACGCCCTTATTTGAGCCACTTGTAGCCGAAGGAATTTTGCGCAAATGACTGAGAGGTGCTCCTGGGCACTGCTCATCACTTTGCAATAGGTTCCGGGGCTTTTCGCGAAGGTCGCGTTTTCTCAAACTTTGATGGCATTAGTGGGTGGGGTGTGAAAACCTCCGAATGCATGGTTCTCAGCTCCTGCTGTGGGCAGCAAGCCAATTTTTTTTCCAAAATGTTGACCTATAAAAGAGCTTACTCGGGTGTGAAAATTATCATTGTGCGCGCGCGCCCCGGACCGCAATTATGATATTTCCTGTTTTCCCATAGGGCCCAAGGCAAATGGGGATAGCGGTTGTACGCCCTTTCTAAGGCTCTGATCGCTTTTAGTTTTTGCACGCGGATAGGGCCAACAGAGGCGCAGGTATTGCCATGCGCACCCGCCCGCAACAATGTTTCGATACCGAGTTATCGGGGTGTGGAAGTCCGCCGCCCCGAAGCTTTACGCGCTTCCGTCTCGCGAACTACTATTTTCATCATGCCCACACGGGCATGAGTTT
The DNA here is from genome assembly GCA_964019695.1 of Loripinus fragilis. NCBI lineage: Eukaryota > Metazoa > Mollusca > Bivalvia > Lucinida > Lucinidae > Loripinus > Loripinus fragilis. The sequence continues at coordinate 923,586 of CAXHUL010000525.1, forward strand.
GTAGTACGGGAGGCCGTCTACAAATGGTGAAAATTTCAAAGCGTTCCGTCGGGAAATTAAAAAGTTATGAGCATTAGAAGATCTTCCCATTAGGCCCCATTAGGCCACAGAAGCCGACCGGGCCTAAAACTTGCGCGGGTCACTTTCACGGACGGGCTCGAAACTGGTGCCAGAAGTTAGCCCCCGACCAGAGCTTCATTGTGAGGCATTGCGTAAAATTTTCCGTCCCCCGAGTGCCGAGCAATAGCCCCTGAAAGGGCTTTCGGCACAATTTTCACGCCCTTATTTGAGCCACTTGTAGCCGAAGGAATTTTGCGCAAATGACTGAGAGGTGCTCCTGGGCACTGCTCATCACTTTGCAATAGGTTCCGGGGCTTTTCGCGAAGGTCGCGTTTTCTCAAACTTTGATGGCATTAGTGGGTGGGGTGTGAAAACCTCCGAATGCATGGTTCTCAGCTCCTGCTGTGGGCAGCAAGCCAATTTTTTTTCCAAAATGTTGACCTATAAAAGAGCTTACTCGGGTGTGAAAATTATCATTGTGCGCGCGCGCCCCGGACCGCAATTATGATATTTCCTGTTTTCCCATAGGGCCCAAGGCAAATGGGGATAGCGGTTGTACGCGCTTTCTAAGGCTCTGATCGCTTTTAGATTTTGCACGTGGATAGGGCCAACAGAGGCGCAGGTATTGCCATGCGCACCCGCCCGCAACAATGTTTCGATACCGAGTTATCGGGGTGTGGAAGTCCGCCGCCCCGAAGCTTTACGCGCTTCCGTCTCGCGAACTACTATTTTCATCATGCCCACACGGGCATCAGTTTGTAGTACGGGAGGCCGTCTACAAATGGTGAAAATTTCAAAGCGTTCCGTCGGGAAATTAAAAAGTTATGAGCATTAGAAGATCTTCCCATTAGGCCCCATTAGGCCACAGAAGCCGACCGGGCCTAAAACTTGCGCGGGTCACTTTCACGGACGGGCTCGAAACTGGTGCCAGAAGTTAGCCCCCGACCAGAGCTTCATTGTGAGGCATTGCGTAAAATTTTCCGTCCCCCGAGTGCCGAGCAATAGCCCCTGAAAGGGCTTTCGGCACAATTTTCACGCCCTTATTTGAGCCACTTGTAGCCGAAGGAATTTTGCGCAAATGACTGAGAGGTGCTCCTGGGCACTGCTCATCACTTTGCAATAGGTTCCGGGGCTTTTCGCGAAGGTCGCGTTTTCTCAAACTTTGATGGCATTAGTGGGTGGGGTGTGAAAACCTCCGAATGCATGGTTCTCAGCTCCTGCTGTGGGCAGCAAGCCAATTTTTTTTCCAAAATGTTGACCTATAAAAGAGCTTACTCGGGTGTGAAAATTATCATTGTGCGCGCGCGCCCCGGACCGCAATTATGATATTTCCTGTTTTCCCATAGGGCCCAAGGCAAATGGGGATAGCGGTTGTACGCGCTTTCTAAGGCTCTGATCGCTTTTAGATTTTGCACGCGGATAGGGCCAACAGAGGCGCAGGTATTGCCATGCGCACCCGCCCGCAACAATGTTTCGATACCGAGTTATCGGGGTGTGGAAGTCCGCCGCCCCGAAGCTTTACGCGCTTCCGTCTCGCGAACTACTATTTTCATCATGCCCACACGGGCATCAGTTTGTAGTACGGGAGGCCGTCTACAAATGGTGAAAATTTCAAAGCGTTCCGTCGGGAAATTAAAAAGTTATGAGCATTAGAAGATCTTCCCATTAGGCCCCATTAGGCCACAGAAGCCGACCGGGCCTAAAACTTGCGCGGGTCACTTTCACGGACGGGCTCGAAACTGGTGCCAGAAGTTAGCCCCCGACCAGAGCTTCATTGTGAGGCATTGCGTAAAATTTTCCGTCCCCCGAGTGCCGAGCAATAGCCCCTGAAAGGGCTTTCGGCACAATTTTCACGCCCTTATTTGAGCCACTTGTAGCCGAAGGAATTTTGCGCAAATGACTGAGAGGTGCTCCTGGGCACTGCTCATCACTTTGCAATAGGTTCCGGGGCTTTTCGCGAAGGTCGCGTTTTCTCAAACTTTGATGGCATTAGTGGGTGGGGTGTGAAAACCTCCGAATGCATGGTTCTCAGCTCCTGCTGTGGGCAGCAAGCCAATTTTTTTTCCAAAATGTTGACCTATAAAAGAGCTTACTCGGGTGTGAAAATTATCATTGTGCGCGCGCGCCCCGGACCGCAATTATGATATTTCCTGTTTTCCCATAGGGCCCAAGGCAAATGGGGATAGCGGTTGTACGCGCTTTCTAAGGCTCTGATCGCTTTTAGATTTTGCACGCGGATAGGGCCAACAGAGGCGCAGGTATTGCCATGCGCACCCGCCCGCAACAATGTTTCGACACCGAGTTATCGGGGTGTGGAAGTCCGCCGCCCCGAAGCTTTACGCGCTTCCGTCTCGCGAACTACTATTTTCATCATGCCCACACGGGCATCAGTTTGTAGTACGGGAGGCCGTCTACAAATGGTGAAAATTTCAAAGCGTTCCGTCGGGAAATTAAAAAGTTATGAGCATTAGAAGATCTTCCCATTAGGCCCCATTAGGCCACAGAAGCCGACCGGGCCTAAAACTTGCGCGGGTCACTTTCACGGACGGGCTCGAAACTGGTGCCAGAAGTTAGCCCCCGACCAGAGCTTCATTGTGAGGCATTGCGTAAAATTTTCCGTCCCCCGAGTGCCGAGCAATAGCCCCTGAAAGGGCTTTCGGCACAATTTTCACGCCCTTATTTGAGCCACTTGTAGCCGAAGGAATTTTGCGCAAATGACTGAGAGGTGCTCCTGGGCACTGCTCATCACTTTGCAATAGGTTCCGGGGCTTTTCGCGAAGGTCGCGTTTTCTCAAACTTTGATGGCATTAGTGGGTGGGGTGTGAAAACCTCCGAATGCATGGTTCTCAGCTCCTGCTGTGGGCAGCAAGCCAATTTTTTTTCCAAAATGTTGACCTATAAAAGAGCTTACTCGGGTGTGAAAATTATCATTGTGCGCGCGCGCCCCGGACCGCAATTATGATATTTCCTGTTTTCCCATAGGGCCCAAGGCAAATGGGGATAGCGGTTGTACGCGCTTTCTAAGGCTCTGATCGCTTTTAGATTTTGCACGCGGATAGGGCCAACAGAGGCGCAGGTATTGCCATGCGCACCCGCCCGCAACAATGTTTCGATACCGAGTTATCGGGGTGTGGAAGTCCGCCGCCCCGAAGCTTTACGCGCTTCCGTCTCGCGAACTACTATTTTCATCATGCCCACACGGGCATCAGTTTGTAGTACGGGAGGCCGTCTACAAATGGTGAAAATTTCAAAGCGTTCCGTCGGGAAATTAAAAAGTTATGAGCATTAGAAGATCTTCCCATTAGGCCCCATTAGGCCACAGAAGCCGACCGGGCCTAAAACTTGCGCGGGTCACTTTCACGGACGGGCTCGAAACTGGTGCCAGAAGTTAGCCCCCGACCAGAGCTTCATTGTGAGGCATTGCGTAAAATTTTCCGTCCCCCGAGTGCCGAGCAATAGCCCCTGAAAGGGCTTTCGGCACAATTTTCACGCCCTTATTTGAGCCACTTGTAGCCGAAGGAATTTTGCGCAAATGACTGAGAGGTGCTCCTGGGCACTGCTCATCACTTTGCAATAGGTTCCGGGGCTTTTCGCGAAGGTCGCGTTTTCTCAAACTTTGATGGCATTAGTGGGTGGGGTGTGAAAACCTCCGAATGCATGGTTCTCAGCTCCTGCTGTGGGCAGCAAGCCAATTTTTTTTCCAAAATGTTGACCTATAAAAGAGCTTACTCGGGTGTGAAAATTATCATTGTGCGCGCGCGCCCCGGACCGCAATTATGATATTTCCTGTTTTCCCATAGGGCCCAAGGCAAATGGGGATAGCGGTTGTACGCGCTTTCTAAGGCTCTGATCGCTTTTAGATTTTGCACGCGGATAGGGCCAACAGAGGCGCAGGTATTGCCATGCGCACCCGCCCGCAACAATGTTTCGATACCGAGTTATCGGGGTGTGGAAGTCCGCCGCCCCGAAGCTTTACGCGCTTCCGTCTCGCGAACTACTATTTTCATCATGCCCACACGGGCATGAGTTTGTAGTACGGGAGGCCGTCTACAAATGGTGAAAATTTCAAAGCGTTCCGTCGGGAAATTAAAAAGTTATGAGCATTAGAAGATCTTCCCATTAGGCCCCATTAGGCCACAGAAGCCGACCGGGCCTAAAACTTGCGCGGGTCACTTTCACGGACGGGCTCGAAACTGGTGCCAGAAGTTAGCCCCCGACCAGAGCTTCATTGTGAGGCATTGCGTAAAATTTTCCGTCCCCCGAGTGCCAAGCAATAGCCCCTGAAAGGGCTTTCGGCACAATTTTCACGCCCTTATTTGAGCCACTTGTAGCCGAAGGAATTTTGCGCAAATGACTGAGAGGTGCTCCTGGGCACTGCTCATCACTTTGCAATAGGTTCCGGGGCTTTTCGCGAAGGTCGCGTTTTCTCAAACTTTGATGGCATTAGTGGGTGGGGTGTGAAAACCTCCGAATGCATGGTTCTCAGCTCCTGCTGTGGGCAGCAAGCCAATTTTTTTTCCAAAATGTTGACCTATAAAAGAGCTTACTCGGGTGTGAAAATTATCATTGTGCGCGCGCGCCCCGGACCGCAATTATGATATTTCCTGTTTTCCCATAGGGCCCAAGGCAAATGGGGATAGCGGTTGTACGCGCTTTCTAAGGCTCTGATCGCTTTTAGATTTTGCACGCGGATAGGGCCAACAGAGGCGCAGGTATTGCCATGCGCACCCGCCCGCAACAATGTTTCGATACCGAGTTATCGGGGTGTGGAAGTCCGCCGCCCCGAAGCTTTACGCGCTTCCGTCTCGCGAACTACTATTTTCATCATGCCCACACGGGCATCAGTTTGTAGTACGGGAGGCCGTCTACAAATGGTGAAAATTTCAAAGCGTTCCGTCGGGAAATTAAAAAGTTATGAGCATTAGAAGATCTTCCCATTAGGCCCCATTAGGCCACAGAAGCCGACCGGGCCTAAAACTTGCGCGGGTCACTTTCACGGACGGGCTCGAAACTGGTGCCAGAAGTTAGCCCCCGACCAGAGCTTCATTGTGAGGCATTGCGTAAAATTTTCCGTCCCCCGAGTGCCGAGCAATAGCCCCTGAAAGGGCTTTCGGCACAATTTTCACGCCCTTATTTGAGCCACTTGTAGCCGAAGGAATTTTGCGCAAATGACTGAGAGGTGCTCCTGGGCACTGCTCATCACTTTGCAATAGGTTCCGGGGCTTTTCGCGAAGGTCGCATTTTCTCAAACTTTGATGGCATTAGTGGGTGGGGTGTGAAAACCTCCGAATGCATGGTTCTCAGCTCCTGCTGTGGGCAGCAAGCCAATTTTTTTTCCAAAATGTTGACCTATAAAAGAGCTTACTCGGGTGTGAAAATTATCATTGTGCGCGCGCGCCCCGGACCGCAATTATGATATTTCCTGTTTTCCCATAGGGCCCAAGGCAAATGGGGATAGCGGTTGTACGCGCTTTCTAAGGCTCTGATCACTTTTAGATTTTGCACGCGGATAGGGCCAACAGAGGCGCAGGTATTGCCATGCGCACACGCCCGCAACAATGTTTCGATACCGAGTTATCGGGGTGTGGAAGTCCGCCGCCCCGAAGCTTTACGCGCTTCCGTCTCGCGAACTACTATTTTCATCATGCCCACACGGGCATCAGTTTGTAGTACGGGAGGCCGTCTACAAATGGTGAAAATTTCAAAGCGTTCCGTCGGGAAATTAAAAAGTTATGAGCATTAGAAGATCTTCCCATTAGGCCCCATTAGGCCACAGAAGCCGACCGGGCCTAAAACTTGAGCGGGTCACTTTCACGGACGGGCTCGAAACTGGTGCCAGAAGTTAGCCCCCGACCAGAGCTTCATTGTGAGGCATTGCGTAAAATTTTCCGTCCCCCGAGTGCCGAGCAATAGCCCCTGAAAGGGCTTTCGGCACAATTTTCACGCCCTTATTTGAGCCACTTGTAGCCGAAGGAATTTTGCGCAAATGACTGAGAGGTGCTCCTGGGCACTGCTCATCACTTTGCAATAGGTTCCGGGGCTTTTCGCGAAGGTCGCGTTTTCTCAAACTTTGATGGCATTAGTGGGTGGGGTGTGAAAACCTCCGAATGCATGGTTCTCAGCTCCTGCTGTGGGCAGCAAGCCAATTTTTTTTCCAAAATGTTGACCTATAAAAGAGCTTACTCGGGTGTGAAAATTATCATTGTGCGCGCGCGCCCCGGACCGCAATTATGATATTTCCTGTTTTCCCATAGGGCCCAAGGCAAATGGGGATAGCGGTTGTACGCGCTTTCTAAGGCTCTGATCGCTTTTAGATTTTGCACGCGGATAGGGCCAACAGAGGCGCAGGTATTGCCATGCGCACCCGCCCGCAACAATGTTTCGATACCGAGTTATCGGGGTGTGGAAGTCCGCCGCCCCGAAGCTTTACGCGCTTCCGTCTCGCGAACTACTATTTTCATCATGCCCACACGGGCATCAGTTTGTAGTACGGGAGGCCGTCTACAAATGGTGAAAATTTCAAAGCGTTCCGTCGGGAAATTAAAAAGTTATGAGCATTAGAAGATCTTCCCATTAGGCCCCATTAGGCCACAGAAGCCGACCGGGCCTAAAACTTGCGCGGGTCACTTTCACGGACGGGCTCGAAACTGGTGCCAGAAGTTAGCCCCCGACCAGAGCTTCATTGTGAGGCATTGCGTAAAATTTTCCGTCCCCCGAGTGCCGAGCAATAGCCCCTGAAAGGGCTTTCGGCACAATTTTCACGCCCTTATTTGAGCCACTTGTAGCCGAAGGAATTTTGCGCAAATGACTGAGAGATGCTCCTGGGCACTGCTCATCACTTTGCAATAGGTTCCGGGGCTTTTCGCGAAGGTCGCGTTTTCTCAAACTTTGATGGCATTAGTGGGTGGGGTGTGAAAACCTCCGAATGCATGGTTCTCAGCTCCTGCTGTGGGCAGCAAGCCAATTTTTTTTCCAAAATGTTGACCTATAAAAGAGCTTACTCGGGTGTGAAAATTATCATTGTGCGCGCGCGCCCCGGACCGCAATTATGATATTTCCTGTTTTCCCATAGGGCCCAAGGCAAATGGGGATAGCGGTTGTACGCGCTTTCTAAGGCTCTGATCGCTTTTAGATTTTGCACGCGGATAGGGCCAACAGAGGCGCAGGTATTGCCATGCGCACCCGCCCGCAACAATGTTTCGATACCGAGTTATCGGGGTGTGGAAGTCCGCCGCCCCGAAGCTTTACGCGCTTCCGTCTCGCGAACTACTATTTTCATCATGCCCACACGGGCATCAGTTTGTAGTACGGGAGGCCGTCTACAAATGGTGAAAATTTCAAAGCGTTCCGTCGGGAAATTAAAAAGTTATGAGCATTAGAAGATCTTCCCATTAGGCCCCATTAGGCCACAGAAGCCGACCGGGCCTAAAACTTGCGCGGGTCACTTTCACGGACGGGCTCGAAACTGGTGCCAGAAGTTAGCCCCCGACCAGAGCTTCATTGTGAGGCATTGCGTAAAATTTTCCGTCCCCCGAGTGCCGAGCAATAGCCCCTGAAAGGGCTTTCGGCACAATTTTCACGCCCTTATTTGAGCCACTTGTAGCCGAAGGAATTTTGCGCAAATGACTGAGAGGTGCTCCTGGGCACTGCTCATCACTTTGCAATAGGTTCCGGGGCTTTTCGCGAAGGTCGCGTTTTCTCAAACTTTGATGGCATTAGTGGGTGGGGTGTGAAAACCTCCGAATGCATGGTTCTCAGCTCCTGCTGTGGGCAGCAAGCCAATTTTTTTTCCAAAATGTTGACCTATAAAAGAGCTTACTCGGGTGTGAAAATTATCATTGTGCGCGCGCGCCCCGGACCGCAATTATGATATTTCCTGTTTTCCCATAGGGCCCAAGGCAAATGGGGATAGCGGTTGTACGCGCTTTCTAAGGCTCTGATCGCTTTTAGATTTTGCACGCGGATAGGGCCAACAGAGGCGCAGGTATTGCCATGCGCACCCGCCCGCAACAATGTTTCGATACCGAGTTATCGGGGTGTGGAAGTCCGCCGCCCCGAAGCTTTACGCGCTTCCGTCTCGCGAACTACTATTTTCATCATGCCCACACGGGCATCAGTTTGTAGTACGGGAGGCCGTCTACAAATGGTGAAAATTTCAAAGCGTTCCGTCGGGAAATTAAAAAGTTATGAGCATTAGAAGATCTTCCCATTAGGCCCCATTAGGCCACAGAAGCCGACCGGGCCTAAAACTTGCGCGGGTCACTTTCACGGACGGGCTCGAAACTGGTGCCAGAAGTTAGCCCCCGACCAGAGCTTCATTGTGAGGCATTGCGTAAAATTTTCCGTCCCCCGAGTGCCGAGCAATAGCCCCTGAAAGGGCTTTCGGCACAATTTTCACGCCCTTATTTGAGCCACTTGTAGCCGAAGGAATTTTGCGCAAATGACTGAGAGGTGCTCCTGGGCACTGCTCATCACTTTGCAATAGGTTCCGGGGCTTTTCGCGAAGGTCGCGTTTTCTCAAACTTTGATGGCATTAGTGGGTGGGGTGTGAAAACCTCCGAATGCATGGTTCTCAGCTCCTGCTGTGGGCAGCAAGCCAATTTTTTTTCCAAAATGTTGACCTATAAAAGAGCTTACTCGGGTGTGAAAATTATCATTGTGCGCGCGCGCCCCGGACCGCAATTATGATATTTCCTGTTTTCCCATAGGGCCCAAGGCAAATGGGGATAGCGGTTGTACGCGCTTTCTAAGGCTCTGATCGCTTTTAGATTTTGCACGCGGATAGGGCCAACAGAGGCGCAGGTATTGCCATGCGCACCCGCCCGCAACAATGTTTCGATACCGAGTTATCGGGGTGTGGAAGTCCGCCGCCCCGAAGCTTTACGCGCTTCCGTCTCGCGAACTACTATTTTCATCATGCCCACACGGGCATCAGTTTGTAGTACGGGAGGCCGTCTACAAATGGTGAAAATTTCAAAGCGTTCCGTCGGGAAATTAAAAAGTTATGAGCATTAGAAGATCTTCCCATTAGGCCCCATTAGGCCACAGAAGCCGACCGGGCCTAAAACTTGCGCGGGTCACTTTCACGGACGGGCTCGAAACTGGTGCCAGAAGTTAGCCCCCGACCAGAGCTTCATTGTGAGGCATTGCGTAAAATTTTCCGTCCCCCGAGTGCCGAGCAATAGCCCCTGAAAGGGCTTTCGGCACAATTTTCACGCCCTTATTTGAGCCACTTGTAGCCGAAGGAATTTTGCGCAAATGACTGAGAGGTGCTCCTGGGCACTGCTCATCACTTTGCAATAGGTTCCGGGGCTTTTCGCGAAGGTCGCGTTTTCTCAAACTTTGATGGCATTAGTGGGTGGGGTGTGAAAACCTCCGAATGCATGGTTCTCAGCTCCTGCTGTGGGCAGCAAGCCAATTTTTTTTCCAAAATGTTGACCTATAAATGAGCTTACTCGGGTGTGAAAATTATCATTGTGCGCGCGCGCCCCGGACCGCAATTATGATATTTCCTGTTTTCCCATAGGGCCCAAGGCAAATGGGGATAGCGGTTGTACGCGCTTTCTAAGGCTCTGATCGCTTTTAGATTTTGCACGCGGATAGGGCCAACAGAGGCGCAGGTATTGCCATGCGCACCCGCCCGCAACAATGTTTCGATACCGAGTTATCGGGGTGTGGAAGTCCGCCGCCCCGAAGCTTTACGCGCTTCCGTCTCGCGAACTACTATTTTCATCATGCCCACACGGGCATCAGTTTGTAGTACGGGAGGCCGTCTACAAATGGTGAAAATTTCAAAGCGTTCCGTCGGGAAATTAAAAAGTTATGAGCATTAGAAGATCTTCCCATTAGGCCCCATTAGGCCACAGAAGCCGACCGGGCCTAAAACTTGCGCGGGTCACTTTCACGGACGGGCTCGAAACTGGTGCCAGAAGTTAGCCCCCGACCAGAGCTTCATTGTGAGGCATTGCGTAAAATTTTCCGTCCCCCGAGTGCCGAGCAATAGCCCCTGAAAGGGCTTTCGGCACAATTTTCACGCCCTTATTTGAGCCACTTGTAGCCGAAGGAATTTTGCGCAAATGACTGAGAGGTGCTCCTGGGCACTGCTCATCACTTTGCAATAGGTTCCGGGGCTTTTCGCGAAGGTCGCGTTTTCTCAAACTTTGATGGCATTAGTGGGTGGGGTGTGAAAACCTCCGAATGCATGGTTCTCAGCTCCTGCTGTGGGCAGCAAGCCAATTTTTTTTCCAAAATGTTGACCTATAAAAGAGCTTACTCGGGTGTGAAAATTATCATTGTGCGCGCGCGCCCCGGACCGCAATTATGATATTTCCTGTTTTCCCATAGGGCCCAAGGCAAATGGGGATAGCGGTTGTACGCGCTTTCTAAGGCTCTGATCGCTTTTAGATTTTGCACGCGGATAGGGCCAACAGAGGCGCAGGTATTGCCATGCGCACCCGCCCGCAACAATGTTTCGATACCGAGTTATCGGGGTGTGGAAGTCCGCCGCCCCGAAGCTTTACGCGCTTCCGTCTCGCGAACTACTATTTTCATCATGCCCACACGGGCATCAGTTTGTAGTACGGGAGGCCGTCTACAAATGGTGAAAATTTCAAAGCGTTCCGTCGGGAAATTAAAAAGTTATGAGCATTAGAAGATCTTCCCATTAGGCCCCATTAGGCCACAGAAGCCGACCGGGCCTAAAACTTGCGCGGGTCACTTTCACGGACGGGCTCGAAACTGGTGCCAGAAGTTAGCCCCCGACCAGAGCTTCATTGTGAGGCATTGCGTAAAATTTTCCGTCCCCCGAGTGCCGAGCAATAGCCCCTGAAAGGGCTTTCGGCACAATTTTCACGCCCTTATTTGAGCCACTTGTAGCCGAAGGAATTTTGCGCAAATGACTGAGAGGTGCTCCTGGGCACTGCTCATCACTTTGCAATAGGTTCCGGGGCTTTTCGCGAAGGTCGCGTTTTCTCAAACTTTGATGGCATTAGTGGGTGGGGTGTGAAAACCTCCGAATGCATGGTTCTCAGCTCCTGCTGTGGGCAGCAAGCCAATTTTTTTTCCAAAATGTTGACCTATAAAAGAGCTTACTCGGGTGTGAAAATTATCATTGTGCGCGCGCGCCCCGGACCGCAATTATGATATTTCCTGTTTTCCCATAGGGCCCAAGGCAAATGGGGATAGCGGTTGTACGCGCTTTCTAAGGCTCTGATCGCTTTTAGATTTTGCACGCGGATAGGGCCAACAGAGGCGCAGGTATTGCCATGCGCACCCGCCCGCAACAATGTTTCGATACCGAGTTATCGGGGTGTGGAAGTCCGCCGCCCCGAAGCTTTACGCGCTTCCGTCTCGCGAACTACTATTTTCATCATGCCCACACGGGCATCAGTTTGTAGTACGGGAGGCCGTCTACAAATGGTGAAAATTTCAAAGCGTTCCGTCGGGAAATTAAAAAGTTATGAGCATTAGAAGATCTTCCCATTAGGCCCCATTAGGCCACAGAAGCCGACCGGGCCTAAAACTTGCGCGGGTCACTTTCACGGACGGGCTCGAAACTGGTGCCAGAAGTTAGCCCCCGACCAGAGCTTCATTGTGAGGCATTGCGTAAAATTTTCCGTCCCCCGAGTGCCGAGCAATAGCCCCTGAAAGGGCTTTCGGCACAATTTTCACGCCCTTATTTGAGCCACTTGTAGCCGAAGGAATTTTGCGCAAATGACTGAGAGGTGCTCCTGGGCACTGCTCATCACTTTGCAATAGGTTCCGGGGCTTTTCGCGAAGGTCGCGTTTTCTCAAACTTTGATGGCATTAGTGGGTGGGGTGTGAAAACCTCCGAATGCATGGTTCTCAGCTCCTGCTGTGGGCAGCAAGCCAATTTTTTTTCCAAAATGTTGACCTATAAAAGAGCTTACTCGGGTGTGAAAATTATCATTGTGCGCGCGCGCCCCGGACCGCAATTATGATATTTCCTGTTTTCCCATAGGGCCCAAGGCAAATGGGGATAGCGGTTGTACGCGCTTTCTAAGGCTCTGATCGCTTTTAGATTTTGCACGCGGATAGGGCCAACAGAGGCGCAGGTATTGCCATGCGCACCCGCCCGCAACAATGTTTCGATACCGAGTTATCGGGGTGTGGAAGTCCGCCGCCCCGAAGCTTTACGCGCTTCCGTCTCGCGAACTACTATTTTCATCATGCCCACACGGGCATCAGTTTGTAGTACGGGAGGCCGTCTACAAATGGTGAAAATTTCAAAGCGTTCCGTCGGGAAATTAAAAAGTTATGAGCATTAGAAGATCTTCCCATTAGGCCCCATTAGGCCACAGAAGCCGACCGGGCCTAAAACTTGCGCGGGTCACTTTCACGGACGGGCTCGAAACTGGTGCCAGAAGTTAGCCCCCGACCAGAGCTTCATTGTGAGGCATTGCGTAAAATTTTCCGTCCCCCGAGTGCCGAGCAATAGCCCCTGAAAGGGCTTTCGGCACAATTTTCACGCCCTTATTTGAGCCACTTGTAGCCGAAGGAATTTTGCGCAAATGACTGAGAGGTGCTCCTGGGCACTGCTCATCACTTTGCAATAGGTTCCGGGGCTTTTCGCGAAGGTCGCGTTTTCTCAAACTTTGATGGCATTAGTGGGTGGGGTGTGAAAACCTCCGAATGCATGGTTCTCAGCTCCTGCTGTGGGCAGCAAGCCAATTTTTTTTCCAAAATGTTGACCTATAAAAGAGCTTACTCGGGTGTGAAAATTATCATTGTGCGCGCGCGCCCCGGACCGCAATTATGATATTTCCTGTTTTCCCATAGGGCCCAAGGCAAATGGGGATAGCGGTTGTACGCGCTTTCTAAGGCTCTGATCGCTTTTAGATTTTGCACGCGGATAGGGCCAACAGAGGCGCAGGTATTGCCATGCGCACCCGCCCGCAACAATGTTTCGATACCGAGTTATCGGGGTGTGGAAGTCCGCCGCCCCGAAGCTTTACGCGCTTCCGTCTCGCGAACTACTATTTTCATCATGCCCACACGGGCATCAGTTTGTAGTACGGGAGGCCGTCTACAAATGGTGAAAATTTCAAAGCGTTCCGTCGGGAAATTAAAAAGTTATGAGCATTAGAAGATCTTCCCATTAGGCCCCATTAGGCCACAGAAGCCGACCGGGCCTAAAACTTGCGCGGGTCACTTTCACGGACGGGCTCGAAACTGGTGCCAGAAGTTAGCCCCCGACCAGAGCTTCATTGTGAGGCATTGCATAAAATTTTCCGTCCCCCGAGTGCCGAGCAATAGCCCCTGAAAGGGCTTTCGGCACAATTTTCACGCCCTTATTTGAGCCACTTGTAGCCGAAGGAATTTTGCGCAAATGACTGAGAGGTGCTCCTGGGCACTGCTCATCACTTTGCAATAGGTTCCGGGGCTTTTCGCGAAGGTCGCGTTTTCTCAAACTTTGATGGCATTAGTGGGTGGGGTGTGAAAACCTCCGAATGCATGGTTCTCAGCTCCTGCTGTGGGCAGCAAGCCAATTTTTTTTCCAAAATGTTGACCTATAAAAGAGCTTACTCGGGTGTGAAAATTATCATTGTGCGCGCGCGCCCCGGACCGCAATTATGATATTTCCTGTTTTCCCATAGGGCCCAAGACAAATGGGGATAGCGGTTGTACGCGCTTTCTAAGGCTCTGATCGCTTTTAGATTTTGCACGCGGATAGGGCCAACAGAGGCGCAGGTATTGCCATGCGCACCCGCCCGCAACAATGTTTCGATACCGAGTTATCGGGGTGTGGAAGTCCGCCGCCCCGAAGCTTTACGCGCTTCCGTCTCGCGAACTACTAATTTCATCATGCCCACACGGGCATCAGTTTGTAGTACGGGAGGCCGTCTACAAATGGTGAAAATTTCAAAGCGTTCCGTCGGGAAATTAAAAAGTTATGAGCATTAGAAGATCTTCCCATTAGGCCCCATTAGGCCACAGAAGCCGACCGGGCCTAAAACTTGCGCGGGTTACTTTCACGGACGGGCTCGAAACTGGTGCCAGAAGTTAGCCCCCGACCAGAGCTTCATTGTGAGGCATTGCGTAAAATTTTCCGTCCCCCGAGTGCCGAGCAATAGCCCCTGAAAGGGCTTTCGGCACAATTTTCACGCCCTTATTTGAGCCACTTGTAGCCGAAGGAATTTTGCGCAAATGACTGAGAGGTGCTCCTGGGCACTGCTCATCACTTTGCAATAGGTTCCGGGGCTTTTCGCGAAGGTCGCGTTTTCTCAAACTTTGATGGCATTAGTGGGTGGGGTGTGAAAACCTCCGAATGCATGGTTCTCAGCTCCTGCTGTGGGCAGCAAGCCAATTTTTTTTCCAAAATGTTGACCTATAAAAGAGCTTACTCGGGTGTGAAAATTATCATTGTGCGCGCGCGCCCCGGACCGCAATTATGATATTTCCTGTTTTCCCATAGGGCCCAAGGCAAATGGGGATAGCGGTTGTACGCGCTTTCTAAGGCTCTGATCGCTTTTAGATTTTGCACGCGGATAGGGCCAACAGAGGCGCAGGTATTGCCATGCGCACCCGCCCGCAACAATGTTTCGATACCGAGTTATCGGGGTGTGGAAGTCCGCCGCCCCGAAGCTTTACGCGCTTCCGTCTCGCGAACTACTATTTTCATCATGCCCACACGGGCATCAGTTTGTAGTACGGGAGGCCGTCTACAAATGGTGAAAATTTCAAAGCGTTCCGTCGGGAAATTAAAAAGTTATGAGCATTAGAAGATCTTCCCATTAGGCCCCATTAGGCCACAGAAGCCGACCGGGCCTAAAACTTGCGCGGGTCACTTTCACGGACGGGCTCGAAACTGGTGCCAGAAGTAAGCCCCCGACCAGAGCTTCATTGTGAGGCATTGCGTAAAATTTTCCGTCCCCCGAGTGCCGAGCAATAGCCCCTGAAAGGGCTTTCGGCACAATTTTCACGCCCTTATTTGAGCCACTTGTAGCCGAAGGAATTTTGCGCAAATGACTGAGAGGTGCTCCTGGGCACTGCTCATCACTTTGCAATAGGTTCCGGGGCTTTTCGCGAAGGTCGCGTTTTCTCAAACTTTGATGGCATTAGTGGGTGGGGTGTGAAAACCTCCGAATGCATGGTTCTCAGCTCCTGCTGTGGGCAGCAAGCCAATTTTTTTTCCAAAATGTTGACCTATAAAAGAGCTTACTCGGGTGTGAAAATTATCATTGTGCGCGCGCGCCCCAACCCGCAATTATGATATTTCCTGTTTTCCCATAGGGCCCAAGGCAAATGGGGATAGCGGTTGTACGCGCTTTCTAAGGCTCTGATCGCTTTTAGATTTTGCACGCGGATAGGGCCAACAGAGGCGCAGGTATTGCCATGCGCACCCGCCCGCAACAATGTTTCGATACCGAGTTATCGGGGTGTGGAAGTCCGCCGCCCCGAAGCTTTACGCGCTTCCGTCTCCCGAACTACTATTTTCATCATGCCCACACGGGCATCAGTTTGTAGTACGGGAGGCCGTCTACAAATGGTGAAAATTTCAAAGCGTTCCGTCGGGAAATTAAAAAGTTATGAGCATTAGAAGATCTTCCCATTAGGCCCCATTAGGCCACAGAAGCCGACCGGGCCTAAAACTTGCGCGGGTCACTTTCACGGACGGGCTCGAAACTGGTGCCAGAAGTTAGCCCCCGACCAGAGCTTCATTGTGAGGCATTGCGTAAAATTTTCCGTCCCCCGAGTGCCGAGCAATAGCCCCTGAAAGGGCTTTCGGCACAATTTTCACGCCCTTATTTGAGCCACTTGTAGCCGAAGGAATTTTGCGCAAATGACTGAGAGGTGCTCCTGGGCACTGCTCATCACTTTGCAATAGGTTCCGGGGCTTTTCGCGAAGGTCGCGTTTTCTCAAACTTTGATGGCATTAGTGGGTGGGGTGTGAAAACCTCCGAATGCATGGTTCTCAGCTCCTGCTGTGGGCAGCAAGCCAATTTTTTTTCCAAAATGTTGACCTATAAAAGAGCTTACTCGGGTGTGAAAATTATCATTGTGCGCGCGCGCCCCGGACCGCAATTATGATATTTCCTGTTTTCCCATAGGGCCCAAGGCAAATGGGGATAGCGGTTGTACGCGCTTTCTAAGGCTCTGATCGCTTTTAGATTTTGCACGCGGATAGGGCCAACAGAGGCGCAGGTATTGCCATGCGCACCCGCCCGCAACAATGTTTCGATACCGAGTTATCGGGGTGTGGAAGTCCGCCGCCCCGAAGCTTTACGCGCTTCCGTCTCGCGAACTACTATTTTCATCATGCCCACACGGGCATCAGTTTGTAGTACGGGAGGCCGTCTACAAATGGTGAAAATTTCAAAGCGTTCCGTCGGGAAATTAAAAAGTTATGAGCATTAGAAGATCTTCCCATTAGGCCCCATTAGGCCACAGAAGCCGACCCGGCCTAAAACTTGCGCGGGTCACTTTCACGGACGGGCTCGAAACTGGTGCCAGAAGTTAGCCCCCGACCAGAGCTTCATTGTGAGGCATTGCGTAAAATTTTCCGTCCCCCGAGTGCCGAGCAATAGCCCCTGAAAGGGCTTTCGGCACAATTTTCACGCCCTTATTTGAGCCACTTGTAGCCGAAGGAATTTTGCGCAAATGACTGAGAGGTGCTCCTGGGCACTGCTCATCACTTTGCAATAGGTTCCGGGGCTTTTCGCGAAGGTCGCGTTTTCTCAAACTTTGATGGCATTAGTGGGTGGGGTGTGAAAACCTCCGAATGCATGGTTCTCAGCTCCTGCTGTGGGCAGCAAGCCAATTTTTTTTCCAAAATGTTGACCTATAAAAGAGCTTACTCGGGTGTGAAAATTATCATTGTGCGCGCGCGCCCCGGACCGCAATTATGATATTTCCTGTTTTCCCATAGGGCCCAAGGCAAATGGGGATAGCGGTTGTACGCGCTTTCTAAGGCTCTGATCGCTTTTAGATTTTGCACGCGGATAGGGCCAACAGAGGCGCAGGTATTGCCATGCGCACCCGCCCGCAACAATGTTTCGATACCGAGTTATCGGGGTGTGGAAGTCTGCCGCCCCGAAGCTTTACGCGCTTCCGTCTCGCGAACTACTATTTTCATCATGCCCACACGGGCATCAGTTTGTAGTACGGGAGGCCGTCTACAAATGGTGAAAATTTCAAAGCGTTCCGTCGGGAAATTAAAAAGTTATGAGCATTAGAAGATCTTCCCATTAGGCCCCATTAGGCCACAGAAGCCGACCGGGCCTAAAACTTGCGCGGGTCACTTTCACGGACGGGCTCGAAACTGGTGCCAGAAGTTAGCCCCCGACCAGAGCTTCATTGTGAGGCATTGCGTAAAATTTTCCGTCCCCCGAGTGCCGAGCAATAGCCCCTGAAAGGGCTTTCGGCACAATTTTCACGCCCTTATTTGAGCCACTTGTAGCCGAAGGAATTTTGCGCAAATGACTGAGAGGTGCTCCTGGGCACTGCTCATCACTTTGCAATAGGTTCCGGGGCTTTTCGCGAAGGTCGCGTTTTCTCAAACTTTGATGGCATTAGTGGGTGGGGTGTGAAAACCTCCGAATGCATGGTTCTCAGCTCCTGCTGTGGGCAGCAAGCCAATTTTTTTTCCAAAATGTTGACCTATAAAAGAGCTTACTCGGGTGTGAAAATTATCATTGTGCGCGCGCGCCCCGGACCGCAATTATGATATTTCCTGTTTTCCCATAGGGCCCAAGGCAAATGGGGATAGCGGTTGTACGCGCTTTCTAAGGCTCTGATCGCTTTTAGATTTTGCACGCGGATAGGGCCAACAGAGGCGCAGGTATTGCCATGCGCACCCGCCCGCAACAATGTTTCGATACCGAGTTATCGGGGTGTGGAAGTCCGCCGCCCCGAAGCTTTACGCGCTTCCGTCTCGCGAACTACTATTTTCATCATGCCCACACGGGCATCAGTTTGTAGTACGGGAGGCCGTCTACAAATGGTGAAAATTTCAAAGCGTTCCGTCGGGAAATTAAAAAGTTATGAGCATTAGAAGATCTTCCCATTAGGCCCCATTAGGCCACAGAAGCCGACCGGGCCTAAAACTTGCGCGGGTCACTTTCACGGACGGGCTCGAAACTGGTGCCAGAAGTTAGCCCCCGACCAGAGCTTCATTGTGAGGCATTGCGTAAAATTTTCCGTCCCCCGAGTGCCGAGCAATAGCCCCTGAAAGGGCTTTCGGCACAATTTTCACGCCCTTATTTGAGCCACTTGTAGCCGAAGGAATTTTGCGCAAATGACTGAGAGGTGCTCCTGGGCACTGCTCATCACTTTGCAATAGGTTCCGGGGCTTTTCGCGAAGGTCGCGTTTTCTCAAACTTTGATGGCATTAGTGGGTGGGGTGTGAAAACCTCCGAATGCATGGTTCTCAGCTCCTGCTGTGGGCAGCAAGCCAATTTTTTTTCCAAAATGTTGACCTATAAAAGAGCTTACTCGGGTGTGAAAATTATCATTGTGCGCGCGCGCCCCGGACCGCAATTATGATATTTCCTGTTTTCCCATAGGGCCCAAGGCAAATGGGGATAGCGGTTGTACGCGCTTTCTAAGGCTCTGATCGCTTTTAGATTTTGCACGCGGATAGGGCCAACAGAGGCGCAGGTATTGCCATGCGCACCCGCCCGCAACAATGTTTCGATACCGAGTTATCGGGGTGTGGAAGTCCGCCGCCCCGAAGCTTTACGCGCTTCCGTCTCGCGAACTACTATTTTCATCATGCCCACACGGGCATCAGTTTGTAGTACGGGAGGCCGTCTACAAATGGTGAAAATTTCAAAGCGTTCCGTCGGGAAATTAAAAAGTTATGAGCATTAGAAGATCTTCCCATTAGGCCCCATTAGGCCACAGAAGCCGACCGGGCCTAAAACTTGCGCGGGTCACTTTCACGGACGGGCTCGAAACTGGTGCCAGAAGTTAGCCCCCGACCAGAGCTTCATTGTGAGGCATTGCGTAAAATTTTCCGTCCCCCGAGTGCCGAGCAATAGCCCCTGAAAGGGCTTTCGGCACAATTTTCACGCCCTTATTTGAGCCACTTGTAGCCGAAGGAATTTTGCGCAAATGACTGAGAGGTGCTCCTGGGCACTGCTCATCACTTTGCAATAGGTTCCGGGGCTTTTCGCGAAGGTCGCGTTTTCTCAAACTTTGATGGCATTAGTGGGTGGGGTGTGAAAACCTCCGAATGCATGGTTCTCAGCTCCTGCTGTGGGCAGCAAGCCAATTTTTTTTCCAAAATGTTGACCTATAAAAGAGCTTACTCGGGTGTGAAAATTATCATTGTGCGCGCGCGCCCCGGACCGCAATTATGATATTTCCTGTTTTCCCATAGGGCCCAAGGCAAATGGGGATAGCGGTTGTACGCGCTTTCTAAGGCTCTGATCGCTTTTAGATTTTGCACGCGGATAGGGCCAACAGAGGCGCAGGTATTGCCATGCGCACCCGCCCGCAACAATGTTTCGATACCGAGTTATCGGGGTGTGGAAGTCCGCCGCCCCGAAGCTTTACGCGCTTCCGTCTCGCGAACTACTATTTTCATCATGCCCACACGGGCATCAGTTTGTAGTACGGGAGGCCGTCTACAAATGGTGAAAATTTCAAAGCGTTCCGTCGGGAAATTAAAAAGTTATGAGCATTAGAAGATCTTCCCATTAGGCCCCATTAGGCCACAGAAGCCGACCGGGCCTAAAACTTGCGCGGGTCACTTTCACGGACGGGCTCGAAACTGGTGCCAGAAGTTAGCCCCCGACCAGAGCTTCATTGTGAGGCATTGCGTAAAATTTTCCGTCCCCCGAGTGCCGAGCAATAGCCCCTGAAAGGGCTTTCGGCACAATTTTCACGCCCTTATTTGAGCCACTTGTAGCCGAAGGAATTTTGCGCAAATGACTGAGAGGTGCTCCTGGGCACTGCTCATCACTTTGCAATAGGTTCCGGGGCTTTTCGCGAAGGTCGCGTTTTCTCAAACTTTGATGGCATTAGTGGGTGGGGTGTGAAAACCTCCGAATGCATGGTTCTCAGCTCCTGCTGTGGGCAGCAAGCCAATTTTTTTTCCAAAATGTTGACCTATAAAAGAGCTTACTCGGGTGTGAAAATTATCATTGTGCGCGCGCGCCCCGGACCGCAATTATGATATTTCCTGTTTTCCCATAGGGCCCAAGGCAAATGGGGATAGCGGTTGTACGCGCTTTCTAAGGCTCTGATCGCTTTTAGATTTTGCACGCGGATAGGGCCAACAGAGGCGCAGGTATTGCCATGCGCACCCGCCCGCAACAATGTTTCGATACCGAGTTATCGGGGTGTGGAAGTCCGCCGCCCCGAAGCTTTACGCGCTTCCGTCTCGCGAACTACTATTTTCATCATGCCCACACGGGCATCAGTTTGTAGTACGGGAGGCCGTCTACAAATGGTGAAAATTTCAAAGCGTTCCGTCGGGAAATTAAAAAGTTATGAGCATTAGAAGATCTTCCCATTAGGCCCCATTAGGCCACAGAAGCCGACCGGGCCTAAAACTTGCTCGGGTCACTTTCACGGACGGGCTCGAAACTGGTGCCAGAAGTTAGCCCCCGACCAGAGCTTCATTGTGAGGCATTGCGTAAAATTTTCCGTCCCCCGAGTGCCGAGCAATAGCCCCTGAAAGGGCTTTCGGCACAATTTTCACGCCCTTATTTGAGCCACTTGTAGCCGAAGGAATTTTGCGCAAATGACTGAGAGGTGCTCCTGGGCACTGCTCATCACTTTGCAATAGGTTCCGGGGCTTTTCGCGAAGGTCGCGTTTTCTCAAACTTTGATGGCATTAGTGGGTGGGGTGTGAAAACCTCCGAATGCATGGTTCTCAGCTCCTGCTGTGGGCAGCAAGCCAATTTTTTTTCCAAAATGTTGACCTATAAAAGAGCTTACTCGGGTGTGAAAATTATCATTGTGCGCGCGCGCCCCGGACCGCAATTATGATATTTCCTGTTTTCCCATAGGGCCCAAGGCAAATGGGGATAGCGGTTGTACGCGCTTTCTAAGGCTCTGATCGCTTTTAGATTTTGCACGCGGATAGGGCCAACAGAGGCGCAGGTATTGCCATGCGCACCCGCCTGCAACAATGTTTCGATACCGAGTTATCGGGGTGTGGAAGTCCGCCGCCCCGAAGCTTTACGCGCTTCCGTCTCGCGAACTACTATTTTCATCATGCCCACACGGGCATCAGTTTGTAGTACGGGAGGCCGTCTACAAATGGTGAAAATTTCAAAGCGTTCCGTCGGGAAATTAAAAAGTTATGAGCATTAGAAGATCTTCCCATTAGGCCCCATTAGGCCACAGAAGCCGACCGGGCCTAAAACTTGCGCGGGTCACTTTCACGGACGGGCTCGAAACTGGTGCCAGAAGTTAGCCCCCGACCAGAGCTTCATTGTGAGGCATTGCGTAAAATTTTCCGTCCCCCGAGTGCCGAGCAATAGCCCCTGAAAGGGCTTTCGGCACAATTTTCACGCCCTTATTTGAGCCACTTGTTGCCGAAGGAATTTTGCGCAAATGACTGAGAGGTGCTCCTGGGCACTGCTCATCACTTTGCAATAGGTTCCGGGGCTTTTCGCGAAGGTCGCGTTTTCTCAAACTTTGATGGCATTAGTGGGTGGGGTGTGAAAACCTCCGAATGCATGGTTCTCAGCTCCTGCTGTGGGCAGCAAGCCAATTTTTTTTCCAAAATGTTGACCTATAAAAGAGCTTACTCGGGTGTGAAAATTATCATTGTGCGCGCGCGCCCCGGACCGCAATTATGATATTTCCTGTTTTCCCATAGGGCCCAAGGCAAATGGGGATAGCGGTTGTACGCGCTTTCTAAGGCTCTGATCGCTTTTAGATTTTGCACGCGGATAGGGCCAACAGAGGCGCAGGTATTGCCATGCGCACCCGCCCGCAACAATGTTTCGATACCGAGTTATCGGGGTGTGGAAGTCCGCCGCCCGGAAGCTTTACGCGCTTCCGTCTCGCGAACTACTATTTTCATTATGCCCACACGGGCATCAGTTTGTAGTACGGGAGGCCGTCTACAAATGGTGAAAATTTCAAAGCGTTCCGTCGGGAAATTAAAAAGTTATGAGCATTAGAAGATCTTCCCATTAGGCCCCATTAGGCCACAGAAGCCGACCGGGCCTAAAACTTGCGCGGGTCACTTTCACGGACGGGCTCGAAACTGGTGCCAGAAGTTAGCCCCCGACCAGAGCTTCATTGTGAGGCATTGCGTAAAATTTTCCGTCCCCCGAGTGCCGAGCAATAGCCCCTGAAAGGGCTTTCGGCACAATTTTCACGCCCTTATTTGAGCCACTTGTAGCCGAAGGAATTTTGCGCAAATGACTGAGAGGTGCTCCTGGGCACTGCTCATCACTTTGCAATAGGTTCCGGGGCTTTTCGCGAAGGTCGCGTTTTCTCAAACTTTGATGGCATTAGTGGGTGGGGTGTGAAAACCTCCGAATGCATGGTTCTCAGCTCCTGCTGTGGGCAGCAAGCCAATTTTTTTTCCAAAATGTTGACCTATAAAAGAGCTTACTCGGGTGTGAAAATTATCATTGTGCGCGCGCGCCCCGGACCGCAATTATGATATTTCCTGTTTTCCCATAGGGCCCAAGGCAAATGGGGATAGCGGTTGTACGCGCTTTCTAAGGCTCTGATCGCTTTTAGATTTTGCACGCGGATAGGGCCAACAGAGGCGCAGGTATTGCCATGCGCACCCGCCCGCAACAATGATTCGATACCGAGTTATCGGGGTGTGGAAGTCCGCCGCCCCGAAGCTTTACGCGCTTCCGTCTCGCGAACTACTATTTTCATCATGCCCACACGGGCATCAGTTTGTAGTACGGGAGGCCGTCTACAAATGGTGAAAATTTCAAAGCGTTCCGTCGGGAAATTAAAAAGTTATGAGCATTAGAAGATCTTCCCATTAGGCCCCATTAGGCCACAGAAGCCGACCGGGCCTAAAACTTGCGCGGGTCACTTTCACGGACGGGCTCGAAACTGGTGCCAGAAGTTAGCCCCCGACCAGAGCTTCATTGTGAGGCATTGCGTAAAATTTTCCGTCCCCCGAGTGCCGAGCAATAGCCCCTGAAAGGGCTTTCGGCACAATTTTCACGCCCTTATTTGAGCCACTTGTAGCCGAAGGAATTTTGCGCAAATGACTGAGAGGTGCTCCTGGGCACTGCTCATCACTTTGCAATAGGTTCCGGGGCTTTTCGCGAAGGTCGCGTTTTCTCAAACTTTGATGGCATTAGTGGGTGGGGTGTGAAAACCTCCGAATGCATGGTTCTCAGCTCCTGCTGTGGGCAGCAAGCCAATTTTTTTTCCAAAATGTTGACCTATAAAAGAGCTTACTCGGGTGTGAAAATTATCATTGTGCGCGCGCGCCCCGGACCGCAATTATGATATTTCCTGTTTTCCCATAGGGCCCAAGGCAAATGGGGATAGCGGTTGTACGCGCTTTCTAAGGCTCTGATCGCTTTTAGATTTTGCACGCGGATAGGGCCAACAGAGGCGCAGGTATTGCCATGCGCACCCGCCCGCAACAATGTTTCGATACCGAGTTATCGGGGTGTGGAAGTCCGCCGCCCCGAAGCTTTACGCGCTTCCGTCTCGCGAACTACTATTTTCATCATGCCCACACGGGCATCAGTTTGTAGTACGGGAGGCCGTCTACAAATGGTGAAAATTTCAAAGCGTTCCGTCGGGAAATTAAAAAGTTATGAGCATTAGAAGATCTTCCCATTAGGCCCCATTAGGCCACAGAAGCCGACCGGGCCTAAAACTTGCGCGGGTCACTTTCACGGACGGGCTCGAAACTGGTGCCAGAAGTTAGCCCCCGACCAGAGCTTCATTGTGAGGCATTGCGTAAAATTTTCCGTCCCCCGAGTGCCGAGCAATAGCCCCTGAAAGGGCTTTCGGCACAATTTTCACGCCCTTATTTGAGCCACTTGTAGCCGAAGGAATTTTGCGCAAATGACTGAGAGGTGCTCCTGGGCACTGCTCATCACTTTGCAATAGGTTCCGGGGCTTTTCGCGAAGGTCGCGTTTTCTCAAACTTTGATGGCATTAGTGGGTGGGGTGTGAAAACCTCCGAATGCATGGTTCTCAGCTCCTGCTGTGGGCAGCAAGCCAATTTTTTTTCCAAAATGTTGACCTATAAAAGAGCTTACTCGGGTGTGAAAATTATCATTGTGCGCGCGCGCCCCGGACCGCAATTATGATATTTCCTGTTTTCCCATAGGGCCCAAGGCAAATGGGGATAGCGGTTGTACGCGCTTTCTAAGGCTCTGATCGCTTTTAGATTTTGCACGCGGATAGGGCCAACAGAGGCGCAGGTATTGCCATGCGCACCCGCCCGCAACAATGTTTCGATACCGAGTTATCGGGGTGTGGAAGTCCGCCGCCCCGAAGCTTTACGCGCTTCCGTCTCGCGAACTACTATTTTCATCATGCCCACACGGGCATCAGTTTGTAGTACGGGAGGCCGTCTACAAATGGTGAAAATTTCAAAGCGTTCCGTCGGGAAATTAAAAAGTTATGAGCATTAGAAGATCTTCCCATTAGGCCCCATTAGGCCACAGAAGCCGACCGGGCCTAAAACTTGCGCGGGTCACTTTCACGGACGGGCTCGAAACTGGTGCCAGAAGTTAGCCCCCGACCAGAGCTTCATTGTGAGGCATTGCGTAAAATTTTCCGTCCCCCGAGTGCCGAGCAATAGCCCCTGAAAGGGCTTTCGGCACAATTTTCACGCCCTTATTTGAGCCACTTGTAGCCGAAGGAATTTTGCGCAAATGACTGAGAGGTGCTCCTGGGCACTGCTCATCACTTTGCAATAGGTTCCGGGGCTTTTCGCGAAGGTCGCGTTTTCTCAAACTTTGATGGCATTAGTGGGTGGGGTGTGAAAACCTCCGAATGCATGGTTCTCAGCTCCTGCTGTGGGCAGCAAGCCAATTTTTTTTCCAAAATGTTGACCTATAAAAGAGCTTACTCGGGTGTGAAAATTATCATTGTGCGCGCGCGCCCCGGACCGCAATTATGATATTTCCTGTTTTCCCATAGGGCCCAAGGCAAATGGGGATAGCGGTTGTACGCGCTTTCTAAGGCTCTGATCGCTTTTAGATTTTGCACGCGGATAGGGCCAACAGAGGCGCAGGTATTGCCATGCGCACCCGCCCGCAACAATGTTTCGATACCGAGTTATCGGGGTGTGGAAGTCCGCCGCCCCGAAGCTTTACGCGCTTCCGTCTCGCGAACTACTATTTTCATCATGCCCACACGGGCATCAGTTTGTAGTACGGGAGGCCGTCTACAAATGGTGAAAATTTCAAAGCGTTCCGTCGGGAAATTAAAAAGTTATGAGCATTAGAAGATCTTCCCATTAGGCCCCATTAGGCCACAGAAGCCGACCGGGCCTAAAACTTGCGCGGGTCACTTTCACGGACGGGCTCGAAACTGGTGCCAGAAGTTAGCCCCCGACCAGAGCTTCATTGTGAGGCATTGCGTAAAATTTTCCGTCCCCCGAGTGCCGAGCAATAGCCCCTGAAAGGGCTTTCGGCACAATTTTCACGCCCTTATTTGAGCCACTTGTAGCCGAAGGAATTTTGCGCAAATGACTGAGAGGTGCTCCTGGGCACTGCTCATCACTTTGCAATAGGTTCCGGGGCTTTTCGCGAAGGTCGCGTTTTCTCAAACTTTGATGGCATTAGTGGGTGGGGTGTGAAAACCTCCGAATGCATGGTTCTCAGCTCCTGCTGTGGGCAGCAAGCCAATTTTTTTTCCAAAATGTTGACCTATAAAAGAGCTTACTCGGGTGTGAAAATTATCATTGTGCGCGCGCGCCCCGGACCGCAATTATGATATTTCCTGTTTTCCCATAGGGCCCAAGGCAAATGGGGATAGCGGTTGTACGCGCTTTCTAAGGCTCTGATCGCTTTTAGATTTTGCACGCGGATAGGGCCAACAGAGGCGCAGGTATTGCCATGCGCACCCGCCCGCAACAATGTTTCGATACCGAGTTATCGGGGTGTGGAAGTCCGCCGCCCCGAAGCTTTACGCGCTTCCGTCTCGCGAACTACTATTTTCATCATGCCCACACGGGCATCAGTTTGTAGTACGGGAGGCCGTCTACAAATGGTGAAAATTTCAAAGCGTTCCGTCGGGAAATTAAAAAGTTATGAGCATTAGAAGATCTTCCCATTAGGCCCCATTAGGCCACAGAAGCCGACCGGGCCTAAAACTTGCGCGGGTCACTTTCACGGACGGGCTCGAAACTGGTGCCAGAAGTTAGCCCCCGACCAGAGCTTCATTGTGAGGCATTGCGTAAAATTTTCCGTCCCCCGAGTGCCGAGCAATAGCCCCTGAAAGGGCTTTCGGCACAATTTTCACGCCCTTATTTGAGCCACTTGTAGCCGAAGGAATTTTGCGCAAATGACTGAGAGGTGCTCCTGGGCACTGCTCATCACTTTGCAATAGGTTCCGGGGCTTTTCGCGAAGGTCGCGTTTTCTCAAACTTTGATGGCATTAGTGGGTGGGGTGTGAAAACCTCCGAATGCATGGTTCTCAGCTCCTGCTGTGGGCAGCAAGCCAATTTTTTTTCCAAAATGTTGACCTATAAAAGAGCTTACTCGGGTGTGAAAATTATCATTGTGCGCGCGCGCCCCGGACCGCAATTATGATATTTCCTGTTTTCCCATAGGGCCCAAGGCAAATGGGGATAGCGGTTGTACGCGCTTTCTAAGGCTCTGATCGCTTTTAGATTTTGCACGCGGATAGGGCCAACAGAGGCGCAGGTATTGCCATGCGCACCCGCCCGCAACAATGTTTCGATACCGAGTTATCGGGGTGTGGAAGTCCGCCGCCCCGAAGCTTTACGCGCTTCCGTCTCGCGAACTACTATTTTCATCATGCCCACACGGGCATCAGTTTGTAGTACGGGAGGCCGTCTACAAATGGTGAAAATTTCAAAGCGTTCCGTCGGGAAATTAAAAAGTTATGAGCATTAGAAGATCTTCCCATTAGGCCCCATTAGGCCACAGAAGCCGACCGGGCCTAAAACTTGCGCGGGTCACTTTCACGGACGGGCTCGAAACTGGTGCCAGAAGTTAGCCCCCGACCAGAGCTTCATTGTGAGGCATTGCGTAAAATTTTCCGTCCCCCGAGTGCCGAGCAATAGCCCCTGAAAGGGCTTTCGGCACAATTTTCACGCCCTTATTTGAGCCACTTGTAGCCGAAGGAATTTTGCGCAAATGACTGAGAGGTGCTCCTGGGCACTGCTCATCACTTTGCAATAGGTTCCGGGGCTTTTCGCGAAGGTCGCGTTTTCTCAAACTTTGATGGCATTAGTGGGTGGGGTGTGAAAACCTCCGAATGCATGGTTCTCAGCTCCTGCTGTGGGCAGCAAGCCAATTTTTTTTCCAAAATGTTGACCTATAAAAGAGCTTACTCGGGTGTGAAAATTATCATTGTGCGCGCGCGCCCCGGACCGCAATTATGATATTTCCTGTTTTCCCATAGGGCCCAAGGCAAATGGGGATAGCGGTTGTACGCGCTTTCTAAGGCTCTGATCGCTTTTAGATTTTGCACGCGGATAGGGCCAACAGAGGCGCAGGTATTGCCATGCGCACCCGCCCGCAACAATGTTTCGATACCGAGTTATCTGGGTGTGGAAGTCCGCCGCCCCGAAGCTTTACGCGCTTCCGTCTCGCGAACTACTATTTTCATCATGCCCACACGGGCATCAGTTTGTAGTATGGGAGGCCGTCTACAAATGGTGAAAATTTCAAAGCGTTCCGTCGGGAAATTAAAAAGTTATGAGCATTAGAAGATCTTCCCATTAGGCCCCATTAGGCCACAGAAGCCGACCGGGCCTAAAACTTGCGCGGGTCACTTTCACGGACGGGCTCGAAACTGGTGCCAGAAGTTAGCCCCCGACCAGAGCTTCATTGTGAGGCATTGCGTAAAATTTTCCGTCCCCCGAGTGCCGAGCAATAGCCCCTGAAAGGGCTTTCGGCACAATTTTCACGCCCTTATTTGAGCCACTTGTAGCCGAAGGAATTTTGCGCAAATGACTGAGAGGTGCTCCTGGGCACTGCTCATCACTTTGCAATAGGTTCCGGGGCTTTTCGCGAAGGTCGCGTTTTCTCAAACTTTGATGGCATTAGTGGGTGGGGTGTGAAAACCTCCAAATGCATGGTTCTCAGCTCCTGCTGTGGGCAGCAAGCCAATTTTTTTTCCAAAATGTTGACCTATAAAAGAGCTTACTCAGGTGTGAAAATTATCATTGTGCGCGCGCGCCCCGGACCGCAATTATGATATTTCCTGTTTTCCCATAGGGCCCAAGGCAAATGGGGATAGCGGTTGTACGCGCTTTCTAAGGCTCTGATCGCTTTTAGATTTTGCACGCGGATAGGGCCAACAGAGGCGCAGGTATTGCCATGCGCACCCGCCCGCAACAATGTTTCGATACCGAGTTATCGGGGTGTGGAAGTCCGCCGCCCCGAAGCTTTACGCGCTTCCGTCTCGCGAACTACTATTTTCATCATGCCCACACGGGCATCAGTTTGTAGTATGGGAGGCCGTCTACAAATGGTGAAAATTTCAAAGCGTTCCGTCGGGAAATTAAAAAGTTATGAGCATTAGAAGATCTTCCCATTAGGCCCCATTAGGCCACAGAAGCCGACCGGGCCTAAAACTTGCGCGGGTCACTTTCACGGACGGGCTCGAAACTGGTGCCAGAAGTTAGCCCCCGACCAGAGCTTCATTGTGAGGCATTGCGTAAAATTTTCCGTCCCCCGAGTGCCGAGCAATAGCCCCTGAAAGGGCTTTCGGCACAATTTTCACGCCCTTATTTGAGCCACTTGTAGCCGAAGGAATTTTGCGCAAATGACTGAGAGGTGCTCCTGGGCACTGCTCATCACTTTGCAATAGGTTCCGGGGCTTTTCGCGAAGGTCGCGTTTTCTCAAACTTTGATGGCATTAGTGGGTGGGGTGTGAAAACCTCCGAATGCATGGTTCTCAGCTCCTGCTGTGGGCAGCAAGCCAATTTTTTTTCCAAAATGTTGACCTATAAAAGAGCTTACTCGGGTGTGAAAATTATCATTGTGCGCGCGCGCCCCGGACCGCAATTATGATATTTCCTGTTTTCCCATAGGGCCCAAGGCAAATGGGGATAGCGGTTGTACGCGCTTTCTAAGGCTCTGATCGCTTTTAGATTTTGCACGCGGATAGGGCCAACAGAGGCGCAGGTATTGCCATGCGCACCCGCCCGCAACAATGTTTCGATACCGAGTTATCGGGGTGTGGAAGTCCGCCGCCCCGAAGCTTTACGCGCTTCCGTCTCGCGAACTACTATTTTCATCATGCCCACACGGGCATCAGTTTGTAGTACGGGAGGCCGTCTACAAATGGTGAAAATTTCAAAGCGTTCTGTCGGGAAATTAAAAAGTTATGAGCATTAGAAGATCTTCCCATTAGGCCCCATTAGGCCACAGAAGCCGACCGGGCCTAAAACTTGCGCGGGTCACTTTCACGGACGGGCTCAAAACTGGTGCCAGAAGTTAGCCCCCGACCAGAGCTTCATTGTGAGGCATTGCGTAAAATTTTCCGTCCCCCGAGTGCCGAGCAATAGCCCCTGAAAGGGCTTTCGGCACAATTTTCACGCCCTTATTTGAGCCACTTGTAGCGGAAGGAATTTTGCGCAAATGACTGAGAGGTGCTCCTGGGCACTGCTCATCACTTTGCAATAGGTTCCGGGGCTTTTCGCGAAGGTCGCGTTTTCTCAAACTTTGATGGCATTAGTGGGTGGGGTGTGAAAACCTCCGAATGCATGGTTCTCAGCTCCTGCTGTGGGCAGCAAGCCAATTTTTTTTCCAAAATGTTGACCTATAAAAGAGCTTACTCGGGTGTGAAAATTATCATTGTGCGCGCGCGCCCCGGACCGCAATTATGATATTTCCTGTTTTCCCATAGGGCCCAAGGCAAATGGGGATAGCGGTTGTACGCGCTTTCTAAGGCTCTGATCGCTTTTAGATTTTGCACGCGGATAGGGCCAACAGAGGCGCAGGTATTGCCATGCGCACCCGCCCGCAACAATGTTTCGATACCGAGTTATCGGGGTGTGGAAGTCCGCCGCCCCGAAGCTTTACGCGCTTCCGTCTCGCGAACTACTATTTTCATCATGCCCACACGGGCATCAGTTTGTAGTACGGGAGGCCGTCTACAAATGGTGAAAATTTCAAAGCGTTCCGTCGGGAAATTAAAAAGTTATGAGCATTAGAAGATCTTCCCATTAGGCCCCATTAGGCCACAGAAGCCGACCGGGCCTAAAACTTGCGCGGGTCACTTTCACGGACGGGCTCGAAACTGGTGCCAGAAGTTAGCCCCCGACCAGAGCTTCATTGTGAGGCATTGCGTAAAATTTTCCGTCCCCCGAGTGCCGAGCAATAGCCCCTGAAAGGGCTTTCGGCACAATTTTCACGCCCTTATTTGAGCCACTTGTAGCCGAAGGAATTTTGCGCAAATGACTGAGAGGTGCTCCTGGGCACTGCTCATCACTTTGCAATAGGTTCCGGGGCTTTTCGCGAAGGTCGCGTTTTCTCAAACTTTGATGGCATTAGTGGGTGGGGTGTGAAAACCTCCGAATGCATGGTTCTCAGCTCCTGCTGTGGGCAGCAAGCCAATTTTTTTTCCAAAATGTTGACCTATAAAAGAGCTTACTCGGGTGTGAAAATTATCATTGTGCGCGCGCGCCCCGGACCGCAATTATGATATTTCCTGTTTTCCCATAGGGCCCAAGGCAAATGGGGATAGCGGTTGTACGCGCTTTCTAAGGCTCTGATCGCTTTTAGATTTTGCACGCGGATAGGGCCAACAGAGGCGCAGGTATTGCCATGCGCACCCGCCCGCAACAATGTTTCGATACCGAGTTATCGGGGTGTGGAAGTCCGCCGCCCCGAAGCTTTACGCGCTTCCGTCTCGCGAACTACTATTTTCATCATGCCCACAAGGGCATCAGTTTGTAGTACGGGAGGCCGTCTACAAATGGTGAAAATTTCAAAGCGTTCCGTCGGGAAATTAAAAAGTTATGAGCATTAGAAGATCTTCCCATTAGGCCCCATTAGGCCACAGAAGCCGACCGGGCCTAAAACTTGCGCGGGTCACTTTCACGGACGGGCTCGAAACTGGTGCCAGAAGTTAGCCCCCGACCAGAGCTTCATTGTGAGGCATTGCGTAAAATTTTCCGTCCCCCGAGTGCCGAGCAATAGCCCCTGAAAGGGCTTTCGGCACAATTTTCACGCCCTTATTTGAGCCACTTGTAGCCGAAGGAATTTTGCGCAAATGACTGAGAGGTGCTCCTGGGCACTGCTCATCACTTTGCAATAGGTTCCGGGGCTTTTCGCGAAGGTCGCGTTTTCTCAAACTTTGATGGCATTAGTGGGTGGGGTGTGAAAACCTCCGAATGCATGGTTCTCAGCTCCTGCTGTGGGCAGCAAGCCAATTTTTTTTCCAAAATGTTGACCTATAAAAGAGCTTACTCGGGTGTGAAAATTATCATTGTGCGCGCGCGCCCCGGACCGCAATTATGATATTTCCTGTTTTCCCATAGGGCCCAAGGCAAATGGGGATAGCGGTTGTACGCGCTTTCTAAGGCTCTGATCGCTTTTAGATTTTGCACGCGGATAGGGCCAACAGAGGCGCAGGTATTGCCATGCGCACCCGCCCGCAACAATGTTTCGATACCGAGTTATCGGGGTGTGGAAGTCCGCCGCCCCGAAGCTTTACGCGCTTCCGTCTCGCGAACTACTATTTTCATCATGCCCACACGGGCATCAGTTTGTAGTACGGGAGGCCGTCTACAAATGGTGAAAATTTCAAAGCGTTCCGTCGGGAAATTAAAAAGTTATGAGCATTAGAAGATCTTCCCATTAGGCCCCATTAGGCCACAGAAGCCGACCGGGCCTAAAACTTGCGCGGGTCACTTTCACGGACGGGCTCGAAACTGGTGCCAGAAGTTAGCCCCCGACCAGAGCTTCATTGTGAGGCATTGCGTAAAATTTTCCGTCCCCCGAGTGCCGAGCAATAGCCCCTGAAAGGGCTTTCGGCACAATTTTCACGCCCTTATTTGAGCCACTTGTAGCCGAAGGAATTTTGCGCAAATGACTGAGAGGTGCTCCTGGGCACTGCTCATCACTTTGCAATAGGTTCCGGGGCTTTTCGCGAAGGTCGCGTTTTCTCAAACTTTGATGGCATTAGTGGGTGGGGTGTGAAAACCTCCGAATGCATGGTTCTCAGCTCCTGCTGTGGGCAGCAAGCCAATTTTTTTTCCAAAATGTTGACCTATAAAAGAGCTTACTCGGGTGTGGAAATTATCATTGTGCGCGCGCGCCCCGGACCGCAATTATGATATTTCCTGTTTTCCCATAGGGCCCAAGGCAAATGGGGATAGCGGTTGTACGCGCTTTCTAAGGCTCTGATCGCTTTTAGATTTTGCACGCGGATAGGGCCAACAGAGGCGCAGGTATTGCCATGCGCACCCGCCCGCAACAATGTTTCGATACCGAGTTATCGGGGTGTGGAAGTCCGCCGCCCCGAAGCTTTACGCGCTTCCGTCTCGCGAACTACTATTTTCATCATGCCCACACGGGCATCAGTTTGTAGTACGGGAGGCCGTCTACAAATGGTGAAAATTTCAAAGCGTTCCGTCGGGAAATTAAAAAGTTATGAGCATTAGAAGATCTTCCCATTAGGCCCCATTAGGCCACAGAAGCCGACCGGGCCTAAAACTTGCGCGGGTCACTTTCACGGACGGGCTCGAAACTGGTGCCAGAAGTTAGCCCCCGACCAGAGCTTCATTGTGAGGCATTGCGTAAAATTTTCCGTCCCCCGAGTGCCGAGCAATAGCCCCTGAAAGGGCTTTCGGCACAATTTTCACGCCCTTATTTGAGCCACTTGTAGCCGAAGGAATTTTGCGCAAATGACTGAGAGGTGCTCCTGGGCACTGCTCATCACTTTGCAATAGGTTCCGGGGCTTTTCGTGAAGGTCGCGTTTTCTCAAACTTTGATGGCATTAGTGGGTGGGGTGTGAAAACCTCCGAATGCATGGTTCTCAGCTCCTGCTGTGGGCAGCAAGCCAATTTTTTTTTCAAAATGTTGACCTATAAAAGAGCTTACTCGGGTGTGAAAATTATCATTGTGCGCGCGCGCCCCGGACCGCAATTATGATATTTCCTGTTTTCCCATAGGGCCCAAGGCAAATGGGGATAGCGGTTGTACGCGCTTTCTAAGGCTCTGATCGCTTTTAGATTTTGCACGCGGATAGGGCCAACAGAGGCGCAGGTATTGCCATGCGCACCCGCCCGCAACAATGTTTCGATACCGAGTTATCGGGGTGTGGAAGTCCGCCGCCCCGAAGCTTTACGCGCTTCCGTCTCGCGAACTACTATTTTCATCATGCCCACACGGGCATCAGTTTGTAGTACGGGAGGCCGTCTACAAATGGTGAAAATTTCAAAGCGTTCCGTCGGGAAATTAAAAAGTTATGAGCATTAGAAGATCTTCCCATTAGGCCCCATTAGGCCACAGAAGCCGACCGGGCCTAAAACTTGCGCGGGTCACTTTCACGGACGGGCTCGAAACTGGTGCCAGAAGTTAGCCCCCGACCAGAGCTTCATTGTGAGGCATTGCGTAAAATTTTCCGTCCCCCGAGTGCCGAGCAATAGCCCCTGAAAGGGCTTTCGGCACAATTTTCACGCCCTTATTTGAGCCACTTGTAGCCGAAGGAATTTTGCGCAAATGACTGAGAGGTGCTCCTGGGCACTGCTCATCACTTTGCAATAGGTTCCGGGGCTTTTCGCGAAGGTCGCGTTTTCTCAAACTTTGATGGCATTAGTGGGTGGGGTGTGAAAACCTCCGAATGCATGGTTCTCAGCTCCTGCTGTGGGCAGCAAGCCAATTTTTTTTCCAAAATGTTGACCTATAAAAGAGCTTACTCGGGTGTGAAAATTATCATTGTGCGCGCGCGCCCCGGACCGCAATTATGATATTTCCTGTTTTCCCATAGGGCCCAAGGCAAATGGGGATAGCGGTTGTACGCGCTTTCTAAGGCTCTGATCGCTTTTAGATTTTGCACGCGGATAGGGCCAACAGAGGCGCAGGTATTGCCATGCGCACCCGCCCGCAACAATGTTTCGATACCGAGTTATCGGGGTGTGGAAGTCCGCCGCCCCGAAGCTTTACGCGCTTCCGTCTCGCGAACTACTATTTTCATCATGCCCACACGGGCATCAGTTTGTAGTACGGGAGGCCGTCTACAAATGGTGAAAATTTCAAAGTGTTCCGTCGGGAAATTAAAAAGTTATGAGCATTAGAAGATCTTCCCATTAGGCCCCATTAGGCCACAGAAGCCGACCGGGCCTAAAACTTGCGCGGGTCACTTCCACGGACGGGCTCGAAACTGGTGCCAGAAGTTAGCCCCCGACCAGAGCTTCATTGTGAGGCATTGCGTAAAATTTTCCGTCCCCCGAGTGCCGAGCAATAGCCCCTGAAAGGGCTTTCGGCACAATTTTCACGCCCTTATTTGAGCCACTTGTAGCCGAAGGAATTTTGCGCAAATGACTGAGAGGTGCTCCTGGGCACTGCTCATCACTTTGCAATAGGTTCCGGGGCTTTTCGCGAAGGTCGCGTTTTCTCAAACTTTGATGGCATTAGTGGGTGGGGTGTGAAAACCTCCGAATGCATGGTTCTCAGCTCCTGCTGTGGGCAGCAAGCCAATTTTTTTTCCAAAATGTTGACCTATAAAAGAGCTTACTCGGGTGTGAAAATTATCATTGTGCGCGCGCGCCCCGGACCGCAATTATGATATTTCCTGTTTTCCCATAGGGCCCAAGGCAAATGGGGATAGCGGTTGTACGCGCTTTCTAAGGCTCTGATCGCTTTTAGATTTTGCACGCGGATAGGGCCAACAGAGGCGCAGGTATTGCCATGCGCACCCGCCCGCAACAATGTTTCGATACCGAGTTATCGGGGTGTGGAAGTCCGCCGCCCCGAAGCTTTACGCGCTTCCGTCTCGCGAACTACTATTTTCATCATGCCCACACGGGCATCAGTTTGTAGTACGGGAGGCCGTCTACAAATGGTGAAAATTTCAAAGCGTTCCGTCGGGAAATTAAAAAGTTATGAGCATTAGAAGATCTTCCCATTAGGCCCCATTAGGCCACAGAAGCCGACCGGGCCTAAAACTTGCGCGGGTCACTTTCACGGACGGGCTCGAAACTGGTGCCAGAAGTTAGCCCCCGACCAGAGCTTCATTGTGAGGCATTGCGTAAAATTTTCCGTCCCCCGAGTGCCGAGCAATAGCCCCTGAAAGGGCTTTCGGCACAATTTTCACGCCCTTATTTGAGCCACTTGTAGCCGAAGGAATTTTGCGCAAATGACTGAGAGGTGCTCCTGGGCACTGCTCATCACTTTGCAATAGGTTCCGGGGCTTTTCGCGAAGGTCGCGTTTTCTCAAACTTTGATGGCATTAGTGGGTGGGGTGTGAAAACCTCCGAATGCATGGTTCTCAGCTCCTGCTGTGGGCAGCAAGCCAATTTTTTTTCCAAAATGTTGACCTATAAAAGAGCTTACTCGGGTGTGAAAATTATCATTGTGCGCGCGCGCCCGGACCGCAATTATGATATTTCCTGTTTTCCCATAGGGCCCAAGGCAAATGGGGATAGCGGTTGTACGCGCTTTCTAAGGCTCTGATCGCTTTTAGATTTTGCACGCGGATAGGGCCAACAGAGGCGCAGGTATTGCCATGCGCACCCGCCCGCAACAATGTTTCGATACCGAGTTATCGGGGTGTGGAAGTCCGCCGCCCCGAAGCTTTACGCGCTTCCGTCTCGCGAACTACTATTTTCATCATGCCCACACGGGCATCAGTTTGTAGTACGGGAGGCCGTCTACAAATGGTGAAAATTTCAAAGCGTTCCGTCGGGAAATTAAAAAGTTATGAGCATTAGAAGATCTTCCCATTAGGCCCCATTAGGCCACAGAAGCCGACCGGGCCTAAAACTTGCGCGGGTCACTTTCACGGACGGGCTCGAAACTGGTGCCAGAAGTTAGCCCCCGACCAGAGCTTCATTGTGAGGCATTGCGTAAAATTTTCCGTCCCCCGAGTGCCGAGCAATAGCCCCTGAAAGGGCTTTCGGCACAATTTTCACGCCCTTATTTGAGCCACTTGTAGCCGAAGGAATTTTGCGCAAATGACTGAGAGGTGCTCCTGGGCACTGCTCATCACTTTGCAATAGGTTCCGGGGCTTTTCGCGAAGGTCGCGTTTTCTCAAACTTTGATGGCATTAGTGGGTGGGGTGTGAAAACCTCCGAATGCATGGTTCTCAGCTCCTGCTGTGGGCAGCAAGCCAATTTTTTTTCCAAAATGTTGACCTATAAAAGAGCTTACTCGGGTGTGAAAATTATCATTGTGCGCGCGCGCCCCGGACCGCAATTATGATATTTCCTGTTTTCCCATAGGGCCCAAGGCAAATGGGGATAGCGGTTGTACGCGCTTTCTAAGGCTCTGATCGCTTTTAGATTTTGCACGCGGATAGGGCCAACAGAGGCGCAGGTATTGCCATGCGCACCCGCCCGCAACAATGTTTCGATACCGAGTTATCGGGGTGTGGAAGTCCGCCGCCCCGAAGCTTTACGCGCTTCCGTCTCGCGAACTACTATTTTCATCATGCCCACACGGGCATCAGTTTGTAGTACGGGAGGCCGTCTACAAATGGTGAAAATTTCAAAGCGTTCCGTCGGGAAATTAAAAAGTTATGAGCATTAGAAGATCTTCCCATTAGGCCCCATTAGGCCACAGAAGCCGACCGGGCCTAAAACTTGCGCGGGTCACTTTCACGGACGGGCTTGAAACTGGTGCCAGAAGTTAGCCCCCGACCAGAGCTTCATTGTGAGGCATTGCGTAAAATTTTCCGTCCCCCGAGTGCCGAGCAATAGCCCCTGAAAGGGCTTTCGGCACAATTTTCACGCCCTTATTTGAGCCACTTGTAGCCGAAGGAATTTTGCGCAAATGACTGAGAGGTGCTCCTGGGCACTGCTCATCACTTTGCAATAGGTTCCGGGGCTTTTCGCGAAGGTCGCGTTTTCTCAAACTTTGATGGCATTAGTGGGTGGGGTGTGAAAACCTCCGAATGCATGGTTCTCAGCTCCTGCTGTGGGCAGCAAGCCAATTTTTTTTCCAAAATGTTGACCTATAAAAGAGCTTACTCGGGTGTGAAAATTATCATTGTGCGCGCGCGCCCCGGACCGCAATTATGATATTCCCTGTTTTCCCATAGGGCCCAAGGCAAATGGGGATAGCGGTTGTACGCGCTTTCTAAGGCTCTGATCGCTTTTAGATTTTGCACGCGGATAGGGCCAACAGAGGCGCAGGTATTGCCATGCGCACCCGCCCGCAACAATGTTTCGATACCGAGTTATCGGGGTGTGGAAGTCCGCCGCCCCGAAGCTTTACGCGCTTCCGTCTCGCAAACTACTATTTTCATCATGCCCACACGGGCATCAGTTTGTAGTACGGGAGGCCGTCTACAAATGGTGAAAATTTCAAAGCGTTCCGTCGGGAAATTAAAAAGTTATGAGCATTAGAAGATCTTCCCATTAGGCCCCATTAGGCCACAGAAGCCGACCGGGCCTAAAACTTGCGCGGGTCACTTTCACGGACGGGCTCGAAACTGGTGCCAGAAGTTAGCCCCCGACCAGAGCTTCATTGTGAGGCATTGCGTAAAATTTTCCGTCCCCCGAGTGCCGAGCAATAGCCCCTGAAAGGGCTTTCGGCACAATTTTCACGCCCTTATTTGAGCCACTTGTAGCCGAAGGAATTTTGCGCAAATGACTGAGAGGTGCTCCTGGGCACTGCTCATCACTTTGCAATAGGTTCCGGGGCTTTTCGCGAAGGTCGCGTTTTCTCAAACTTTGATGGCATTAGTGGGTGGGGTGTGAAAACCTCCGAATGCATGGTTCTCAGCTCCTGCTGTGGGCAGCAAGCCAATTTTTTTTCCAAAATGTTGACCTATAAAAGAGCTTACTCGGGTGTGAAAATTATCATTGTGCGCGCGCGCCCCGGACCGCAATTATGATATTTCCTGTTTTCCCATAGGGCCCAAGGCAAATGGGGATAGCGGTTGTACGCGCTTTCTAAGGCTCTGATCGCTTTTAGATTTTGCACGCGGATAGGGCCAACAGAGGCGCAGGTATTGCCATGCGCACCCGCCCGCAACAATGTTTCGATACCGAGTTATCGGGGTGTGGAAGTCCGCCGCCCCGAAGCTTTACGCGCTTCCGTCTCGCGAACTACTATTTTCATCATGCCCACACGGGCATCAGTTTGTAGTACGGGAGGCCGTCTACAAATGGTGAAAATTTCAAAGCGTTCCGTCGGGAAATTAAAAAGTTATGAGCATTAGAAGATCTTCCCATTAGGCCCCATTAGGCCACAGAAGCCGACCGGGCCTAAAACTTGCGCGGGTCACTTTCACGGACGGGCTCGAAACTGGTGCCAGAAGTTAGCCCCCGACCAGAGCTTCATTGTGAGGCATTGCGTAAAATTTTCCGTCCCCCGAGTGCCGAGCAATAGCCCCTGAAAGGGCTTTCGGCACAATTTTCACGCCCTTATTTGAGCCACTTGTAGCCGAAGGAATTTTGCGCAAATGACTGAGAGGTGCTCCTGGGCACTGCTCATCACTTTGCAATAGGTTCCGGGGCTTTTCGCGAAGGTCGCGTTTTCTCAAACTTTGATGGCATTAGTGGGTGGGGTGTGAAAACCTCCGAATGCATGGTTCTCAGCTCCTGCTGTGGGCAGCAAGCCAATTTTTTTTCCAAAATGTTGACCTATAAAAGAGCTTACTCGGGTGTGAAAATTATCATTGTGCGCGCGCGCCCCGGACCGCAATTATGATATTTCCTGTTTTCCCATAGGGCCCAAGGCAAATGGGGATAGCGGTTGTACGCGCTTTCTAAGGCTCTGATCGCTTTTAGATTTTGCACGCGGATAGGGCCAACAGAGGCGCAGGTATTGCCATGCGCACCCGCCCGCAACAATGTTTCGATACCGAGTTATCGGGGTGTGGAAGTCCGCCGCCCCGAAGCTTTACGCGCTTCCGTCTCGCGAACTACTATTTTCATCATGCCCACACGGGCATCAGTTTGTAGTACGGGAGGCCGTCTACAAATGGTGAAAATTTCAAAGCGTTCCGTCGGTAAATTAAAAAGTTATGAGCATTAGAAGATCTTCCCATTAGGCCCCATTAGGCCACAGAAGCCGACCGGGCCTAAAACTTGCGCGGGTCACTTTCACGGACGGGCTCGAAACTGGTGCCAGAAGTTAGCCCCCGACCAGAGCTTCATTGTGAGGCATTGCGTAAAATTTTCCGTCCCCCGAGTGCCGAGCAATAGCCCCTGAAAGGGCTTTCGGCACAATTTTCACGCCCTTATTTGAGCCACTTGTAGCCGAAGGAATTTTGCGCAAATGACTGAGAGGTGCTCCTGGGCACTGCTCATCACTTTGCAATAGGTTCCGGGGCTTTTCGCGAAGGTCGCGTTTTCTCAAACTTTGATGGCATTAGTGGGTGGGGTGTGAAAACCTCCGAATGCATGGTTCTCAGCTCCTGCTGTGGGCAGCAAGCCAATTTTTTTTCCAAAATGTTGACCTATAAAAGAGCTTACTCGGGTGTGAAAATTATCATTGTGCGCGCGCGCCCCGGACCGCAATTATGATATTTCCTGTTTTCCCATAGGGCCCAAGGCAAATGGGGATAGCGGTTGTACGCGCTTTCTAAGGCTCTGATCGCTTTTAGATTTTGCACGCGGATAGGGCCAACAGAGGCGCAGGTATTGCCATGCGCACCCGCCCGCAACAATGTTTCGATACCGAGTTATCGGGGTGTGGAAGTCCGCCGCCCCGAAGCTTTACGCGCTTCCGTCTCGCGAACTACTATTTTCATCATGCCCACACGGGCATCAGTTTGTAGTACGGGAGGCCGTCTACAAATGGTGAAAATTTCAAAGCGTTCCGTCGGGAAATTAAAAAGTTATGAGCATTAGAAGATCTTCCCATTAGGCCCCATTAGGCCACAGAAGCCGACCGGGCCTAAAACTTGCGCGGGTCACTTTCACGGACGGGCTCGAAACTGGTGCCAGAAGTTAGCCCCCGACCAGAGCTTCATTGTGAGGCATTGCGTAAAATTTTCCGTCCCCCGAGTGCCGAGCAATAGCCCCTGAAAGGGCTTTCGGCACAATTTTCACGCCCTTATTTGAGCCACTTGTAGCCGAAGGAATTTTGCGCAAATGACTGAGAGGTGCTCCTGGGCACTGCTCATCACTTTGCAATAGGTTCCGGGGCTTTTCGCGAAGGTCGCGTTTTCTCAAACTTTGATGGCATTAGTGGGTGGGGTGTGAAAACCTCCGAATGCATGGTTCTCAGCTCCTGCTGTGGGCAGCAAGCCAATTTTTTTTCCAAAATGTTGACCTATAAAAGAGCTTACTCGGGTGTGAAAATTATCATTGTGCGCGCGCGCCCCGGACCGCAATTATGATATTTCCTGTTTTCCCATAGGGCCCAAGGCAAATGGGGATAGCGGTTGTACGCGCTTTCTAAGGCTCTGATCGCTTTTAGATTTTGCACGCGGATAGGGCCAACAGAGGCGCAGGTATTGCCATGCGCACCCGCCCGCAACAATGTTTCGATGCCGAGTTATCGGGGTGTGGAAGTCCGCCGCCCCGAAGCTTTACGCGCTTCCGTCTCGCGAACTACTATTTTCATCATGCCCACACGGGCATCAGTTTGTAGTACGGGAGGCCGTCTACAAATGGTGAAAATTTCAAAGCGTTCCGTCGGGAAATTAAAAAGTTATGAGCATTAGAAGATCTTCCCATTAGGCCCCATTAGGCCACAGAAGCCGACCGGGCCTAAAACTTGCGCGGGTCACTTTCACGGACGGGCTCGAAACTGGTGCCAGAAGTTAGCCCCCGACCAGAGCTTCATTGTGAGGCATTGCGTAAAATTTTCCGTCCCCCGAGTGCCGAGCAATAGCCCCTGAAAGGGCTTTCGGCACAATTTTCACGCCCTTATTTGAGCCACTTGTAGCCGAAGAAATTTTGCGCAAATGACTGAGAGGTGCTCCTGGGCACTGCTCATCACTTTGCAATAGGTTCCGGGGCTTTTCGCGAAGGTCGTGTTTTCTCAAACTTTGATGGCATTAGTGGGTGGGGTGTGAAAACCTCCGAATGCATGGTTCTCAGCTCCTGCTGTGGGCAGCAAGCCAATTTTTTTTCCAAAATGTTGACCTATAAAAGAGCTTACTCGGGTGTGAAAATTATCATTGTGCGCGCGCGCCCCGGACCGCAATTATGATATTTCCTGTTTTCCCATAGGGCCCAAGGCAAATGGGGATAGCGGTTGTACGCGCTTTCTAAGGCTCTGATCGCTTTTAGATTTTGCACGCGGATAGGGCCAACAGAGGCGCAGGTATTGCCATGCGCACCCGCCCGCAACAATGTTTCGATGCCGAGTTATCGGGGTGTGGAAGTCCGCCGCCCCGAAGCTTTACGCGCTTCCGTCTCGCGAACTACTATTTTCATCATGCCCACACGGGCATCAGTTTGTAGTACGGGAGGCCGTCTACAAATGGTGAAAATTTCAAAGCGTTCCGTCGGGAAATTAAAAAGTTATGAGCATTAGAAGATCTTCCCATTAGGCCCCATTAGGCCACAGAAGCCGACCGGGCCTAAAACTTGCGCGGGTCACTTTCACGGACGGGCTCGAAACTGGTGCCAGAAGTTAGCCCCCGACCAGAGCTTCATTGTGAGGCATTGCGTAAAATTTTCCGTCCCCCGAGTGCCGAGCAATAGCCCCTGAAAGGGCTTTCGGCACAATTTTCACGCCCTTATTTGAGCCACTTGTAGCCGAAGGAATTTTGCGCAAATGACTGAGAGGTGCTCCTGGGCACTGCTCATCACTTTGCAATAGGTTCCGGGGCTTTTCGCGAAGGTCGCGTTTTCTCAAACTTTGATGGCATTAGTGGGTGGGGTGTGAAAACCTCCGAATGCATGGTTCTCAGCTCCTGCTGTGGGCAGCAAGCCAATTTTTTTTCCAAAATGTTGACCTATAAAAGAGCTTACTCGGGTGTGAAAATTATCATTGTGCGCGCGCGCCCCGGACCGCAATTATGATATTTCCTGTTTTCCCATAGGGCCCAAGGCAAATGGGGATAGCGGTTGTACGCGCTTTCTAAGGCTCTGATCGCTTTTAGATTTTGCACGCGGATAGGGCCAACAGAGGCGCAGGTATTGCCATGCGCACCCGCCCGCAACAATGTTTCGATACCGAGTTATCGGGGTGTGGAAGTCCGCCGCCCTGAAGCTTTACGCGCTTCCGTCTCGGGAACTACTATTTTCATCATGCCCACACGGGCATCAGTTTGTAGTACGGGAGGCCGTCTACAAATGGTGAAAATTTCAAAGCGTTCCGTCGGGAAATTAAAAAGTTATGAGCATTAGAAGATCTTCCCATTAGGCCCCATTAGGCCACAGAAGCCGACCGGGCCTAAAACTTGCGCGGGTCACTTTCACGGACGGGCTCGAAACTGGTGCCAGAAGTTAGCCCCCGACCAGAGCTTCATTGTGAGGCATTGCGTAAAATTTTCCGTCCCCCGAGTGCCGAGCAATAGCCCCTGAAAGGGCTTTCGGCACA
The DNA here is from genome assembly GCA_964019695.1 of Loripinus fragilis. Classification (NCBI taxonomy): domain Eukaryota; kingdom Metazoa; phylum Mollusca; class Bivalvia; order Lucinida; family Lucinidae; genus Loripinus; species Loripinus fragilis. The sequence goes on from CAXHUL010000525.1 coordinate 966,391, forward strand.
ATTTTCACGCCCTTATTTGAGCCACTTGTAGCCGAAGGAATTTTGCGCAAATGACTGAGAGGTGCTCCTGGGCACTGCTCATCACTTTGCAATAGGTTCCGGGGCTTTTCGCGAAGGTCGCGTTTTCTCAAACTTTGATGGCATTAGTGGGTGGGGTGTGAAAACCTCCGAATGCATGGTTCTCAGCTCCTGCTGTGGGCAGCAAGCCAATTTTTTTTCCAAAATGTTGACCTATAAAAGAGCTTACTCGGGTGTGAAAATTATCATTGTGCGCGCGCGCCCCGGACCGCAATTATGATATTTCCTGTTTTCCCATAGGGCCCAAGGCAAATGGGGATAGCGGTTGTACGCGCTTTCTAAGGCTCTGATCGCTTTTAGATTTTGCACGCGGATAGGGCCAACAGAGGCGCAGGTATTGCCATGCGCACCCGCCCGCAACAATGTTTCGATACCGAGTTATCGGGGTGTGGAAGTCCGCCGCCCCGAAGCTTTACGCGCTTCCGTCTCGCGAACTACTATTTTCATCATGCCCACACGGGCATCAGTTTGTAGTACGGGAGGCCGTCTACAAATGGTGAAAATTTCAAAGCGTTCCGTCGGGAAATTAAAAAGTTATGAGCATTAGAAGATCTTCCCATTAGGCCCCATTAGGCCACAGAAGCCGACCGGGCCTAAAACTTGCGCAGGTCACTTTCACGGACGGGCTCGAAACTGGTGCCAGAAGTTAGCCCCCGACCAGAGCTTCATTGTGAGGCATTGCGTAAAATTTTCCGTCCCCCGAGTGCCGAGCAATAGCCCCTGAAAGGGCTTTCGGCACAATTTTCACGCCCTAATTTGAGCCACTTGTAGCCAAAGGAATTTTGCGCAAATGACTGAGAGGTGCTCCTGGGCACTGCTCATCACTTTGCAATAGGTTCCGGGGCTTTTCGCGAGATCGCGTTTTCTCAAACTTTGATGGCATTAGTGGGTGGGGTGTGAAAACCTCCGAATGCATGGTTCTCAGCTCCTGCTGTGGGCAGCAAGCCAATTTTTTTTCCAAAATGTTGACCTATAAAAGAGCTTACTCGGGTGTGAAAATTATCATTGTGCGCGCGCGCCCCGGACCGCAATTATGATATTTCCTGTTTTCCCATAGGGCCCAAGGCAAATGGGGATAGCGGTTGTACGCGCTTTCTAAGGCTCTGATCGCTTTTAGATTTTGCACGCGGATAGGGCCAACAGAGGCGCAGGTATTGCCATGCGCACCCGCCCGCAACAATGTTTCGATACCGAGTTATCGGGGTGTGGAAGTCCGCCGCCCCGAAGCTTTACGCGCTTCCGTCTCGCGAACTACTATTTTCATCATGCCCACACGGGCATCAGTTTGTAGTACGGGAGGCCGTCTACAAATGGTGAAAATTTCAAAGCGTTCCGTCGGGAAATTAAAAAGTTATGAGCATTAGAAGATCTTCCCATTAGGCCCCATTAGGCCACAGAAGCCGACCGGGCCTAAAACTTGCGCGGGTCACTTTCACGGACGGGCTCGAAACTGGTGCCAGAAGTTAGCCCCCGACCAGAGCTTCATTGTGAGGCATTGCGTAAAATTTTCCGTCCCCCGAGTGCCGAGCAATAGCCCCTGAAAGGGCTTTCGGCACAATTTTCACGCCCTTATTTGAGCCACTTGTAGCCGAAGGAATTTTGCGCAAATGACTGAGAGGTGCTCCTGGGCACTGCTCATCACTTTGCAATAGGTTCCGGGGCTTTTCGCGAAGGTCGCGTTTTCTCAAACTTTGATGGCATTAGTGGGTGGGGTGTGAAAACCTCCGAATGCATGGTTCTCAGCTCCTGCTGTGGGCAGCAAGCCAATTTTTTTTCCAAAATGTTGACCTATAAAAGAGCTTACTCGGGTGTGAAAATTATCATTGTGCGCGCGCGCCCCGGACCGCAATTATGATATTTCCTGTTTTCCCATAGGGCCCAAGGCAAATGGGGATAGCGGTTGTACGCGCTTTCTAAGGCTCTGATCGCTTTTAGATTTTGCACGCGGATAGGGCCAACAGAGGCGCAGGTATTGCCATGCGCACCCGCCCGCAACAATGTTTCGATACCGAGTTATCGGGGTGTGGAAGTCCGCCGCCCCGAAGCTTTACGCGCTTCCGTCTCGCGAACTACTATTTTCATCATGCCCACACGGGCATCAGTTTGTAGTACGGGAGGCCGTCTACAAATGGTGAAAATTTCAAAGCGTTCCGTCGGGAAATTAAAAAGTTATGAGCATTAGAAGATCTTCCCATTAGGCCCCATTAGGCCACAGAAGCCGACCGGGCCTAAAACTTGCGCGGGTCACTTTCACGGACGGGCTCGAAACTGGTGCCAGAAGTTAGCCCCCGACCAGAGCTTCATTGTGAGGCATTGCGTAAAATTTTCCGTCCCCCGAGTGCCGAGCAATAGCCCCTGAAAGGGCTTTCGGCACAATTTTCACGCCCTTATTTGAGCCACTTGTAGCCGAAGGAATTTTGCGCAAATGACTGAGAGGTGCTCCTGGGCACTGCTCATCACTTTGCAATAGGTTCCGGGGCTTTTCGCGAAGGTCGCGTTTTCTCAAACTTTGATGGCATTAGTGGGTGGGGTGTGAAAACCTCCGAATGCATGGTTCTCAGCTCCTGCTGTGGGCAGCAAGCCAATTTTTGTTCCAAAATGTTGACCTATAAAAGAGCTTACTCGGGTGTGAAAATTATCATTGTGCGCGCGCGCCCCGGACCGCAATTATGATATTTCCTGTTTTCCCATAGGGCCCAAGGCAAATGGGGATAGCGGTTGTACGCGCTTTCTAAGGCTCTGATCGCTTTTAGATTTTGCACGCGGATAGGGCCAACAGAGGCGCAGGTATTGCCATGCGCACCCGCCCGCAACAATGTTTCGATACCGAGTTATCGGGGTGTGGAAGTCCGCCGCCCCGAAGCTTTACGCGCTTCCGTCTCGCGAACTACTATTTTCATCATGCCCACACGGGCATCAGTTTGTAGTACGGGAGGCCGTCTACAAATGGTGAAAATTTCAAAGCGTTCCGTCGGGAAATTAAAAAGTTATGAGCATTAGAAGATCTTCCCATTAGGCCCCATTAGGCCACAGAAGCCGACCGGGCCTAAAACTTGCGCGGGTCACTTTCACGGACGGGCTCGAAACTGGTGCCAGAAGTTAGCCCCCGACCAGAGCTTCATTGTGAGGCATTGCGTAAAATTTTCCGTCCCCCGAGTGCCGAGCAATAGCCCCTGAAAGGGCTTTCGGCACAATTTTCACGCCCTTATTTGAGCCACTTGTAGCCGAAGGAATTTTGCGCAAATGACTGAGAGGTGCTCCTGGGCACTGCTCATCACTTTGCAATAGGTTCCGGGGCTTTTCGCGAAGGTCGCGTTTTCTCAAACTTTGATGGCATTAGTGGGTGGGGTGTGAAAACCTCCGAATGCATGGTTCTCAGCTCCTGCTGTGGGCAGCAAGCCAATTTTTTTTCCAAAATGTTGACCTATAAAAGAGCTTACTCGGGTGTGAAAATTATCATTGTGCGCGCGCGCCCCGGACCGCAATTATGATATTTCCTGTTTTCCCATAGGGCCCAAGGCAAATGGGGATAGCGGTTGTACGCGCTTTCTAAGGCTCTGATCGCTTTTAGATTTTGCACGCGGATAGGGCCAACAGAGGCGCAGGTATTGCCATGCGCACCCGCCCGCAACAATGTTTCGATACCGAGTTATCGGGGTGTGGAAGTCCGCCGCCCCGAAGCTTTACGCGCTTCCGTCTCGCGAACTACTACTTTCATCATGCCCACACGGGCATCAGTTTGTAGTACGGGAGGCCGTCTACAAATGGTGAAAATTTCAAAGCGTTCCGTCGGGAAATTAAAAAGTTATGAGCATTAGAAGATCTTCCCATTAGGCCCCATTAGGCCACAGAAGCCGACCGGGCCTAAAACTTGCGCGGGTCACTTTCACGGACGGGCTCGAAACTGGTGCCAGAAGTTAGCCCCCGACCAGAGCTTCATTGTGAGGCATTGCGTAAAATTTTCCGTCCCCCGAGTGCCGAGCAATAGCCCCTGAAAGGGCTTTCGGCACAATTTTCACGCCCTTATTTGAGCCACTTGTAGCCGAAGGAATTTTGCGCAAATGACTGAGAGGTGCTCCTGGGCACTGCTCATCACTTTGCAATAGGTTCCGGGGCTTTTCGCGAAGGTCGCGTTTTCTCAAACTTTGATGGCATTAGTGGGTGGGGTGTGAAAACCTCCGAATGCATGGTTCTCAGCTCCTGCTGTGGGCAGCAAGCCAATTTTTTTTCCAAAATGTTGACCTATAAAAGAGCTTACTCGGGTGTGAAAATTATCATTGTGCGCGCGCGCCCCGGACCGCAATTATGATATTTCCTGTTTTCCCATAGGGCCCAAGGCAAATGGGGATAGCGGTTGTACGCGCTTTCTAAGGCTCTGATCGCTTTTAGATTTTGCACGCGGATAGGGCCAACAGAGGCGCAGGTATTGCCATGCGCACCCGCCCGCAACAATGTTTCGATACCGAGTTATCGGGGTGTGGAAGTCCGCCGCCCCGAAGCTTTACGCGCTTCCGTCTCGCGAACTACTATTTTCATCATGCCCACACGGGCATCAGTTTGTAGTACGGGAGGCCGTCTACAAATGGTGAAAATTTCAAAGCGTTCCGTCGGGAAATTAAAAAGTTATGAGCATTAGAAGATCTTCCCATTAGGCCCCATTAGGCCACAGAAGCCGACCAGGCCTAAAACTTGCGCGGGTCACTTTCACGGACGGGCTCGAAACTGGTGCCAGAAGTTAGCCCCCGACCAGAGCTTCATTGTGAGGCATTGCGTAAAATTTTCCGTCCCCCGAGTGCCGAGCAATAGCCCCTGAAAGGGCTTTCGGCACAATTTTCACGCCCTTATTTGAGCCACTTGTAGCCGAAGGAATTTTGCGCAAATGACTGAGAGGTGCTCCTGGGCACTGCTCATCACTTTGCAATAGGTTCCGGGGCTTTTCGCGAAGGTCGCGTTTTCTCAAACTTTGATGGCATTAGTGGGTGGGGTGTGAAAACCTCCGAATGCATGGTTCTCAGCTCCTGCTGTGGGCAGCAAGCCAATTTTTTTTCCAAAATGTTGACCTATAAAAGAGCTTACTCGGGTGTGAAAATTATCATTGTGCGCGCGCGCCCCGGACCGCAATTATGATATTTCCTGTTTTCCCATAGGGCCCAAGGCAAATGGGGATAGCGGTTGTACGCGCTTTCTAAGGCTCTGATCGCTTTTAGATTTTGCACGCGGATAGGGCCAACAGAGGCGCAGGTATTGCCATGCGCACCCGCCCGCAACAATGTTTCGATACCGAGTTATCGGGGTGTGGAAGTCCGCCGCCCCGAAGCTTTACGCGCTTCCGTCTCGCGAACTACTATTTTCATCATGCCCACACGGGCATCAGTTTGTAGTACGGGAGGCCGTCTACAAATGGTGAAAATTTCAAAGCGTTCCGTCGGGAAATTAAAAAGTTATGAGCATTAGAAGATCTTCCCATTAGGCCCCATTAGGCCACAGAAGCCGACCGGGCCTAAAACTTGCGCGGGTCACTTTCACGGACGGGCTCGAAACTGGTGCCAGAAGTTAGCCCCCGACCAGAGCTTCATTGTGAGGCATTGCGTAAAATTTTCCGTCCCCCGAGTGCCGAGCAATAGCCCCTGAAAGGGCTTTCGGCACAATTTTCACGCCCTTATTTGAGCCACTTGTAGCCGAAGGAATTTTGCGCAAATGACTGAGAGGTGCTCCTGGGCACTGCTCATCACTTTGCAATAGGTTCCGGGGCTTTTCGCGAAGGTCGCGTTTTCTCAAACTTTGATGGCATTAGTGGGTGGGGTGTGAAAACCTCCGAATGCATGGTTCTCAGCTCCTGCTGTGGGCAGCAAGCCAATTTTTTTTCCAAAATGTTGACCTATAAAAGAGCTTACTCGGGTGTGAAAATTATCATTGTGCGCGCGCGCCCCGGACCGCAATTATGATATTTCCTGTTTTCCCATAGGGCCCAAGGCAAATGGGGATAGCGGTTGTACGCACTTTCTAAGGCTCTGATCGCTTTTAGATTTTGCACGCGGATAGGGCCAACAGAGGCGCAGGTATTGCCATGCGCACCCGCCCGCAACAATGTTTCGATACCGAGTTATCGGGGTGTGGAAGTCCGCCGCCCCGAAGCTTTACGCGCTTCCGTCTCGCGAACTACTATTTTCATCATGCCCACACGGGCATCAGTTTGTAGTACGGGAGGCCGTCTACAAATGGTGAAAATTTCAAAGCGTTCCGTCGGGAAATTAAAAAGTTATGAGCATTAGAAGATCTTCCCATTAGGCCCCATTAGGCCACAGAAGCCGACCGGGCCTAAAACTTGCGCGGGTCACTTTCACGGACGGGCTCGAAACTGGTGCCAGAAGTTAGCCCCCGACCAGAGCTTCATTGTGAGGCATTGCGTAAAATTTTCCGTCCCCCGAGTGCCGAGCAATAGCCCCTGAAAGGGCTTTCGGCACAATTTTCACGCCCTTATTTGAGCCACTTGTAGCCGAAGGAATTTTGCGCAAATGACTGAGAGGTGCTCCTGGGCACTGCTCATCACTTTGCAATAGGTTCCGGGGCTTTTCGCGAAGGTCGCGTTTTCTCAAACTTTGATGGCATTAGTGGGTGGGGTGTGAAAACCTCCGAATGCATGGTTCTCAGCTCCTGCTGTGGGCAGCAAGCCAATTTTTTTTCCAAAATGTTGACCTATAAAAGAGCTTACTCGGGTGTGAAAATTATCATTGTGCGCGCGCGCCCCGGACCGCAATTATGATATTTCCTGTTTTCCCATAGGGCCCAAGGCAAATGGGGATAGCGGTTGTACGCGCTTTCTAAGGCTCTGATCGCTTTTAGATTTTGCACGCGGATAGGGCCAACAGAGGCGCAGGTATTGCCATGCGCACCCGCCCGCAACAATGTTTCGATACCGAGTTATCGGGGTGTGGAAGTCCGCCGCCCCGAAGCTTTACGCGCTTCCGTCTCGCGAACTACTATTTTCATCATGCCCACACGGGCATCAGTTTGTAGTACGGGAGGCCGTCTACAAATGGTGAAAATTTCAAAGCGTTCCGTCGGGAAATTAAAAAGTTATGAGCATTAGAAGATCTTCCCATTAGGCCCCATTAGGCCACAGAAGCTGACCGGGCCTAAAACTTGCGCGGGTCACTTTCACGGACGGGCTCGAAACTGGTGCCAGAAGTTAGCCCCCGACCAGAGCTTCATTGTGAGGCATTGCGTAAAATTTTCCGTCCCCCGAGTGCCGAGCAATAGCCCCTGAAAGGGCTTTCGGCACAATTTTCACGCCCTTATTTGAGCCACTTGTAGCCGAAGGAATTTTGCGCAAATGACTGAGAGGTGCTCCTGGGCACTGCTCATCACTTTGCAATAGGTTCCGGGGCTTTTCGCGAAGGTCGCGTTTTCTCAAACTTTGATGGCATTAGTGGGTGGGGTGTGAAAACCTCCGAATGCATGGTTCTCAGCTCCTGCTGTGGGCAGCAAGCCAATTTTTTTTCCAAAATGTTGACCTATAAAAGAGCTTACTCGGGTGTGAAAATTATCATTGTGCGCGCGCGCCCCGGACCGCAATTATGATATTTCCTGTTTTCCCATAGGGCCCAAGGCAAATGGGGATAGCGGTTGTACGCGCTTTCTAAGGCTCTGATCGCTTTTAGATTTTGCACGCGGATAGGGCCAACAGAGGCGCAGGTATTGCCATGCGCACCCGCCCGCAACAATGTTTCGATACCGAGTTATCGGGGTGTGGAAGTCCGCCGCCCCGAAGCTTTACGCGCTTCCGTCTCGCGAACTACTATTTTCATCATGCCCACACGGGCATCAGTTTGTAGTACGGGAGGCCGTCTACAAATGGTGAAAATTTCAAAGCGTTCCGTCGGGAAATTAAAAAGTTATGAGCATTAGAAGATCTTCCCATTAGGCCCCATTAGGCCACAGAAGCCGACCGGGCCTAAAACTTGCGCGGGTCACTTTCACGGACGGGCTCGAAACTGGTGCCAGAAGTTAGCCCCCGACCAGAGCTTCATTGTGAGGCATTGCGTAAAATTTTCCGTCCCCCGAGTGCCGAGCAATAGCCCCTGAAAGGGCTTTCGGCACAATTTTCACGCCCTTATTTGAGCCACTTGTAGCCGAAGGAATTTTGCGCAAATGACTGAGAGGTGCTCCTGGGCACTGCTCATCACTTTGCAATAGGTTCCGGGGCTTTTCGCGAAGGTCGCGTTTTCTCAAACTTTGATGGCATTAGTGGGTGGGGTGTGAAAACCTCCGAATGCATGGTTCTCAGCTCCTGCTGTGGGCAGCAAGCCAATTTTTTTTCCAAAATGTTGACCTATAAAAGAGCTTACTCGGGTGTGAAAATTATCATTGTGCGCGCGCGCCCCGGACCGCAATTATGATATTTCCTGTTTTCCCATAGGGCCCAAGGCAAATGGGGATAGCGGTTGTACGCGCTTTCTAAGGCTCTGATCGCTTTTAGATTTTGCACGCGGATAGGGCCAACAGAGGCGCAGGTATTGCCATGCGCACCCGCCCGCAACAATGTTTCGATACCGAGTTATCGGGGTGTGGAAGTCCGCCGCCCCGAAGCTTTACGCGCTTCCGTCTCGCGAACTACTATTTTCATCATGCCCACACGGGCATCAGTTTGTAGTACGGGAGGCCGTCTACAAATGGTGAAAATTTCAAAGCGTTCCGTCGGGAAATTAAAAAGTTATGAGCATTAGAAGATCTTCCCATTAGGCCCCATTAGGCCACAGAAGCCGACCGGGCCTAAAACTTGCGCGGGTCACTTTCACGGACGGGCTCGAAACTGGTGCCAGAAGTTAGCCCCCGACCAGAGCTTCATTGTGAGGCATTGCGTAAAATTTTCCGTCCCCCGAGTGCCGAGCAATAGCCCCTGAAAGGGCTTTCGGCACAATTTTCACGCCCTTATTTGAGCCACTTGTAGCCGAAGGAATTTTGCGCAAATGACTGAGAGGTGCTCCTGGGCACTGCTCATCACTTTGCAATAGGTTCCGGGGCTTTTCGCGAAGGTCGCGTTTTCTCAAACTTTGATGGCATTAGTGGGTGGGGTGTGAAAACCTCCGAATGCATGGTTCTCAGCTCCTGCTGTGGGCAGCAAGCCAATTTTTTTTCCAAAATGTTGACCTATAAAAGAGCTTACTCGGGTGTGAAAATTATCATTGTGCGCGCGCGCCCCGGACCGCAATTATGATATTTCCTGTTTTCCCATAGGGCCCAAGGCAAATGGGGATAGCGGTTGTACGCGCTTTCTAAGGCTCTGATCGCTTTTAGATTTTGCACGCGGATAGGGCCAACAGAGGCGCAGGTATTGCCATGCGCACCCGCCCGCAACAATGTTTCGATACCGAGTTATCGGGGTGTGGAAGTCCGCCGCCCCGAAGCTTTACGCGCTTCCGTCTCGCGAACTACTATTTTCATCATGCCCACACGGGCATCAGTTTGTAGTACGGGAGGCCGTCTACAAATGGTGAAAATTTCAAAGCGTTCCGTTGGGAAATTAAAAAGTTATGAGCATTAGAAGATCTTCCCATTAGGCCCCATTAGGCCACAGAAGCCGACCGGGCCTAAAACTTGCGCGGGTCACTTTCACGGACGGGCTCGAAACTGGTGCCAGAAGTTAGCCCCCGACCAGAGCTTCATTGTGAGGCATTGCGTAAAATTTTCCGTCCCCCGAGTGCCGAGCAATAGCCCCTGAAAGGGCTTTCGGCACAATTTTCACGCCCTTATTTGAGCCACTTGTAGCCGAAGGAATTTTGCGCAAATGACTGAGAGGTGCTCCTGGGCACTGCTCATCACTTTGCAATAGGTTCCGGGGCTTTTCGCGAAGGTCGCGTTTTCTCAAACTTTGATGGCATTAGTGGGTGGGGTGTGAAAACCTCCGAATGCATGGTTCTCAGCTCCTGCTGTGGGCAGCAAGCCAATTTTTTTTCCAAAATGTTGACCTATAAAAGAGCTTACTCGGGTGTGAAAATTATCATTGTGCGCGCGCGCCCCGGACCGCAATTATGATATTTCCTGTTTTCCCATAGGGCCCAAGGCAAATGGGGATAGCGGTTGTACGCGCTTTCTAAGGCTCTGATCGCTTTTAGATTTTGCACGCGGATAGGGCCAACAGAGGCGCAGGTATTGCCATGCGCACCCGCCCGCAACAATGTTTCGATACCGAGTTATCGGGGTGTGGAAGTCCGCCGCCCCGAAGCTTTACGCGCTTCCGTCTCGCGAACTACTATTTTCATCATGCCCACACGGGCATCAGTTTGTAGTACGGGAGGCCGTCTACAAATGGTGAAAATTTCAAAGCGTTCCGTCGGGAAATTAAAAAGTTATGAGCATTAGAAGATCTTCCCATTAGGCCCCATTAGGCCACAGAAGCCGACCGGGCCTAAAACTTGCGCGGGTCACTTTCACGGACGGGCTCGAAACTGGTGCCAGAAGTTAGCCCCCGACCAGAGCTTCATTGTGAGGCATTGTGTAAAATTTTCCGTCCCCCGAGTGCCGAGCAATAGCCCCTGAAAGGGCTTTCGGCACAATTTTCACGCCCTTATTTGAGCCACTTGTAGCCGAAGGAATTTTGCGCAAATGACTGAGAGGTGCTCCTGGGCACTGCTCATCACTTTGCAATAGGTTCCGGGGCTTTTCGCGAAGGTCGCGTTTTCTCAAACTTTGATGGCATTAGTGGGTGGGGTGTGAAAACCTCCGAATGCATGGTTCTCAGCTCCTGCTGTGGGCAGCAAGCCAATTTTTTTTCCAAAATGTTGACCTATAAAAGAGCTTACTCGGGTGTGAAAATTATCATTGTGCGCGTGCGCCCCGGACCGCAATTATGATATTTCCTGTTTTCCCATAGGGCCCAAGGCAAATGGGGATAGCGGTTGTACGCGCTTTCTAAGGCTCTGATCGCTTTTAGATTTTGCACGCGGATAGGGCCAACAGAGGCGCAGGTATTGCCATGCGCACCCGCCCGCAACAATGTTTCGATACCGAGTTATCGGGGTGTGGAAGTCCGCCGCCCCGAATCTTTACGCGCTTCCGTCTCGCGAACTACTATTTTCATCATGCCCACACGGGCATCAGTTTGTAGTACGGGAGGCCGTCTACAAATGGTGAAAATTTCAAAGCGTTCCGTCGGGAAATTAAAAAGTTATGAGCATTAGAAGATCTTCCCATTAGGCCCCATTAGGCCACAGAAGCCGACCGGGCCTAAAACTTGCGCGGGTCACTTTCACGGACGGGCTCGAAACTGGTGCCAGAAGTTAGCCCCCGACCAGAGCTTCATTGTGAGGCATTGCGTAAAATTTTCCGTCCCCCGAGTGCCGAGCAATAGCCCCTGAAAGGGCTTTCGGCACAATTTTCACGCCCTTATTTGAGCCACTTGTAGCCGAAGGAATTTTGCGCAAATGACTGAGAGGTGCTCCTGGGCACTGCTCATCACTTTGCAATAGGTTCCGGGGCTTTTCGCGAAGGTCGCGTTTTCTCAAACTTTGATGGCATTAGTGGGTGGGGTGTGAAAACCTCCGAATGCATGGTTCTCAGCTCCTGCTGTTGGCAGCAAGCCAATTTTTTTTCCAAAATGTTGACCTATAAAAGAGCTTACTCGGGTGTGAAAATTATCATTGTGCGCGCGCGCCCCGGACCGCAATTATGATATTTCCTGTTTTCCCATAGGGCCCAAGGCAAATGGGGATAGCGGTTGTACGCGCTTTCTAAGGCTCTGATCGCTTTTAGATTTTGCACGCGGATAGGGCCAACAGAGGCACAGGTATTGCCATGCGCACCCGCCCGCAACAATGTTTCGATACCGAGTTATCGGGGTGTGGAAGTCCGCCGCCCCGAAGCTTTACGCGCTTCCGTCTCGCGAACTACTATTTTCATCATGCCCACACGGGCATCAGTTTGTAGTACGGGAGGCCGTCTACAAATGGTGAAAATTTCAAAGCGTTCCGTCGGGAAATTAAAAAGTTATGAGCATTAGAAGATCTTCCCATTAGGCCCCATTAGGCCACAGAAGCCGACCGGGCCTAAAACTTGCGCGGGTCACTTTCACGGACGGGCTCGAAACTGGTGCCAGAAGTTAGCCCCCGACCAGAGCTTCATTGTGAGGCATTGCGTAAAATTTTCCGTCCCCCGAGTGCCGAGCAATAGCCCCTGAAAGGGCTTTCGGCACAATTTTCACGCCCTTATTTGAGCCACTTGTAGCCGAAGGAATTTTGCGCAAATGACTGAGAGGTGCTCCTGGGCACTGCTCATCACTTTGCAATAGGTTCCGGGGCTTTTCGCGAAGGTCGCGTTTTCTCAAACTTTGATGGCATTAGTGGGTGGGGTGTGAAAACCTCCGAATGCATGGTTCTCAGCTCCTGCTGTGGGCAGCAAGCCAATTTTTTTTCCAAAATGTTGACCTATAAAAGAGCTTACTCGGGTGTGAAAATTATCATTGTGCGCGCGCGCCCCGGACCGCAATTATGATATTTCCTGTTTTCCCATAGGGCCCAAGGCAAATGGGGATAGCGGTTGTACGCGCTTTCTAAGGCTCTGATCGCTTTTAGATTTTGCACGCGGATAGGGCCAACAGAGGCGCAGGTATTGCCATGCGCACCCGCCCGCAACAATGTTTCGATACCGAGTTATCGGGGTGTGGAAGTCCGCCGCCCCGAAGCTTTACGCGCTTCCGTCTCGCGAACTACTATTTTCATCATGCCCACACGGGCATCAGTTTGTAGTACGGGAGGCCGTCTACAAATGGTGAAAATTTCAAAGCGTTCCGTCGGGAAATTAAAAAGTTATGAGCATTAGAAGATCTTCCCATTAGGCCCCATTAGGCCACAGAAGCCGACCGGGCCTAAAACTTGCGCGGGTCACTTTCACGGACGGGCTCGAAACTGGTGCCAGAAGTTAGCCCCCGACCAGAGCTTCATTGTGAGGCATTGCGTAAAATTTTCCGTCCCCCGAGTGCCGAGCAATAGCCCCTGAAAGGGCTTTCGGCACAATTTTCACGCCCTTATTTGAGCCACTTGTAGCCGAAGGAATTTTGCGCAAATGACTGAGAGGTGCTCCTGGGCACTGCTCATCACTTTGCAATAGGTTCCGGGGCTTTTCGCGAAGGTCGCGTTTTCTCAAACTTTGATGGCATTAGTGGGTGGGGTGTGAAAACCTCCGAATGCATGGTTCTCAGCTCCTGCTGTGGGCAGCAAGCCAATTTTTTTTCCAAAATGTTGACCTATAAAAGAGCTTACTCGGGTGTGAAAATTATCATTGTGCGCGCGCGCCCCGGACCGCAATTATGATATTTCCTGTTTTCCCATAGGGCCCAAGGCAAATGGGGATAGCGGTTGTACGCGCTTTCTAAGGCTCTGATCGCTTTTAGATTTTGCACGCGGATAGGGCCAACAGAGGCGCAGGTATTGCCATGCGCACCCGCCCGCAACAATGTTTCGATACCGAGTTATCGGGGTGTGGAAGTCCGCCGCCCCGAAGCTTTACGCGCTTCCGTCTCGCGAACTACTATTTTCATCATGCCCACACGGGCATCAGTTTGTAGTACGGGAGGCCGTCTACAAATGGTGAAAATTTCAAAGCGTTCCGTCGGGAAATTAAAAAGTTATGAGCATTAGAAGATCTTCCCATTAGGCCCCATTAGGCCACAGAAGCCGACCGGGCCTAAAACTTGCGCGGGTCACTTTCACGGACGGGCTCGAAACTGGTGCCAGAAGTTAGCCCCCGACCAGAGCTTCATTGTGAGGCATTGCGTAAAATTTTCCGTCCCCCGAGTGCCGAGCAATAGCCCCTGAAAGGGCTTTCGGCACAATTTTCACGCCCTTATTTGAGCCACTTGTAGCCGAAGGAATTTTGCGCAAATGACTGAGAGGTGCTCCTGGGCACTGCTCATCACTTTGCAATAGGTTCCGGGGCTTTTCGCGAAGGTCGCGTTTTCTCAAACTTTGATGGCATTAGTGGGTGGGGTGTGAAAACCTCCGAATGCATGGTTCTCAGCTCCTGCTGTGGGCAGCAAGCCAATTTTTTTTCCAAAATGTTGACCTATAAAAGAGCTTACTCGGGTGTGAAAATTATCATTGTGCGCGCGCGCCCCGGACCGCAATTATGATATTTCCTGTTTTCCCATAGGGCCCAAGGCAAATGGGGATAGCGGTTGTACGCGCTTTCTAAGGCTCTGATCGCTTTTAGATTTTGCACGCGGATAGGGCCAACAGAGGCGCAGGTATTGCCATGCGCACCCGCCCGCAACAATGTTTCGATACCGAGTTATCGGGGTGTGGAAGTCCGCCGCCCCGAAGCTTTACGCGCTTCCGTCTCGCGAACTACTATTTTCATCATGCCCACACGGGCATCAGTTTGTAGTACGGGAGGCCGTCTACAAATGGTGAAAATTTCAAAGCGTTCCGTCGGGAAATTAAAAAGTTATGAGCATTAGAAGATCTTCCCATTAGGCCCCATTAGGCCACAGAAGCCGACCGGGCCTAAAACTTGCGCGGGTCACTTTCACGGACGGGCTCGAAACTGGTGCCAGAAGTTAGCCCCCGACCAGAGCTTCATTGTGAGGCATTGCGTAAAATTTTTCGTCCCCCGAGTGCCGAGCAATAGCCCCTGAAAGGGCTTTCGGCACAATTTTCACGCCCTTATTTGAGCCACTTGTAGCCGAAGGAATTTTGCGCAAATGACTGAGAGGTGCTCCTGGGCACTGCTCATCACTTTGCAATAGGTTCCGGGGCTTTTCGCGAAGGTCGCGTTTTCTCAAACTTTGATGGCATTAGTGGGTGGGGTGTGAAAACCTCCGAATGCATGGTTCTCAGCTCCTGCTGTGGGCAGCAAGCCAATTTTTTTTCCAAAATGTTGACCTATAAAAGAGCTTACTCGGGTGTGAAAATTATCATTGTGCGCGCGCGCCCCGGACCGCAATTATGATATTTCCTGTTTTCCCATAGGGCCCAAGGCAAATGGGGATAGCGGTTGTACGCGCTTTCTAAGGCTCTGATCGCTTTTAGATTTTGCACGCGGATAGGGCCAACAGAGGCGCAGGTATTGCCATGCGCACCCGCCCGCAACAATGTTTCGATACCGAGTTATCGGGGTGTGGAAGTCCGCCGCCCCGAAGCTTTACGCGCTTCCGTCTCGCGAACTACTATTTTCATCATGCCCACACGGGCATCAGTTTGTAGTACGGGAGGCCGTCTACAAATGGTGAAAATTTCAAAGCGTTCCGTCGGGAAATTAAAAAGTTATGAGCATTAGAAGATCTTCCCATTAGGCCCCATTAGGCCACAGAAGCCGACCGGGCCTAAAACTTGCGCGGGTCACTTTCACGGACGGGCTCGAAACTGGTGCCAGAAGTTAGCCCCCGACCAGAGCTTCATTGTGAGGCATTGCGTAAAATTTTCCGTCCCCCGAGTGCCGAGCAATAGCCCCTGAAAGGGCTTTCGGCACAATTTTCACGCCCTAATTTGAGCCACTTGTAGCCAAAGGAATTTTGCGCAAATGACTGAGAGGTGCTCCTGGGCACTGCTCATCACTTTGCAATAGGTTCCGGGGCTTTTCGCGAAGGTCGCGTTTTCTCAAACTTTGATGGCATTAGTGGGTGGGGTGTGAAAACCTCCGAATGCATGGTTCTCAGCTCCTGCTGTGGGCAGCAAGCCAATTTTTTTTCCAAAATGTTGACCTATAAAAGAGCTTACTCGGGTGTGAAAATTATCATTGTGCGCGCGCGCCCCGGACCGCAATCATGATATTTCCTGTTTTCCCATAGGGCCCAAGGCAAATGGGGATAGCGGTTGTACGCGCTTTCTAAGGCTCTGATCGCTTTTAGATTTTGCACGCGGATAGGGCCAACAGAGGCGCAGGTATTGCCATGCGCACCCGCCCGCAACAATGTTTCGATACCGAGTTATCGGGGTGTGGAAGTCCGCCGCCCCGAAGCTTTACGCGCTTCCGTCTCGCGAACTACTATTTTCATCATGCCCACACGGGCATCAGTTTGTAGTACTGGAGGCCGTCTACAAATGGTGAAAATTTCAAAGCGTTCCGTCGGGAAATTAAAAAGTTATGAGCATTAGAAGATCTTCCCATTAGGCCCCATTAGGCCACAGAAGCCGACCGGGCCTAAAACTTGCGCGGGTCACTTTCACGGACGGGCTCGAAACTGGTGCCAGAAGTTAGCCCCCGACCAGAGCTTCATTGTGAGGCATTGCGTAAAATTTTCCGTCCCCCGAGTGCCGAGCAATAGCCCCTGAAAGGGCTTTCGGCACAATTTTCACGCCCTTATTTGAGCCACTTGTAGCCGAAGGAATTTTGCGCAAATGACTGAGAGGTGCTCCTGGGCACTGCTCATCACTTTGCAATAGGTTCCGGGGCTTTTCGCGAAGGTCGCGTTTTCTCAAACTTTGATGGCATTAGTGGGTGGGGTGTGAAAACCTCCGAATGCATGGTTCTCAGCTCCTGCTGTGGGCAGCAAGCCAATTTTTTTTCCAAAATGTTGACCTATAAAAGAGCTTACTCGGGTGTGAAAATTATCATTGTGCGCGCGCGCCCCGGACCGCAATTATGATATTTCCTGTTTTCCCATAGGGCCCAAGGCAAATGGGGATAGCGGTTGTACGCGCTTTCTAAGGCTCTGATCGCTTTTAGATTTTGCACGCGGATAGGGCCAACAGAGGCGCAGGTATTGCCATGCGCACCCGCCCGCAACAATGTTTCGATACCGAGTTATCGGGGTGTGGAAGTCCGCCGCCCCGAAGCTTTACGCGCTTCCGTCTCGCGAACTACTATTTTCATCATGCCCACACGGGCATCAGTTTGTAGTACGGGAGGCCGTCTACAAATGGTGAAAATTTCAAAGCGTTCCGTCGGGAAATTAAAAAGTTATGAGCATTAGAAGATCTTCCCATTAGGCCCCATTAGGCCACAGAAGCCGACCGGGCCTAAAACTTGCGCGGGTCACTTTCACGGACGGGCTCGAAACTGGTGCCAGAAGTTAGCCCCCGACCAGAGCTTCATTGTGAGGCATTGCGTAAAATTTTCCGTCCCCCGAGTGCCGAGCAATAGCCCCTGAAAGGGCTTTCGGCACAATTTTCACGCCCTTATTTGAGCCACTTGTAGCCGAAGGAATTTTGCGCAAATGACTGAGAGGTGCTCCTGGGCACTGCTCATCACTTTGCAATAGGTTCCGGGGCTTTTCGCGAAGGTCGCGTTTTCTCAAACTTTGATGGCATTAGTGGGTGGGGTGTGAAAACCTCCGAATGCATGGTTCTCAGCTCCTGCTGTGGGCAGCAAGCCAATTTTTTTTCCAAAATGTTGACCTATAAAAGAGCTTACTCGGGTGTGAAAATTATCATTGTGCGCGCGCGACCCGGACCGCAATTATGATATTTCCTGTTTTCCCATAGGGCCCAAGGCAAATGGGGATAGCGGTTGTACGCGCTTTCTAAGGCTCTGATCGCTTTTAGATTTTGCACGCGGATAGGGCCAACAGAGGCGCAGGTATTGCCATGCGCACCCGCCCGCAACAATGTTTCGATACCGAGTTATCGGGGTGTGGAAGTCCGCCGCCCCGAAGCTTTACGCGCTTCCGTCTCGCGAACTACTATTTTCATCATGCCCACACGGGCATCAGTTTGTAGTACGGGAGGCCGTCTACAAATGGTGAAAATTTCAAAGCGTTCCGTCGGGAAATTAAAAAGTTATGAGCATTAGAAGATCTTCCCATTAGGCCCCATTAGGCCACAGAAGCCGACCGGGCCTAAAACTTGCGCGGGTCACTTTCACGGACGGGCTCGAAACTGGTGCCAGAAGTTAGCCCCCGACCAGAGCTTCATTGTGAGGCATTGCGTAAAATTTTCCGTCCCCCGAGTGCCGAGCAATAGCCCCTGAAAGGGCTTTCGGCACAATTTTCACGCCCTTATTTGAGCCACTTGTAGCCGAAGGAATTTTGCGCAAATGACTGAGAGGTGCTCCTGGGCACTGCTCATCACTTTGCAATAGGTTCCGGGGCTTTTCGCGAAGGTCGCGTTTTCTCAAACTTTGATGGCATTAGTGGGTGGGGTGTGAAAACCTCCGAATGCATGGTTCTCAGCTCCTGCTGTGGGCAGCAAGCCAATTTTTTTTCCAAAATGTTGACCTATAAAAGAGCTTACTCGGGTGTGAAAATTATCATTGTGCGCGCGCGCCCCGGACCGCAATTATGATATTTCCTGTTTTCCCATAGGGCCCAAGGCAAATGGGGATAGCGGTTGTACGCGCTTTCTAAGGCTCTGATCGCTTTTAGATTTTGCACGCGGATAGGGCCAACAGAGGCGCAGGTATTGCCATGCGCACCCGCCCGCAACAATGTTTCGATACCGAGTTATCGGGGTGTGGAAGTCAGCCGCCCCGAAGCTTTACGCGCTTCCGTCTCGCGAACTACTATTTTCATCATGCCCACACGGGCATCAGTTTGTAGTACGGGAGGCCGTCTACAAATGGTGAAAATTTCAAAGCGTTCCGTCGGGAAATTAAAAAGTTATGAGCATTAGAAGATCTTCCCATTAGGCCCCATTAGGCCACAGAAGCCGACCGGGCCTAAAACTTGCGCGGGTCACTTTCACGGACGGGCTCGAAACTGGTGCCAGAAGTTAGCCCCCGACCAGAGCTTCATTGTGAGGCATTGCGTAAAATTTTCCGTCCCCCGAGTGCCGAGCAATAGCCCCTGAAAGGGCTTTCGGCACAATTTTCACGCCCTTATTTGAGCCACTTGTAGCCGAAGGAATTTTGCGCAAATGACTGAGAGGTGCTCCTGGGCACTGCTCATCACTTTGCAATAGGTTCCTGGGCTTTTCGCGAAGGTCGCGTTTTCTCAAACTTTGATGGCATTAGTGGGTGGGGTGTGAAAACCTCCGAATGCATGGTTCTCAGCTCCTGCTGTGGGCAGCAAGCCAATTTTTTTTCCAAAATGTTGACCTATAAAAGAGCTTACTCGGGTGTGAAAATTATCATTGTGCGCGCGCGCCCCCGAACCGCAATTATGATATTTCCTGTTTTCCCATAGGGCCCAAGGCAAATGGGGATAGCGGTTGTACGCGCTTTCTAAGGCTCTGATCGCTTTTAGATTTTGCACGCGGATAGGGCCAACAGAGGCGCAGGTATTGCCATGCGCACCCGCCCGCAACAATGTTTCGATACCGAGTTATCGGGGTGTGGAAGTCCGCCGCCCCGAAGCTTTACGCGCTTCCGTCTCGCGAACTACTATTTTCATCATGCCCACACGGGCATCAGTTTGTAGTACGGGAGGCCGTCTACAAATGGTGAAAATTTCAAAGCGTTCCGTCGGGAAATTAAAAAGTTATGAGCATTAGAAGATCTTCCCATTAGGCCCCATTAGGCCACAGAAGCCGACCGGGCCTAAAACTTGCGCGGGTCACTTTCACGGACGGGCTCGAAACTGGTGCCAGAAGTTAGCCCCCGACCAGAGCTTCATTGTGAGGCATTGCGTAAAATTTTCCGTCCCCCGAGTGCCGAGCAATAGCCCCTGAAAGGGCTTTCGGCACAATTTTCACGCCCTTATTTGAGCCACTTGTAGCCGAAGGAATTTTGCGCAAATGACTGAGAGGTGCTCCTGGGCACTGCTCATCACTTTGCAATAGGTTCCGGGGCTTTTCGCGAAGGTCGCGTTTTCTCAAACTTTGATGGCATTAGTGGGTGGGGTGTGAAAACCTCCGAATGCATGGTTCTCAGCTCCTGCTGTGGGCAGCAAGCCAATTTTTTTTCCAAAATGTTGACCTATAAAAGAGCTTACTCGGGTGTGAAAATTATCATTGTGCGCGCGCGCCCCGGACCGCAATTATGATATTTCCTGTTTTCCCATAGGGCCCAAGGCAAATGGGGATGGCGGTTGTACGCGCTTTCTAAGGCTCTGATCGCTTTTAGATTTTGCACGCGGATAGGGCCAACAGAGGCGCAGGTATTGCCATGCGCACCCGCCCGCAACAATGTTTCGATACCGAGTTATCGGGGTGTGGAAGTCCGCCGCCCCGAAGCTTTACGCGCTTCCGTCTCGCGAACTACTATTTTCATCATGCCCACACGGGCATCAGTTTGTAGTACGGGAGGCCGTCTACAAATGGTGAAAATTTCAAAGCGTTCCGTCGGGAAATTAAAAAGTTATGAGCATTAGAAGATCTTCCCATTAGGCCCCATTAGGCCACAGAAGCCGACCGGGCCTAAAACTTGCGCGGGTCACTTTCACGGACGGGCTCGAAACTGGTGCCAGAAGTTAGCCCCCGACCAGAGCTTCATTGTGAGGCATTGCGTAAAATTTTCCGTCCCCCGAGTGCCGAGCAATAGCCCCTGAAAGGGCTTTCGGCACAATTTTCACGCCCTTATTTGAGCCACTTGTAGCCGAAGGAATTTTGCGCAAATGACTGAGAGGTGCTCCTGGGCACTGCTCATCACTTTGCAATAGGTTCCGGGGCTTTTCGCGAAGGTCGCGTTTTCTCAAACTTTGATGGCATTAGTGGGTGGGGTGTGAAAACCTCCGAATGCATGGTTCTCAGCTCCTGCTGTGGGCAGCAAGCCAATTTTTTTTCCAAAATGTTGACCTATAAAAGAGCTTACTCGGGTGTGAAAATTATCATTGTGCGCGCGCGCCCCGGACCGCAATTATGATATTTCCTGTTTTCCCATAGGGCCCAAGGCAAATGGGGATAGCGGTTGTACGCGCTTTCTAAGGCTCTGATCGCTTTTAGATTTTGCACGCGGATAGGGCCAACAGAGGCGCAGGTATTGCCATGCGCACCCGCCCGCAACAATGTTTCGATACCGAGTTATCGGGGTGTGGAAGTCCGCCGCCCCGAAGCTTTACGCGCTTCCGTCTCGCGAACTACTATTTTCATCATGCCCACACGGGCATCAGTTTGTAGTACGGGAGGCCGTCTACAAATGGTGAAAATTTCAAAGCGTTCCGTCGGGAAATTAAAAAGTTATGAGCATTAGAAGATCTTCCCATTAGGCCCCATTAGGCCACAGAAGCCGACCGGGCCTAAAACTTGCGCGGGTCACTTTCACGGACGGGCTCGAAACTGGTGCCAGAAGTTAGCCCCCGACCAGAGCTTCATTGTGAGGCATTGCGTAAAATTTTCCGTCCCCCGAGTGCCGAGCAATAGCCCCTGAAAGGGCTTTCGGCACAATTTTCACGCCCTTATTTGAGCCACTTGTAGCCGAAGGAATTTTGCGCAAATGACTGAGAGGTGCTCCTGGGCACTGCTCATCACTTTGCAATAGGTTCCGGGGCTTTTCGCGAAGGTCGCGTTTTCTCAAACTTTGATGGCATTAGTGGGTGGGGTGTGAAAACCTCCGAATGCATGGTTCTCAGCTCCTGCTGTGGGCAGCAAGCCAATTTTTTTTCCAAAATGTTGACCTATAAAAGAGCTTACTCGGGTGTGAAAATTATCATTGTGCGCGCGCGCCCCGGACCGCAATTATGATATTTCCTGTTTTCCCATAGGGCCCAAGGCAAATGGGGATAGCGGTTGTACGCGCTTTCTAAGGCTCTGATCGCTTTTAGATTTTGCACGCGGATAGGGCCAACAGAGGCGCAGGTATTGCCATGCGCACCCGCCCGCAACAATGTTTCGATACCGAGTTATCGGGGTGTGGAAGTCCGCCGCCCCGAAGCTTTACGCGCTTCCGTCTCGCGAACTACTATTTTCATCATGCCCACACGGGCATCAGTTTGTAGTACGGGAGGCCGTCTACAAATGGTGAAAATTTCAAAGTGTTCCGTCGGGAAATTAAAAAGTTATGAGCATTAGAAGATCTTCCCATTAGGCCCCATTAGGCCACAGAAGCCGACCGGGCCTAAAACTTGCGCGGGTCACTTTCACGGACGGGCTCGAAACTGGTGCCAGAAGTTAGCCCCCGACCAGAGCTTCATTGTGAGGCATTGCGTAAAATTTTCCGTCCCCCGAGTGCCGAGCAATAGCCCCTGAAAGGGCTTTCGGCACAATTTTCACGCCCTTATTTGAGCCACTTGTAGCCGAAGGAATTTTGCGCAAATGACTGAGAGGTGCTCCTGGGCACTGCTCATCACTTTGCAATAGGTTCCGGGGCTTTTCGCGAAGGTCGCGTTTTCTCAAACTTTGATGGCATTAGTGGGTGGGGTGTGAAAACCTCCGAATGCATGGTTCTCAGCTCCTGCTGTGGGCAGCAAGCCAATTTTTTTTCAAAAATGTTGACCTATAAAAGAGCTTACTCGGGTGTGAAAATTATCATTGTGCGCGCGCGCCCCGGACCGCAATTATGATATTTCCTGTTTTCCCATAGGGCCCAAGGCAAATGGGGATAGCGGTTGTACGCGCTTTCTAAGGCTCTGATCGCTTTTAGATTTTGCACGCGGATAGGGCCAACAGAGGCGCAGGTATTGCCATGCGCACCCGCCCGCAACAATGTTTCAATACCGAGTTATCGGGGTGTGGAAGTCCGCCGCCCCGAAGCTTTACGCGCTTCCGTCTCGCGAACTACTATTTTCATCATGCCCACACGGGCATCAGTTTGTAGTACGGGAGGCCGTCTACAAATGGTGAAAATTTCAAAGCGTTCCGTCGGGAAATTAAAAAGTTATGAGCATTAGAAGATCTTCCCATTAGGCCCCATTAGGCCACAGAAGCCGACCGGGCCTAAAACTTGCGCGGGTCACTTTCACGGACGGGCTCGAAACTGGTGCCAGAAGTTAGCCCCCGACCAGAGCTTCATTGTGAGGCATTGCGTAAAATTTTCCGTCCCCCGAGTGCCGAGCAATAGCCCCTGAAAGGGCTTTCGGCACAATTTTCACGCCCTTATTTGAGCCACTTGTAGCCGAAGGAATTTTGCGCAAATGACTGAGAGGTGCTCCTGGGCACTGCTCATCACTTTGCAATAGGTTCCGGGGCTTTTCGCGAAGGTCGCGTTTTCTCAAACTTTGATGGCATTAGTGGGTGGGGTGTGAAAACCTCCGAATGCATGGTTCTCAGCTCCTGCTGTGGGCAGCAAGCCAATTTTTTTTCCAAAATGTTGACCTATAAAAGAGCTTACTCGGGTGTGAAAATTATCATTGTGCGCGCGCGCCCCGGACCGCAATTATGATATTTCCTGTTTTCCCATAGGGCCCAAGGCAAATGGGGATAGCGGTTGTACGCGCTTTCTAAGGCTCTGATCGCTTTTAGATTTTGCACGCGGATAGGGCCAACAGAGGCGCAGGTATTGCCATGCGCACCCGCCCGCAACAATGTTTCGATACCGAGTTATCGGGGTGTGGAAGTCCGCCGCCCCGAAGCTTTACGCGCTTCCGTCTCGCGAACTACTATTTTCATCATGCCCACACGGGCATCAGTTTGTAGTACGGGAGGCCGTCTACAAATGGTGAAAATTTCAAAGCGTTCCGTCGGGAAATTAAAAAGTTATGAGCATTAGAAGATCTTCCCATTAGGCCCCATTAGGCCACAGAAGCCGACCGGGCCTAAAACTTGCGCGGGTCACTTTCACGGACGGGCTCGAAACTGGTGCCAGAAGTTAGCCCCCGACCAGAGCTTCATTGTGAGGCATTGCGTAAAATTTTCCGTCCCCCGAGTGCCGAGCAATAGCCCCTGAAAGGGCTTTCGGCACAATTTTCACGCCCTTATTTGAGCCACTTGTAGCCGAAGGAATTTTGCGCAAATGACTGAGAGGTGCTCCTGGGCACTGCTCATCACTTTGCAATAGGTTCCGGGGCTTTTCGCGAAGGTCGCGTTTTCTCAAACTTTGATGGCATTAGTGGGTGGGGTGTGAAAACCTCCGAATGCATGGTTCTCAGCTCCTGCTGTGGGCAGCAAGCCAATTTTTTTTCCAAAATGTTGACCTATAAAAGAGCTTACTCGGGTGTGAAAATTATCATTGTGCGCGCGCGCCCCGGACCGCAATTATGATATTTCCTGTTTTCCCATAGGGCCCAAGGCAAATGGGGATAGCGGTTGTACGCGCTTTCTAAGGCTCTGATCGCTTTTAGATTTTGCACGCGGATAGGGCCAACAGAGGCGCAGGTATTGCCATGCGCACCCGCCCGCAACAATGTTTCAATACCGAGTTATCGGGGTGTGGAAGTCCGCCGCCCCGAAGCTTTACGCGCTTCCGTCTCGCGAACTACTATTTTCATCATGCCCACACGGGCATCAGTTTGTAGTACGGGAGGCCGTCTACAAATGGTGAAAATTTCAAAGCGTTCCGTCGGGAAATTAAAAAGTTATGAGCATTAGAAGATCTTCCCATTAGGCCCCATTAGGCCACAGAAGCCGACCGGGCCTAAAACTTGCGCGGGTCACTTTCACGGACGGGCTCGAAACTGGTGCCAGAAGTTAGCCCCCGACCAGAGCTTCATTGTGAGGCATTGCGTAAAATTTTCCGTCCCCCGAGTGCCGAGCAATAGCCCCTGAAAGGGCTTTCGGCACAATTTTCACGCCCTTATTTGAGCCACTTGTAGCCGAAGGAATTTTGCGCAAATGACTGAGAGGTGCTCCTGGGCACTGCTCATCACTTTGCAATAGGTTCCGGGGCTTTTCGCGAAGGTCGCGTTTTCTCAAACTTTGATGGCATTAGTGGGTGGGGTGTGAAAACCTCCGAATGCATGGTTCTCAGCTCCTGCTGTGGGCAGCAAGCCAATTTTTTTTCCAAAATGTTGACCTATAAAAGAGCTTACTCGGGTGTGAAAATTATCATTGTGCGCGCGCGCCCCGGACCGCAATTATGATATTTCCTGTTTTCCCATAGGGCCCAAGGCAAATGGGGATAGCGGTTGTACGCGCTTTCTAAGGCTCTGATCGCTTTTAGATTTTGCACGCGGATAGGGCCAACAGAGGCGCAGGTATTGCCATGCGCACCCGCCCGCAACAATGTTTCGATACCGAGTTATCGGGGTGTGGAAGTCCGCCGCCCCGAAGCTTTACGCGCTTCCGTCTCGCGAACTACTATTTTCATCATGCCCACACGGGCATCAGTTTGTAGTACGGGAGGCCGTCTACAAATGGTGAAAATTTCAAAGCGTTCCGTCGGGAAATTAAAAAGTTATGAGCATTAGAAGATCTTCCCATTAGGCCCCATTAGGCCACAGAAGCCGACCGGGCCTAAAACTTGCGCGGGTCACTTTCACGGACGGGCTCGAAACTGGTGCCAGAAGTTAGCCCCCGACCAGAGCTTCATTGTGAGGCATTGCGTAAAATTTTCCGTCCCCCGAGTGCCGAGCAATAGCCCCTGAAAGGGCTTTCGGCACAATTTTCACGCCCTTATTTGAGCCACTTGTAGCCGAAGGAATTTTGCGCAAATGACTGAGAGGTGCTCCTGGGCACTGCTCATCACTTTGCAATAGGTTCCGGGGCTTTTCGCGAAGGTCGCGTTTTCTCAAACTTTGATGGCATTAGTGGGTGGGGTGTGAAAACCTCCGAATGCATGGTTCTCAGCTCCTGCTGTGGGCAGCAAGCCAATTTTTTTTCCAAAATGTTGACCTATAAAAGAGCTTACTCGGGTGTGAAAATTATCATTGTGCGCGCGCGCCCCGGACCGCAATTATGATATTTCCTGTTTTCCCATAGGGCCCAAGGCAAATGGGGATAGCGGTTGTATGCGCTTTCTAAGGCTCTGATCGCTTTTAGATTTTGCACGCGGATAGGGCCAACAGAGGCGCAGGTATTGCCATGCGCACCCGCCCGCAACAATGTTTCGATACCGAGTTATCGGAGTGTGGAAGTCCGCCGCCCCGTAGCTTTACGCGCTTCCGTCTCGCGAACTACTATTTTCATCATGCCCACACGGGCATCAGTTTGTAGTACGGGAGGCCGTCTACAAATGGTGAAAATTTCAAAGCGTTCCGTCGGGAAATTAAAAAGTTATGAGCATTAGAAGATCTTCCCATTAGGCCCCATTAGGCCACAGAAGCCGACCGGGCCTAAAACTTGCGCGGGTCACTTTCACGGACGGGCTCGAAACTGGTGCCAGAAGTTAGCCCCCGACCAGAGCTTTATTGTGAGGCATTGCGTAAAATTTTCCGTCCCCCGAGTGCCGAGCAATAGCCCCTGAAAGGGCTTTCGGCACAATTTTCACGCCCTTATTTGAGCCACTTGTAGCCGAAGGAATTTTGCGCAAATGACTGAGAGGTGCTCCTGGGCACTGCTCATCACTTTGCAATAGGTTCCGGGGCTTTTCGCGAAGGTCGCGTTTTCTCAAACTTTGATGGCATTAGTGGGTGGGGTGTGAAAACCTCCGAATGCATGGTTCTCAGCTCCTGCTGTGGGCAGCAAGCCAATTTTTTTTCCAAAATGTTGACCTATAAAAGAGCTTACTCGGGTGTGAAAATTATCATTGTGCGCGCGCGCCCCGGACCGCAATTATGATATTTCCTGTTTTCCCATAGGGCCCAAGGCAAATGGGGATAGCGGTTGTACGCGCTTTCTAAGGCTCTGATCGCTTTTAGATTTTGCACGCGGATAGGGCCAACAGAGGCGCAGGTATTGCCATGCGCACCCGCCCGCAACAATGTTTCGATACCGAGTTATCGGGGTGTGGAAGTCCGCCGCCCCGAAGCTTTACGCGCTTCCGTCTCGCGAACTACTATTTTCATCATGCCCACACGGGCATCAGTTTGTAGTACGGGAGGCCGTCTACAAATGGTGAAAATTTCAAAGCGTTCCGTCGGGAAATTAAAAAGTTATGAGCATTAGAAGATCTTCCCATTAGGCCCCATTAGGCCACAGAAGCCGACCGGGCCTAAAACTTGCGCGGGTCACTTTCACGGACGGGCTCGAAACTGGTGCCAGAAGTTAGCCCCCGACCAGAGCTTCATTGTGAGGCATTGCGTAAAATTTTCCGTCCCCCGAGTGCCGAGCAATAGCCCCTGAAAGGGCTTTTGGCACAATTTTCACGCCCTTATTTGAGCCACTTGTAGCCGAAGGAATTTTGCGCAAATGACTGAGAGGTGCTCCTGGGCACTGCTCATCACTTTGCAATAGGTTCCGGGGCTTTTCGCGAAGGTCGCGTTTTCTCAAACTTTGATGGCATTAGTGGGTGGGGTGTGAAAACCTCCGAATGCATGGTTCTCAGCTCCTGCTGTGGGCAGCAAGCCAATTTTTTTTCCAAAATGTTGACCTATAAAAGAGCTTACTCGGGTGTGAAAATTATCATTGTGCGCGCGCGCCCCGGACCGCAATTATGATATTTCCTGTTTTCCCATAGGGCCCAAGGCAAATGGGGATAGCGGTTGTACGCGCTTTCTAAGGCTCTGATCGCTTTTAGATTTTGCACGCGGATAGGGCCAACAGAGGCGCAGGTATTGCCATGCGCACCCGCCCGCAACAATGTTTCGATACCGAGTTATCGGGGTGTGGAAGTCCGCCGCCCCGAAGCTTTACGCGCTTCCGTCTCGCGAACTACTATTTTCATCATGCCCACACGGGCATCAGTTTGTAGTACGGGAGGCCGTCTACAAATGGTGAAAATTTCAAAGCGTTCCGTCGGGAAATTAAAAAGTTATGAGCATTAGAAGATCTTCCCATTAGGCCCCATTAGGCCACAGAAGCCGACCGGGCCTAAAACTTGCGCGGGTCACTTTCACGGACGGGCTCGAAACTGGTGCCAGAAGTTAGCCCCCGACCAGAGCTTCATTGTGAGGCATTGCGTAAAATTTTCCGTCCCCCGAGTGCCGAGCAATAGCCCCTGAAAGGGCTTTCGGCACAATTTTCACGCCCTTATTTGAGCCACTTGTAGCCGAAGGAATTTTGCGCAAATGACTGAGAGGTGCTCCTGGGCACTGCTCATCACTTTGCAATAGGTTCCGGGGCTTTTCGCGAAGGTCGCGTTTTCTCAAACTTTGATGGCATTAGTGGGTGGGGTGTGAAAACCTCCGAATGCATGGTTCTCAGCTCCTGCTGTGGGCAGCAAGCCAATTTTTTTTCCAAAATGTTGACCTATAAAAGAGCTTACTCGGGTGTGAAAATTATCATTGTGCGCGCGCGCCCCGGACCGCAATTATGATATTTCCTGTTTTCCCATAGGGCCCAAGGCAAATGGGGATAGCGGTTGTACGCGCTTTCTAAGGCTCTGATCGCTTTTAGATTTTGCACGCGGATAGGGCCAACAGAGGCGCAGGTATTGCCATGCGCACCCGCCCGCAACAATGTTTCGATACCGAGTTATCGGGGTGTGGAAGTCCGCCGCCCCGAAGCTTTATGCGCTTCCGTCTCGCGAACTACTATTTTCATCATGCCCACACGGGCATCAGTTTGTAGTACGGGAGGCCGTCTACAAATGGTGAAAATTTCAAAGCGTTCCGTCGGGAAATTAAAAAGTTATGAGCATTAGAAGATCTTCCCATTAGGCCCCATTAGGCCACAGAAGCCGACCGGGCCTAAAACTTGCGCGGGTCACTTTCACGGACGGGCTCGAAACTGGTGCCAGAAGTTAGCCCCCGACCAGAGCTTCATTGTGAGGCATTGCGTAAAATTTTCCGTCCCCCGAGTGCCGAGCAATAGCCCCTGAAAGGGCTTTCGGCACAATTTTCACGCCCTTATTTGAGCCACTTGTAGCCGAAGGAATTTTGCGCAAATGACTGAGAGGTGCTCCTGGGCACTGCTCATCACTTTGCAATAGGTTCCGGGGCTTTTCGCGAAGGTCGCGTTTTCTCAAACTTTGATGGCATTAGTGGGTGGGGTGTGAAAACCTCCGAATGCATGGTTCTCAGCTCCTGCTGTGGGCAGCAAGCCAATTTTTTTTCCAAAATGTTGACCTATAAAAGAGCTTACTCGGGTGTGAAAATTATCATTGTGCGAACGCGCCCCGGACCGCAATTATGATATTTCCTGTTTTCCCATAGGGCCCAAGGCAAATGGGGATAGCGGTTGTACGCGCTTTCTAAGGCTCTGATCGCTTTTAGATTTTGCACGCGGATAGGGCCAACAGAGGCGCAGGTATTGCCATGCGCACCCGCCCGCAACAATGTTTCGATACCGAGTTATCGGGGTGTGGAAGTCCGCCGCCCCGAAGCTTTACGCGCTTCCGTCTCGCGAACTACTATTTTCATCATGCCCACACGGGCATCAGTTTGTAGTACGGGAGGCCGTCTACAAATGGTGAAAATTTCAAAGCGTTCCGTCGGGAAATTAAAAAGTTATGAGCATTAGAAGATCTTCCCATTAGGCCCCATTAGGCCACAGAAGCCGACCGGGCCTAAAACTTGCGCGGGTCACTTTCACGGACGGGCTCGAAACTGGTGCCAGAAGTTAGCCCCCGACCAGAGCTTCATTGTGAGGCATTGCGTAAAATTTTCTGTCCCCCGAGTGCCGAGCAATAGCCCCTGAAAGGGCTTTCGGCACAATTTTCACGCCCTTATTTGAGCCACTTGTAGCCGAAGGAATTTTGCGCAAATGACTGAGAGGTGCTCCTGGGCACTGCTCATCACTTTGCAATAGGTTCCGGGGCTTTTCGCGAAGGTCGCGTTTTCTCAAACTTTGATGGCATTAGTGGGTGGGGTGTGAAAACCTCCGAATGCATGGTTCTCAGCTCCTGCTGTGGGCAGCAAGCCAATTTTTTTTCCAAAATGTTGACCTATAAAAGAGCTTACTCGGGTGTGAAAATTATCATTGTGCGCACGCGCCCCGGACCGCAATTATGATATTTCCTGTTTTCCCATAGGGCCCAAGGCAAATGGGGATAGCGGTTGTACGCGCTTTCTAAGGCTCTGATCGCTTTTAGATTTTGCACGCGGATAGGGCCAACAGAGGCGCAGGTATTGCCATGCGCACCCGCCCGCAACAATGTTTCGATACCGAGTTATCGGGGTGTGGAAGTCCGCCGCCCCGAAGCTTTACGCGCTTCCGTCTCGCGAACTACTATTTTCATCATGCCCACACGGGCATCAGTTTGTAGTACGGGAGGCCGTCTACAAATGGTGAAAATTTCAAAGCGTTCCGTCGGGAAATTAAAAAGTTATGAGCATTAGAAGATCTTCCCATTAGGCCCCATTAGGCCACAGAAGCCGACCGGGCCTAAAACTTGCGCGGGTCACTTTCACGGACGGGCTCGAAACTGGTGCCAGAAGTTAGCCCCCGACCAGAGCTTCATTGTGAGGCATTGCGTAAAATTTTCCGTCCCCCGAGTGCCGAGCAATAGCCCCTGAAAGGGCTTTCGGCACAATTTTCACGCCCTTATTTGAGCCACTTGTAGCCGAAGGAATTTTGCGCAAATGACTGAGAGGTGCTCCTGGGCACTGCTCATCACTTTGCAATAGGTTCCGGGGCTTTTCGCGAAGGTCGCGTTTTCTCAAACTTTGATGGCATTAGTGGGTGGGGTGTGAAAACCTCCGAATGCATGGTTCTCAGCTCCTGCTGTAGGCAGCAAGCCAATTTTTTTTCCAAAATGTTGACCTATAAAAGAGCTTACTCGGGTGTGAAAATTATCATTGTGCGCACGCGCCCCGGACCGCAATTATGATATTTCCTGTTTTCCCATAGGGCCCAAGGCAAATGGGGATAGCGGTTGTACGCGCTTTCTAAGGCTCTGATCGCTTTTAGATTTTGCACGCGGATAGGGCCAACAGAGGCGCAGGTATTGCCATGCGCACCCGCCCGCAACAATGTTTCGATACCGAGTTATCGGGGTGTGGAAGTCCGCCGCCCCGAAGCTTTATGCGCTTCCGTCTCGCGAACTACTATTTTCATCATGCCCACACGGGCATCAGTTTGTAGTACGGGAGGCCGTCTACAAATGGTGAAAATTTCAAAGCGTTCCGTCGGGAAATTAAAAAGTTATGAGCATTAGAAGATCTTCCCATTAGGCCCCATTAGGCCACAGAAGCCGACCGGGCCTAAAACTTGCGCGGGTCACTTTCACGGACGGGCTCGAAACTGGTGCCAGAAGTTAGCCCCCGACCAGAGCTTCATTGTGAGGCATTGCGTAAAATTTTCCGTCCCCCGAGTGCCGAGCAATAGCCCCTGAAAGGGCTTTCGGCACAATTTTCACGCCCTTATTTGAGCCACTTGTAGCCGAAGGAATTTTGCGCAAATGACTGAGAGGTGCTCCTGGGCACTGCTCATCACTTTGCAATAGGTTCCGGGGCTTTTCGCGAAGGTCGCGTTTTCTCAAACTTTGATGGCATTAGTGGGTGGGGTGTGAAAACCTCCGAATGCATGGTTCTCAGCTCCTGCTGTGGGCAGCACGCCAATTTTTTTTCCAAAATGTTGACCTATAAAAGAGCTTACTCGGGTGTGAAAATTATCATTGTGCGCGCGCGCCCCGGACCGCAATTATGATATTTCCTGTTTTCCCATAGGGCCCAAGGCAAATGGGGATAGCGGTTGTACGCGCTTTCTAAGGCTCTGATCCCTTTTAGATTTTGCACGCGGATAGGGCCAACAGAGGCGCAGGTATTGCCATGCGCACCCGCCCGCAACAATGTTTCGATACCGAGTTATCGGGGTGTGGAAGTCCGCCGCCCCGAAGCTTTACGCGCTTCCGTCTCGCGAACTACTATTTTCATCATGCCCACACGGGCATCAGTTTGTAGTACGGGAGGCCGTCTACAAATGGTGAAAATTTCAAAGCGTTCCGTCGGGAAATTAAAAAGTTATGAGCATTAGAAGATCTTCCCATTAGGCCCCATTAGGCCACAGAAGCCGACCGGGCCTAAAACTTGCGCGGGTCACTTTCACGGACGGGCTCGAAACTGGTGCCAGAAGTTAGCCCCCGACCAGAGCTTCATTGTGAGGCATTGCGTAAAATTTTCCGTCCCCCCGAGTGCCGAGCAATAGCCCCTGAAAGGGCTTTCGGCACAATTTTCACGCCCTTATTTGAGCCACTTGTAGCCGAAGGAATTTTGCGCAAATGACTGAGAGGTGCTCCTGGGCACTGCTCATCACTTTGCAATAGGTTCCGGGGCTTTTCGCGAAGGTCGCGTTTTCTCAAACTTTGATGGCATTAGTGGGTGGGGTGTGAAAACCTCCGAATGCATGGTTCTCAGCTCCTGCTGTGGGCAGCAAGCCAATTTTTTTTCCAAAATGTTGACCTATAAAAGAGCTTACTCGGGTGTGAAAATTATCATTGTGCGCGCGCGCCCCGGACCGCAATTATGATATTTCCTGTTTTCCCATAGGGCCCAAGGCAAATGGGGATAGCGGTTGTACGCGCTTTCTAAGGCTCTGATCGCTTTTAGATTTTGCACGCGGATAGGGCCAACAGAGGCGCAGGTATTGCCATGCGCACCCGCCCGCAACAATGTTTCGATACCGAGTTATCGGGGTGTGGAAGTCCGCCGCCCCGAAGCTTTACGCGCTTCCGTCTCGCGAACTACTATTTTCATCATGCCCACACGGGCATCAGTTTGTAGTACGGGAGGCCGTCTACAAATGGTGAAAATTTCAAAGCGTTCCGTCGGGAAATTAAAAAGTTATGAGCATTAGAAGATCTTCCCATTAGGCCCCATTAGGCCACAGAAGCCGACCGGGCCTAAAACTTGCGCGGGTCACTTTCACGGACGGGCTCGAAACTGGTGCCAGAAGTTAGCCCCCGACCAGAGCTTCATTGTGAGGCATTGCGTAAAATTTTCCGTCCCCCGAGTGCCGAGCAATAGCCCCTGAAAGGGCTTTCGGCACAATTTTCACGCCCTTATTTGAGCCACTTGTAGCCGAAGGAATTTTGCGCAAATGACTGAGAGGTGCTCCTGGGCACTGCTCATCACTTTGCAATAGGTTCCGGGGCTTTTCGCGAAGGTCGCGTTTTCTCAAACTTTGATGGCATTAGTGGGTGGGGTGTGAAAACCTCCGAATGCATGGTTCTCAGCTCCTGCTGTGGGCAGCAAGCCAATTTTTTTTCCAAAATGTTGACCTATAAAAGAGCTTACTCGGGTGTGAAAATTATCATTGTGCGCGCGCGCCCCGGACCGCAATTATGATATTTCCTGTTTTCCCATAGGGCCCAAGGCAAATGGGGATAGCGGTTGTACGCGCTTTCTAAGGCTCTGATCGCTTTTAGATTTTGCACGCGGATAGGGCCAACAGAGGCGCAGGTATTGCCATGCGCACCCGCCCGCAACAATGTTTCGATACCGAGTTATCGGGGTGTGGAAGTCCGCCGCCCCGAAGCTTTACGCGCTTCCGTCTCGCGAACTACTATTTTCATCATGCCCACACGGGCATCAGTTTGTAGTACGGGAGGCCGTCTACAAATGGTGAAAATTTCAAAGCGTTCCGTCGGGAAATTAAAAAGTTATGAGCATTAGAAGATCTTCCCATTAGGCCCCATTAGGCCACAGAAGCCGACCGGGCCTAAAACTTGCGCGGGTCACTTTCACGGACGGGCTCGAAACTGGTGCCAGAAGTTAGCCCCCGACCAGAGCTTCATTGTGAGGCATTGCGTAAAATTTTCCGTCCCCCGAGTGCCGAGCAATAGCCCCTGAAAGGGCTTTCGGCACAATTTTCACGCCCTTATTTGAGCCACTTGTAGCCGAAGGAATTTTGCGCAAATGACTGAGAGGTGCTCCTGGGCACTGCTCATCACTTTGCAATAGGTTCCGGGGCTTTTCGCGAAGGTCGCGTTTTCTCAAACTTTGATGGCATTAGTGGGTGGGGTGTGAAAACCTCCGAATGCATGGTTCTCAGCTCCTGCTGTGGGCAGCAAGCCAATTTTTTTTCCAAAATGTTGACCTATAAAAGAGCTTACTCGGGTGTGAAAATTATCATTGTGCGCGCGCGCCCCGGACCGCAATTATGATATTTCCTGTTTTCCCATAGGGCCCAAGGCAAATGGGGATAGCGGTTGTACGCGCTTTCTAAGGCTCTGATCGCTTTTAGATTTTGCACGCGGATAGGGCCAACAGAGGCGCAGGTATTGCCATGCGCACCCGCCCGCAACAATGTTTCGATACCGAGTTATCGGGGTGTGGAAGTCCGCCGCCCCGAAGCTTTACGCGCTTCCGTCTCGCGAACTACTATTTTCATCATGCCCACACGGGCATCAGTTTGTAGTACGGGAGGCCGTCTACAAATGGTGAAAATTTCAAAGCGTTCCGTCGGGAAATTAAAAAGTTATGAGCATTAGAAGATCTTCCCATTAGGCCCCATTAGGCCACAGAAGCCGACCGGGCCTAAAACTTGCGCGGGTCACTTTCACGGACGGGCTCGAAACTGGTGCCAGAAGTTAGCCCCCGACCAGAGCTTCATTGTGAGGCATTGCGTAAAATTTTCCGTCCCCCGAGTGCCGAGCAATAGCCCCTGAAAGGGCTTTCGGCACAATTTTCACGCCCTTATTTGAGCCACTTGTAGCCGAAGGAATTTTGCGCAAATGACTGAGAGGTGCTCCTGGGCACTGCTCATCACTTTGCAATAGGTTCCGGGGCTTTTCGCGAAGGTCGCGTTTTCTCAAACTTTGATGGCATTAGTGGGTGGGGTGTGAAAACCTCCGAATGCATGGTTCTCAGCTCCTGCTGTGGGCAGCAAGCCAATTTTTTTTCCAAAATGTTGACCTATAAAAGAGCTTACTCGGGTGTGAAAATTATCATTGTGCGCGCGCGCCCCGGACCGCAATTATGATATTTCCTGTTTTCCCATAGGGCCCAAGGCAAATGGGGATAGCGGTTGTACGCGCTTTCTAAGGCTCTGATCGCTTTTAGATTTTGCACGCGGATAGGGCCAACAGAGGCGCAGGTATTGCCATGCGCACCCGCCCGCAACAATGTTACGATACCGAGTTATCGGGGTGTGGAAGTCCGCCGCCCCGAAGCTTTACGCGCTTCCGTCTCGCGAACTACTATTTTCATCATGCCCACACGGGCATCAGTTTGTAGTACGGGAGGCCGTCTACAAATGGTGAAAATTTCAAAGCGTTCCGTCGGGAAATTAAAAAGTTATGAGCATTAGAAGATCTTCCCATTAGGCCCCATTAGGCCACAGAAGCCGACCGGGCCTAAAACTTGCGCGGGTCACTTTCACGGACGGGCTCGAAACTGGTGCCAGAAGTTAGCCCCCGACCAGAGCTTCATTGTGAGGCATTGCGTAAAATTTTCCGTCCCCCGAGTGCCGAGCAATAGCCCCTGAAAGGGCTTTCGGCACAATTTTCACGCCCTTATTTGAGCCACTTGTAGCCGAAGGAATTTTGCGCAAATGACTGAGAGGTGCTCCTGGGCACTGCTCATCACTTTGCAATAGGTTCCGGGGCTTTTCGCGAAGGTCGCGTTTTCTCAAACTTTGATGGCATTAGTGGGTGGGGTGTGAAAACCTCCGAATGCATGGTTCTCAGCTCCTGCTGTGGGCAGCAAGCCAATTTTTTTTCCAAAATGTTGACCTATAAAAGAGCTTACTCGGGTGTGAAAATTATCATTGTGCGCGCGCGCCCCGGACCGCAATTATGATATTTCCTGTTTTCCCATAGGGCCCAAGGCAAATGGGGATAGCGGTTGTACGCGCTTTCTAAGGCTCTGATCGCTTTTAGATTTTGCACGCGGATAGGGCCAACAGAGGCGCAGGTATTGCCATGCGCACCCGCCCGCAACAATGTTTCGATACCGAGTTATCGGGGTGTGGAAGTCCGCCGCCCCGAAGCTTTACGCGCTTCCGTCTCGCGAACTACTATTTTCATCATGCCCACACGGGCATCAGTTTGTAGTACGGGAGGCCGTCTACAAATGGTGAAAATTTCAAAGCGTTCCGTCGGGAAATTAAAAAGTTATGAGCATTAGAAGATCTTCCCATTAGGCCCCATTAGGCCACAGAAGCCGACCGGGCCTAAAACTTGCGCGGGTCACTTTCACGGACGGGCTCGAAACTGGTGCCAGAAGTTAGCCCCCGACCAGAGCTTCATTGTGAGGCATTGCGTAAAATTTTCCGTCCCCGGAGTGCCGAGCAATAGCCCCTGAAAGGGCTTTCGGCACAATTTTCACGCCCTTATTTGAGCCACTTGTAGCCGAAGGAATTTTGCGCAAATGACTGAGAGGTGCTCCTGGGCACTGCTCATCACTTTGCAATAGGTTCCGGGGCTTTTCGCGAAGGTCGCGTTTTCTCAAACTTTGATGGCATTAGTGGGTGGGGTGTGAAAACCTCCGAATGCATGGTTCTCAGCTCCTGCTGTGGGCAGCAAGCCAATTTTTTTTCCAAAATGTTGACCTATAAAAGAGCTTACTCGGGTGTGAAAATTATCATTGTGCGCGCGCGCCCCGGACAGCAATTATGATATTTCCTGTTTTCCCATAGGGCCCAAGGCAAATGGGGATAGCGGTTGTACGCGCTTTCTAAGGCTCTGATCGCTTTTAGATTTTGCACGCGGATAGGGCCAACAGAGGCGCAGGTATTGCCATGCGCACCCGCCCGCAACAATGTTTCGATACCGAGTTATCGGGGTGTGGAAGTCCGCCGCCCCGAAGCTTTACGCGCTTCCGTCTCGCGAACTACTATTTTCATCATGCCCACACGGGCATCAGTTTGTAGTACGGGAGGCCGTCTACAAATGGTGAAAATTTCAAAGCGTTCCGTCGGGAAATTAAAAAGTTATGAGCATTAGAAGATCTTCCCATTAGGCCCCATTAG
This sequence comes from Loripinus fragilis, assembly GCA_964019695.1. Classification (NCBI taxonomy): domain Eukaryota; kingdom Metazoa; phylum Mollusca; class Bivalvia; order Lucinida; family Lucinidae; genus Loripinus; species Loripinus fragilis. The sequence goes on from CAXHUL010000525.1 coordinate 1,003,035, forward strand.
GCCACAGAAGCCGACCGGGCCTAAAACTTGCGCGGGTCACTTTCACGGACGGGCTCGAAACTGGTGCCAGAAGTTAGCCCCCGACCAGAGCTTCATTGTGAGGCATTGCGTAAAATTTTCCGTCCCCCGAGTGCCGAGCAATAGCCCCTGAAAGGGCTTTCGGCACAATTTTCACGCCCTTATTTGAGCCACTTGTAGCCGAAGGAATTTTGCGCAAATGACTGAGAGGTGCTCCTGGGCACTGCTCATCACTTTGCAATAGGTTCCGGGGCTTTTCGCGAAGGTCGCGTTTTCTCAAACTTTGATGGCATTAGTGGGTGGGGTGTGAAAACCTCCGAATGCATGGTTCTCAGCTCCTGCTGTGGGCAGCAAGCCAATTTTTTTTCCAAAATGTTGACCTATAAAAGAGCTTACTCGGGTGTGAAAATTATCATTGTGCGCGCGCGCCCCGGACCGCAATTATGATATTTCCTGTTTTCCCATAGGGCCCAAGGCAAATGGGGATAGCGGTTGTACGCGCTTTCTAAGGCTCTGATCGCTTTTAGATTTTGCACGCGGATAGGGCCAACAGAGGCGCAGGTATTGCCATGCGCACCCGCCCGCAACAATGTTTCGATACCGAGTTATCGGGGTGTGGAAGTCCGCCGCCCCGAAGCTTTACGCGCTTCCGTCTCGCGAACTACTATTTTCATCATGCCCACACGGGCATCAGTTTGTAGTACGGGAGGCCGTCTACAAATGGTGAAAATTTCAAAGCGTTCCGTCGGGAAATTAAAAAGTTATGAGCATTAGAAGATCTTCCCATTAGGCCCCATTAGGCCACAGAAGCCGACCGGGCCTAAAACTTGCGCGGGTCACTTTCACGGACGGGCTCGAAACTGGTGCCAGAAGTTAGCCCCCGACCAGAGCTTCATTGTGAGGCATTGCGTAAAATTTTCCGTCCCCCGAGTGCCGAGCAATAGCCCCTGAAAGGGCTTTCGGCACAATTTTCACGCCCTTATTTGAGCCACTTGTAGCCGAAGGAATTTTGCGCAAATGACTGAGAGGTGCTCCTGGGCACTGCTCATCACTTTGCAATAGGTTCCGGGGCTTTTCGCGAAGGTCGCGTTTTCTCAAACTTTGATGGCATTAGTGGGTGGGGTGTGAAAACCTCCGAATGCATGGTTCTCAGCTCCTGCTGTTGGCAGCAAGCCAATTTTTTTTCCAAAATGTTGACCTATAAAAGAGCTTACTCGGGTGTGAAAATTATCATTGTGCGCGCGCGCCCCGGACCGCAATTATGATATTTCCTGTTTTCCCATAGGGCCCAAGGCAAATGGGGATAGCGGTTGTACGCGCTTTCTAAGGCTCTGATCGCTTTTAGATTTTGCACGCGGATAGGGCCAACAGAGGCGCAGGTATTGCCATGCGCACCCGCCCGCAACAATGTTTCGATACCGAGTTATCGGGGTGTGGAAGTCCGCCGCCCCGAAGCTTTACGCGCTTCCGTCTCGCGAACTACTATTTTCATCATGCCCACACGGGCATCAGTTTGTAGTACGGGAGGCCGTCTACAAATGGTGAAAATTTCAAAGCGTTCCGTCGGGAAATTAAAAAGGTGTGAGCATTAGAAGATCTTCCCATTAGGCCCCATTAGGCCACAGAAGCCGACCGGGCCTAAAACTTGCGCGGGTCACTTTCACGGACGGGCTCGAAACTGGTGCCAGAAGTTAGCCCCCGACCAGAGCTTCATTGTGAGGCATTGCGTAAAATTTTCCGTCCCCCGAGTGCCGAGCAATAGCCCCTGAAAGGGCTTTCGGCACAATTTTCACGCCCTTATTTGAGCCACTTGTAGCCGAAGGAATTTTGCGCAAATGACTGAGAGGTGCTCCTGGGCACTGCTCATCACTTTGCAATAGGTTCTGGGGCTTTTCGCGAAGGTCGCGTTTTCTCAAACTTTGATGGCATTAGTGGGTGGGGTGTGAAAACCTCCGAATGCATGGTTCTCAGCTCCTGCTGTGGGCAGCAAGCCAATTTTTTTTCCAAAATGTTGACCTATAAAAGAGCTTACTCGGGTGTGAAAATTATCATTGTGCGCGCGCGCCCCGGACCGCAATTATGATATTTCCTGTTTTCCCATAGGGCCCAAGGCAAATGGGGATAGCGGTTGTACGCGCTTTCTAAGGCTCTGATCGCTTTTAGATTTTGCACGCGGATAGGGCCAACAGAGGCGCAGGTATTGCCATGCGCACCCGCCCGCAACAATGTTTCGATACCGAGTTATCGGGGTGTGGAAGTCCGCCGCCCCGAAGCTTTACGCGCTTCCGTCTCGCGAACTACTATTTTCATCATGCCCACACGGGCATCAGTTTGTAGTACGGGAGGCCGTCTACAAATGGTGAAAATTTCAAAGCGTTCCGTCGGGAAATTAAAAAGTTATGAGCATTAGAAGATCTTCCCATTAGGCCCCATTAGGCCACAGAAGCCGACCGGGCCTAAAACTTGCGCGGGTCACTTTCACGGACGGGCTCGAAACTGGTGCCAGAAGTTAGCCCCCGACCAGAGCTTCATTGTGAGGCATTGCGTAAAATTTTCCGTCCCCCGAGTGCCGAGCAATAGCCCCTGAAAGGGCTTTCGGCACAATTTTCACGCCCTTATTTGAGCCACTTGTAGCCGAAGGAATTTTGCGCAAATGACTGAGAGGTGCTCCTGGGCACTGCTCATCACTTTGCAATAGGTTCCGGGGCTTTTCGCGAAGGTCGCGTTTTCTCAAACTTTGATGGCATTAGTGGGTGGGGTGTGAAAACCTCCGAATGCATGGTTCTCAGCTCCTGCTGTGGGCAGCAAGCCAATTTTTTTTCCAAAATGTTGACCTATAAAAGAGCTTACTCGGGTGTGAAAATTATCATTGTGCGCGCGCGCCCCGGACCGCAATTATGATATTTCCTGTTTTCCCATAGGGCCCAAGGCAAATGGGGATAGCGGTTGTACGCGCTTTCTAAGGCTCTGATCGCTTTTAGATTTTGCACGCGGATAGGGCCAACAGAGGCGCAGGTATTGCCATGCGCACCCGCCCGCAACAATGTTTCGATACCGAGTTATCGGGGTGTGGAAGTCCGCCGCCCCGAAGCTTTACGCGCTTCCGTCTCGCGAACTACTATTTTCATCATGCCCACACGGGCATCAGTTTGTAGTACGGGAGGCCGTCTACAAATGGTGAAAATTTCAAAGCGTTCCGTCGGGAAATTAAAAAGTTATGAGCATTAGAAGATCTTCCCATTAGGCCCCATTAGGCCACAGAAGCCGACCGGGCCTAAAACTTGCGCGGGTCACTTTCACGGACGGGCTCGAAACTGGTGCCAGAAGTTAGCCCCCGACCAGAGCTTCATTGTGAGGCATTGCGTAAAATTTTCCGTCCCCCGAGTGCCGAGCAATAGCCCCTGAAAGGGCTTTCGGCACAATTTTCACGCCCTTATTTGAGCCACTTGTAGCCGAAGGAATTTTGCGCAAATGACTGAGAGGTGCTCCTGGGCACTGCTCATCACTTTGCAATAGGTTCCGGGGCTTTTCGCGAAGGTCGCGTTTTCTCAAACTTTGATGGCATTAGTGGGTGGGGTGTGAAAACCTCCGAATGCATGGTTCTCAGCTCCTGCTGTGGGCAGCAAGCCAATTTTTTTTCCAAAATGTTGACCTATAAAAGAGCTTACTCGGGTGTGAAAATTATCATTGTGCGCGCGCGCCCCGGACCGCAATTATGATATTTCCTGTTTTCCCATAGGGCCCAAGGCAAATGGGGATAGCGGTTGTACGCGCTTTCTAAGGCTCTGATCGCTTTTAGATTTTGCACGCGGATAGGGCCAACAGAGGCGCAGGTATTGCCATGCGCACCCGCCCGCAACAATGTTTCGATACCGAGTTATCGGGGTGTGGAAGTCCGCCGCCCCGAAGCTTTACGCGCTTCCGTCTCGCGAACTACTATTTTCATCATGCCCACACGGGCATCAGTTTGTAGTACGGGAGGCCGTCTACAAATGGTGAAAATTTCAAAGCGTTCCGTCGGGAAATTAAAAAGTTATGAGCATTAGAAGATCTTCCCATTAGGCCCCATTAGGCCACAGAAGCCGACCGGGCCTAAAACTTGCGCGGGTCACTTTCACGGACGGGCTCGAAACTGGTGCCAGAAGTTAGCCCCCGACCAGAGCTTCATTGTGAGGCATTGCGTAAAATTTTCCGTCCCCCGAGTGCCGAGCAATAGCCCCTGAAAGGGCTTTCGGCACAATTTTCACGCCCTTATTTGAGCCACTTGTAGCCGAAGGAATTTTGCGCAAATGACTGAGAGGTGCTCCTGGGCACTGCTCATCACTTTGCAATAGGTTCCGGGGCTTTTCGCGAAGGTCGCGTTTTCTCAAACTTTGATGGCATTAGTGGGTGGGGTGTGAAAACCTCCGAATGCATGGTTCTCAGCTCCTGCTGTGGGCAGCAAGCCAATTTTTTTTCCAAAATGTTGACCTATAAAAGAGCTTACTCGGGTGTGAAAATTATCATTGTGCGCGCGCGCCCCGGACCGCAATTATGATATTTCCTGTTTTCCCATAGGGCCCAAGGCAAATGGGGATAGCGGTTGTACGCGCTTTCTAAGGCTCTGATCGCTTTTAGATTTTGCACGCGGATAGGGCCAACAGAGGCGCAGGTATTGCCATGCGCACCCGCCCGCAACAATGTTTCGATACCGAGTTATCGGGGTGTGGAAGTCCGCCGCCCCGAAGCTTTACGCGCTTCCGTCTCGCGAACTACTATTTTCATCATGCCCACACGGGCATCAGTTTGTAGTACGGGAGGCCGTCTACAAATGGTGAAAATTTCAAAGCGTTCCGTCGGGAAATTAAAAAGTTATGAGCATTAGAAGATCTTCCCATTAGGCCCCATTAGGCCACAGAAGCCGACCGGGCCTAAAACTTGCGCGGGTCACTTTCACGGACGGGCTCGAAACTGGTGCCAGAAGTTAGCCCCCGACCAGAGCTTCATTGTGAGGCATTGCGTAAAATTTTCCGTCCCCCGAGTGCCGAGCAATAGCCCCTGAAAGGGCTTTCGGCACAATTTTCACGCCCTTATTTGAGCCACTTGTAGCCGAAGGAATTTTGCGCAAATGACTGAGAGGTGCTCCTGGGCACTGCTCATCACTTTGCAATAGGTTCCGGGGCTTTTCGCGAAGGTCGCGTTTTCTCAAACTTTGATGGCATTAGTGGGTGGGGTGTGAAAACCTCCGAATGCATGGTTCTCAGCTCCTGCTGTGGGCAGCAAGCCAATTTTTTTTCCAAAATGTTGACCTATAAAAGAGCTTACTCGGGTGTGAAAATTATCATTGTGCGCGCGCGCCCCGGACCGCAATTATGATATTTCCTGTTTTCCCATAGGGCCCAAGGCAAATGGGGATAGCGGTTGTACGCGCTTTCTAAGGCTCTGATCGCTTTTAGATTTTGCACGCGGATAGGGCCAACAGAGGCGCAGGTATTGCCATGCGCACCCGCCCGCAACAATGTTTCGATACCGAGTTATCGGGGTGTGGAAGTCCGCCGCCCCGAAGCTTTACGCGCTTCCGTCTCGCGAACTACTATTTTCATCATGCCCACACGGGCATCAGTTTGTAGTACGGGAGGCCGTCTACAAATGGTGAAAATTTCAAAGCGTTCCGTCGGGAAATTAAAAAGTTATGAGCATTAGAAGATCTTCCCATTAGGCCCCATTAGGCCACAGAAGCCGACCGGGCCTAAAACTTGCGCGGGTCACTTTCACGGACGGGCTCGAAACTGGTGCCAGAAGTTAGCCCCCGACCAGAGCTTCATTGTGAGGCATTGCGTAAAATTTCCGTCCCCCGAGTGCCGAGCAATAGCCCCTGAAAGGGCTTTCGGCACAATTTTCACGCCCTTATTTGAGCCACTTGTAGCCGAAGGAATTTTGCGCAAATGACTGAGAGGTGCTCCTGGGCACTGCTCATCACTTTGCAATAGGTTCCGGGGCTTTTCGCGAAGGTCGCGTTTTCTCAAACTTTGATGGCATTAGTGGGTGGGGTGTGAAAACCTCCGAATGCATGGTTCTCAGCTCCTGCTGTGGGCAGCAAGCCAATTTTTTTTCCAAAATGTTGACCTATAAAAGAGCTTACTCGGGTGTGAAAATTATCATTGTGCGCGCGCGCCCCGGACCGCAATTATGATATTTCCTGTTTTCCCATAGGGCCCAAGGCAAATGGGGATAGCGGTTGTACGCGCTTTCTAAGGCTCTGATCGCTTTTAGATTTTGCACGCGGATAGGGCCAACAGAGGCGCAGGTATTGCCATGCGCACCCGCCCGCAACAATGTTTCGATACCGAGTTATCGGGGTGTGGAAGTCCGCCGCCCCGAAGCTTTACGCGCTTCCGTCTCGCGAACTACTATTTTCATCATGCCCACACGGGCATCAGTTTGTAGTACGGGAGGCCGTCTACAAATGGTGAAAATTTCAAAGCGTTCCGTCGGGAAATTAAAAAGGTGTGAGCATTAGAAGATCTTCCCATTAGGCCCCATTAGGCCACAGAAGCCGACCGGGCCTAAAACTTGCGCGGGTCACTTTCACGGACGGGCTCGAAACTGGTGCCAGAAGTTAGCCCCCGACCAGAGCTTCATTGTGAGGCATTGCTTAAAATTTTCCGTCCCCCGAGTGCCGAGCAATAGCCCCTGAAAGGGCTTTCGGCACAATTTTCACGCCCTTATTTGAGCCACTTGTAGCCGAAGGAATTTTGCGCAAATGACTGAGAGGTGCTCCTGGGCACTGCTCATCACTTTGCAATAGGTTCCGGGGCTTTTCGCGAAGGTCGCGTTTTCTCAAACTTTGATGGCATTAGTGGGTGGGGTGTGAAAACCTCCGAATGCATGGTTCTCAGCTCCTGCTGTGGGCAGCAAGCCAATTTTTTTTCCAAAATGTTGACCTATAAAAGAGCTTACTCGGGTGTGAAAATTATCATTGTGCGCGCGCGCCCCGGACCGCAATTATGATATTTCCTGTTTTCCCATAGGGCCCAAGGCAAATGGGGATAGCGGTTGTACGCGCTTTCTAAGGCTCTGATCGCTTTTAGATTTTGCACGCGGATAGGGCCAACAGAGGCGCAGGTATTGCCATGCGCACCCGCCCGCAACAATGTTTCGATACCGAGTTATCGGGGTGTGGAAGTCCGCCGCCCCGAAGCTTTACGCGCTTCCGTCTCGCGAACTACTATTTTCATCATGCCCACACGGGCATCAGTTTGTAGTACGGGAGGCCGTCTACAAATGGTGAAAATTTCAAAGCGTTCCGTCGGGAAATTAAAAAGTTATGAGCATTAGAAGATCTTCCCATTAGGCCCCATTAGGCCACAGAAGCCGACCGGGCCTAAAACTTGCGCGGGTCACTTTCACGGACGGGCTCGAAACTGGTGCCAGAAGTTAGCCCCCGACCAGAGCTTCATTGTGAGGCATTGCGTAAAATTTTCCGTCCCCCGAGTGCCGAGCAATAGCCCCTGAAAGGGCTTTCGGCACAATTTTCACGCCCTTATTTGAGCCACTTGTAGCCGAAGGAATTTTGCGCAAATGACTGAGAGGTGCTCCTGGGCACTGCTCATCACTTTGCAATAGGTTCCGGGGCTTTTCGCGAAGGTGGCGTTTTCTCAAACTTTGATGGCATTAGTGGGTGGGGTGTGAAAACCTCCGAATGCATGGTTCTCAGCTCCTGCTGTGGGCAGCAAGCCAATTTTTTTTCCAAAATGTTGACCTATAAAAGAGCTTACTCGGGTGTGAAAATTATCATTGTGCGCGCGCGCCCCGGACCGCAATTATGATATTTCCTGTTTTCCCATAGGGCCCAAGGCAAATGGGGATAGCGGTTGTACGCGCTTTCTAAGGCTCTGATCGCTTTTAGATTTTGCACGCGGATAGGGCCAACAGAGGCACAGGTATTGCCATGCGCACCCGCCCGCAACAATGTTTCGATACCGAGTTATCGGGGTGTGGAAGTCCGCCGCCCCGAAGCTTTACGCGCTTCCGTCTCGCGAACTACTATTTTCATCATGCCCACACGGGCATCAGTTTGTAGTACGGGAGGCCGTCTACAAATGGTGAAAATTTCAAAGCGTTCCGTCGGGAAATTAAAAAGTTATGAGCATTAGAAGATCTTCCCATTAGGCCCCATTAGGCCACAGAAGCCGACCGGGCCTAAAACTTGCGCGGGTCACTTTCACGGACGGGCTCGAAACTGGTGCCAGAAGTTAGCCCCCGACCAGAGCTTCATTGTGAGGCATTGCGTAAAATTTTCCGTCCCCCGAGTGCCGAGCAATAGCCCCTGAAAGGGCTTTCGGCACAATTTTCACGCCCTTATTTGAGCCACTTGTAGCCGAAGGAATTTTGCGCAAATGACTGAGAGGTGCTCCTGGGCACTGCTCATCACTTTGCAATAGGTTCCGGGGCTTTTCGCGAAGGTCGCGTTTTCTCAAACTTTGATGGCATTAGTGGGTGGGGTGTGAAAACCTCCGAATGCATGGTTCTCAGCTCCTGCTGTGGGCAGCAAGCCAATTTTTTTTCCAAAATGTTGACCTATAAAAGAGCTTACTCGGGTGTGAAAATTATCATTGTGCGCGCGCGCCCCGGACCGCAATTATGATATTTCCTGTTTTCCCATAGGGCCCAAGGCAAATGGGGATAGCGGTTGTACGCGCTTTCTAAGGCTCTGATCGCTTTTAGATTTTGCACGCGGATAGGGCCAACAGAGGCGCAGGTATTGCCATGCGCACCCGCCCGCAACAATGTTTCGATACCGAGTTATCGGGGTGTGGAAGTCCGCCGCCCCGAAGCTTTACGCGCTTCCGTCTCGCGAACTACTATTTTCATCATGCCCACACGGGCATCAGTTTGTAGTACGGGAGGCCGTCTACAAATGGTGAAAATTTCAAAGCGTTCCGTCGGGAAATTAAAAAGTTATGAGCATTAGAAGATCTTCCCATTAGGCCCCATTAGGCCACAGAAGCCGACCGGGCCTAAAACTTGCGCGGGTCACTTTCACGGACGGGCTCGAAACTGGTGCCAGAAGTTAGCCCCCGACCAGAGCTTCATTGTGAGGCATTGCGTAAAATTTTCCGTCCCCCGAGTGCCGAGCAATAGCCCCTGAAAGGGCTTTCGGCACAATTTTCACGCCCTTATTTGAGCCACTTGTAGCCGAAGGAATTTTGCGCAAATGACTGAGAGGTGCTCCTGGGCACTGCTCATCACTTTGCAATAGGTTCCGGGGCTTTTCGCGAAGGTCGCGTTTTCTCAAACTTTGATGGCATTAGTGGGTGGGGTGTGAAAACCTCCGAATGCATGGTTCTCAGCTCCTGCTGTGGGCAGCAAGCCAATTTTTTTTCCAAAATGTTGACCTATAAAAGAGCTTACTCGGGTGTGAAAATTATCGTTGTGCGCGCGCGCCCCGGACCGCAATTATGATATTTCCTGTTTTCCCATAGGGCCCAAGGCAAATGGGGATAGCGGTTGTACGCGCTTTCTAAGGCTCTGATCGCTTTTAGATTTTGCACGCGGATAGGGCCAACAGAGGCGCAGGTATTGCCATGCGCACCCGCCCGCAACAATGTTTCGATACCGAGTTATCGGGGTGTGGAAGTCCGCCGCCCCGAAGCTTTACGCGCTTCCGTCTCGCGAACTACTATTTTCATCATGCCCACACGGGCATCAGTTTGTAGTACGGGAGGCCGTCTACAAATGGTGAAAATTTCAAAGCGTTCCGTCGGGAAATTAAAAAGTTATGAGCATTAGAAGATCTTCCCATTAGGCCCCATTAGGCCACAGAAGCCGACCGGGCCTAAAACTTGCGCGGGTCACTTTCACGGACGGGCTCGAAACTGGTGCCAGAAGTTAGCCCCCGACCAGAGCTTCATTGTGAGGCATTGCGTAAAATTTTCCGTCCCCCGAGTGCCGAGCAATAGCCCCTGAAAGGGCTTTCGGCACAATTTTCACGCCCTTATTTGAGCCACTTGTAGCCGAAGGAATTTTGCGCAAATGACTGAGAGGTGCTCCTGGGCACTGCTCATCACTTTGCAATAGGTTCCGGGGCTTTTCGCGAAGGTCGCGTTTTCTCAAACTTTGATGGCATTAGTGGGTGGGGTGTGAAAACCTCCGAATGCATGGTTCTCAGCTCCTGCTGTGGGCAGCAAGCCAATTTTTTTTCCAAAATGTTGACCTATAAAAGAGCTTACTCGGGTGTGAAAATTATCATTGTGCGCGCGCGCCCCGGACCGCAATTATGATATTTCCTGTTTTCCCATAGGGCCCAAGGCAAATGGGGATAGCGGTTGTACGCGCTTTCTAAGGCTCTGATCGCTTTTAGATTTTGCACGCGGATAGGGCCAACAGAGGCGCAGGTATTGCCATGCGCACCCGCCCGCAACAATGTTTCGATACCGAGTTATCGGGGTGTGGAAGTCCGCCGCCCCGAAGCTTTACGCGCTTCCGTCTCGCGAACTACTATTTTCATCATGCCCACACGGGCATCAGTTTGTAGTACTGGAGGCCGTCTACAAATGGTGAAAATTTCAAAGCGTTCCGTCGGGAAATTAAAAAGTTATGAGCATTAGAAGATCTTCCCATTAGGCCCCATTAGGCCACAGAAGCCGACCGGGCCTAAAACTTGCGCGGGTCACTTTCACGGACGGGCTCGAAACTGGTGCCAGAAGTTAGCCCCCGACCAGAGCTTCATTGTGAGGCATTGCGTAAAATTTTCCGTCCCCCGAGTGCCGAGCAATAGCCCCTGAAAGGGCTTTCGGCACAATTTTCACGCCCTTATTTGAGCCACTTGTAGCCGAAGGAATTTTGCGTAAATGACTGAGAGGTGCTCCTGGGCACTGCTCATCACTTTGCAATAGGTTCCGGGGCTTTTCGCGAAGGTCGCGTTTTCTCAAACTTTGATGGCATTAGTGGGTGGGGTGTGAAAACCTCCGAATGCATGGTTCTCAGCTCCTGCTGTGGGCAGCAAGCCAATTTTTTTTCCAAAATGTTGACCTATAAAAGAGCTTACTCGGGTGTGAAAATTATCATTGTGCGCGCGCGCCCCGGACCGCAATTATGATATTTCCTGTTTTCCCATAGGGCCCAAGGCAAATGGGGATAGCGGTTGTACGCGCTTTCTAAGGCTCTGATCGCTTTTAGATTTTGCACGCGGATAGGGCCAACAGAGGCGCAGGTATTGCCATGCGCACCCGCCCGCAACAATGTTTCGATACCGAGTTATCGGGGTGTGGAAGTCCGCCGCCCCGAAGCTTTACGCGCTTCCGTCTCGCGAACTACTATTTTCATCATGCCCACACGGGCATCAGTTTGTAGTACGGGAGGCCGTCTACAAATGGTGAAAATTTCAAAGCGTTCCGTCGGGAAATTAAAAAGTTATGAGCATTAGAAGATCTTCCCATTAGGCCCCATTAGGCCACAGAAGCCGACCGGGCCTATAACTTGCGCGGGTCACTTTCACGGACGGGCTCGAAACTGGTGCCAGAAGTTAGCCCCCGACCAGAGCTTCATTGTGAGGCATTGCGTAAAATTTTCCGTCCCCCGAGTGCCGAGCAATAGCCCCTGAAAGGGCTTTCGGCACAATTTTCCCGCCCTTATTTGAGCCACTTGTAGCCGAAGGAATTTTGCGCAAATGACTGAGAGGTGCTCCTGGGCACTGCTCATCACTTTGCAATAGGTTCCGGGGCTTTTCGCGAAGGTCGCGTTTTCTCAAACTTTGATGGCATTAGTGGGTGGGGTGTGAAAACCTCCGAATGCATGGTTCTCAGCTCCTGCTGTGGGCAGCAAGCCAATTTTTTTTCCAAAATGTTGACCTATAAAAGAGCTTACTCGGGTGTGAAAATTATCATTGTGCGCGCGCGCCCCGGACCGCAATTATGATATTTCCTGTTTTCCCATAGGGCCCAAGGCAAATGGGGATAGCGGTTGTACGCGCTTTCTAAGGCTCTGATCGCTTTTAGATTTTGCACGCGGATAGGGCCAACAGAGGCGCAGGTATTGCCATGCGCACCCGCCCGCAACAATGTTTCGATACCGAGTTATCGGGGTGTGGAAGTCCGCCGCCCCGAAGCTTTACGCGCTTCCGTCTCGCGAACTACTATTTTCATCATGCCCACACGGGCATCAGTTTGTAGTACGGGAGGCCGTCTACAAATGGTGAAAATTTCAAAGCGTTCCGTCGGGAAATTAAAAAGTTATGAGCATTAGAAGATCTTCCCATTAGGCCCCATTAGGCCACAGAAGCCGACCGGGCCTAAAACTTGCGCGGGTCACTTTCACGGACGGGCTCGAAACTGGTGCCAGAAGTTAGCCCCCGACCAGAGCTTCATTGTGAGGCATTGCGTAAAATTTTCCGTCCCCCGAGTGCCGAGCAATAGCCCCTGAAAGGGCTTTCGGCACAATTTTCACGCCCTTATTTGAGCCACTTGTAGCCGAAGGAATTTTGCGCAAATGACTGAGAGGTGCTCCTGGGCACTGCTCATCACTTTGCAATAGGTTCCGGGGCTTTTCGCGAAGGTCGCGTTTTCTCAAACTTTGATGGCATTAGTGGGTGGGGTGTGAAAACCTCCGAATGCATGGTTCTCAGCTCCTGCTGTGGGCAGCAAGCCAATTTTTTTTCCAAAATGTTGACCTATAAAAGAGCTTACTCGGGTGTGAAAATTATCATTGTGCGCGCGCGCCCCGGACCGCAATTATGATATTTCCTGTTTTCCCATAGGGCCCAAGGCAAATGGGGATAGCGGTTGTACGCGCTTTCTAAGGCTCTGATCGCTTTTAGATTTTGCACGCGGATAGGGCCAACAGAGGCGCAGGTATTGCCATGCGCACCCGCCCGCAACAATGTTTCGATACCGAGTTATCGGGGTGTGGAAGTCCGCCGCCCCGAAGCTTTACGCGCTTCCGTCTCGCGAACTACTATTTTCATCATGCCCACACGGGCATCAGTTTGTAGTACGGGAGGCCGTCTACAAATGGTGAAAATTTCAAAGCGTTCCGTCGGGAAATTAAAAAGTTATGAGCATTAGAAGATCTTCCCATTAGGCCCCATTAGGCCACAGAAGCCGACCGGGCCTAAAACTTGCGCGGGTCACTTTCACGGACGGGCTCGAAACTGGTGCCAGAAGTTAGCCCCCGACCAGAGCTTCATTGTGAGGCATTGCGTAAAATTTTCCGTCCCCCGAGTGCCGAGCAATAGCCCCTGAAAGGGCTTTCGGCACAATTTTCACGCCCTTATTTGAGCCACTTGTAGCCGAAGGAATTTTGCGCAAATGACTGAGAGGTGCTCCTGGGCACTGCTCATCACTTTGCAATAGGTTCCGGGGCTTTTCGCGAAGGTCGCGTTTTCTCAAACTTTGATGGCATTAGTGGGTGGGGTGTGAAAACCTCCGAATGCATGGTTCTCAGCTCCTGCTGTGGGCAGCAAGCCAATTTTTTTTCCAAAATGTTGACCTATAAAAGAGCTTACTCGGGTGTGAAAATTATCATTGTGCGCGCGCGCCCCGGACCGCAATTATGATATTTCCTGTTTTCCCATAGGGCCCAAGGCAAATGGGGATAGCGGTTGTACGCGCTTTCTAAGGCTCTGATCGCTTTTAGATTTTGCACGCGGATAGGGCCAACAGAGGCGCAGGTATTGCCATGCGCACCCGCCCGCAACAATGTTTCGATACCGAGTTATCGGGGTGTTGAAGTAAGCCGCCCCGAAGCTTTACGCGCTTCCGTCTCGCGAACTACTATTTTCATCATGCCCACACGGGCATCAGTTTGTAGTACGGGAGGCCGTCTACAAATGGTGAAAATTTCAAAGCGTTCCGTCGGGAAATTAAAAAGTTATGAGCATTAGAAGATCTTCCCATTAGGCCCCATTAGGCCACAGAAGCCGACCGGGCCTAAAACTTGCGCGGGTCACTTTCACGGACAGGCTCGAAACTGGTGCCAGAAGTTAGCCCCCGACCAGAGCTTCATTGTGAGGCATTGCGTAAAATTTTCCGTCCCCCGAGTGCCGAGCAATAGCCCCTGAAAGGGCTTTCGGCACAATTTTCACGCCCTTATTTGAGCCACTTGTAGCCGAAGGAATTTTGCGCAAATGACTGAGAGGTGCTCCTGGGCACTGCTCATCACTTTGCAATAGGTTCTGGGGCTTTTCGCGAAGGTCGCGTTTTCTCAAACTTTGATGGCATTAGTGGGTGGGGTGTGAAAACCTCCGAATGCATGGTTCTCAGCTCCTGCTGTGGGCAGCAAGCCAATTTTTTTTCCAAAATGTTGACCTATAAAAGAGCTTACTCGGGTGTGAAAATTATCATTGTGCGCGCGCGCCCCGGACCGCAATTATGATATTTCCTGTTTTCCCATAGGGCCCAAGGCAAATGGGGATAGCGGTTGTACGCGCTTTCTAAGGCTCTGATCGCTTTTAGATTTTGCACGCGGATAGGGCCAACAGAGGCGCAGGTATTGCCATGCGCACCCGCCCGCAACAATGTTTCGATACCGAGTTATCGGGGTGTGGAAGTCCGCCGCCCCGAAGCTTTACGCGCTTCCGTCTCGCGAACTACTATTTTCATCATGCCCACACGGGCATCAGTTTGTAGTACGGGAGGCCGTCTACAAATGGTGAAAATTTCAAAGCGTTCCGTCGGGAAATTAAAAAGTTATGAGCATTAGAAGATCTTCCCATTAGGCCCCATTAGGCCACAGAAGCCGACCGGGCCTATAACTTGCGCGGGTCACTTTCACGGACGGGCTCGAAACTGGTGCCAGAAGTTAGCCCCCGACCAGAGCTTCATTGTGAGGCATTGCGTAAAATTTTCCGTCCCCCGAGTGCCGAGCAATAGCCCCTGAAAGGGCTTTCGGCACAATTTTCCCGCCCTTATTTGAGCCACTTGTAGCCGAAGGAATTTTGCGCAAATGACTGAGAGGTGCTCCTGGGCACTGCTCATCACTTTGCAATAGGTTCCGGGGCTTTTCGCGAAGGTCGCGTTTTCTCAAACTTTGATGGCATTAGTGGGTGGGGTGTGAAAACCTCCGAATGCATGGTTCTCAGCTCCTGCTGTGGGCAGCAAGCCAATTTTTTTTCCAAAATGTTGACCTATAAAAGAGCTTACTCGGGTGTGAAAATTATCATTGTGCGCGCGCGCCCCGGACCGCAATTATGATATTTCCTGTTTTCCCATAGGGCCCAAGGCAAATGGGGATAGCGGTTGTACGCGCTTTCTAAGGCTCTGATCGCTTTTAGATTTTGCACGCGGATAGGGCCAACAGAGGCGCAGGTATTGCCATGCGCACCCGCCCGCAACAATGTTTCGATACCGAGTTATCGGGGTGTGGAAGTCCGCCGCCCCGAAGCTTTACGCGCTTCCGTCTTGCGAACTACTATTTTCATCATGCCCACACGGGCATCAGTTTGTAGTACGGGAGGCCGTCTACAAATGGTGAAAATTTCAAAGCGTTCCGTCGGGAAATTAAAAAGTTATGAGCATTAGAAGATCTTCCCATTAGGCCCCATTAGGCCACAGAAGCCGACCGGGCCTAAAACTTGCGCGGGTCACTTTCACGGACGGGCTCGAAACTGGTGCCAGAAGTTAGCCCCCGACCAGAGCTTCATTGTGAGGCATTGCGTAAAATTTTCCGTCCCCCGAGTGCCGAGCAATAGCCCCTGAAAGGGCTTTCGGCACAATTTTCACGCCCTTATTTGAGCCACTTGTAGCCGAAGGAATTTTGCGCAAATGACTGAGAGGTGCTCCTGGGCACTGCTCATCACTTTGCAATAGGTTCCGGGGCTTTTCGCGAAGGTCGCGTTTTCTCAAACTTTGATGGCATTAGTGGGTGGGGTGTGAAAACCTCCGAATGCATGGTTCTCAGCTCCTGCTGTGGGCAGCAAGCCAATTTTTTTTCCAAAATGTTGACCTATAAAAGAGCTTACTCGGGTGTGAAAATTATCATTGTGCGCGCGCGCCCCGGACCGCAATTATGATATTTCCTGTTTTCCCATAGGGCCCAAGGCAAATGGGGATAGCGGTTGTACGCGCTTTCTAAGGCTCTGATCGCTTTTAGATTTTGCACGCGGATAGGGCCAACAGAGGCGCAGGTATTGCCATGCGCACCCGCCCGCAACAATGTTTCGATACCGAGTTATCGGGGTGTGGAAGTCCGCCGCCCCGAAGCTTTACGCGCTTCCGTCTCGCGAACTACTATTTTCATCATGCCCACACGGGCATCAGTTTGTAGTACGGGAGGCCGTCTACAAATGGTGAAAATTTCAAAGCGTTCCGTCGGGAAATTAAAAAGTTATGAGCATTAGAAGATCTTCCCATTAGGCCCCATTAGGCCACAGAAGCCGACCGGGCCTAAAACTTGCGCGGGTCACTTTCACGGACGGGCTCGAAACTGGTGCCAGAAGTTAGCCCCCGACCAGAGCTTCATTGTGAGGCATTGCGTAAAATTTTCCGTCCCCCGAGTGCCGAGCAATAGCCCCTGAAAGGGCTTTCGGCACAATTTTCACGCCCTTATTTGAGCCACTTGTAGCCGAAGGAATTTTGCCCAAATGACTGAGAGGTGCTCCTGGGCACTGCTCATCACTTTGCAATAGGTTCCGGGGCTTTTCGCGAAGGTCGCGTTTTCTCAAACTTTGATGGCATTAGTGGGTGGGGTGTGAAAACCTCCGAATGCATGGTTCTCAGCTCCTGCTGTGGGCAGCAAGCCAATTTTTTTTCCAAAATGTTGACCTATAAAAGAGCTTACTCGGGTGTGAAAATTATCATTGTGCGCGCGCGCCCCGGACCGCAATTATGATATTTCCTGTTTTCCCATAGGGCCCAAGGCAAATGGGGATAGCGGTTGTACGCGCTTTCTAAGGCTCTGATCGCTTTTAGATTTTGCACGCGGATAGGGCCAACAGAGGCGCAGGTATTGCCATGCGCACCCGCCCGCAACAATGTTTCGATACCGAGTTATCGGGGTGTGGAAGTCCGCCGCCCCGAAGCTTTACGCGCTTCCGTCTCGCGAACTACTATTTTCATCATGCCCACACGGGCATCAGTTTGTAGTACGGGAGGCCGTCTACAAATGGTGAAAATTTCAAAGCGTTCCGTCGGGAAATTAAAAAGTTATGAGCATTAGAAGATCTTCCCATTAGGCCCCATTAGGCCACAGAAGCCGACCGGGCCTAAAACTTGCGCGGGTCACTTTCACGGACGGGCTCGAAACTGGTGCCAGAAGTTAGCCCCCGACCAGAGCTTCATTGTGAGGCATTGCGTAAAATTTTCCGTCCCCCGAGTGCCGAGCAATAGCCCCTGAAAGGGCTTTCGGCACAATTTTCACGCCCTTATTTGAGCCACTTGTAGCCGAAGGAATTTTGCGCAAATGACTGAGAGGTGCTCCTGGGCACTGCTCATCACTTTGCAATAGGTTCCGGGGCTTTTCGCGAAGGTCGCGTTTTCTCAAACTTTGATGGCATTAGTGGGTGGGGTGTGAAAACCTCCGAATGCATGGTTCTCAGCTCCTGCTGTGGGCAGCAAGCCAATTTTTTTTCCAAAATGTTGACCTATAAAAGAGCTTACTCGGGTGTGAAAATTATCATTGTGCGCGCGCGCCCCGGACCGCAATTATGATATTTCCTGTTTTCCCATAGGGCCCAAGGCAAATGGGGATAGCGGTTGTACGCGCTTTCTAAGGCTCTGATCGCTTTTAGATTTTGCACGCGGATAGGGCCAACAGAGGCGCAGGTATTGCCATGCGCACCCGCCCGCAACAATGTTTCGATACCGAGTTATCGGGGTGTGGAAGTCCGCCGCCCCGAAGCTTTACGCGCTTCCGTCTCGCGAACTACTATTTTCATCATGCCCACACGGGCATCAGTTTGTAGTACGGGAGGCCGTCTACAAATGGTGAAAATTTCAAAGCGTTCCGTCGGGAAATTAAAAAGTTATGAGCATTAGAAGATCTTCCCATTAGGCCCCATTAGGCCACAGAAGCCGACCGGGCCTAAAACTTGCGCGGGTCACTTTCACGGACGGGCTCGAAACTGGTGCCAGAAGTTAGCCCCCGACCAGAGCTTCATTGTGAGGCATTGCGTAAAATTTTCCGTCCCCCGAGTGCCGAGCAATAGCCCCTGAAAGGGCTTTCGGCACAATTTTCACGCCCTTATTTGAGCCACTTGTAGCCGAAGGAATTTTGCGCAAATGACTGAGAGGTGCTCCTGGGCACTGCTCATCACTTTGCAATAGGTTCCGGGGCTTTTCGCGAAGGTCGCGTTTTCTCAAACTTTGATGGCATTAGTGGGTGGGGTGTGAAAACCTCCGAATGCATTGTTCTCAGCTCCTGCTGTGGGCAGCAAGCCAATTTTTTTTCCAAAATGTTGACCTATAAAAGAGCTTACTCGGGTGTGAAAATTATCATTGTGCGCGCGCGCCCCGGACCGCAATTATGATATTTCCTGTTTTCCCATAGGGCCCAAGGCAAATGGGGATAGCGGTTGTACGCGCTTTCTAAGGCTCTGATCGCTTTTAGATTTTGCACGCGGATAGGGCCAACAGAGGCGCAGGTATTGCCATGCGCACCCGCCCGCAACAATGTTTCGATACCGAGTTATCGGGGTGTGGAAGTCCGCCGCCCCGAAGCTTTACGCGCTTCCGTCTCGCGAACTACTATTTTCATCATGCCCACACGGGCATCAGTTTGTAGTACGGGAGGCCGTCTACAAATGGTGAAAATTTCAAAGCGTTCCGTCGGGAAATTAAAAAGTTATGAGCATTAGAAGATCTTCCCATTAGGCCCCATTAGGCCACAGAAGCCGACCGGGCCTAAAACTTGCGCGGGTCACTTTCACGGACGGGCTCGAAACTGGTGCCAGAAGTTAGCCCCCGACCAGAGCTTCATTGTGAGGCATTGCGTAAAATTTTCCGTCCCCCGAGTGCCGAGCAATAGCCCCTGAAAGGGCTTTCGGCACAATTTTCACGCCCTTATTTGAGCCACTTGTAGCCGAAGGAATTTTGCGCAAATGACTGAGAGGTGCTCCTGGGCACTGCTCATCACTTTGCAATAGGTTCCGGGGCTTTTCGCGAAGGTCGCGTTTTCTCAAACTTTGATGGCATTAGTGGGTGGGGTGTGAAAACCTCCGAATGCATGGTTCTCAGCTCCTGCTGTGGGCAGCAAGCCAATTTTTTTTCCAAAATGTTGACCTATAAAAGAGCTTACTCGGGTGTGAAAATTATCATTGTGCGCGCGCGCCCCGGACCGCAATTATGATATTTCCTGTTTTCTCATAGGGCCCAAGGCAAATGGGGATAGCGGTTGTACGCGCTTTCTAAGGCTCTGATCGCTTTTGGATTTTGCACGCGGATAGGGCCAACAGAGGCGCAGGTATTGCCATGCGCACCCGCCCGCAACAATGTTTCGATACCGAGTTATCGGGGTGTGGAAGTCCGCCGCCCCGAAGCTTTACGCGCTTCCGTCTCGCGAACTACTATTTTCATCATGCCCACACGGGCATCAGTTTGTAGTACGGGAGGCCGTCTACAAATGGTGAAAATTTCAAAGCGTTCCGTCGGGAAATTAAAAAGTTATGAGCATTAGAAGATCTTCCCATTAGGCCCCATTAGGCCACAGAAGCCGACCGGGCCTAAAACTTGCGCGGGTCACTTTCACGGACGGGCTCGAAACTGGTGCCAGAAGTTAGCCCCCGACCAGAGCTTCATTGTGAGGCATTGCGTAAAATTTTCCGTCCCCCGAGTGCCGAGCAATAGCCCCTGAAAGGGCTTTCGGCACAATTTTCACGCCCTTATTTGAGCCACTTGTAGCCGAAGGAATTTTGCGCAAATGACTGAGAGGTGCTCCTGGGCACTGCTCATCACTTTGCAATAGGTTCCGGGGCTTTTCGCGAAGGTCGCGTTTTCTCAAACTTTGATGGCATTAGTGGGTGGGGTGTGAAAACCTCCGAATGCATGGTTCTCAGCTCCTGCTGTGGGCAGCAAGCCAATTTTTTTTCCAAAATGTTGACCTATAAAAGAGCTTACTCGGGTGTGAAAATTATCATTGTGCGCGCGCGCCCCGGACCGCAATTATGATATTTCCTGTTTTCCCATAGGGCCCAAGGCAAATGGGGATAGCGGTTGTACGCGCTTTCTAAGGCTCTGATCGCTTTTAGATTTTGCACGCGGATAGGGCCAACAGAGGCGCAGGTATTGCCATGCGCACCCGCCCGCAACAATGTTTCGATACCGAGTTATCGGGGTGTGGAAGTCCGCCGCCCCGAAGCTTTACGCGCTTCCGTCTCGCGAACTACTATTTTCATCATGCCCACACGGGCATCAGTTTGTAGTACGGGAGGCCGTCTACAAATGGTGAAAATTTCAAAGCGTTCCGTCGGGAAATTAAAAAGTTATGAGCATTAGAAGATCTTCCCATTAGGCCCCATTAGGCACCAGAAGCCGACCGGGCCTAAAACTTGCGTGGGTCACTTTCACGGACGGGCTCGAAACTGGTGCCAGAAGTTAGCCCCCGACCAGAGCTTCATTGTGAGGCATTGCGTAAAATTTTCCGTCCCCCGAGTGCCGAGCAATAGCCCCTGAAAGGGCTTCGGCACAATTTTCACGCCCTTATTTGAGCCACTTGTAGCCGAAGGAATTTTGCGCAAATGACTGAGAGGTGCTCCTGGGCACTGCTCATCACTTTGCAATAGGTTCCGGGGCTTTTCGCGAAGGTCGCGTTTTCTCAAACTTTGATGGCATTAGTGGGTGGGGTGTGAAAACCTCCGAATGCATGGTTCTCAGCTCCTGCTGTGGGCAGCAAGCCAATTTTTTTTCCAAAATGTTGACCTATAAAAGAGCTTACTCGGGTGTGAAAATTATCATTGTGCGCGCGCGCCCCGGACCGCAATTATGATATTTCCTGTTTTCCCATAGGGCCCAAGGCAAATGGGGATAGCGGTTGTACGCGCTTTCTAAGGCTCTGATCGCTTTTAGATTTTGCACGCGGATAGGGCCAACAGAGGCGCAGGTATTGCCATGCGCACCCGCCCGCAACAATGTTTCGATACCGAGTTATCGGGGTGTGGAAGTCCGCCGCCCCGAAGCTTTACGCGCTTCCGTCTCGCGAACTACTATTTTCATCATGCCCACACGGGCATCAGTTTGTAGTACGGGAGGCCGTCTACAAATGGTGAAAATTTCAAAGCGTTCCGTCGGGAAATTAAAAAGTTATGAGCATTAGAAGATCTTCCCATTAGGCCCCATTAGGCCACAGAAGCCGACCGGGCCTAAAACTTGCGCGGGTCACTTTCACGGACGGGCTCGAAACTGGTGCCAGAAGTTAGCCCCCAACCAGAGCTTCATTGTGAGGCATTGCGTAAAATTTTCCGTCCCCCGAGTGCCGAGCAATAGCCCCTGAAAGGGCTTTCGGCACAATTTTCACGCCCTTATTTGAGCCACTTGTAGCCGAAGGAATTTTGCGCAAATGACTGAGAGGTGCTCCTGGGCACTGCTCATCACTTTGCAATAGGTTCCGGGGCTTTTCGCGAAGGTCGCGTTTTCTCAAACTTTGATGGCATTAGTGGGTGGGGTGTGAAAACCTCCGAATGCATGGTTCTCAGCTCCTGCTGTGGGCAGCAAGCCAATTTTTTTTCCAAAATGTTGACCTATAAAAGAGCTTACTCGGGTGTGAAAATTATCATTGTGCGCGCGCGCCCCGGACCGCAATTATGATATTTCCTGTTTTCCCATAGGGCCCAAGGCAAATGGGGATAGCGGTTGTACGCGCTTTCTAAGGCTCTGATCGCTTTTAGATTTTGCACGCGGATAGGGCCAACAGAGGCGCAGGTATTGCCATGCGCACCCGCCCGCAACAATGTTTCGATACCGAGTTATCGGGGTGTGGAAGTCCGCCGCCCCGAAGCTTTACGCGCTTCCGTCTCGCGAACTACTATTTTCATCATGCCCACACGGGCATCAGTTTGTAGTACGGGAGGCCGTCTACAAATGGTGAAAATTTCAAAGCGTTCCGTCGGGAAATTAAAAAGTTATGAGCATTAGAAGATCTTCCCATT
Source organism: Loripinus fragilis (assembly GCA_964019695.1). NCBI lineage: Eukaryota > Metazoa > Mollusca > Bivalvia > Lucinida > Lucinidae > Loripinus > Loripinus fragilis. Next base: position 1,025,107 of record CAXHUL010000525.1, read on the forward strand.
AGGCCCCATTAGGCCACAGAAGCCGACCGGGCCTAAAACTTGCGCGGGTCACTTTCACGGACGGGCTCGAAACTGGTGCCAGAAGTTAGCCCCCGACCAGAGCTTCATTGTGAGGCATTGCGTAAAATTTTCCGTCCCCCGAGTGCCGAGCAATAGCCCCTGAAAGGGCTTTCGGCACAATTTTCACGCCCTTATTTGAGCCACTTGTAGCCGAAGGAATTTTGCGCAAATGACTGAGAGGTGCTCCTGGGCACTGCTCATCACTTTGCAATAGGTTCCGGGGCTTTTCGCGAAGGTCGCGTTTTCTCAAACTTTGATGGCATTAGTGGGTGGGGTGTGAAAACCTCCGAATGCATGGTTCTCAGCTCCTGCTGTGGGCAGCAAGCCAATTTTTTTTCCAAAATGTTGACCTATAAAAGAGCTTACTCGGGTGTGAAAATTATCATTGTGCGCGCGCGCCCCGGACCGCAATTATGATATTTCCTGTTTTCCCATAGGGCCCAAGGCAAATGGGGATAGCGGTTGTACGCGCTTTCTAAGGCTCTGATCGCTTTTAGATTTTGCACGCGGATAGGGCCAACAGAGGCGCAGGTATTGCCATGCGCACCCGCCCGCAACAATGTTTCGATACCGAGTTATCGGGGTGTGGAAGTCCGCCGCCCCGAAGCTTTACGCGCTTCCGTCTCGCGAACTACTATTTTCATCATGCCCACACGGGCATCAGTTTGTAGTACGGGAGGCCGTCTACAAATGGTGAAAATTTCAAAGCGTTCCGTCGGGAAATTAAAAAGTTATGAGCATTAGAAGATCTTCCCATTAGGCCCCATTAGGCCACAGAAGCCGACCGGGCCTAAAACTTGCGCGGGTCACTTTCACGGACGGGCTCGAAACTGGTGCCAGAAGTTAGCCCCCGACCAGAGCTTCATTGTGAGGCATTGCGTAAAATTTTCCGTCCCCCGAGTGCCGAGCAATAGCCCCTGAAAGGGCTTTCGGCACAATTTTCACGCCCTTATTTGAGCCACTTGTAGCCGAAGGAATTTTGCGCAAATGACTGAGAGGTGCTCCTGGGCACTGCTCATCACTTTGCAATAGGTTCCGGGGCTTTTCGCGAAGGTCGCGTTTTCTCAAACTTTGATGGCATTAGTGGGTGGGGTGTGAAAACCTCCGAATGCATGGTTCTCAGCTCCTGCTGTGGGCAGCAAGCCAATTTTTTTTCCAAAATGTTGACCTATAAAAGAGCTTACTCGGGTGTGAAAATTATCATTGTGCGCGCGCGCCCCGGACCGCAATTATGATATTTCCTGTTTTCCCATAGGGCCCAAGGCAAATGGGGATAGCGGTTGTACGCGCTTTCTAAGGCTCTGATCGCTTTTAGATTTTGCACGCGGATAGGGCCAACAGAGGCGCAGGTATTGCCATGCGCACCCGCCCGCAACAATGTTTCGATACCGAGTTATCGGGGTGTGGAAGTCCGCCGCCCCGAAGCTTTACGCGCTTCCGTCTCGCGAACTACTATTTTCATCATGCCCACACGGGCATCAGTTTGTAGTACGGGAGGCCGTCTACAAATGGTGAAAATTTCAAAGCGTTCCGTCGGGAAATTAAAAAGTTATGAGCATTAGAAGATCTTCCCATTAGGCCCCATTAGGCCACAGAAGCCGACCGGGCCTAAAACTTGCGCGGGTCACTTTCACGGACGGGCTCGAAACTGGTGCCAGAAGTTAGCCCCCGACCAGAGCTTCATTGTGAGGCATTGCGTAAAATTTTCCGTCCCCCGAGTGCCGAGCAATAGCCCCTGAAAGGGCTTTCGGCACAATTTTCACGCCCTTATTTGAGCCACTTGTAGCCGAAGGAATTTTGCGCAAATGACTGAGAGGTGCTCCTGGGCACTGCTCATCACTTTGCAATAGGTTCCGGGGCTTTTCGCGAAGGTCGCGTTTTCTCAAACTTTGATGGCATTAGTGGGTGGGGTGTGAAAACCTCCGAATGCATGGTTCTCAGCTCCTGCTGTGGGCAGCAAGCCAATTTTTTTTCCAAAATGTTGACCTATAAAAGAGCTTACTCGGGTGTGAAAATTATCATTGTGCGCGCGCGCCCCGGACCGCAATTATGATATTTCCTGTTTTCCCATAGGGCCCAAGGCAAATGGGGATAGCGGTTGTACGCGCTTTCTAAGGCTCTGATCGCTTTTAGATTTTGCACGCGGATAGGGCCAACAGAGGCGCAGGTATTGCCATGCGCACCCGCCCGCAACAATGTTTCGATACCGAGTTATCGGGGTGTGGAAGTCCGCCGCCCCGAAGCTTTACGCGCTTCCGTCTCGCGAACTACTATTTTCATCATGCCCACACGGGCATCAGTTTGTAGTACGGGAGGCCGTCTACAAATGGTGAAAATTTCAAAGCGTTCCGTCGGGAAATTAAAAAGTTATGAGCATTAGAAGATCTTCCCATTAGGCCCCATTAGGCCACAGAAGCCGACCGGGCCTAAAACTTGCGCGGGTCACTTTCACGGACGGGCTCGAAACTGGTGCCAGAAGTTAGCCCCCGACCAGAGCTTCATTGTGAGGCATTGCGTAAAATTTTCCGTCCCCCGAGTGCCGAGCAATAGCCCCTGAAAGGGCTTTCGGCACAATTTTCACGCCCTTATTTGAGCCACTTGTAGCCGAAGGAATTTTGCGCAAATGACTGAGAGGTGCTCCTGGGCACTGCTCATCACTTTGCAATAGGTTCCGGGGCTTTTCGCGAAGGTCGCGTTTTCTCAAACTTTGATGGCATTAGTGGGTGGGGTGTGAAAACCTCCGAATGCATGGTTCTCAGCTCCTGCTGTGGGCAGCAAGCCAATTTTTTTTCCAAAATGTTGACCTATAAAAGAGCTTACTCGGGTGTGAAAATTATCATTGTGCGCGCGCGCCCCGGACCGCAATTATGATATTTCCTGTTTTCCCATAGGGCCCAAGGCAAATGGGGATAGCGGTTGTACGCGCTTTCTAAGGCTCTGATCGCTTTTAGATTTTGCACGCGGATAGGGCCAACAGAGGCGCAGGTATTGCCATGCGCACCCGCCCGCAACAATGTTTCGATACCGAGTTATCGGGGTGTGGAAGTCCGCCGCCCCGAAGCTTTACGCGCTTCCGTCTCGCGAACTACTATTTTCATCATGCCCACACGGGCATCAGTTTGTAGTACGGGAGGCCGTCTACAAATGGTGAAAATTTCAAAGCGTTCCGTCGGGAAATTAAAAAGTTATGAGCATTAGAAGATCTTCCCATTAGGCCCCATTAGGCCACAGAAGCCGACCGGGCCTAAAACTTGCGCGGGTCACTTTCACGGACGGGCTCGAAACTGGTGCCAGAAGTTAGCCCCCGACCAGAGCTTCATTGTGAGGCATTGCGTAAAATTTTCCGTCCCCCGAGTGCCGAGCAATAGCCCCTGAAAGGGCTTTCGGCACAATTTTCACGCCCTTATTTGAGCCACTTGTAGCCGAAGGAATTTTGCGCAAATGACTGAGAGGTGCTCCTGGGCACTGCTCATCACTTTGCAATAGGTTCCGGGGCTTTTCGCGAAGGTCGCGTTTTCTCAAACTTTGATGGCATTAGTGGGTGGGGTGTGAAAACCTCCGAATGCATGGTTCTCAGCTCCTGCTGTGGGCAGCAAGCCAATTTTTTTTCCAAAATGTTGACCTATAAAAGAGCTTACTCGGGTGTGAAAATTATCATTGTGCGCGCGCGCCCCGGACCGCAATTATGATATTTCCTGTTTTCCCATAGGGCCCAAGGCAAATGGGGATAGCGGTTGTACGCGCTTTCTAAGGCTCTGATCGCTTTTAGATTTTGCACGCGGATAGGGCCAACAGAGGCGCAGGTATTGCCATGCGCACCCGCCCGCAACAATGTTTCGATACCGAGTTATCGGGGTGTGGAAGTCCGCCGCCCCGAAGCTTTACGCGCTTCCGTCTCGCGAACTACTATTTTCATCATGCCCACACGGGCATCAGTTTGTAGTACGGGAGGCCGTCTACAAATGGTGAAAATTTCAAAGCGTTCCGTCGGGAAATTAAAAAGTTATGAGCATTAGAAGATCTTCCCATTAGGCCCCATTAGGCCACAGAAGCCGACCGGGCCTAAAACTTGCGCGGGTCACTTTCACGGACGGGCTCGAAACTGGTGCCAGAAGTTAGCCCCCGACCAGAGCTTCATTGTGAGGCATTGCGTAAAATTTTCCGTCCCCCGAGTGCCGAGCAATAGCCCCTGAAAGGGCTTTCGGCACAATTTTCACGCCCTTATTTGAGCCACTTGTAGCCGAAGGAATTTTGCGCAAATGACTGAGAGGTGCTCCTGGGCACTGCTCATCACTTTGCAATAGGTTCCGGGGCTTTTCGCGAAGGTCGCGTTTTCTCAAACTTTGATGGCATTAGTGGGTGGGGTGTGAAAACCTCCGAATGCATGGTTCTCAGCTCCTGCTGTGGGCAGCAAGCCAATTTTTTTTCCAAAATGTTGACCTATAAAAGAGCTTACTCGGGTGTGAAAATTATCATTGTGCGCGCGCGCCCCGGACCGCAATTATGATATTTCCTGTTTTCCCATAGGGCCCAAGGCAAATGGGGATAGCGGTTGTACGCGCTTTCTAAGGCTCTGATCGCTTTTAGATTTTGCACGCGGATAGGGCCAACAGAGGCGCAGGTATTGCCATGCGCACCCGCCCGCAACAATGTTTCGATACCGAGTTATCGGGGTGTGGAAGTCCGCCGCCCCGAAGCTTTACGCGCTTCCGTCTCGCGAACTACTATTTTCATCATGCCCACACGGGCATCAGTTTGTAGTACGGGAGGCCGTCTACAAATGGTGAAAATTTCAAAGCGTTCCGTCGGGAAATTAAAAAGTTATGAGCATTAGAAGATCTTCCCATTAGGCCCCATTAGGCCACAGAAGCCGACCGGGCCTAAAACTTGCGCGGGTCACTTTCACGGACGGGCTCGAAACTGGTGCCAGAAGTTAGCCCCCGACCAGAGCTTCATTGTGAGGCATTGCGTAAAATTTTCCGTCCCCCGAGTGCCGAGCAATAGCCCCTGAAAGGGCTTTCGGCACAATTTTCACGCCCTTATTTGAGCCACTTGTAGCCGAAGGAATTTTGCGCAAATGACTGAGAGGTGCTCCTGGGCACTGCTCATCACTTTGCAATAGGTTCCGGGGCTTTTCGCGAAGGTCGCGTTTTCTCAAACTTTGATGGCATTAGTGGGTGGGGTGTGAAAACCTCCGAATGCATTGTTCTCAGCTCCTGCTGTGGGCAGCAAGCCAATTTTTTTTCCAAAATGTTGACCTATAAAAGAGCTTACTCGGGTGTGAAAATTATCATTGTGCGCGCGCGCCCCGGACCGCAATTATGATATTTCCTGTTTTCCCATAGGGCCCAAGGCAAATGGGGATAGCGGTTGTACGCGCTTTCTAAGGCTCTGATCGCTTTTAGATTTTGCACGCGGATAGGGCCAACAGAGGCGCAGGTATTGCCATGCGCACCCGCCCGCAACAATGTTTCGATACCGAGTTATCGGGGTGTGGAAGTCCGCCGCCCCGAAGCTTTACGCGCTTCCGTCTCGCGAACTACTATTTTCATCATGCCCACACGGGCATCAGTTTGTAGTACGGGAGGCCGTCTACAAATGGTGAAAATTTCAAAGCGTTCCGTCGGGAAATTAAAAAGTTATGAGCATTAGAAGATCTTCCCATTAGGCCCCATTAGGCCACAGAAGCCGACCGGGCCTAAAACTTGCGCGGGTCACTTTCACGGACGGGCTCGAAACTGGTGCCAGAAGTTAGCCCCCGACCAGAGCTTCATTGTGAGGCATTGCTTAAAATTTTCCGTCCCCCGAGTGCCGAGCAATAGCCCCTGAAACGGCTTTCGGCACAATTTTCACGCCCTTATTTGAGCCACTTGTAGCCGAAGGAATTTTGCGCAAATGACTGAGAGGTGCTCCTGGGCACTGCTCATCACTTTGCAATAGGTTCCGGGGCTTTTCGCGAAGGTCGCGTTTTCTCAAACTTTGATGGCATTAGTGGGTGGGGTGTGAAAACCTCCGAATGCATGGTTCTCAGCTCCTGCTGTGGGCAGCAAGCCAATTTTTTTTCCAAAATGTTGACCTATAAAAGAGCTTACTCGGGTGTGAAAATTATCATTGTGCGCGCGCGCCCCGGACCGCAATTATGATATTTCCTGTTTTCCCATAGGGCCCAAGGCAAATGGGGATAGCGGTTGTACGCGCTTTCTAAGGCTCTGATCGCTTTTAGATTTTGCACGCGGATAGGGCCAACAGAGGCGCAGGTATTGCCATGCGCACCCGCCCGCAACAATGTTTCGATACCGAGTTATCGGGGTGTGGAAGTCCGCCGCCCCGAAGCTTTACGCGCTTCCGTCTCGCGAACTACTATTTTCATCATGCCCACACGGGCATCAGTTTGTAGTACGGGAGGCCGTCTACAAATGGTGAAAATTTCAAAGCGTTCCGTCGGGAAATTAAAAAGTTATGAGCATTAGAAGATCTTCCCATTAGGCCCCATTAGGCCACAGAAGCCGACCGGGCCTAAAACTTGCGCGGGTCACTTTCACGGACGGGCTCGAAACTGGTGCCAGAAGTTAGCCCCCAACCAGAGCTTCATTGTGAGGCATTGCGTAAAATTTTCCGTCCCCCGAGTGCCGAGCAATAGCCCCTGAAAGGGCTTTCGGCACAATTTTCACGCCCTTATTTGAGCCACTTGTAGCCGAAGGAATTTTGCGCAAATGACTGAGAGGTGCTCCTGGGCACTGCTCATCACTTTGCAATAGGTTCCGGGGCTTTTCGCGAAGGTCGCGTTTTCTCAAACTTTGATGGCATTAGTGGGTGGGGTGTGAAAACCTCCGAATGCATGGTTCTCAGCTCCTGCTGTGGGCAGCAAGCCAATTTTTTTTCCAAAATGTTGACCTATAAAAGAGCTTACTCGGGTGTGAAAATTATCATTGTGCGCGCGCGCCCCGGACCGCAATTATGATATTTCCTGTTTTCCCATAGGGCCCAAGGCAAATGGGGATAGCGGTTGTACGCGCTTTCTAAGGCTCTGATCGCTTTTAGATTTTGCACGCGGATAGGGCCAACAGAGGCGCAGGTATTGCCATGCGCACCCGCCCGCAACAATGTTTCGATACCGAGTTATCGGGGTGTGGAAGTCCGCCGCCCCGAAGCTTTACGCGCTTCCGTCTCGCGAACTACTATTTTCATCATGCCCACACGGGCATCAGTTTGTAGTACGGGAGGCCGTCTACAAATGGTGAAAATTTCAAAGCGTTCCGTCGGGAAATTAAAAAGTTATGAGCATTAGAAGATCTTCCCATTAGGCCCCATTAGGCCACAGAAGCCGACCGGGCCTAAAACTTGCGCGGGTCACTTTCACGGACGGGCTCGAAACTGGTGCCAGAAGTTAGCCCCCGACCAGAGCTTCATTGTGAGGCATTGCGTAAAATTTTCCGTCCCCCGAGTGCCGAGCAATAGCCCCTGAAAGGGCTTTCGGCACAATTTTCACGCCCTTATTTGAGCCACTTGTAGCCGAAGGAATTTTGCGCAAATGACTGAGAGGTGCTCCTGGGCACTGCTCATCACTTTGCAATAGGTTCCGGGGCTTTTCGCGAAGGTCGCGTTTTCTCAAACTTTGATGGCATTAGTGGGTGGGGTGTGAAAACCTCCGAATGCATGGTTCTCAGCTCCTGCTGTGGGCAGCAAGCCAATTTTTTTTCCAAAATGTTGACCTATAAAAGAGCTTACTCGGGTGTGAAAATTATCATTGTGCGCGCGCGCCCCGGACCGCAATTATGATATTTCCTGTTTTCCCATAGGGCCCAAGGCAAATGGGGATAGCGGTTGTACGCGCTTTCTAAGGCTCTGATCGCTTTTAGATTTTGCACGCGGATAGGGCCAACAGAGGCGCAGGTATTGCCATGCGCACCCGCCCGCAACAATGTTTCGATACCGAGTTATCGGGGTGTGGAAGTCCGCCGCCCCGAAGCTTTACGCGCTTCCGTCTCGCGAACTACTATTTTCATCATGCCCACACGGGCATCAGTTTGTAGTACGGGAGGCCGTCTACAAATGGTGAAAATTTCAAAGCGTTCCGTCGGGAAATTAAAAAGTTATGAGCATTAGAAGATCTTCCCATTAGGCCCCATTAGGCCACAGAAGCCGACCGGGCCTAAAACTTGCGCGGGTCACTTTCACGGACGGGCTCGAAACTGGTGCCAGAAGTTAGCCCCCGACCAGAGCTTCATTGTGAGGCATTGCGTAAAATTTTCCGTCCCCCGAGTGCCGAGCAATAGCCCCTGAAAGGGCTTTCGGCACAATTTTCACGCCCTTATTTGAGCCACTTGTAGCCGAAGGAATTTTGCGCAAATGACTGAGAGGTGCTCCTGGGCACTGCTCATCACTTTGCAATAGGTTCCGGGGCTTTTCGCGAAGGTCGCGTTTTCTCAAACTTTGATGGCATTAGTGGGTGGGGTGTGAAAACCTCCGAATGCATGGTTCTCAGCTCCTGCTGTGGGCAGCAAGCCAATTTTTTTTCCAAAATGTTGACCTATAAAAGAGCTTACTCGGGTGTGAAAATTATCATTGTGCGCGCGCGCCCCGGACCGCAATTATGATATTTCCTGTTTTCCCATAGGGCCCAAGGCAAATGGGGATAGCGGTTGTACGCGCTTTCTAAGGCTCTGATCGCTTTTAGATTTTGCACGCGGATAGGGCCAACAGAGGCGCAGGTATTGCCATGCGCACCCGCCCGCAACAATGTTTCGATACCGAGTTATCGGGGTGTGGAAGTCCGCCGCCCCGAAGCTTTACGCGCTTCCGTCTCGCGAACTACTATTTTCATCATGCCCACACGGGCATCAGTTTGTAGTACGGGAGGCCGTCTACAAATGGTGAAAATTTCAAAGCGTTCCGTCGGGAAATTAAAAAGTTATGAGCATTAGAAGATCTTCCCATTAGGCCCCATTAGGCCACAGAAGCCGACCGGGCCTAAAACTTGCGCGGGTCACTTTCACGGACGGGCTCGAAACTGGTGCCAGAAGTTAGCCCCCGACCAGAGCTTCATTGTGAGGCATTGCGTAAAATTTTCCGTCCCCCGAGTGCCGAGCAATAGCCCCTGAAAGGGCTTTCGGCACAATTTTCACGCCCTTATTTGAGCCACTTGTAGCCGAAGGAATTTTGCGCAAATGACTGAGAGGTGCTCCTGGGCACTGCTCATCACTTTGCAATAGGTTCCGGGGCTTTTCGCGAAGGTCGCGTTTTCTCAAACTTTGATGGCATTAGTGGGTGGGGTGTGAAAACCTCCGAATGCATGGTTCTCAGCTCCTGCTGTGGGCAGCAAGCCAATTTTTTTTCCAAAATGTTGACCTATAAAAGAGCTTACTCGGGTGTGAAAATTATCATTGTGCGCGCGCGCCCCGGACCGCAATTATGATATTTCCTGTTTTCCCATAGGGCCCAAGGCAAATGGGGATAGCGGTTGTACGCGCTTTCTAAGGCTCTGATCGCTTTTAGATTTTGCACGCGGATAGGGCCAACAGAGGCGCAGGTATTGCCATGCGCACCCGCCCGCAACAATGTTTCGATACCGAGTTATCGGGGTGTGGAAGTCCGCCGCCCCGAAGCTTTACGCGCTTCCGTCTCGCGAACTACTATTTTCATCATGCCCACACGGGCATCAGTTTGTAGTACGGGAGGCCGTCTACAAATGGTGAAAATTTCAAAGCGTTCCGTCGGGAAATTAAAAAGTTATGAGCATTAGAAGATCTTCCCATTAGGCCCCATTAGGCCACAGAAGCCGACCGGGCCTAAAACTTGCGCGGGTCACTTTCACGGACGGGCTCGAAACTGGTGCCAGAAGTTAGCCCCCGACCAGAGCTTCATTGTGAGGCATTGCGTAAAATTTTCCGTCCCCCGAGTGCCGAGCAATAGCCCCTGAAAGGGCTTTCGGCACAATTTTCACGCCCTTATTTGAGCCACTTGTAGCCGAAGGAATTTTGCGCAAATGACTGAGAGGTGCTCCTGGGCACTGCTCATCACTTTGCAATAGGTTCCGGGGCTTTTCGCGAAGGTCGCGTTTTCTCAAACTTTGATGGCATTAGTGGGTGGGGTGTGAAAACCTCCGAATGCATTGTTCTCAGCTCCTGCTGTGGGCAGCAAGCCAATTTTTTTTCCAAAATGTTGACCTATAAAAGAGCTTACTCGGGTGTGAAAATTATCATTGTGCGCGCGCGCCCCGGACCGCAATTATGATATTTCCTGTTTTCCCATAGGGCCCAAGGCAAATGGGGATAGCGGTTGTACGCGCTTTCTAAGGCTCTGATCGCTTTTAGATTTTGCACGCGGATAGGGCCAACAGAGGCGCAGGTATTGCCATGCGCACCCGCCCGCAACAATGTTTCGATACCGAGTTATCGGGGTGTGGAAGTCCGCCGCCCCGAAGCTTTACGCGCTTCCGTCTCGCGAACTACTATTTTCATCATGCCCACACGGGCATCAGTTTGTAGTACGGGAGGCCGTCTACAAATGGTGAAAATTTCAAAGCGTTCCGTCGGGAAATTAAAAAGTTATGAGCATTAGAAGATCTTCCCATTAGGCCCCATTAGGCCACAGAAGCCGACCGGGCCTAAAACTTGCGCGGGTCACTTTCACGGACGGGCTCGAAACTGGTGCCAGAAGTTAGCCCCCGACCAGAGCTTCATTGTGAGGCATTGCGTAAAATTTTCCGTCCCCCGAGTGCCGAGCAATAGCCCCTGAAACGGCTTTCGGCACAATTTTCACGCCCTTATTTGAGCCACTTGTAGCCGAAGGAATTTTGCGCAAATGACTGAGAGGTGCTCCTGGGCACTGCTCATCACTTTGCAATAGGTTCCGGGGCTTTTCGCGAAGGTCGCGTTTTCTCAAACTTTGATGGCATTAGTGGGTGGGGTGTGAAAACCTCCGAATGCATGGTTCTCAGCTCCTGCTGTGGGCAGCAAGCCAATTTTTTTTCCAAAATGTTGACCTATAAAAGAGCTTACTCGGGTGTGAAAATTATCATTGTGCGCGCGCGCCCCGGACCGCAATTATGATATTTCCTGTTTTCTCATAGGGCCCAAGGCAAATGGGGATAGCGGTTGTACGCGCTTTCTAAGGCTCTGATCGCTTTTGGATTTTGCACGCGGATAGGGCCAACAGAGGCGCAGGTATTGCCATGCGCACCCGCCCGCAACAATGTTTCGATACCGAGTTATCGGGGTGTGGAAGTCCGCCGCCCCGAAGCTTTACGCGCTTCCGTCTCGCGAACTACTATTTTCATCATGCCCACACGGGCATCAGTTTGTAGTACGGGAGGCCGTCTACAAATGGTGAAAATTTCAAAGCGTTCCGTCGGGAAATTAAAAAGTTATGAGCATTAGAAGATCTTCCCATTAGGCCCCATTAGGCCACAGAAGCCGACCGGGCCTAAAACTTGCGCGGGTCACTTTCACGGACGGGCTCGAAACTGGTGCCAGAAGTTAGCCCCCGACCAGAGCTTCATTGTGAGGCATTGCGTAAAATTTTCCGTCCCCCGAGTGCCGAGCAATAGCCCCTGAAAGGGCTTTCGGCACAATTTTCACGCCCTTATTTGAGCCACTTGTAGCCGAAGGAATTTTGCGCAAATGACTGAGAGGTGCTCCTGGGCACTGCTCATCACTTTGCAATAGGTTCCGGGGCTTTTCGCGAAGGTCGCGTTTTCTCAAACTTTGATGGCATTAGTGGGTGGGGTGTGAAAACCTCCGAATGCATGGTTCTCAGCTCCTGCTGTGGGCAGCAAGCCAATTTTTTTTCCAAAATGTTGACCTATAAAAGAGCTTACTCGGGTGTGAAAATTATCATTGTGCGCGCGCGCCCCGGACCGCAATTATGATATTTCCTGTTTTCCCATAGGGCCCAAGGCAAATGGGGATAGCGGTTGTACGCGCTTTCTAAGGCTCTGATCGCTTTTAGATTTTGCACGCGGATAGGGCCAACAGAGGCGCAGGTATTGCCATGCGCACCCGCCCGCAACAATGTTTCGATACCGAGTTATCGGGGTGTGGAAGTCCGCCGCCCCGAAGCTTTACGCGCTTCCGTCTCGCGAACTACTATTTTCATCATGCCCACACGGGCATCAGTTTGTAGTACGGGAGGCCGTCTACAAATGGTGAAAATTTCAAAGCGTTCCGTCGGGAAATTAAAAAGTTATGAGCATTAGAAGATCTTCCCATTAGGCCCCATTAGGCCACAGAAGCCGACCGGGCCTAAAACTTGCGTGGGTCACTTTCACGGACGGGCTCGAAACTGGTGCCAGAAGTTAGCCCCCGACCAGAGCTTCATTGTGAGGCATTGCGTAAAATTTTCCGTCCCCCGAGTGCCGAGCAATAGCCCCTGAAAGGGCTTTCGGCACAATTTTCACGCCCTTATTTGAGCCACTTGTAGCCGAAGGAATTTTGCGCAAATGACTGAGAGGTGCTCCTGGGCACTGCTCATCACTTTGCAATAGGTTCCGGGGCTTTTCGCGAAGGTCGCGTTTTCTCAAACTTTGATGGCATTAGTGGGTGGGGTGTGAAAACCTCCGAATGCATGGTTCTCAGCTCCTGCTGTGGGCAGCAAGCCAATTTTTTTTCCAAAATGTTGACCTATAAAAGAGCTTACTCGGGTGTGAAAATTATCATTGTGCGCGCGCGCCCCGGACCGCAATTATGATATTTCCTGTTTTCCCATAGGGCCCAAGGCAAATGGGGATAGCGGTTGTACGCGCTTTCTAAGGCTCTGATCGCTTTTAGATTTTGCACGCGGATAGGGCCAACAGAGGCGCAGGTATTGCCATGCGCACCCGCCCGCAACAATGTTTCGATACCGAGTTATCGGGGTGTGGAAGTCCGCCGCCCCGAAGCTTTACGCGCTTCCGTCTCGCGAACTACTATTTTCATCATGCCCACACGGGCATCAGTTTGTAGTACGGGAGGCCGTCTACAAATGGTGAAAATTTCAAAGCGTTCCGTCGGGAAATTAAAAAGTTATGAGCATTAGAAGATCTTCCCATTAGGCCCCATTAGGCCACAGAAGCCGACCGACCTAAAACTTGCGCGGGTCACTTTCACGGACGGGCTCGAAACTGGTGCCAGAAGTTAGCCCCCAACCAGAGCTTCATTGTGAGGCATTGCGTAAAATTTTCCGTCCCCCGAGTGCCGAGCAATAGCCCCTGAAAGGGCTTTCGGCACAATTTTCACGCCCTTATTTGAGCCACTTGTAGCCGAAGGAATTTTGCGCAAATGACTGAGAGGTGCTCCTGGGCACTGCTCATCACTTTGAAATAGGTTCCGGGGCTTTTCGCGAAGGTCGCGTTTTCTCAAACTTTGATGGCATTAGTGGGTGGGGTGTGAAAACCTCCGAATGCATGGTTCTCAGCTCCTGCTGTGGGCAGCAAGCCAATTTTTTTTTCAAAATGTTGACCTATAAAAGAGCTTACTCGGGTGTGAAAATTATCATTGTGCGCGCGCGCCCCGGACCGCAATTATGATATTTCCTGTTTTCCCATAGGGCCCAAGGCAAATGGGGATAGCGGTTGTACGCGCTTTCTAAGGCTCTGATCGCTTTTAGATTTTGCACGCGGATAGGGCCAACAGAGGCGCAGGTATTGCCATGCGCACCCGCCCGCAACAATGTTTCGATACCGAGTTATCGGGGTGTGGAAGTCCGCCGCCCCGAAGCTTTACGCGCTTCCGTCTCGCGAACTACTATTTTCATCATGCCCACACGGGCATCAGTTTGTAGTACGGGAGGCCGTCTACAAATGGTGAAAATTTCAAAGCGTTCCGTCGGGAAATTAAAAAGTTATGAGCATTAGAAGATCTTCCCATTAGGCCCCATTAGGCCACAGAAGCCGACCGGGCCTAAAACTTGCGCGGGTCACTTTCACGGACGGGCTCGAAACTGGTGCCAGAAGTTAGCCCCCGACCAGAGCTTCATTGTGAGGCATTGCGTAAAATTTTCCGTCCCCCGAGTGCCGAGCAATAGCCCCTGAAAGGGCTTTCGGCACAATTTTCACGCCCTTATTTGAGCCACTTGTAGCCGAAGGAATTTTGCGCAAATGACTGAGAGGTGCTCCTGGGCACTGCTCATCACTTTGCAATAGGTTCCGGGGCTTTTCGCGAAGGTCGCGTTTTCTCAAACTTTGATGGCATTAGTGGGTGGGGTGTGAAAACCTCCGAATGCATGGTTCTCAGCTCCTGCTGTGGGCAGCAAGCCAATTTTTTTTCCAAAATGTTGACCTATAAAAGAGCTTACTCGGGTGTGAAAATTATCATTGTGCGCGCGCGCCCCGGACCGCAATTATGATATTTCCTGTTTTCCCATAGGGCCCAAGGCAAATGGGGATAGCGGTTGTACGCGCTTTCTAAGGCTCTGATCGCTTTTAGATTTTGCACGCGGATAGGGCCAACAGAGGCGCAGGTATTGCCATGCGCACCCGCCCGCAACAATGTTTCGATACCGAGTTATCGGGGTGTGGAAGTCCGCCGCCCCGAAGCTTTACGCGCTTCCGTCTCGCGAACTACTATTTTCATCATGCCCACACGGGCATCAGTTTGTAGTACGGGAGGCCGTCTACAAATGGTGAAAATTTCAAAGCGTTCCGTCGGGAAATTAAAAATTATGAGCATTAGAAGATCTTCCCATTAGGCCCCATTAGGCCACAGAAGCCGACCGGGCCTAAAACTTGCGCGGGTCACTTTCACGGACGGGCTCGAAACTGGTGCCAGAAGTTAGCCCCCGACCAGAGCTTCATTGTGAGGCATTGCGTAAAATTTTCCGTCCCCCGAGTGCCGAGCAATAGCCCCTGAAAGGGCTTTCGGCACAATTTTCACGCCCTTATTTGAGCCACTTGTAGCCGAAGGAATTTTGCGCAAATGACTGAGAGGTGCTCCTGGGCACTGCTCATCACTTTGCAATAGGTTCCGGGGCTTTTCGCGAAGGTCGCGTTTTCTCAAACTTTGATGGCATTAGTGGGTGGGGTGTGAAAACCTCCGAATGCATGGTTCTCAGCTCCTGCTGTGGGCAGCAAGCCAATTTTTTTTCCAAAATGTTGACCTATAAAAGAGCTTACTCGGGTGTGAAAATTATCATTGTGCGCGCGCGCCCCGGACCGCAATTATGATATTTCCTGTTTTCCCATAGGGCCCAAGGCAAATGGGGATAGTGGTTGTACGCGCTTTCTAAGGCTCTGATCGCTTTTAGATTTTGCACGCGGATAGGGCCAACAGAGGCGCAGGTATTGCCATGCGCACCCGCCCGCAACAATGTTTCGATACCGAGTTATCGGGGTGTGGAAGTCCGCCGCCCCGAAGCTTTACGCGCTTCCGTCTCGCGAACTACTATTTTCATCATGCCCACACGGGCATCAGTTTGTAGTACGGGAGGCCGTCTACAAATGGTGAAAATTTCAAAGCGTTCCGTCGGGAAATTAAAAAGTTATGAGCATTAGAAGATCTTCCCATTAGGCCCCATTAGGCCACAGAAGCCGACCGGGCCTAAAACTTGCGCGGGTCACTTTCACGGACGGGCTCGAAACTGGTGCCAGAAGTTAGCCCCCGACCAGAGCTTCATTGTGAGGCATTGCGTAAAATTTTCCGTCCCCCGAGTGCCGAGCAATAGCCCCTGAAAGGGCTTTCGGCACAATTTTCACGCCCTTATTTGAGCCACTTGTAGCCGAAGGAATTTTGCGCAAATGACTGAGAGGTGCTCCTGGGCACTGCTCATCACTTTGCAATAGGTTCCGGGGCTTTTCGCGAAGGTCGCGTTTTCTCAAACTTTGATGGCATTAGTGGGTGGGGTGTGAAAACCTCCGAATGCATGGTTCTCAGCTCCTGCTGTGGGCAGCAAGCCAATTTTTTTTCCAAAATGTTGACCTATAAAAGAGCTTACTCGGGTGTGAAAATTATCATTGTGCGTGCGCGCCCCGGACCGCAATTATGATATTTCCTGTTTTCCCATAGGGCCCAAGGCAAATGGGGATAGCGGTTGTACGTGCTTTCTAAGGCTCTGATCGCTTTTAGATTTTGCACGCGGATAGGGCCAACAGAGGCGCAGGTATTGCCATGCGCACCCGCCCGCAACAATGTTTCGATACCGAGTTATCGGGGTGTGGAAGTCCGCCGCCCCGAAGCTTTACGCGCTTCCGTCTCGCGAACTACTATTTTCATCATGCCCACACGGGCATCAGTTTGTAGTACGGGAGGCCGTCTACAAATGGTGAAAATTTCAAAGCGTTCCGTCGGGAAATTAAAAAGTTATGAGCATTAGAAGATCTTCCCATTAGGCCCCATTAGGCCACAGAAGCCGACCGGGCCTAAAACTTGCGCGGGTCACTTTCACGGACGGGCTCGAAACTGGTGCCAGAAGTTAGCCCCCGACCAGAGCTTCATTGTGAGGCATTGCGTAAAATTTTCCGTCCCCCGAGTGCCGAGCAATAGCCCCTGAAAGGGCTTTTGGCACAATTTTCACGCCCTTATTTGAGCCACTTGTAGCCGAAGGAATTTTGCGCAAATGACTGAGAGGTGCTCCTGGGCACTGCTCATCACTTTGCAATAGGTTCCGGGGCTTTTCGCGAAGGTCGCGTTTTCTCAAACTTTGATGGCATTAGTGGGTGGGGTGTGAAAACCTCCGAATGCATGGTTCTCAGCTCCTGCTGTGGGCAGCAAGCCAATTTTTTTTCCAAAATGTTGACCTATAAAAGAGCTTACTCGGGTGTGAAAATTATCATTGTGCGCGCGCGCCCCGGACCGCAATTATGATATTTCCTGTTTTCCCATAGGGCCCAAGGCAAATGGGGATAGCGGTTGTACGCGCTTTCTAAGGCTCTGATCGCTTTTAGATTTTGCACGCGGATAGGGCCAACAGAGGCGCAGGTATTGCCATGCGCACCCGCCCGCAACAATGTTTCGATACCGAGTTATCGGGGTGTGGAAGTCCGCCGCCCCGAAGCTTTACGCGCTTCCGTCTCGCGAACTACTATTTTCATCATGCCCACACGGGCATCAGTTTGTAGTACGGGAGGCCGTCTACAAATGGTGAAAATTTCAAAGCGTTCCGTCGGGAAATTAAAAAGTTATGAGCATTAGAAGATCTTCCCATTAGGCCCCATTAGGCCACAGAAGCCGACCGGGCCTAAAACTTGCGCGGGTCACTTTCACGGACGGGCTCGAAACTGGTGCCAGAAGTTAGCCCCCGACCAGAGCTTCATTGTGAGGCATTGCGTAAAATTTTCCGTCCCCCGAGTGCCGAGCAATAGCCCCTGAAAGGGCTTTCGGCACAATTTTCACGCCCTTATTTGAGCCACTTGTAGCCGAAGGAATTTTGCGCAAATGACTGAGAGGTGCTCCTGGGCACTGCTCATCACTTTGCAATAGGTTCCGGGGCTTTTCGCGAAGGTCGCGTTTTCTCAAACTTTGATGGCATTAGTGGGTGGGGTGTGAAAACCTCCGAATGCATGGTTCTCAGCTCCTGCTGTGGGCAGCAAGCCAATTTTTTTTCCAAAATGTTGACCTATAAAAGAGCTTACTCGGGTGTGAAAATTATCATTGTGCGCGCGCGCCCCGGACCGCAATTATGATATTTCCTGTTTTCCCATAGGGCCCAAGGCAAATGGGGATAGCGGTTGTACGCGCTTTCTAAGGCTCTGATCGCTTTTAGATTTTGCACGCGGATAGGGCCAACAGAGGCGCAGGTATTGCCATGCGCACCCGCCCGCAACAATGTTTCGATACCGAGTTATCGGGGTGTGGAAGTCCGCCGCCCCGAAGCTTTACGCGCTTCCGTCTCGCGAACTACTATTTTCATCATGCCCACACGGGCATCAGTTTGTAGTACGGGAGGCCGTCTACAAATGGTGAAAATTTCAAAGCGTTCCGTCGGGAAATTAAAAAGTTATGAGCATTAGAAGATCTTCCCATTAGGCCCCATTAGGCCACAGAAGCCGACCGGGCCTAAAACTTGCGCGGGTCACTTTCACGGACGGGCTCGAAACTGGTGCCAGAAGTTAGCCCCCGACCAGAGCTTCATTGTGAGGCATTGCGTAAAATTTTCCGTCCCCCGAGTGCCGAGCAATAGCCCCTGAAAGGGCTTTCGGCACAATTTTCACGCCCTTATTTGAGCCACTTGTAGCCGAAGGAATTTTGCGCAAATGACTGAGAGGTGCTCCTGGGCACTGCTCATCACTTTGCAATAGGTTCCGGGGCTTTTCGCGAAGGTCGCGTTTTCTCAAACTTTGATGGCATTAGTGGGTGGGGTGTGAAAACCTCCGAATGCATGGTTCTCAGCTCCTGCTGTGGGCAGCAAGCCAATTTTTTTTCCAAAATGTTGACCTATAAAAGAGCTTACTCGGGTGTGAAAATTATCATTGTGCGCGCGCGCCCCGGACCGCAATTATGATATTTCCTGTTTTCCCATAGGGCCCAAGGCAAATGGGGATAGCGGTTGTACGCGCTTTCTAAGGCTCTGATCGCTTTTAGATTTTGCACGCGGATAGGGCCAACAGAGGCGCAGGTATTGCCATGCGCACCCGCCCGCAACAATGTTTCGATACCGAGTTATCGGGGTGTGGAAGTCCGCCGCCCCGAAGCTTTACGCGCTTCCGTCTCGCGAACTACTATTTTCATCATGCCCACACGGGCATCAGTTTGTAGTACGGGAGGCCGTCTACAAATGGTGAAAATTTCAAAGCGTTCCGTCGGGAAATTAAAAAGTTATGAGCATTAGAAGATCTTCCCATTAGGCCCCATTAGGCCACAGAAGCCGACCGGGCCTAAAACTTGCGCGGGTCACTTTCACGGACGGGCTCGAAACTGGTGCCAGAAGTTAGCCCCCGACCAGAGCTTCATTGTGAGGCATTGCGTAAAATTTTCCGTCCCCCGAGTGCCGAGCAATAGCCCCTGAAAGGGCTTTCGGCACAATTTTCACGCCCTTATTTGAGCCACTTGTAGCCGAAGGAATTTTGCCCAAATGACTGAGAGGTGCTCCTGGGCACTGCTCATCACTTTGCAATAGGTTCCGGGGCTTTTCGCGAAGGTCGCGTTTTCTCAAACTTTGATGGCATTAGTGGGTGGGGTGTGAAAACCTCCGAATGCATGGTTCTCAGCTCCTGCTGTGGGCAGCAAGCCAATTTTTTTTCCAAAATGTTGACCTATAAAAGAGCTTACTCGGGTGTGAAAATTATCATTGTGCGCGCGCGCCCCGGACCGCAATTATGATATTTCCTGTTTTCCCATAGGGCCCAAGGCAAATGGGGATAGCGGTTGTACGCGCTTTCTAAGGCTCTGATCGCTTTTAGATTTTGCACGCGGATAGGGCCAACAGAGGCGCAGGTATTGCCATGCGCACCCGCCCGCAACAATGTTTCGATACCGAGTTATCGGGGTGTGGAAGTCCGCCGCCCCGAAGCTTTACGCGCTTCCGTCTCGCGAACTACTATTTTCATCATGCCCACACGGGCATCAGTTTGTAGTACGGGAGGCCGTC
This sequence comes from Loripinus fragilis, assembly GCA_964019695.1. Classification (NCBI taxonomy): domain Eukaryota; kingdom Metazoa; phylum Mollusca; class Bivalvia; order Lucinida; family Lucinidae; genus Loripinus; species Loripinus fragilis. The sequence continues at coordinate 1,044,664 of CAXHUL010000525.1, forward strand.
TACAAATGGTGAAAATTTCAAAGCGTTCCGTCGGGAAATTAAAAAGTTATGAGCATTAGAAGATCTTCCCATTAGGCCCCATTAGGCCACAGAAGCCGACCGGGCCTAAAACTTGCGCGGGTCACTTTCACGGACGGGCTCGAAACTGGTGCCAGAAGTTAGCCCCCGACCAGAGCTTCATTGTGAGGCATTGCGTAAAATTTTCCGTCCCCCGAGTGCCGAGCAATAGCCCCTGAAAGGGCTTTCGGCACAATTTTCACGCCCTTATTTGAGCCACTTGTAGCCGAAGGAATTTTGCGCAAATGACTGAGAGGTGCTCCTGGGCACTGCTCATCACTTTGCAATAGGTTCCGGGGCTTTTCGCGAAGGTCGCGTTTTCTCAAACTTTGATGGCATTAGTGGGTGGGGTGTGAAAACCTCCGAATGCATGGTTCTCAGCTCCTGCTGTGGGCAGCAAGCCAATTTTTTTTCCAAAATGTTGACCTATAAAAGAGCTTACTCGGGTGTGAAAATTATCATTGTGCGCGCGCGCCCCGGACCGCAATTATGATATTTCCTGTTTTCCCATAGGGCCCAAGGCAAATGGGGATAGCGGTTGTACGCGCTTTCTAAGGCTCTGATCGCTTTTAGATTTTGCACGCGGATAGGGCCAACAGAGGCGCAGGTATTGCCATGCGCACCCGCCCGCAACAATGTTTCGATACCGAGTTATCGGGGTGTGGAAGTCCGCCGCCCCGAAGCTTTACGCGCTTCCGTCTCGCGAACTACTATTTTCATCATGCCCACACGGGCATCAGTTTGTAGTACGGGAGGCCGTCTACAAATGGTGAAAATTTCAAAGCGTTCCGTCGGGAAATTAAAAAGTTATGAGCATTAGAAGATCTTCCCATTAGGCCCCATTAGGCCACAGAAGCCGACCGGGCCTAAAACTTGCGCGGGTCACTTTCACGGACGGGCTCGAAACTGGTGCCAGAAGTTAGCCCCCGACCAGAGCTTCATTGTGAGGCATTGCGTAAAATTTTCCGTCCCCCGAGTGCCGAGCAATAGCCCCTGAAAGGGCTTTCGGCACAATTTTCACGCCCTTATTTGAGCCACTTGTAGCCGAAGGAATTTTGCGCAAATGACTGAGAGGTGCTCCTGGGCACTGCTCATCACTTTGCAATAGGTTCCGGGGCTTTTCGCGAAGGTCGCGTTTTCTCAAACTTTGATGGCATTAGTGGGTGGGGTGTGAAAACCTCCGAATGCATGGTTCTCAGCTCCTGCTGTGGGCAGCAAGCCAATTTTTTTTCCAAAATGTTGACCTATAAAAGAGCTTACTCGGGTGTGAAAATTATCATTGTGCGCGCGCGCCCCGGACCGCAATTATGATATTTCCTGTTTTCCCATAGGGCCCAAGGCAAATGGGGATAGCGGTTGTACGCGCTTTCTAAGGCTCTGATCGCTTTTAGATTTTGCACGCGGATAGGGCCAACAGAGGCGCAGGTATTGCCATGCGCACCCGCCCGCAACAATGTTTCGATACCGAGTTATCGGGGTGTGGAAGTCCGCCGCCCCCAAGCTTTACGCGCTTCCGTCTCGCGAACTACTATTTTCATCATGCCCACACGGGCATCAGTTTGTAGTACGGGAGGCCGTCTACAAATGGTGAAAATTTCAAAGCGTTCCGTCGGGAAATTAAAAAGTTATGAGCATTAGAAGATCTTCCCATTAGGCCCCATTAGGCCACAGAAGCCGACCGGGCCTAAAACTTGCGCGGGTCACTTTCACGGACGGGCTCGAAACTGGTGCCAGAAGTTAGCCCCCGACCAGAGCTTCATTGTGAGGCATTGCGTAAAATTTTCCGTCCCCCGAGTGCCGAGCAATAGCCCCTGAAAGGGCTTTCGGCACAATTTTCACGCCCTTATTTGAGCCACTTGTAGCCGAAGGAATTTTGCGCAAATGACTGAGAGGTGCTCCTGGGCACTGCTCATCACTTTGCAATAGGTTCCGGGGCTTTTCGCGAAGGTCGCGTTTTCTCAAACTTTGATGGCATTAGTGGGTGGGGTGTGAAAACCTCCGAATGCATGGTTCTCAGCTCCTGCTGTGGGCAGCAAGCCAATTTTTTTTCCAAAATGTTGACCTATAAAAGAGCTTACTCGGGTGTGAAAATTATCATTGTGCCCGCGCGCCCCGGACCGCAATTATGATATTTCCTGTTTTCCCATAGGGCCCAAGGCAAATGGGGATAGCGGTTGTACGCGCTTTCTAAGGCTCTGATCGCTTTTAGATTTTGCACGCGGATAGGGCCAACAGAGGCGCAGGTATTGCCATGCGCACCCGCCCGCAACAATGTTTCGATACCGAGTTATCGGGGTGTGGAAGTCCGCCGCCCCGAAGCTTTACGCGCTTCCGTCTCGCGAACTACTATTTTCATCATGCCCACACGGGCATCAGTTTGTAGTACGGGAGGCCGTCTACAAATGGTGAAAATTTCAAAGCGTTCCGTCGGGAAATTAAAAAGTTATGAGCATTAGAAGATCTTCCCATTAGGCCCCATTAGGCCACAGAAGCCGACCAGGCCTAAAACTTGCGCGGGTCACTTTCACGGACGGGCTCGAAACTGGTGCCAGAAGTTAGCCCCCGACCAGAGCTTCATTGTGAGGCATTGCGTAAAATTTTCCGTCCCCCGAGTGCCGAGCAATAGCCCCTGAAAGGGCTTTCGGCACAATTTTCACGCCCTTATTTGAGCCACTTGTAGCCGAAGGAATTTTGCGCAAATGACTGAGAGGTGCTCCTGGGCACTGCTCATCACTTTGCAATAGGTTCCGGGGCTTTTCGCGAAGGTCGCGTTTTCTCAAACTTTGATGGCATTAGTGGGTGGGGTGTGAAAACCTCCGAATGCATGGTTCTCAGCTCCTGCTGTGGGCAGCAAGCCAATTTTTTTTCCAAAATGTTGACCTATAAAAGAGCTTACTCGGGTGTGAAAATTATCATTGTGCGCGCGCGCCCCGGACCGCAATTATGATATTTCCTGTTTTCCCATAGGGCCCAAGGCAAATGGGGATAGCGGTTGTACGCGCTTTCTAAGGCTCTGATCGCTTTTAGATTTTGCACGCGGATAGGGCCAACAGAGGCGCAGGTATTGCCATGCGCACCCGCCCGCAACAATGTTTCGATACCGAGTTATCGGGGTGTGGAAGTCCGCCGCCCCGAAGCTTTACGCGCTTCCGTCTCGCGAACTACTATTTTCATCATGCCCACACGGGCATCAGTTTGTAGTACGGGAGGCCGTCTACAAATGGTGAAAATTTCAAAGCGTTCTGTCGGGAAATTAAAAAGTTATGAGCATTAGAAGATCTTCCCATTAGGCCCCATTAGGCCACAGAAGCCGACCGGGCCTAAAACTTGCGCGGGTCACTTTCACGGACGGGCTCGAAACTGGTGCCAGAAGTTAGCCCCCGACCAGAGCTTCATTGTGAGGCATTGCGTAAAATTTTCCGTCCCCCGAGTGCCGAGCAATAGCCCCTGAAAGGGCTTTCGGCACAATTTTCACGCCCTTATTTGAGCCACTTGTAGCCGAAGGAATTTTGCGCAAATGACTGAGAGGTGCTCCTGGGCACTGCTCATCACTTTGCAATAGGTTCCGGGGCTTTTCGCGAAGGTCGCGTTTTCTCAAACTTTGATGGCATTAGTGGGTGGGGTGTGAAAACCTCCGAATGCATGGTTCTCAGCTCCTGCTGTGGGCAGCAAGCCAATTTTTTTTCCAAAATGTTGACCTATAAAAGAGCTTACTCGGGTGTGAAAATTATCATTGTGCGCGCGCGCCCCGGACCGCAATTATGATATTTCCTGTTTTCCCATAGGGCCCAAGGCAAATGGGGATAGCGGTTGTACGCGCTTTCTAAGGCTCTGATCGCTTTTAGATTTTGCACGCGGATAGGGCCAACAGAGGCGCAGGTATTGCCATGCGCACCCGCCCGCAACAATGTTTCGATACCGAGTTATCGGGGTGTGGAAGTCCGCCGCCCCGAAGCTTTACGCGCTTCCGTCTCGCGAACTACTATTTTCATCATGCCCACACGGGCATCAGTTTGTAGTACGGGAGGCCGTCTACAAATGGTGAAAATTTCAAAGCGTTCCGTCGGGAAATTAAAAAGTTATGAGCATTAGAAGATCTTCCCATTAGGCCCCATTAGGCCACAGAAGCCGACCGGGCCTAAAACTTGCGCGGGTCACTTTCACGGACGGGCTCGAAACTGGTGCCAGAAGTTAGCCCCCGACCAGAGCTTCATTGTGAGGCATTGCGTAAAATTTTCCGTCCCCCGAGTGCCGAGCAATAGCCCCTGAAAGGGCTTTTGGCACAATTTTCACGCCCTTATTTGAGCCACTTGTAGCCGAAGGAATTTTGCGCAAATGACTGAGAGGTGCTCCTGGGCACTGCTCATCACTTTGCAATAGGTTCCGGGGCTTTTCGCGAAGGTCGCGTTTTCTCAAACTTTGATGGCATTAGTGGGTGGGGTGTGAAAACCGCCGAATGCATGGTTCCCAGCTCCTGCTGTGGGCAGCAAGCCAATTTTTTTTCCAAAATGTTGACCTATAAAAGAGCTTACTCGGGTGTGAAAATTATCATTGTGCGCGCGCGCCCCGGACCGCAATTATGATATTTCCTGTTTTCCCATAGGGCCCAAGGCAAATGGGGATAGCGGTTGTACGCGCTTTCTAAGGCTCTGATCGCTTTTAGATTTTGCACGCGGATAGGGCCAACAGAGGCGCAGGTATTGCCATGCGCACCCGCCCGCAACAATGTTTCGATACCGAGTTATCGGGGTGTGGAAGTCCGCCGCCCCGAAGCTTTACGCGCTTCCGTCTCGCGAACTACTATTTTCATCATGCCCACACGGGCATCAGTTTGTAGTACGGGAGGCCGTCTACAAATGGTGAAAATTTCAAAGCGTTCCGTCAGGAAATTAAAAAGTTATGAGCATTAGAAGATCTTCCCATTAGGCCCCATTAGGCCACAGAAGCCGACCAGGCCTAAAACTTGCGCGGGTCACTTTCACGGACGGGCTCGAAACTGGTGCCAGAAGTTAGCCCCCGACCAGAGCTTCATTGTGAGGCATTGCGTAAAATTTTCCGTCCCCCGAGTGCCGAGCAATAGCCCCTGAAAGGGCTTTCGGCACAATTTTCACGCCCTTATTTGAGCCACTTGTAGCCGAAGGAATTTTGCGCAAATGACTGAGAGGTGCTCCTGGGCACTGCTCATCACTTTGCAATAGGTTCCGGGGCTTTTCGCGAAGGTCGCGTTTTCTCAAACTTTGATGGCATTAGTGGGTGGGGTGTGAAAACCTCCGAATGCATGGTTCTCAGCTCCTGCTGTGGGCAGCAAGCCAATTTTTTTTCCAAAATGTTGACCTATAAAAGAGCTTACTCGGGTGTGAAAATTATCATTGTGCGCGCGCGCCCCGGACCGCAATTATGATATTTCCTGTTTTCCCATAGGGCCCAAGGCAAATGGGGATAGCGGTTGTACGCGCTTTCTAAGGCTCTGATCGCTTTTAGATTTTGCACGCGGATAGGGCCAACAGAGGCGCAGGTATTGCCATGCGCACCCGCCCGCAACAATGTTTCGATACCGAGTTATCGGGGTGTGGAAGTCCGCCGCCCCGAAGCTTTACGCGCTTCCGTCTCGCGAACTACTATTTTCATCATGCCCACACGGGCATCAGTTTGTAGTACGGGAGGCCGTCTACAAATGGTGAAAATTTCAAAGCGTTCCGTCGGGAAATTAAAAAGTTATGAGCATTAGAAGATCTTCCCATTAGGCCCCATTAGGCCACAGAAGCCGACCGGGCCTAAAACTTGCGCGGGTCACTTTCACGGACGGGCTCGAAACTGGTGCCAGAAGTTAGCCCCCGACCAGAGCTTCATTGTGAGGCATTGCGTAAAATTTTCCGTCCCCCGAGTGCCGAGCAATAGCCCCTGAAAGGGCTTTTGGCACAATTTTCACGCCCTTATTTGAGCCACTTGTAGCCGAAGGAATTTTGCGCAAATGACTGAGAGGTGCTCCTGGGCACTGCTCATCACTTTGCAATAGGTTCCGGGGCTTTTCGCGAAGGTCGCGTTTTCTCAAACTTTGATGGCATTAGTGGGTGGGGTGTGAAAACCTCCGAATGCATGGTTCTCAGCTCCTGCTGTGGGCAGCAAGCCAATTTTTTTTCCAAAATGTTGACCTATAAAAGAGCTTACTCGGGTGTGAAAATTATCATTGTGCGCGCGCGCCCCGGACCGCAATTATGATATTTCCTGTTTTCCCATAGGGCCCAAGGCAAATGGGGATAGCGGTTGTACGCGCTTTCTAAGGCTCTGATCGCTTTTAGATTTTGCACGCGGATAGGGCCAACAGAGGCGCAGGTATTGCCATGCGCACCCGCCCGCAACAATGTTTCGATACCGAGTTATCGGGGTGTGGAAGTCCGCCGCCCCGAAGCTTTACGCGCTTCCGTCTCGCGAACTACTATTTTCATCATGCCCACACGGGCATCAGTTTGTAGTACGGGAGGCCGTCTACAAATGGTGAAAATTTCAAAGCGTTCCGTCGGGAAATTAAAAAGTTATGAGCATTAGAAGATCTTCCCATTAGGCCCCATTAGGCCACAGAAGCCGACCGGGCCTAAAACTTGCGCGGGTCACTTTCACGGACGGGCTCGAAACTGGTGCCAGAAGTTAGCCCCCGACCAGAGCTTCATTGTGAGGCATTGCGTAAAATTTTCCGTCCCCCGAGTGCCGAGCAATAGCCCCTGAAAGGGCTTTCGGCACAATTTTCACGCCCTTATTTGAGCCACTTGTAGCCGAAGGAATTTTGCGCAAATGACTGAGAGGTGCTCCTGGGCACTGCTCATCACTTTGCAATAGGTTCCGGGGCTTTTCGCGAAGGTCGCGTTTTCTCAAACTTTGATGGCATTAGTGGGTGGGGTGTGAAAACCTCCGAATGCATGGTTCTCAGCTCCTGCTGTGGGCAGCAAGCCAATTTTTTTTCCAAAATGTTGACCTATAAAAGAGCTTACTCGGGTGTGAAAATTATCATTGTGCGCGCGCGCCCCGGACCGCAATTATGATATTTCCTGTTTTCCCATAGGGCCCAAGGCAAATGGGGATAGCGGTTGTACGCGCTTTCTAAGGCTCTGATCGCTTTTAGATTTTGCACGCGGATAGGGCCAACAGAGGCGCAGGTATTGCCATGCGCACCCGCCCGCAACAATGTTTCGATACCGAGTTATCGGGGTGTGGAAGTCCGCCGCCCCGAAGCTTTACGCGCTTCCGTCTCGCGAACTACTATTTTCATCATGCCCACACGGGCATCAGTTTGTAGTACGGGAGGCCGTCTACAAATGGTGAAAATTTCAAAGCGTTCCGTCGGGAAATTAAAAAGTTATGAGCATTAGAAGATCTTCCCATTAGGCCCCATTAGGCCACAGAAGCCGACCGGGCCTAAAACTTGCGCGGGTCACTTTCACGGACGGGCTCGAAACTGGTGCCAGAAGTTAGCCCCCGACCAGAGCTTCATTGTGAGGCATTGCGTAAAATTTTCCGTCCCCCGAGTGCCAAGCAATAGCCCCTGAAAGGGCTTTCGGCACAATTTTCACGCCCTTATTTGAGCCACTTATAGCCGAAGGAATTTTGCGCAAATGACTGAGAGGTGCTCCTGGGCACTGCTCATCACTTTGCAATAGGTTCCGGGGCTTTTCGCGAAGGTCGCGTTTTCTCAAACTTTGATGGCATTAGTGGGTGGGGTGTGAAAACCTCCGAATGCATGGTTCTCAGCTCCTGCTGTGGGCAGCAAGCCAATTTTTTTTCCAAAATGTTGACCTATAAAAGAGCTTACTCGGGTGTGAAAATTATCATTGTGCGCGCGCGCCCCGGACCGCAATTATGATATTTCCTGTTTTCCCATAGGGCCCAAGGCAAATGGGGATAGCGGTTGTACGCGCTTTCTAAGGCTCTGATCGCTTTTAGATTTTGCACGCGGATAGGGCCAACAGAGGCGCAGGTATTGCCATGCGCACCCGCCCGCAACAATGTTTCGATACCGAGTTATCGGGGTGTGGAAGTCCGCCGCCCCGAAGCTTTACGCGCTTCCGTCTCGCGAACTACTATTTTCATCATGCCCACACGGGCATCAGTTTGTAGTACGGGAGGCCGTCTACAAATGGTGAAAATTTCAAAGCGTTCCGTCGGGAAATTAAAAAGTTATGAGCATTAGAAGATCTTCCCATTAGGCCCCATTAGGCCACAGAAGCCGACCGGGCCTAAAACTTGCGCGGGTCACTTTCACGGACGGGCTCGAAACTGGTGCCAGAAGTTAGCCCCCGACCAGAGCTTCATTGTGAGGCATTGCGTAAAATTTTCCGTCCCCCGAGTGCCAAGCAATAGCCCCTGAAAGGGCTTTCGGCACAATTTTCACGCCCTTATTTGAGCCACTTGTAGCCGAAGGAATTTTGCGCAAATGACTGAGAGGTGCTCCTGGGCACTGCTCATCACTTTGCAATAGGTTCCGGGGCTTTTCGCGAAGGTCGCGTTTTCTCAAACTTTGATGGCATTAGTGGGTGGGGTGTGAAAACCTCCGAATGCATGGTTCTCAGCTCCTGCTGTGGGCAGCAAGCCAATTTTTTTTCCAAAATGTTGACCTATAAAAGAGCTTACTCGGGTGTGAAAATTATCATTGTGCGCGCGCGCCCCGGACCGCAATTATGATATTTCCTGTTTTCCCATAGGGCCCAAGGCAAATGGGGATAGCGGTTGTACGCGCTTTCTAAGGCTCTGATCGCTTTTAGATTTTGCACGCGGATAGGGCCAACAGAGGCGCAGGTATTGCCATGCGCACCCGCCCGCAACAATGTTTCAATACCGAGTTATCGGGGTGTGGAAGTCCGCCGCCCCGAAGCTTTACGCGCTTCCGTCTCGCGAACTACTATTTTCATCATGCCCACACGGGCATCAGTTTGTAGTACGGGAGGCCGTCTACAAATGGTGAAAATTTCAAAGCGTTCCGTCGGGAAATTAAAAAGTTATGAGCATTAGAAGATCTTCCCATTAGGCCCCATTAGGCCACAGAAGCCGACCGGGCCTAAAACTTGCGCGGGTCACTTTCACGGACGGGCTCGAAACTGGTGCCAGAAGTTAGCCCCCGACCAGAGCTTCATTGTGAGGCATTGCGTAAAATTTTCCGTCCCCCGAGTGCCGAGCAATAGCCCCTGAAAGGGCTTTCGGCACAATTTTCACGCCCTTATTTGAGCCACTTGTAGCCGAAGGAATTTTGCGCAAATGACTGAGAGGTGCTCCTGGGCACTGCTCATCACTTTGCAATAGGTTCCGGGGCTTTTCGCGAAGGTCGCGTTTTCTCAAACTTTGATGGCATTAGTGGGTGGGGTGTGAAAACCTCCGAATGCATGGTTCTCAGCTCCTGCTGTGGGCAGCAAGCCAATTTTTTTTCCAAAATGTTGACCTATAAAAGAGCTTACTCGGGTGTGAAAATTATCATTGTGCGCGCGCGCCCCGGACCGCAATTATGATATTTCCTGTTTTCCCATAGGGCCCAAGGCAAATGGGGATAGCGGTTGTACGCGCTTTCTAAGGCTCTGATCGCTTTTAGATTTTGCACGCAGATAGGGCCAACAGAGGCGCAGGTATTGCCATGCGCACCCGCCCGCAACAATGTTTCGATACCGAGTTATCGGGGTGTGGAAGTCCGCCGCCCCGAAGCTTTACGCGCTTCCGTCTCGCGAACTACTATTTTCATCATGCCCACACGGGCATCAGTTTGTAGTACGGGAGGCCGTCTACAAATGGTGAAAATTTCAGAGCGTTCCGTCAAGAAATTAAAAAGTTATGAGCATTAGAAGATCTTCCCATTAGGCCCCATTAGGCCACAGAAGCCGACCGGGCCTAAAACTTGCGCGGGTCACTTTCACGGACGGGCTCGAAACTGGTGCCAGAAGTTAGCCCCCGACCAGAGCTTCATTGTGAGGCATTGCGTAAAATTTTCCGTCCCCCGAGTGCCGAGCAATAGCCCCTGAAAGGGCTTTCGGCACAATTTTCACGCCCTTATTTGAGCCACTTGTAGCCGAAGGAATTTTGCGCAAATGACTGAGAGGTGCTCCTGGGCACTGCTCATCACTTTGCAATAGGTTCCGGGGCTTTTCGCGAAGGTCGCGTTTTCTCAAACTTTGATGGCATTAGTGGGTGGGGTGTGAAAACCTCCGAATGCATGGTTCTCAGCTCCTGCTGTGGGCAGCAAGCCAATTTTTTTTCCAAAATGTTGACCTATAAAAGAGCTTACTCGGGTGTGAAAATTATCATTGTGCGCGCGCGCCCCGGACCGCAATTATGATATTTCCTGTTTTCCCATAGGGCCCAAGGCAAATGGGGATAGCGGTTGTACGCGCTTTCTAAGGCTCTGATCGCTTTTAGATTTTGCACGCGGATAGGGCCAACAGAGGCGCAGGTATTGCCATGCGCACCCGCCCGCAACAATGTTTCGATACCGAGTTATCGGGGTGTGGAAGTCCGCCGCCCCGAAGCTTTACGCGCTTCCGTCTCGCGAACTACTATTTTCATCATGCCCACACGGGCATCAGTTTGTAGTACGGGAGGCCGTCTACAAATGGTGAAAATTTCAAAGCGTTCCGTCGGGAAATTAAAAAGTTATGAGCATTAGAAGATCTTCCCATTAGGCCCCATTAGGCCACAGAAGCCGACCGGGCCTAAAACTTGCGCGGGTCACTTTCACGGACGGGCTCGAAACTGGTGCCAGAAGTTAGCCCCCGACCAGAGCTTCATTGTGAGGCATTGCGTAAAATTTTCCGTCCCCCGAGTGCCGAGCAATAGCCCCTGAAAGGGCTTTCGGCACAATTTTCACGCCCTTATTTGAGCCACTTGTAGCCGAAGGAATTTTGCGCAAATGACTGAGAGGTGCTCCTGGGCACTGCTCATCACTTTGCAATAGGTTCCGGGGCTTTTCGCGAAGGTCGCGTTTTCTCAAACTTTGATGGCATTAGTGGGTGGGGTGTGAAAACCTCCGAATGCATGGTTCTCAGCTCCTGCTGTGGGCAGCAAGCCAATTTTTTTTCCAAAATGTTGACCTATAAAAGAGCTTACTCGGGTGTGAAAATTATCATTGTGCGCGCGCGCCCCGGACCGCAATTATGATATTTCCTGTTTTCCCATAGGGCCCAAGGCAAATGGGGATAGCGGTTGTACGCGCTTTCTAAGGCTCTGATCGCTTTTAGATTTTGCACGCGGATAGGGCCAACAGAGGCGCAGGTATTGCCATGCGCACCCGCCCGCAACAATGTTTCGATACCGAGTTATCGGGGTGTGGAAGTCCGCCGCCCCGAAGCTTTACGCGCTTCCGTCTCGCGAACTACTATTTTCATCATGCCCACACGGGCATCAGTTTGTAGTACGGGAGGCCGTCTACAAATGGTGAAAATTTCAAAGCGTTCCGTCGGGAAATTAAAAAGTTATGAGCATTAGAAGATCTTCCCATTAGGCCCCATTAGGCCACAGAAGCCGACCGGGCCTAAAACTTGCGCGGGTCACTTTCACGGACGGGCTCGAAACTGGTGCCAGAAGTTAGCCCCCGACCAGAGCTTCATTGTGAGGCATTGCGTAAAATTTTCCGTCCCCCGAGTGCCGAGCAATAGCCCCTGAAAGGGCTTTCGGCACAATTTTCACGCCCTTATTTGAGCCACTTGTAGCCGAAGGAATTTTGCGCAAATGACTGAGAGGTGCTCCTGGGCACTGCTCATCACTTTGCAATAGGTTCCGGGGCTTTTCGCGAAGGTCGCGTTTTCTCAAACTTTGATGGCATTAGTGGGTGGGGTGTGAAAACCTCCGAATGCATGGTTCTCAGCTCCTGCTGTGGGCAGCAAGCCAATTTTTTTTCCAAAATGTTGACCTATAAAAGAGCTTACTCGGGTGTGAAAATTATCATTGTGCGCGCGCGCCCCGGACCGCAATTATGATATTTCCTGTTTTCCCATAGGGCCCAAGGCAAATGGGGATAGCGGTTGTACGCGCTTTCTAAGGCTCTGATCGCTTTTAGATTTTGCACGCGGATAGGGCCAACAGAGGCGCAGGTATTGCCATGCGCACCCGCCCGCAACAATGTTTCGATACCGAGTTATCGGGGTGTGGAAGTCCGCCGCCCCGAAGCTTTACGCGCTTCCGTCTCGCGAACTACTATTTTCATCATGCCCACACGGGCATCAGTTTGTAGTACGGGAGGCCGTCTACAAATGGTGAAAATTTCAAAGCGTTCCGTCGGGAAATTAAAAAGTTATGAGCATTAGAAGATCTTCCCATTAGGCCCCATTAGGCCACAGAAGCCGACCGGGCCTAAAACTTGCGCGGGTCACTTTCACGGACGGGCTCGAAACTGGTGCCAGAAGTTAGCCCCCGACCAGAGCTTCATTGTGAGGCATTGCGTAAAATTTTCCGTCCCCCGAGTGCCGAGCAATAGCCCCTGAAAGGGCTTTCGGCACAATTTTCACGCCCTTATTTGAGCCACTTGTAGCCGAAGGAATTTTGCGCAAATGACTGAGAGGTGCTCCTGGGCACTGCTCATCACTTTGCAATAGGTTCCGGGGCTTTTCGCGAAGGTCGCGTTTTCTCAAACTTTGATGGCATTAGTGGGTGGGGTGTGAAAACCTCCGAATGCATGGTTCTCAGCTCCTGCTGTGGGCAGCAAGCCAATTTTTTTTCCAAAATGTTGACCTATAAAAGAGCTTACTCGGGTGTGAAAATTATCATTGTGCGCGCGCGCCCCGGACCGCAATTATGATATTTCCTGTTTTCCCATAGGGCCCAAGGCAAATGGGGATAGCGGTTGTACGCGCTTTCTAAGGCTCTGATCGCTTTTAGATTTTGCACGCGGATAGGGCCAACAGAGGCGCAGGTATTGCCATGCGCACCCGCCCGCAACAATGTTTCGATACCGAGTTATCGGGGTGTGGAAGTCCGCCGCCCCGAAGCTTTACGCGCTTCCGTCTCGCGAACTACTATTTTCATCATGCCCACACGGGCATCAGTTTGTAGTACGGGAGGCCGTCTACAAATGGTGAAAATTTCAAAGCGTTCCGTCGGGAAATTAAAAAGTTATGAGCATTAGAAGATCTTCCCATTAGGCCCCATTAGGCCACAGAAGCCGACCGGGCCTAAAACTTGCGCGGGTCACTTTCACGGACGGGCTCGAAACTGGTGCCAGAAGTTAGCCCCCGACCAGAGCTTCATTGTGAGGCATTGCGTAAAATTTTCCGTCCCCCGAGTGCCGAGCAATAGCCCCTGAAAGGGCTTTCGGCACAATTTTCACGCCCTTATTTGAGCCACTTGTAGCCGAAGGAATTTTGCGCAAATGACTGAGAGGTGCTCCTGGGCACTGCTCATCACTTTGCAATAGGTTCCGGGGCTTTTCGCGAAGGTCGCGTTTTCTCAAACTTTGATGGCATTAGTGGGTGGGGTGTGAAAACCTCCGAATGCATGGTTCTCAGCTCCTGCTGTGGGCAGCAAGCCAATTTTTTTTCCAAAATGTTGACCTATAAAAGAGCTTACTCGGGTGTGAAAATTATCATTGTGCGCGCGCGCCCCGGACCGCAATTATGATATTTCCTGTTTTCCCATAGGGCCCAAGGCAAATGGGGATAGCGGTTGTACGCGCTTTCTAAGGCTCTGATCGCTTTTAGATTTTGCACGCGGATAGGGCCAACAGAGGCGCAGGTATTGCCATGCGCACCCGCCCGCAACAATGTTTCGATACCGAGTTATCGGGGTGTGGAAGTCCGCCGCCCCGAAGCTTTACGCGCTTCCGTCTCGCGAACTACTATTTTCATCATGCCCACACGGGCATCAGTTTGTAGTACGGGAGGCCGTCTACAAATGGTGAAAATTTCAAAGCGTTCCGTCGGGAAATTAAAAAGTTATGAGCATTAGAAGATCTTCCCATTAGGCCCCATTAGGCCACAGAAGCCGACCGGGCCTAAAACTTGCGCGGGTCACTTTCACGGACGGGCTCGAAACTGGTGCCAGAAGTTAGCCCCCGACCAGAGCTTCATTGTGAGGCATTGCGTAAAATTTTCCGTCCCCCGAGTGCCGAGCAATAGCCCCTGAAAGGGCTTTCGGCACAATTTTCACGCCCTTATTTGAGCCACTTGTAGCCGAAGGAATTTTGCGCAAATGACTGAGAGGTGCTCCTGGGCACTGCTCATCACTTTGCAATAGGTTCCGGGGCTTTTCGCGAAGGTCGCGTTTTCTCAAACTTTGATGGCATTAGTGGGTGGGGTGTGAAAACCTCCGAATGCATGGTTCTCAGCTCCTGCTGTGGGCAGCAAGCCAATTTTTTTTCCAAAATGTTGACCTATAAAAGAGCTTACTCGGGTGTGAAAATTATCATTGTGCGCGCGCGCCCCGGACCGCAATTATGATATTTCCTGTTTTCCCATAGGGCCCAAGGCAAATGGGGATAGCGGTTGTACGCGCTTTCTAAGGCTCTGATCGCTTTTAGATTTTGCACGCGGATAGGGCCAACAGAGGCGCAGGTATTGCCATGCGCACCCGCCCGCAACAATGTTTCGATACCGAGTTATCGGGGTGTGGAAGTCCGCCGCCCCGAAGCTTTACGCGCTTCCGTCTCGCGAACTACTATTTTCATCATGCCCACACGGGCATCAGTTTGTAGTACGGGAGGCCGTCTACAAATGGTGAAAATTTCAAAGCGTTCCGTCGGGAAATTAAAAAGTTATGAGCATTAGAAGATCTTCCCATTAGGCCCCATTAGGCCACAGAAGCCGACCGGGCCTAAAACTTGCGCGGGTCACTTTCACGGACGGGCTCGAAACTGGTGCCAGAAGTTAGCCCCCGACCAGAGCTTCATTGTGAGGCATTGCGTAAAATTTTCCGTCCCCCGAGTGCCGAGCAATAGCCCCTGAAAGGGCTTTCGGCACAATTTTCACGCCCTTATTTGAGCCACTTGTAGCCGAAGGAATTTTGCGCAAATGACTGAGAGGTGCTCCTGGGCACTGCTCATCACTTTGCAATAGGTTCCGGGGCTTTTCGCGAAGGTCGCGTTTTCTCAAACTTTGATGGCATTAGTGGGTGGGGTGTGAAAACCTCCGAATGCATGGTTCTCAGCTCCTGCTGTGGGCAGCAAGCCAATTTTTTTTCCAAAATGTTGACCTATAAAAGAGCTTACTCGGGTGTGAAAATTATCATTGTGCGCGCGCGCCCCGGACCGCAATTATGATATTTCCTGTTTTCCCATAGGGCCCAAGGCAAATGGGGATAGCGGTTGTACGCGCTTTCTAAGGCTCTGATCGCTTTTAGATTTTGCACGCGGATAGGGCCAACAGAGGCGCAGGTATTGCCATGCGCACCCGCCCGCAACAATGTTTCGATACCGAGTTATCGGGGTGTGGAAGTCCGCCACCCCGAAGCTTTACGCGCTTCCGTCTCGCGAACTACTATTTTCATCATGCCCACACGGGCATCAGTTTGTAGTACGGGAGGCCGTCTACAAATGGTGAAAATTTCAAAGCGTTCCGTCGGGAAATTAAAAAGTTATGAGCATTAGAAGATCTTCCCATTAGGCCCCATTAGGCCACAGAAGCCGACCGGGCCTATAACTTGCGCGGGTCACTTTCACGGACGGGCTCGAAACTGGTGCCAGAAGTTAGCCCCCGACCAGAGCTTCATTGTGAGGCATTGCGTAAAATTTTCCGTCCCCCGAGTGCCGAGCAATAGCCCCTGAAAGGGCTTTCGGCACAATTTTCCCGCCCTTATTTGAGCCACTTGTAGCCGAAGGAATTTTGCGCAAATGACTGAGAGGTGCTCCTGGGCACTGCTCATCACTTTGCAATAGGTTCCGGGGCTTTTCGCGAAGGTCGCGTTTTCTCAAACTTTGATGGCATTAGTGGGTGGGGTGTGAAAACCTCCGAATGCATGGTTCTCAGCTCCTGCTGTGGGCAGCAAGCCAATTTTTTTTCCAAAATGTTGACCTATAAAAGAGCTTACTCGGGTGTGAAAATTATCATTGTGCGCGCGCGCCCCGGACCGCAATTATGATATTTCCTGTTTTCCCATAGGGCCCAAGGCAAATGGGGATAGCGGTTGTACGCGCTTTCTAAGGCTCTGATCGCTTTTAGATTTTGCACGCGGATAGGGCCAACAGAGGCGCAGGTATTGCCATGCGCACCCGCCCGAAACAATGTTTCGATACCGAGTTATCGGGGTGTGGAAGTCCGCCGCCCCGAAGCTTTACGCGCTTCCGTCTCGCGAACTACTATTTTCATCATGCCCACACGGGCATCAGTTTGTAGTACGGGAGGCCGTCTACAAATGGTGAAAATTTCAAAGCGTTCCGTCGGGAAATTAAAAAGTTATGAGCATTAGAAGATCTTCCCATTAGGCCCCATTAGGCCACAGAAGCCGACCGGGCCTAAAACTTGCGCGGGTCACTTTCACGGACGGGCTCGAAACTGGTGCCAGAAGTTAGCCCCCGACCAGAGCTTCATTGTGAGGCATTGCGTAAAATTTTCCGTCCCCCGAGTGCCGAGCAATAGCCCCTGAAAGGGCTTTCGGCACAATTTTCACGCCCTTATTTGAGCCACTTGTAGCCGAAGGAATTTTGCGCAAATGACTGAGAGGTGCTCCTGGGCACTGCTCATCACTTTGCAATAGGTTCCGGGGCTTTTCGCGAAGGTCGCGTTTTCTCAAACTTTGATGGCATTAGTGGGTGGGGTGTGAAAACCTCCGAATGCATGGTTCTCAGCTCCTGCTGTGGGCAGCAAGCCAATTTTTTTTCCAAAATGTTGACCTATAAAAGAGCTTACTCGGGTGTGAAAATTATCATTGTGCGCGCGCGCCCCGGACCGCAATTATGATATTTCCTGTTTTCCCATAGGGCCCAAGGCAAATGGGGATAGCGGTTGTACGCGCTTTCTAAGGCTCTGATCGCTTTTAGATTTTGCACGCGGATAGGGCCAACAGAGGCGCAGGTATTGCCATGCGCACCCGCCCGCAACAATGTTTCGATACCGAGTTATCGGGGTGTGGAAGTCCGCCGCCCCGAAGCTTTACGCGCTTCCGTCTCGCGAACTACTATTTTCATCATGCCCACACGGGCATCAGTTTGTAGTACGGGAGGCCGTCTACAAATGGTGAAAATTTCAAAGCGTTCCGTCGGGAAATTAAAAAGTTATGAGCATTAGAAGATCTTCCCATTAGGCCCCATTAGGCCACAGAAGCCGACCGGGCCTAAAACTTGCGCGGGTCACTTTCACGGACGGGCTCGAAACTGGTGCCAGAAGTTAGCCCCCGACCAGAGCTTCATTGTGAGGCATTGCGTAAAATTTTCCGTCCCCCGAGTGCCGAGCAATAGCCCCTGAAAGGGCTTTCGGCACAATTTTCACGCCCTTATTTGAGCCACTTGTAGCCGAAGGAATTTTGCGCAAATGACTGAGAGGTGCTCCTGGGCACTGCTCATCACTTTGCAATAGGTTCCGGGGCTTTTCGCGAAGGTCGCGTTTTCTCAAACTTTGATGGCATTAGTGGGTGGGGTGTGAAAACCTCCGAATGCATGGTTCTCAGCTCCTGCTGTGGGCAGCAAGCCAATTTTTTTTCCAAAATGTTGACCTATAAAAGAGCTTACTCGGGTGTGAAAATTATCATTGTGCGCGCGCGCCCCGGACCGCAATTATGATATTTCCTGTTTTCCCATAGGGCCCAAGGCAAATGGGGATAGCGGTTGTACGCGCTTTCTAAGGCTCTGATCGCTTTTAGATTTTGCACGCGGATAGGGCCAACAGAGGCGCAGGTATTGCCATGCGCACCCGCCCGCAACAATGTTTCGATACCGAGTTATCGGGGTGTGGAAGTCCGCTGCCCCGAAGCTTTACGCGCTTCCGTCTCGCGAACTACTATTTTCATCATGCCCACACGGGCATCAGTTTGTAGTACGGGAGGCCGTCTACAAATGGTGAAAATTTCAAAGCGTTCCGTCGGGAAATTAAAAAGTTATGAGCATTAGAAGATCTTCCCATTAGGCCCCATTAGGCCACAGAAGCCGACCGGGCCTAAAACTTGCGCGGGTCACTTTCACGGACGGGCTCGAAACTGGTGCCAGAAGTTAGCCCCCGACCAGAGCTTCATTGTGAGGCATTGCGTAAAATTTTCCGTCCCCCGAGTGCCGAGCAATAGCCCCTGAAAGGGCTTTCGGCACAATTTTCACGCCCTTATTTGAGCCACTTGTAGCCGAAGGAATTTTGCGCAAATGACTGAGAGGTGCTCCTGGGCACTGCTCATCACTTTGCAATAGGTTCCGGGGCTTTTCGCGAAGGTCGCGTTTTCTCAAACTTTGATGGCATTAGTGGGTGGGGTGTGAAAACCTCCGAATGCATGGTTCTCAGCTCCTGCTGTGGGCAGCAAGCCAATTTTTTTTCCAAAATGTTGACCTATAAAAGAGCTTACTCGGGTGTGAAAATTATCATTGTGCGCGCGCGCCCCGGACCGCAATTATGATATTTCCTGTTTTCCCATAGGGCCCAAGGCAAATGGGGATAGCGGTTGTACGCGCTTTCTAAGGCTCTGATCGCTTTTAGATTTTGCACGCGGATAGGGCCAACAGAGGCGCAGGTATTGCCATGCGCACCCGCCCGCAACAATGTTTCGATACCGAGTTATCGGGGTGTGGAAGTCCGCCGCCCCGAAGCTTTACGCGCTTCCGTCTCGCGAACTACTATTTTCATCATGCCCACACGGGCATCAGTTTGTAGTACGGGAGGCCGTCTACAAATGGTGAAAATTTCAAAGCGTTCCGTCGGGAAATTAAAAAGTTATGAGCATTAGAAGATCTTCCCATTAGGCCCCATTAGGCCACAGAAGCCGACCGGGCCTAAAACTTGCGCGGGTCACTTTCAAGGACGGGCTCGAAACTGGTGCCAGAAGTTAGCCCCCGACCAGAGCTTCATTGTGAGGCATTGCGTAAAATTTTCCGTCCCCCGAGTGCCGAGCAATAGCCCCTGAAAGGGCTTTCGGCACAATTTTCACGCCCTTATTTGAGCCACTTGTAGCCGAAGGAATTTTGCGCAAATGACTGAGAGGTGCTCCTGGGCACTGCTCATCACTTTGCAATAGGTTCCGGGGCTTTTCGCGAAGGTCGCGTTTTCTCAAACTTTGATGGCATTAGTGGGTGGGGTGTGAAAACCTCCGAATGCATTGTTCTCAGCTCCTGCTGTGGGCAGCAAGCCAATTTTTTTTCCAAAATGTTGACCTATAAAAGAGCTTACTCGGGTGTGAAAATTATCATTGTGCGCGCGCGCCCCGGACCGCAATTATGATATTTCCTGTTTTCCCATAGGGCCCAAGGCAAATGGGGATAGCGGTTGTACGCGCTTTCTAAGGCTCTGATCGCTTTTAGATTTTGCACGCGGATAGGGCCAACAGAGGCGCAGGTATTGCCATGCGCACCCGCCCGCAACAATGTTTCGATACCGAGTTATCGGGGTGTGGAAGTCCGCCGCCCCGAAGCTTTACGCGCTTCCGTCTCGCGAACTACTATTTTCATCATGCCCACACGGGCATCAGTTTGTAGTACGGGAGGCCGTCTACAAATGGTGAAAATTTCAAAGCGTTCCGTCGGGAAATTAAAAAGTTATGAGCATTAGAAGATCTTCCCATTAGGCCCCATTAGGCCACAGAAGCCGACCGGGCCTAAAACTTGCGCGGGTCACTTTCACGGACGGGCTCGAAACTGGTGCCAGAAGTTAGCCCCCGACCAGAGCTTCATTGTGAGGCATTGCGTAAAATTTTCCGTCCCCCGAGTGCCGAGCAATAGCCCCTGAAAGGGCTTTCGGCACAATTTTCACGCCCTTATTTGAGCCACTTGTAGCCGAAGGAATTTTGCGCAAATGACTGAGAGGTGCTCCTGGGCACTGCTCATCACTTTGCAATAGGTTCCGGGGCTTTTCGCGAAGGTCGCGTTTTCTCAAACTTTGATGGCATTAGTGGGTGGGGTGTGAAAACCTCCGAATGCATGGTTCTCAGCTCCTGCTGTGGGCAGCAAGCCAATTTTTTTTCCAAAATGTTGACCTATAAAAGAGCTTACTCGGGTGTGAAAATTATCATTGTGCGCGCGCGCCCCGGACCGCAATTATGATATTTCCTGTTTTCCCATAGGGCCCAAGGCAAATGGGGATAGCGGTTGTACGCGCTTTCTAAGGCTCTGATCGCTTTTAGATTTTGCACGCGGATAGGGCCAACAGAGGCGCAGGTATTGCCATGCGCACCCGCCCGCAACAATGTTTCGATACCGAGTTATCGGGGTGTGGAAGTCCGCCGCCCCGAAGCTTTACGCGCTTCCGTCTCGCGAACTACTATTTTCATCATGCCCACACGGGCATCAGTTTGTAGTACGGGAGGCCGTCTACAAATGGTGAAAATTTCAAAGCGTTCCGTCGGGAAATTAAAAAGTTATGAGCATTAGAAGATCTTCCCATTAGGCCCCATTAGGCCACAGAAGCCGACCGGGCCTAAAACTTGCGCGGGTCACTTTCACGGACGGGCTCGAAACTGGTGCCAGAAGTTAGCCCCCGACCAGAGCTTCATTGTGAGGCATTGCGTAAAATTTTCCGTCCCCCGAGTGCCGAGCAATAGCCCCTGAAAGGGCTTTCGGCACAATTTTCACGCCCTTATTTGAGCCACTTGTAGCCGAAGGAATTTTGCGCAAATGACTGAGAGGTGCTCCTGGGCACTGCTCATCACTTTGCAATAGGTTCCGGGGCTTTTCGCGAAGGTCGCGTTTTCTCAAACTTTGATGGCATTAGTGGGTGGGGTGTGAAAACCTCCGAATGCATTGTTCTCAGCTCCTGCTGTGGGCAGCAAGCCAATTTTTTTTCCAAAATGTTGACCTATAAAAGAGCTTACTCGGGTGTGAAAATTATCATTGTGCGCGCGCGCCCCGGACCGCAATTATGATATTTCCTGTTTTCCCATAGGGCCCAAGGCAAATGGGGATAGCGGTTGTACGCGCTTTCTAAGGCTCTGATCGCTTTTAGATTTTGCACGCGGATAGGGCCAACAGAGGCGCAGGTATTGCCATGCGCACCCGCCCGCAACAATGTTTCGATACCGAGTTATCGGGGTGTGGAAGTCCGCCTCGAAGCTTTACGCGCTTCCGTCTCGCGAACTACTATTTTCATCATGCCCACACGGGCATCAGTTTGTAGTACGGGAGGCCGTCTACAAATGGTGAAAATTTCAAAGCGTTCCGTCGGGAAATTAAAAAGTTATGAGCATTAGAAGATCTTCCCATTAGGCCCCATTAGGCCACAGAAGCCGACCGGGCCTAAAACTTGCGCGGGTCACTTTCACGGACGGGCTCGAAACTGGTGCCAGAAGTTAGCCCCCGACCAGAGCTTCATTGTGAGGCATTGCGTAAAATTTTCCGTCCCCCGAGTGCCGAGCAATAGCCCCTGAAAGGGCTTTCGGCACAATTTTCACGCCCTTATTTGAGCCACTTGTAGCCGAAGGAATTTTGCGCAAATGACTGAGAGGTGCTCCTGGGCACTGCTCATCACTTTGCAATAGGTTCCGGGGCTTTTCGCGAAGGTCGCGTTTTCTCAAACTTTGATGGCATTAGTGGGTGGGTCGTGAAAACCTCCGAATGCATGGTTCTCAGCTCCTGCTGTGGGCAGCAAGCCAATTTTTTTTCCAAAATGTTGACCTATAAAAGAGCTTACTCGGGTGTGAAAATTATCATTGTGCGCGCGCGCCCCGGACCGCAATTATGATATTTCCTGTTTTCTCATAGGGCCCAAGGCAAATGGGGATAGCGGTTGTACGCGCTTTCTAAGGCTCTGATCGCTTTTGGATTTTGCACGCGGATAGGGCCAACAGAGGCGCAGGTATTGCCATGCGCACCTGCCCGCAACAATGTTTCGATACCGAGTTATCGGGGTGTGGAAGTCCGCCGCCCCGAAGCTTTACGCGCTTCCGTCTCGCGAACTACTATTTTCATCATGCCCACACGGGCATCAGTTTGTAGTACGGGAGGCCGTCTACAAATGGTGAAAATTTCAAAGCGTTCCGTCGGGAAATTAAAAAGTTATGAGCATTAGAAGATCTTCCCATTAGGCCCCATTAGGCCACAGAAGCCGACCGGGCCTAAAACTTGCGCGGGTCACTTTCACGGACGGGCTCGAAACTGGTGCCAGAAGTTAGCCCCCGACCAGAGCTTCATTGTGAGGCATTGCGTAAAATTTTCCGTCCCCCGAGTGCCGAGCAATAGCCCCTGAAAGGGCTTTCGGCACAATTTTCACGCCCTTATTTGAGCCACTTGTAGCCGAAGGAATTTTGCGCAAATGACTGAGAGGTGCTCCTGGGCACTGCTCATCACTTTGCAATAGGTTCCGGGGCTTTTCGCGAAGGTCGCGTTTTCTCAAACTTTGATGGCATTAGTGGGTGGGGTGTGAAAACCTCCGAATGCATGGTTCTCAGCTCCTGCTGTGGGCAGCAAGCCAATTTTTTTTCCAAAATGTTGACCTATAAAAGAGCTTACTCGGGTGTGAAAATTATCATTGTGCGCGCGCGCCCCGGACCGCAATTATGATATTTCCTGTTTTCCCATAGGGCCCAAGGCAAATGGGGATAGCGGTTGTACGCGCTTTCTAAGGCTCTGATCGCTTTTAGATTTTGCACGCGGATAGGGCCAACAGAGGCGCAGGTATTGCCATGCGCACCCGCCCGCAACAATGTTTCGATACCGAGTTATCGGGGTGTGGAAGTCCGCCGCCCCGAAGCTTTACGCGCTTCCGTCTCGCGAACTACTATTTTCATCATGCCCACACGGGCATCAGTTTGTAGTACGGGAGGCCGTCTACAAATGGTGAAAATTTCAAAGCGTTCCGTCGGGAAATTAAAAAGTTATGAGCATTAGAAGATCTTCCCATTAGGCCCCATTAGGCCACAGAAGCCGACCGGGCCTAAAACTTGCGTGGGTCACTTTCACGGACGGGCTCGAAACTGGTGCCAGAAGTTAGCCCCCGACCAGAGCTTCATTGTGAGGCATTGCGTAAAATTTTCCGTCCCCCGAGTGCCGAGCAATAGCCCCTGAAAGGGCTTTCGGCACAATTTTCACGCCCTTATTTGAGCCACTTGTAGCCGAAGGAATTTTGCGCAAATGACTGAGAGGTGCTCCTGGGCACTGCTCATCACTTTGCAATAGGTTCCGGGGCTTTTCGCGAAGGTCGCGTTTTCTCAAACTTTGATGGCATTAGTGGGTGGGGTGTGAAAACCTCCGAATGCATGGTTCTCAGCTCCTGCTGTGGGCAGCAAGCCAATTTTTTTTCCAAAATGTTGACCTATAAAAGAGCTTACTCGGGTGTGAAAATTATCATTGTGCGCGCGCGCCCCGGACCGCAATTATGATATTTCCTGTTTTCCCATAGGGCCCAAGGCAAATGGGGATAGCGGTTGTACGCGCTTTCTAAGGCTCTGATCGCTTTTAGATTTTGCACGCGGATAGGGCCAACAGAGGCGCAGGTATTGCCATGCGCACCCGCCCGCAACAATGTTTCGATACCGAGTTATCGGGGTGTGGAAGTCCGCCGCCCCGAAGCTTTACGCGCTTCCGTCTCGCGAACTACTATTTTCATCATGCCCACACGGGCATCAGTTTGTAGTACGGGAGGCCGTCTACAAATGGTGAAAATTTCAAAGCGTTCCGTCGGGAAATTAAAAAGTTATGAGCATTAGAAGATCTTCCCATTAGGCCCCATTAGGCCACAGAAGCCGACCGGGCCTAAAACTTGCGCGGGTCACTTTCACGGACGGGCTCGAAACTGGTGCCAGAAGTTAGCCCCCAACCAGAGCTTCATTGTGAGGCATTGCGTAAAATTTTCCATCCCCCGAGTGCCGAGCAATAGCCCCTGAAAGGGCTTTCGGCACAATTTTCACGCCCTTATTTGAGCCACTTGTAGCCGAAGGAATTTTGCGCAAATGACTGAGAGGTGCTCCTGGGCACTGCTCATCACTTTGCAATAGGTTCCGGGGCTTTTCGCGAAGGTCGCGTTTTCTCAAACTTTGATGGCATTAGTGGGTGGGGTGTGAAAACCTCCGAATGCATGGTTCTCAGCTCCTGCTGTGGGCAGCAAGCCAATTTTTTTTCCAAAATGTTGACCTATAAAAGAGCTTACTCGGGTGTGAAAATTATCATTGTGCGCGCGCGCCCCGGACCGCAATTATGATATTTCCTGTTTTCCCATAGGGCCCAAGGCAAATGGGGATAGCGGTTGTACGCGCTTTCTAAGGCTCTGATCGCTTTTAGATTTTGCACGCGGATAGGGCCAACAGAGGCGCAGGTATTGCCATGCGCACCCGCCCGCAACAATGTTTCGATACCGAGTTATCGGGGTGTGGAAGTCCGCCGCCCCGAAGCTTTACGCGCTTCCGTCTCGCAAACTACTATTTTCATCATGCCCACACGGGCATCAGTTTGTAGTACGGGAGGCCGTCTACAAATGGTGAAAATTTCAAAGCGTTCCGTCGGGAAATTAAAAAGTTATGAGCATTAGAAGATCTTCCCATTAGGCCCCATTAGGCCACAGAAGCCGACCGGGCCTAAAACTTGCGCGGGTCACTTTCACGGACGGGCTCGAAACTGGTGCCAGAAGTTAGCCCCCGACCAGAGCTTCATTGTGAGGCATTGCGTAAAATTTTCCGTCCCCCGAGTGCCGAGCAATAGCCCCTGAAAGGGCTTTCGGCACAATTTTCACGCCCTTATTTGAGCCACTTGTAGCCGAAGGAATTTTGCGCAAATGACTGAGAGGTGCTCCTGGGCACTGCTCATCACTTTGCAATAGGTTCCGGGGCTTTTCGCGAAGGTCGCGTTTTCTCAAACTTTGATGGCATTAGTGGGTGGGGTGTGAAAACCTCCGAATGCATGGTTCTCAGCTCCTGCTGTGGGCAGCAAGCCAATTTTTTTTCCAAAATGTTGACCTATAAAAGAGCTTACTCGGGTGTGAAAATTATCATTGTTCGCGCGCGCCCCGGACCGCAATTATGATATTTCCTGTTTTCCCATAGGGCCCAAGGCAAATGGGGATAGCGGTTGTACGCGCTTTCTAAGGCTCTGATCGCTTTTAGATTTTGCACGCGGATAGGGCCAACAGAGGCGCAGGTATTGCCATGCGCACCCGCCCGCAACAATGTTTCGATACCGAGTTATCGGGGTGTGGAAGTCCGCCGCCCCGAAGCTTTACGCGCTTCCGTCTCGCGAACTACTATTTTCATCATGCCCACACGGGCATCAGTTTGTAGTACGGGAGGCCGTCTACAAATGGTGAAAATTTCAAAGCGTTCCGTCGGGAAATTAAAAAGTTATGAGCATTAGAAGATCTTCCCATTAGGCCCCATTAGGCCACAGAAGCCGACCGGGCCTAAAACTTGCGCGGGTCACTTTCACGGACGGGCTCGAAACTGGTGCCAGAAGTTAGCCCCCGACCAGAGCTTCATTGTGAGGCATTGCGTAAAATTTTCCGTCCCCCGAGTGCCGAGCAATAGCCCCTGAAAGGGCTTTCGGCACAATTTTCACGCCCTTATTTGAGCCACTTGTAGCCGAAGGAATTTTGCGCAAATGACTGAGAGGTGCTCCTGGGCACTGCTCATCACTTTGCAATAGGTTCCGGGGCTTTTCGCGAAGGTCGCGTTTTCTCAAACTTTGATGGCATTAGTGGGTGGGGTGTGAAAACCTCCGAATGCATGGTTCTCAGCTCCTGCTGTGGGCAGCAAGCCAATTTTTTTTCCAAAATGTTGACCTATAAAAGAGCTTACTCGGGTGTGAAAATTATCATTGTGCGCGCGCGCCCCGGACCGCAATTATGATATTTCCTGTTTTCCCATAGGGCCCAAGGCAAATGGGGATAGCGGTTGTACGCGCTTTCTAAGGCTCTGATCGCTTTTAGATTTTGCACGCGGATAGGGCCAACAGAGGCGCAGGTATTGCCATGCGCACCCGCCCGCAACAATGTTTCGATACCGAGTTATCGGGGTGTGGAAGTCCGCCGCCCCGAAGCTTTACGCGCTTCCGTCTCGCGAACTACTATTTTCATCATGCCCACACGGGCATCAGTTTGTAGTACGGGAGGCCGTCTACAAATGGTGAAAATTTCAAAGCGTTCCGTCGGGAAATTAAAAAGTTATGAGCATTAGAAGATCTTCCCATTAGGCCCCATTAGGCCACAGAAGCCGACCGGGCCTAAAACTTGCGCGGGTCACTTTCACGGACGGGCTCGAAACTGGTGCCAGAAGTTAGCCCCCGACCAGAGCTTCATTGTGAGGCATTGCGTAAAATTTTCCGTCCCCTGAGTGCCGAGCAATAGCCCCTGAAAGGGCTTTCGGCACAATTTTCACGCCCTTATTTGAGCCACTTGTAGCCGAAGGAATTTTGCGCAAATGACTGAGAGGTGCTCCTGGGCACTGCTCATCACTTTGCAATAGGTTCCGGGGCTTTTCGCGAAGGTCGCGTTTTCTCAAACTTTGATGGCATTAGTGGGTGGGGTGTGAAAACCTCCGAATGCATGGTTCTCAGCTCCTGCTGTGGGCAGCAAGCCAATTTTTTTTCCAAAATGTTGACCTATAAAAGAGCTTACTCGGGTGTGAAAATTATCATTGTGCGCGCGCGCCCCGGACCGCAATTATGATATTTCCTGTTTTCCCATAGGGCCCAAGGCAAATGGGGATAGCGGTTGTACGCGCTTTCTAAGGCTCTGATCGCTTTTAGATTTTGCACGCGGATAGGGCCAACAGAGGCGCAGGTATTGCCATGCGCACCCGCCCGCAACAATGTTTCGATACCGAGTTATCGGGGTGTGGAAGTCCGCCGCCCCGAAGCTTTACGCGCTTCCGTCTCGCGAACTACTATTTTCATCATGCCCACACGGGCATCAGTTTGTAGTACGGGAGGCCGTCTACAAATGGTGAAAATTTCAAAGCGTTCCGTCGGGAAATTAAAAAGTTATGAGCATTAGAAGATCTTCCCATTAGGCCCCATTAGGCCACAGAAGCCGACCGGGCCTAAAACTTGCGCGGGTCACTTTCACGGACGGGCTCGAAACTGGTGCCAGAAGTTAGCCCCCGACCAGAGCTTCATTGTGAGGCATTGCGTAAAATTTTCCGTCCCCCGAGTGCCGAGCAATAGCCCCTGAAAGGGCTTTCGGCACAATTTTCACGCCCTTATTTGAGCCACTTGTAGCCGAAGGAATTTTGCGCAAATGACTGAGAGGTGCTCCTGGGCACTGCTCATCACTTTGCAATAGGTTCCTGGGCTTTTCGCGAAGGTCGCGTTTTCTCAAACTTTGATGGCATTAGTGGGTGGGGTGTGAAAACCTCCGAATGCATGGTTCTCAGCTCCTGCTGTGGGCAGCAAGCCAATTTTTTTTCCAAAATGTTGACCTATAAAAGAGCTTACTCGGGTGTGAAAATTATCATTGTGCGCGCGCGCCCCGGACCGCAATTATGATATTTCCTGTTTTCCCATAGGGCCCAAGGCAAATGGGGATAGCGGTTGTACGCGCTTTCTAAGGCTCTGATCGCTTTTAGATTTTGCACGCGGATAGGGCCAACAGAGGCGCAGGTATTGCCATGCGCACCCGCCCGCAACAATGTTTCGATACCGAGTTATCGGGGTGTGGAAGTCCGCCGCCCCGAAGCTTTACGCGCTTCCGTCTCGCGAACTACTATTTTCATCATGCCCACACGGGCATCAGTTTGTAGTACGGGAGGCCGTCTACAAATGGTGAAAATTTCAAAGCGTTCCGTCGGGAAATTAAAAAGTTATGAGCATTAGAAGATCTTCCCATTAGGCCCCATTAGGCCACAGAAGCCGACCGGGCCTAAAACTTGCGCGGGTCACTTTCACGGACGGGCTCGAAACTGGTGCCAGAAGTTAGCCCCCGACCAGAGCTTCATTGTGAGGCATTGCGTAAAATTTTCCGTCCCCCGAGTGCCGAGCAATAGCCCCTGAAAGGGCTTTCGGCACAATTTTCACGCCCTTATTTGAGCCACTTGTAGCCGAAGGAATTTTGCGCAAATGACTGAGAGGTGCTCCTGGGCACTGCTCATCACTTTGCAATAGGTTCCGGGGCTTTTCGCGAAGGTCGCGTTTTCTCAAACTTTGATGGCATTAGTGGGTGGGGTGTGAAAACCTCCGAATGCATGGTTCTCAGCTCCTGCTGTGGGCAGCAAGCCAATTTTTTTTCCAAAATGTTGACCTATAAAAGAGCTTACTCGGGTGTGAAAATTATCATTGTGCGCGCGCGCCCCGGACCGCAATTATGATATTTCCTGTTTTCCCATAGGGCCCAAGGCAAATGGGGATAGCGGTTGTACGCGCTTTCTAAGGCTCTGATCGCTTTTAGATTTTGCACGCGGATAGGGCCAACAGAGGCGCAGGTATTGCCATGCGCACCCGCCCGCAACAATGTTTCGATACCGAGTTATCGGGGTGTGGAAGTCCGCCGCCCCGAAGCTTTACGCGCTTCCGTCTCGCGAACTACTATTTTCATCATGCCCACATGGGCATCAGTTTGTAGTACGGGAGGCCGTCTACAAATGGTGAAAATTTCAAAGCGTTCCGTCGGGAAATTAAAAAGTTATGAGCATTAGAAGATCTTCCCATTAGGCCCCATTAGGCCACAGAAGCCGACCGGGCCTAAAACTTGCGCGGGTCACTTTCACGGACGGGCTCGAAACTGGTGCCAGAAGTTAGCCCCCGACCAGAGCTTCATTGTGAGGCATTGCGTAAAATTTTCCGTCCCCCGAGTGCCGAGCAATAGCCCCTGAAAGGGCTTTCGGCACAATTTTCACGCCCTTATTTGAGCCACTTGTAGCCGAAGGAATTTTGCGCAAATGACTGAGAGGTGCTCCTGGGCACTGCTCATCACTTTGCAATAGGTTCCGGGGCTTTTCGCGAAGGTCGCGTTTTCTCAAACTTTGATGGCATTAGTAGGTGGGGTGTGAAAACCTCCGAATGCATGGTTCTCAGCTCCTGCTGTGGGCAGCAAGCCAATTTTTTTTCCAAAACGTTGACCTATAAAAGAGCTTACTCGGGTGTGAAAATTATCATTGTGCGCGCGCGCCCCGGACCGCAATTATGATATTTCCTGTTTTCCCATAGGGCCCAAGGCAAATGGGGATAGCGGTTGTACGCGCTTTCTAAGGCTCTGATCGCTTTTAGATTTTGCACGCGGATAGGGCCAACAGAGGCGCAGGTATTGCCATGCGCACCCGCCCGCAACAATGTTTCGATACCGAGTTATCGGGGTGTGGAAGTCCGCCGCCCCGAAGCTTTACGCGCTTCCGTCTCGCGAACTACTATTTTCATCATGCCCACACGGGCATCAGTTTGTAGTACGGGAGGCCGTCTACAAATGGTGAAAATTTCAAAGCGTTCCGTCGGGAAATTAAAAAGTTATGAGCATTAGAAGATCTTCCCATTAGGCCCCATTAGGCCACAGAAGCCGACCGGGCCTAAAACTTGCGCGGGTCACTTTCACGGACGGGCTCGAAACTGGTGCCAGAAGTTAGCCCCCGACCAGAGCTTCATTGTGAGGCATTGCGTAAAATTTTCCGTCCCCCGAGTGCCGAGCAATAGCCCCTGAAAGGGCTTTCGGCACAATTTTCACGCCCTTATTTGAGCCACTTGTAGCCGAAGGAATTTTGCGCAAATGACTGAGAGGTGCTCCTGGGCACTGCTCATCACTTTGCAATAGGTTCCGGGGCTTTTCGCGAAGGTCGCGTTTTCTCAAACTTTGATGGCATTAGTGGGTGGGGTGTGAAAACCTCCGAATGCATTGTTCTCAGCTCCTGCTGTGGGCAGCAAGCCAATTTTTTTTCCAAAATGTTGACCTATAAAAGAGCTTACTCGGGTGTGAAAATTATCATTGTGCGCGCGCGCCCCGGACCGCAATTATGATATTTCCTGTTTTCCCATAGGGCCCAAGGCAAATGGGGATAGCGGTTGTACGCGCTTTCTAAGGCTCTGATCGCTTTTAGATTTTGCACGCGGATAGGGCCAACAGAGGCGCAGGTATTGCCATGCGCACCCGCCCGCAACAATGTTTCGATACCGAGTTATCGGGGTGTGGAAGTCCGCCGCCCCGAAGCTTTACGCGCTTCCGTCTCGCGAACTACTATTTTCATCATGCCCACACGGGCATCAGTTTGTAGTACGGGAGGCCGTCTACAAATGGTGAAAATTTCAAAGCGTTCCGTCGGGAAATTAAAAAGTTATGAGCATTAGAAGATCTTCCCATTAGGCCCCATTAGGCCACAGAAGCCGACCGGGCCTAAAACTTGCGCGGGTCACTTTCACGGACGGGCTCGAAACTGGTGCCAGAAGTTAGCCCCCGACCAGAGCTTCATTGTGAGGCATTGCGTAAAATTTTCCGTCCCCCGAGTGCCGAGCAATAGCCCCTGAAAGGGCTTTCGGCACAATTTTCACGCCCTTATTTGAGCCACTTGTAGCCGAAGGAATTTTGCGCAAATGACTGAGAGGTGCTCCTGGGCACTGCTCATCACTTTGCAATAGGTTCCGGGGCTTTTCGCGAAGGTCGCGTTTTCTCAAACTTTGATGGCATTAGTGGGTGGGTCGTGAAAACCTCCGAATGCATGGTTCTCAGCTCCTGCTGTGGGCAGCAAGCCAATTTTTTTTCCAAAATGTTGACCTATAAAAGAGCTTACTCGGGTGTGAAAATTATCATTGTGCGCGCGCGCCCCGGACCGCAATTATGATATTTCCTGTTTTCTCATAGGGCCCAAGGCAAATGGGGATAGCGGTTGTACGCGCTTTCTAAGGCTCTGATCGCTTTTGGATTTTGCACGCGGATAGGGCCAACAGAGGCGCAGGTATTGCCATGCGCACCTGCCCGCAACAATGTTTCGATACCGAGTTATCGGGGTGTGGAAGTCCGCCGCCCCGAAGCTTTACGCGCTTCCGTCTCGCGAACTACTATTTTCATCATGCCCACACGGGCATCAGTTTGTAGTACGGGAGGCCGTCTACAAATGGTGAAAATTTCAAAGCGTTCCGTCGGGAAATTAAAAAGTTATGAGCATTAGAAGATCTTCCCATTAGGCCCCATTAGGCCACAGAAGCCGACCGGGCCTAAAACTTGCGCGGGTCACTTTCACGGACGGGCTCGAAACTGGTGCCAGAAGTTAGCCCCCGACCAGAGCTTCATTGTGAGGCATTGCGTAAAATTTTCCGTCCCCCGAGTGCCGAGCAATAGCCCCTGAAAGGGCTTTCGGCACAATTTTCACGCCCTTATTTGAGCCACTTGTAGCCGAAGGAATTTTGCGCAAATGACTGAGAGGTGCTCCTGGGCACTGCTCATCACTTTGCAATAGGTTCCGGGGCTTTTCGCGAAGGTCGCGTTTTCTCAAACTTTGATGGCATTAGTGGGTGGGGTGTGAAAACCTCCGAATGCATGGTTCTCAGCTCCTGCTGTGGGCAGCAAGCCAATTTTTTTTCCAAAATGTTGACCTATAAAAGAGCTTACTCGGGTGTGAAAATTATCATTGTGCGCGCGCGCCCCGGACCGCAATTATGATATTTCCTGTTTTCCCATAGGGCCCAAGGCAAATGGGGATAGCGGTTGTACGCGCTTTCTAAGGCTCTGATCGCTTTTAGATTTTGCACGCGGATAGGGCCAACAGAGGCGCAGGTATTGCCATGCGCACCCGCCCGCAACAATGTTTCGATACCGAGTTATCGGGGTGTGGAAGTCCGCCGCCCCGAAGCTTTACGCGCTTCCGTCTCGCGAACTACTATTTTCATCATGCCCACACGGGCATCAGTTTGTAGTACGGGAGGCCGTCTACAAATGGTGAAAATTTCAAAGCGTTCCGTCGGGAAATTAAAAAGTTATGAGCATTAGAAGATCTTCCCATTAGGCCCCATTAGGCCACAGAAGCCGACCGGGCCTAAAACTTGCGTGGGTCACTTTCACGGACGGGCTCGAAACTGGTGCCAGAAGTTAGCCCCCGACCAGAGCTTCATTGTGAGGCATTGCGTAAAATTTTCCGTCCCCCGAGTGCCGAGCAATAGCCCCTGAAAGGGCTTTCGGCACAATTTTCACGCCCTTATTTGAGCCACTTGTAGCCGAAGGAATTTTGCGCAAATGACTGAGAGGTGCTCCTGGGCACTGCTCATCACTTTGCAATAGGTTCCGGGGCTTTTCGCGAAGGTCGCGTTTTCTCAAACTTTGATGGCATTAGTGGGTGGGGTGTGAAAACCTCCGAATGCATGGTTCTCAGCTCCTGCTGTGGGCAGCAAGCCAATTTTTTTTCCAAAATGTTGACCTATAAAAGAGCTTACTCGGGTGTGAAAATTATCATTGTGCGCGCGCGCCCCGGACCGCAATTATGATATTTCCTGTTTTCCCATAGGGCCAAAGGCAAATGGGGATAGCGGTTGTACGCGCTTTCTAAGGCTCTGATCGCTTTTAGATTTTGCACGCGGATAGGGCCAACAGAGGCGCAGGTATTGCCATGCGCACCCGCCCGCAACAATGTTTCGATACCGAGTTATCGGGGTGTGGAAGTCCGCCGCCCCGAAGCTTTACGCGCTTCCGTCTCGCGAACTACTATTTTCATCATGCCCACACGGGCATCAGTTTGTAGTACGGGAGGCCGTCTACAAATGGTGAAAATTTCAAAGCGTTCCGTCGGGAAATTAAAAAGTTATGAGCATTAGAAGATCTTCCCATTAGGCCCCATTAGGCCACAGAAGCCGACCGGGCCTAAAACTTGCGCGGGTCACTTTCACGGACGGGCTCGAAACTGGTGCCAGAAGTTAGCCCCCAACCAGAGCTTCATTGTGAGGCATTGCGTAAAATTTTCCGTCCCCCGAGTGCCGAGCAATAGCCCCTGAAAGGGCTTTCGGCACAATTTTCACGCCCTTATTTGAGCCACTTGTAGCCGAAGGAATTTTGCGCAAATGACTGAGAGGTGCTCCTGGGCACTGCTCATCACTTTGCAATAGGTTCCGGGGCTTTTCGCGAAGGTCGCGTTTTCTCAAACTTTGATGGCATTAGTGGGTGGGGTGTGAAAACCTCCGAATGCATGGTTCTCAGCTCCTGCTGTGGGCAGCAAGCCAATTTTTTTTCCAAAATGTTGACCTATAAAAGAGCTTACTCGGGTGTGAAAATTATCATTGTGCGCGCGCGCCCCGGACCGCAATTATGATATTTCCTGTTTTCCCATAGGGCCCAAGGCAAATGGGGATAGCGGTTGTACGCGCTTTCTAAGGCTCTGATCGCTTTTAGATTTTGCACGCGGATAGGGCCAACAGAGGCGCAGGTATTGCCATGCGCACCCGCCCGCAACAATGTTTCGATACCGAGTTATCGGGGTGTGGAAGTCCGCCGCCCCGAAGCTT
Source organism: Loripinus fragilis (assembly GCA_964019695.1). NCBI lineage: Eukaryota > Metazoa > Mollusca > Bivalvia > Lucinida > Lucinidae > Loripinus > Loripinus fragilis. The sequence continues at coordinate 1,078,124 of CAXHUL010000525.1, forward strand.
TACGCGCTTCCGTCTCGCAAACTACTATTTTCATCATGCCCACACGGGCATCAGTTTGTAGTACGGGAGGCCGTCTACAAATGGTGAAAATTTCAAAGCGTTCCGTCGGGAAATTAAAAAGTTATGAGCATTAGAAGATCTTCCCATTAGGCCCCATTAGGCCACAGAAGCCGACCGGGCCTAAAACTTGCGCGGGTCACTTTCACGGACGGGCTCGAAACTGGTGCCAGAAGTTAGCCCCCGACCAGAGCTTCATTGTGAGGCATTGCGTAAAATTTTCCGTCCCCCGAGTGCCGAGCAATAGCCCCTGAAAGGGCTTTCGGCACAATTTTCACGCCCTTATTTGAGCCACTTGTAGCCGAAGGAATTTTGCGCAAATGACTGAGAGGTGCTCCTGGGCACTGCTCATCACTTTGCAATAGGTTCCGGGGCTTTTCGCGAAGGTCGCGTTTTCTCAAACTTTGATGGCATTAGTGGGTGGGGTGTGAAAACCTCCGAATGCATGGTTCTCAGCTCCTGCTGTGGGCAGCAAGCCAATTTTTTTTCCAAAATGTTGACCTATAAAAGAGCTTACTCGGGTGTGAAAATTATCATTGTGCGCGCGCGCCCCGGACCGCAATTATGATATTTCCTGTTTTCCCATAGGGCCCAAGGCAAATGGGGATAGCGGTTGTACGCGCTTTCTAAGGCTCTGATCGCTTTTAGATTTTGCACGCGGATAGGGCCAACAGAGGCGCAGGTATTGCCATGCGCACCCGCCCGCAACAATGTTTCGATACCGAGTTATCGGGGTGTGGAAGTCCGCCGCCCCGAAGCTTTACGCGCTTCCGTCTCGCGAACTACTATTTTCATCATGCCCACACGGGCATCAGTTTGTAGTACGGGAGGCCGTCTACAAATGGTGAAAATTTCAAAGCGTTCCGTCGGGAAATTAAAAAGTTATGAGCATTAGAAGATCTTCCCATTAGGCCCCATTAGGCCACAGAAGCCGACCGGGCCTAAAACTTGCGCGGGTCACTTTCACGGACGGGCTCGAAACTGGTGCCAGAAGTTAGCCCCCGACCAGAGCTTCATTGTGAGGCATTGCGTAAAATTTTCCGTCCCCCGAGTGCCGAGCAATAGCCCCTGAAAGGGCTTTCGGCACAATTTTCACGCCCTTATTTGAGCCACTTGTAGCCGAAGGAATTTTGCGCAAATGACTGAGAGGTGCTCCTGGGCACTGCTCATCACTTTGCAATAGGTTCCGGGGCTTTTCGCGAAGGTCGCGTTTTCTCAAACTTTGATGGCATTAGTGGGTGGGGTGTGAAAACCTCGGAATGCATGGTTCTCAGCTCCTGCTGTGGGCAGCAAGCCAATTTTTTTTCCAAAATGTTGACCTATAAAAGAGCTTACTCGGGTGTGAAAATTATCATTGTGCGCGCGCGCCCCGGACCGCAATTATGATATTTCCTGTTTTCCCATAGGGCCCAAGGCAAATGGGGATAGCGGTTGTACGCGCTTTCTAAGGCTCTGATCGCTTTTAGATTTTGCACGCGGATAGGGCCAACAGAGGCGCAGGTATTGCCATGCGCACCCGCCCGCAACAATGTTTCGATACCGAGTTATCGGGGTGTGGAAGTCCGCCGCCCCGAAGCTTTACGCGCTTCCGTCTCGCGAACTACTATTTTCATCATGCCCACACGGGCATCAGTTTGTAGTACGGGAGGCCGTCTACAAATGGTGAAAATTTCAAAGCGTTCCGTCGGGAAATTAAAAAGTTATGAGCATTAGAAGATCTTCCCATTAGGCCCCATTAGGCCACAGAAGCCGACCGGGCCTAAAACTTGCGCGGGTCACTTTCACGGACGGGCTCGAAACTGGTGCCAGAAGTTAGCCCCCGACCAGAGCTTCATTGTGAGGCATTGCGTAAAATTTTCCGTCCCCCGAGTGCCGAGCAATAGCCCCTGAAAGGGCTTTCGGCACAATTTTCACGCCCTTATTTGAGCCACTTGTAGCCGAAGGAATTTTGCGCAAATGACTGAGAGGTGCTCCTGGGCACTGCTCATCACTTTGCAATAGGTTCCGGGGCTTTTCGCGAAGGTCGCGTTTTCTCAAACTTTGATGGCATTAGTGGGTGGGGTGTGAAAACCTCCGAATGCATGGTTCTCAGCTCCTGCTGTGGGCAGCAAGCCAATTTTTTTTCCAAAATGTTGACCTATAAAAGAGCTTACTCGGGTGTGAAAATTATCATTGTGCGCGCGCGCCCCGGACCGCAATTATGATATTTCCTGTTTTCCCATAGGGCCCAAGGCAAATGGGGATAGCGGTTGTACGCGCTTTCTAAGGCTCTGATCGCTTTTAGATTTTGCACGCGGATAGGGCCAACAGAGGCGCAGGTATTGCCATGCGCACCCGCCCGCAACAATGTTTCGATACCGAGTTATCGGGGTGTGGAAGTCCGCCGCCCCGAAGCTTTACGCGCTTCCGTCTCGCGAACTACTATTTTCATCATGCCCACACGGGCATCAGTTTGTAGTACGGGAGGCCGTCTACAAATGGTGAAAATTTCAAAGCGTTCCGTCGGGAAATTAAAAAGTTATGAGCATTAGAAGATCTTCCCATTAGGCCCCATTAGGCCACAGAAGCCGACCGGGCCTAAAACTTGCGCGGGTCACTTTCACGGACGGGCTCGAAACTGGTGCCAGAAGTTAGCCCCCGACCAGAGCTTCATTGTGAGGCATTGCGTAAAATTTTCCGTCCCCCGAGTGCCGAGCAATAGCCCCTGAAAGGGCTTTCGGCACAATTTTCACGCCCTTATTTGAGCCACTTGTAGCCGAAGGAATTTTGCGCAAATGACTGAGAGGTGCTCCTGGGCACTGCTCATCACTTTGCAATAGGTTCCTGGGCTTTTCGCGAAGGTCGCGTTTTCTCAAACTTTGATGGCATTAGTGGGTGGGGTGTGAAAACCTCCGAATGCATGGTTCTCAGCTCCTGCTGTGGGCAGCAAGCCAATTTTTTTTCCAAAATGTTGACCTATAAGAGAGCTTACTCGGGTGTGAAAATTATCATTGTGCGCGCGCGCCCCGGACCGCAATTATGATATTTCCTGTTTTCCCATAGGGCCCAAGGCAAATGGGGATAGCGGTTGTACGCGCTTTCTAAGGCTCTGATCGCTTTTAGATTTTGCACGCGGATAGGGCCAACAGAGGCGCAGGTATTGCCATGCGCACCCGCCCGCAACAATGTTTCGATACCGAGTTATCGGGGTGTGGAAGTCCGCCGCCCCGAAGCTTTACGCGCTTCCGTCTCGCGAACTACTATTTTCATCATGCCCACACGGGCATCAGTTTGTAGTACGGGAGGCCGTCTACAAATGGTGAAAATTTCAAAGCGTTCCGTCGGGAAATTAAAAAGTTATGAGCATTAGAAGATCTTCCCATTAGGCCCCATTAGGCCACAGAAGCCGACCGGGCCTAAAACTTGCGCGGGTCACTTTCACGGACGGGCTCGAAACTGGTGCCAGAAGTTAGCCCCCGACCAGAGCTTCATTGTGAGGCATTGCGTAAAATTTTCCGTCCCCCGAGTGCCGAGCAATAGCCCCTGAAAGGGCTTTCGGCACAATTTTCACGCCCTTATTTGAGCCACTTGTAGCCGAAGGAATTTTGCGCAAATGACTGAGAGGTGCTCCTGGGCACTGCTCATCACTTTGCAATAGGTTCCGGGGCTTTTCGCGAAGGTCGCGTTTTCTCAAACTTTGATGGCATTAGTGGGTGGGGTGTGAAAACCTCCGAATGCATGGTTCTCAGCTCCTGCTGTGGGCAGCAAGCCAATTTTTTTTCCAAAATGTTGACCTATAAAAGAGCTTACTCGGGTGTGAAAATTATCATTGTGCGCGCGCGCCCCGGACCGCAATTATGATATTTCCTGTTTTCCCATAGGGCCCAAGGCAAATGGGGATAGCGGTTGTACGCGCTTTCTAAGGCTCTGATCGCTTTTAGATTTTGCACGCGGATAGGGCCAACAGAGGCGCAGGTATTGCCATGCGCACCCGCCCGCAACAATGTTTCGATACCGAGTTATCGGGGTGTGGAAGTCCGCCGCCCCGAAGCTTTACGCGCTTCCATCTCGCGAACTACTATTTTCATCATGCCCACATGGGCATCAGTTTGTGGTACGGGAGGCCGTCTACAAATGGTGAAAATTTCAAAGCGTTCCGTCGGGAAATTAAAAAGTTATGAGCATTAGAAGATCTTCCCATTAGGCCCCATTAGGCCACAGAAGCCGACCGGGCCTAAAACTTGCGCGGGTCACTTTCACGGACGGGCTCGAAACTGGTGCCAGAAGTTAGCCCCCGACCAGAGCTTCATTGTGAGGCATTGCGTAAAATTTTCCGTCCCCCGAGTGCCGAGCAATAGCCCCTGAAAGGGCTTTCGGCACAATTTTCACGCCCTTATTTGAGCCACTTGTAGCCGAAGGAATTTTGCGCAAATGACTGAGAGGTGCTCCTGGGCACTGCTCATCACTTTGCAATAGGTTCCGGGGCTTTTCGCGAAGGTCGCGTTTTCTCAAACTTTGATGGCATTAGTGGGTGGGGTGTGAAAACCTCCGAATGCATGGTTCTCAGCTCCTGCTGTGGGCAGCAAGCCAATTTTTTTTCCAAAATGTTGACCTATAAAAGAGCTTACTCGGGTGTGAAAATTATCATTGTGCGCGCGCGCCCCGGACCGCAATTATGATATTTCCTGTTTTCCCATAGGGCCCAAGGCAAATGGGGATAGCGGTTGTACGCGCTTTCTAAGGCTCTGATCGCTTTTAGATTTTGCACGCGGATAGGGCCAACAGAGGCGCAGGTATTGCCATGCGCACCCGCCCGCAACAATGTTTCGATACCGAGTTATCGGGGTGTGGAAGTCCGCCGCCCCGAAGCTTTACGCGCTTCCGTCTCGCGAACTACTATTTTCATCATGCCCACACGGGCATCAGTTTGTAGTACGGGAGGCCGTCTACAAATGGTGAAAATTTCAAAGCGTTCCGTCGGGAAATTAAAAAGTTATGAGCATTAGAAGATCTTCCCATTAGGCCCCATTAGGCCACAGAAGCCGACCGGGCCTAAAACTTGCGCGGGTCACTTTCACGGACGGGCTCGAAACTGGTGCCAGAAGTAAGCCCCCGACCAGAGCTTCATTGTGAGGCATTGCGTAAAATTTTCCGTCCCCCGAGTGCCGAGCAATAGCCCCTGAAAGGGCTTTCGGCACAATTTTCACGCCCTTATTTGAGCCACTTGTAGCCGAAGGAATTTTGCGCAAATGACTGAGAGGTGCTCCTGGGCACTGCTCATCACTTTGCAATAGGTTCCGGGGCTTTTCGCGAAGGTCGCGTTTTCTCAAACTTTGATGGCATTAGTGGGTGGGGTGTGAAAACCTCCGAATGCATGGTTCTCAGCTCCTGCTGTGGGCAGCAAGCCAATTTTTTTTCCAAAATGTTGACCTATAAAAGAGCTTACTCGGGTGTGAAAATTATCATTGTGCGCGCGCGCCCCGGACCGCAATTATGATATTTCCTGTTTTCCCATAGGGCCCAAGGCAAATGGGGATAGCGGTTGTACGCGCTTTCTAAGGCTCTGATCGCTTTTAGATTTTGCACGCGGATAGGGCCAACAGAGGCGCAGGTATTGCCATGCGCACCCGCCCGCAACAATGTTTCGATACCGAGTTATCGGGGTGTGGAAGTCCGCCGCCCCGAAGCTTTACGCGCTTCCGTCTCGCGAACTACTATTTTCATCATGCCCACACGGGCATCAGTTTGTAGTACGGGAGGCCGTCTACAAATGGTGAAAATTTCAAAGCGTTCCGTCGGGAAATTAAAAAGTTATGAGCATTAGAAGATCTTCCCATTAGGCCCCATTAGGCCACAGAAGCCGACCGGGCCTAAAACTTGCGCGGGTCACTTTCACGGACGGGCTCGAAACTGGTGCCAGAAGTTAGCCCCCGACCAGAGCTTCATTGTGAGGCATTGCGTAAAATTTTCCGTCCCCCGAGTGCCGAGCAATAGCCCCTGAAAGGGCTTTCGGCACAATTTTCACGCCCTTATTTGAGCCACTTGTAGCCGAAGGAATTTTGCGCAAATGACTGAGAGGTGCTCCTGGGCACTGCTCATCACTTTGCAATAGGTTCCGGGGCTTTTCGCGAAGGTCGCGTTTTCTCAAACTTTGATGGCATTAGTGGGTGGGGTGTGAAAACCTCCGAATGCATGGTTCTCAGCTCCTGCTGTGGGCAGCAAGCCAATTTTTTTTCCAAAATGTTGACCTATAAAAGAGCTTACTCGGGTGTGAAAATTATCATTGTGCGCGCGCGCCCCGGACCGCAATTATGATATTTCCTGTTTTCCCATAGGGCCCAAGGCAAATGGGGATAGCGGTTGTACGCGCTTTCTAAGGCTCTGATCGCTTTTAGATTTTGCACGCGGATAGGGCCAACAGAGGCGCAGGTATTGCCATGCGCACCCGCCCGCAACAATGTTTCGATACCGAGTTATCGGGGTGTGGAAGTCCGCCGCCCCGAAGCTTTACGCGCTTCCGTCTCGCGAACTACTATTTTCATCATGCCCACACGGGCATCAGTTTGTAGTACGGGAGGCCGTCTACAAATGGTGAAAATTTCAAAGCGTTCCGTCGGGAAATTAAAAAGTTATGAGCATTAGAAGATCTTCCCATTAGGCCCCATTAGGCCACAGAAGCCGACCGGGCCTAAAACTTGCGCGGGTCACTTTCACGGACGGGCTCGAAACTGGTGCCAGAAGTTAGCCCCCGACCAGAGCTTCATTGTGAGGCATTGCGTAAAATTTTCCGTCCCCCGAGTGCCGAGCAATAGCCCCTGAAAGGGCTTTCGACACAATTTTCACGCCCTTATTTGAGCCACTTGTAGCCGAAGGAATTTTGCGCAAATGACTGAGAGGTGCTCCTGGGCACTGCTCATCACTTTGCAATAGGTTCCGGGGCTTTTCGCGAAGGTCGCGTTTTCTCAAACTTTGATGGCATTAGTGGGTGGGGTGTGAAAACCTCCGAATGCATGGTTCTCAGCTCCTGCTGTGGGCAGCAAGCCAATTTTTTTTCCAAAATGTTGACCTATAAAAGAGCTTACTCGGGTGTGAAAATTATCATTGTGCGCGCGCGCCCCGGACCGCAATTATGATATTTCCTGTTTTCCCATAGGGCCCAAGGCAAATGGGGATAGCGGTTGTACGCGCTTTCTAAGGCTCTGATCGCTTTTAGATTTTGCACGCGGATAGGGCCAACAGAGGCGCAGGTATTGCCATGCGCACCCGCCCGCAACAATGTTTCGATACCGAGTTATCGGGGTGTGGAAGTCCGCCGCCCCGAAGCTTTACGCGCTTCCGTCTCGCGAACTACTATTTTCATCATGCCCACACGGGCATCAGTTTGTAGTACGGGAGGCCGTCTACAAATGGTGAAAATTTCAAAGCGTTCCGTCAGGAAATTAAAAAGTTATGAGCATTAGAAGATCTTCCCATTAGGCCCCATTAGGCCACAGAAGCCGACCGGGCCTAAAACTTGCGCGGGTCACTTTCACGGACGGGCTCGAAACTGGTGCCAGAAGTTAGCCCCCGACCAGAGCTTCATTGTGAGGCATTGCGTAAAATTTTCCGTCCCCCGAGTGCCGAGCAATAGCCCCTGAAAGGGCTTTCGGCACAATTTTCACGCCCTTATTTGAGCCACTTGTAGCCGAAGGAATTTTGCGCAAATGACTGAGAGGTGCTCCTGGGCACTGCTCATCACTTTGCAATAGGTTCCGGGGCTTTTCGCGAAGGTCGCGTTTTCTCAAACTTTGATGGCATTAGTGGGTGGGGTGTGAAAACCTCCGAATGCATGGTTCTCAGCTCCTGCTGTGGGCAGCAAGCCAATTTTTTTTCCAAAATGTTGACCTATAAAAGAGCTTACTCGGGTGTGAAAATTATCATTGTGCGCGCGCGCCCCGGACCGCAATTATGATATTTCCTGTTTTCCCATAGGGCCCAAGGCAAATGGGGATAGCGGTTGTACGCGCTTTCTAAGGCTCTGATCGCTTTTAGATTTTGCACGCGGATAGGGCCAACAGAGGCGCAGGTATTGCCATGCGCACCCGCCCGCAACAATGTTTCGATACCGAGTTATCGGGGTGTGGAAGTCCGCCGCCCCGAAGCTTTACGCGCTTCCGTCTCGCGAACTACTATTTTCATCATGCCCACACGGGCATCAGTTTGTAGTACGGGAGGCCGTCTACAAATGGTGAAAATTTCAAAGCGTTCCGTCGGGAAATTAAAAAGTTATGAGCATTAGAAGATCTTCCCATTAGGCCCCATTAGGCCACAGAAGCCGACCGGGCCTAAAACTTGCGCGGGTCACTTTCACGGACGGGCTCGAAACTGGTGCCAGAAGTTAGCCCCCGACCAGAGCTTCATTGTGAGGCATTGCGTAAAATTTTCCGTCCCCCGAGTGCCGAGCAATAGCCCCTGAAAGGGCTTTCGGCACAATTTTCACGCCCTTATTTGAGCCACTTGTAGCCGAAGGAATTCTGCGCAAATGACTGAGAGGTGCTCCTGGGCACTGCTCATCACTTTGCAATAGGTTCCGGGGCTTTTCGCGAAGGTCGCGTTTTCTCAAACTTTGATGGCATTAGTGGGTGGGGTGTGAAAACCTCCGAATGCATGGTTCTCAGCTCCTGCTGTGGGCAGCAAGCCAATTTTTTTTCCAAAATGTTGACCTATAAAAGAGCTTACTCGGGTGTGAAAATTATCATTGTGCGCGCGCGCCCCGGACCGCAATTATGATATTTCCTGTTTTCCCATAGGGCCCAAGGCAAATGGGGATAGCGGTTGTACGCGCTTTCTAAGGCTCTGATCGCTTTTAGATTTTGCACGCGGATAGGGCCAACAGAGGCGCAGGTATTGCCATGCGCACCCGCCCGCAACAATGTTTCGATACCGAGTTATCGGGGTGTGGAAGTCCGCCGCCCCGAAGCTTTACGCGCTTCCGTCTCGCGAACTACTATTTTCATCATGCCCACACGGGCATCAGTTTGTAGTACGGGAGGCCGTCTACAAATGGTGAAAATTTCAAAGCGTTCCGTCGGGAAATTAAAAAGTTATGAGCATTAGAAGATCTTCCCATTAGGCCCCATTAGGCCACAGAAGCCGACCGGGCCTAAAACTTGCGCGGGTCACTTTCACGGACGGGCTCGAAACTGGTGCCAGAAGTTAGCCCCCGACCAGAGCTTCATTGTGAGGCATTGCGTAAAATTTTCCGTCCCCCGAGTGCCGAGCAATAGCCCCTGAAAGGGCTTTCGGCACAATTTTCACGCCCTTATTTGAGCCACTTGTAGCCGAAGGAATTTTGCGCAAATGACTGAGAGGTGCTCCTGGGCACTGCTCATCACTTTGCAATAGGTTCCGGGGCTTTTCGCGAAGGTCGCGTTTTCTCAAACTTTGATGGCATTAGTGGGTGGGGTGTGAAAACCTCCGAATGCATGGTTCTCAGCTCCTGCTGTGGGCAGCAAGCCAATTTTTTTTCCAAAATGTTGACCTATAAAAGAGCTTACTCGGGTGTGAAAATTATCATTGTGCGCGCGCGCCCCGGACCGCAATTATGATATTTCCTGTTTTCCCATAGGGCCCAAGGCAAATGGGGATAGCGGTTGTACGCGCTTTCTAAGGCTCTGATCGCTTTTAGATTTTGCACGCGGATAGGGCCAACAGAGGCGCAGGTATTGCCATGCGCACCCGCCCGCAACAATGTTTCGATACCGAGTTATCGGGGTGTGGAAGTCCGCCGCCCCGAAGCTTTACGCGCTTCCGTCTCGCGAACTACTATTTTCATCATGCCCACACGGGCATCAGTTTGTAGTACGGGAGGCCGTCTACAAATGGTGAAAATTTCAAAGCGTTCCGTCGGGAAATTAAAAAGTTATGAGCATTAGAAGATCTTCCCATTAGGCCCCATTAGGCCACAGAAGCCGACCGGGCCTAAAACTTGCGCGGGTCACTTTCACGGACGGGCTCGAAACTGGTGCCAGAAATTAGCCCCCGACCAGAGCTTCATTGTGAGGCATTGCGTAAAATTTTCCGTCCCCCGAGTGCCGAGCAATAGCCCCTGAAAGGGCTTTCGGCACAATTTTCACGCCCTTATTTGAGCCACTTGTAGCCGAAGGAATTTTGCGCAAATGACTGAGAGGTGCTCCTGGGCACTGCTCATCACTTTGCAATAGGTTCCGGGGCTTTTCGCGAAGGTCGCGTTTTCTCAAACTTTGATGGCATTAGTGGGTGGGGTGTGAAAACCTCCGAATGCATGGTTCTCAGCTCCTGCTGTGGGCAGCAAGCCAATTTTTTTTCCAAAATGTTGACCTATAAAAGAGCTTACTCGGGTGTGAAAATTATCATTGTGCGCGCGCGCCCCGGACCGCAATTATGATATTTCCTGTTTTCCCATAGGGCCCAAGGCAAATGGGGATAGCGGTTGTACGCGCTTTCTAAGGCTCTGATCGCTTTTAGATTTTGCACGCGGATAGGGCCAACAGAGGCGCAGGTATTGCCATGCGCACCCGCCCGCAACAATGTTTCGATACCGAGTTATCGGGGTGTGGAAGTCCGCCGCCCCGAAGCTTTACGCGCTTCCGTCTCGCGAACTACTATTTTCATCATGCCCACACGGGCATCAGTTTGTAGTACGGGAGGCCGTCTACAAATGGTGAAAATTTCAAAGCGTTCCGTCGGGAAATTAAAAAGTTATGAGCATTAGAAGATCTTCCCATTAGGCCCCATTAGGCCACAGAAGCCGACCGGGCCTAAAACTTGCGGGGGTCACTTTCACGGACGGGCTCGAAACTGGTGCCAGAAGTTAGCCCCCGACCAGAGCTTCATTGTGAGGCATTGCGTAAAATTTTCCGTCCCCCGAGTGCCGAGCAATAGCCCCTGAAAGGGCTTTCGGCACAATTTTCACGCCCTTATTTGAGCCACTTGTAGCCGAAGGAATTTTGCGCAAATGACTGAGAGGTGCTCCTGGGCACTGCTCATCACTTTGCAATAGGTTCCGGGGCTTTTCGCGAAGGTCGCGTTTTCTCAAACTTTGATGGCATTAGTGGGTGGGGTGTGAAAACCTCTGAATGCATGGTTCTCAGCTCCTGCTGTGGGCAGCAAGCCAATTTTTTTTCCAAAATGTTGACCTATAAAAGAGCTTACTCGGGTGTGAAAATTATCATTGTGCGCGCGCGCCCCGGACCGCAATTATGATATTTCCTGTTTTCCCATAGGGCCCAAGGCAAATGGGGATAGCGGTTGTACGCGCTTTCTAAGGCTCTGATCGCTTTTAGATTTTGCACGCGGATAGGGCCAACAGAGGCGCAGGTATTGCCATGCGCACCCGCCCGCAACAATGTTTCGATACCGAGTTATCGGGGTGTGGAAGTCCGCCGCCCCGAAGCTTTACGCGCTTCCGTCTCGCGAACTACTATTTTCATCATGCCCACACGGGCATCAGTTTGTAGTACGGGAGGCCGTCTACAAATGGTGAAAATTTCAAAGCGTTCCGTCGGGAAATTAAAAAGTTATGAGCATTAGAAGATCTTCCCATTAGGCCCCATTAGGCCACAGAAGCCGACCGGGCCTAAAACTTGCGCGGGTCACTTTCACGGACGGGCTCGAAACTGGTGCCAGAAGTTAGCCCCCGACCAGAGCTTCATTGTGAGGCATTGCGTAAAATTTTCCGTCCCCCGAGTGCCGAGCAATAGCCCCTGAAAGGGCTTTCGGCACAATTTTCACGCCCTTATTTGAGCCACTTGTAGCCGAAGGAATTTTGCGCAAATGACTGAGAGGTGCTCCTGGGCACTGCTCATCACTTTGCAATAGGTTCCGGGGCTTTTCGCGAAGGTCGCGTTTTCTCAAACTTTGATGGCATTAGTGGGTGGGGTGTGAAAACCTCCGAATGCATGGTTCTCAGCTCCTGCTGTGGGCAGCAAGCCAATTTTTTTTCCAAAATGTTGACCTATAAAAGAGCTTACTCGGGTGTGAAAATTATCATTGTGCGCGCGCGCCCCGGACCGCAATTATGATATTTCCTGTTTTCCCATAGGGCCCAAGGCAAATGGGGATAGCGGTTGTACGCGCTTTCTAAGGCTCTGATCGCTTTTAGATTTTGCACGCGGATAGGGCCAACAGAGGCGCAGGTATTGCCATGCGCACCCGCCCGCAACAATGTTTCGATACCGAGTTATTGGGGTGTGGAAGTCCGCCGCCCCGAAGCTTTACGCGCTTCCGTCTCGCGAACTACTATTTTCATCATGCCCACACGGGCATCAGTTTGTAGTACGGGAGGCCGTCTACAAATGGTGAAAATTTCAAAGCGTTCCGTCGGGAAATTAAAAAGTTATGAGCATTAGAAGATCTTCCCATTAGGCCCCATTAGGCCACAGAAGCCGACCGGGCCTAAAACTTGCGCGGGTCACTTTCACGGACGGGCTCGAAACTGGTGCCAGAAGTTAGCCCCCGACCAGAGCTTCATTGTGAGGCATTGCGTAAAATTTTCCGTCCCCCGAGTGCCGAGCAATAGCCCCTGAAAGGGCTTTCGGCACAATTTTCACGCCCTTATTTGAGCCACTTGTAGCCGAAGGAATTTTGCGCAAATGACTGAGAGGTGCTCCTGGGCACTGCTCATCACTTTGCAATAGGTTCCGGGGCTTTTCGCGAAGGTCGCGTTTTCTCAAACTTTGATGGCATTAGTGGGTGGGGTGTGAAAACCTCCGAATGCATGGTTCTCAGCTCCTGCTGTGGGCAGCAAGCCAATTTTTTTTCCAAAATGTTGACCTATAAAAGAGCTTACTCGGGTGTGAAAATTATCATTGTGCGCGCGCGCCCCGGACCGCAATTATGATATTTCCTGTTTTCCCATAGGGCCCAAGGCAAATGGGGATAGCGGTTGTACGCGCTTTCTAAGGCTCTGATCGCTTTTAGATTTTGCACGCGGATAGGGCCAACAGAGGCGCAGGTATTGCCATGCGCACCCGCCCGCAACAATGTTTCGATACCGAGTTATCGGGGTGTGGAAGTCCGCCGCCCCGAAGCTTTACGCGCTTCCGTCTCGCGAACTACTATTTTCATCATGCCCACACGGGCATCAGTTTGTAGTACGGGAGGCCGTCTACAAATGGTGAAAATTTCAAAGCGTTCCGTCGGGAAATTAAAAAGTTATGAGCATTAGAAGATCTTCCCATTAGGCCCCATTAGGCCACAGAAGCCGACCGGGCCTAAAACTTGCGCAGGTCACTTTCACGGACGGGCTCGAAACTGGTGCCAGAAGTTAGCCCCCGACCAGAGCTTCATTGTGAGGCATTGCGTAAAATTTTCCGTCCCCCGAGTGCCGAGCAATAGCCCCTGAAAGGGCTTTCGGCACAATTTTCACGCCCTTATTTGAGCCACTTGTAGCCGAAGGAATTTTGCGCAAATGACTGAGAGGTGCTCCTGGGCACTGCTCATCACTTTGCAATAGGTTCCGGGGCTTTTCGCGAAGGTCGCGTTTTCTCAAACTTTGATGGCATTAGTGGGTGGGGTGTGAAAACCTCCGAATGCATGGTTCTCAGCTCCTGCTGTGGGCAGCAAGCCAATTTTTTTTCCAAAATGTTGACCTATAAAAGAGCTTACTCGGGTGTGAAAATTATCATTGTGCGCGCGCGCCCCGGACCGCAATTATGATATTTCCTGTTTTCCCATAGGGCCCAAGGCAAATGGGGATAGCGGTTGTACGCGCTTTCTAAGGCTCTGATCGCTTTTAGATTTTGCACGCGGATAGGGCCAACAGAGGCGCAGGTATTGCCATGCGCACCCGCCCGCAACAATGTTTCGATACCGAGTTATCGGGGTGTGGAAGTCCGCCGCCCCGAAGCTTTACGCGCTTCCGTCTCGCGAACTACTATTTTCATCATGCCCACACGGGCATCAGTTTGTAGTACGGGAGGCCGTCTACAAATGGTGAAAATTTCAAAGCGTTCCGTCGGGAAATTAAAAAGTTATGAGCATTAGAAGATCTTCCCATTAGGCCCCATTAGGCCACAGAAGCCGACCGGGCCTAAAACTTGCGCGGGTCACTTTCACGGACGGGCTCGAAACTGGTGCCAGAAGTTAGCCCCCGACCAGAGCTTCATTGTGAGGCATTGCGTAAAATTTTCCGTCCCCCGAATGCCGAGCAATAGCCCCTGAAAGGGCTTTCGGCACAATTTTCACGCCCTTATTTGAGCCACTTGTAGCCGAAGGAATTTTGCGCAAATGACTGAGAGGTGCTCCTGGGCACTGCTCATCACTTTGCAATAGGTTCCGGGGCTTTTCGCGAAGGTCGCGTTTTCTCAAACTTTGATGGCATTAGTGGGTGGCGTGTGAAAACCTCCGAATGCATGGTTCTCAGCTCCTGCTGTGGGCAGCAAGCCAATTTTTTTTCCAAAATGTTGACCTATAAAAGAGCTTACTCGTGTGTGAAAATTATCATTGTGCGCGCGCGCCCCGGACCGCAATTATGATATTTCCTGTTTTCCCATAGAGCCCAAGGCAAATGGGGATAGCGGTTGTACGCGCTTTCTAAGGCTCTGATCGCTTTTAGATTTTGCACGCGGATAGGGCCAACAGAGGCGCAGGTATTGCCATGCGCACCCGCCCGCAACAATGTTTCGATACCGAGTTATCGGGGTGTGGAAGTCCGCCGCCCCGAAGCTTTACGCGCTTCCGTCTCGCGAACTACTATTTTCATCATGCCCACACGGGCATCAGTTTGTAGTACGGGAGGCCGTCTACAAATGGTGAAAATTTCAAAGCGTTCCGTCGGGAAATTAAAAAGTTATGAGCATTAGAAGATCTTCCCATTAGGCCCCATTAGGCCACAGAAGCCGACCGGGCCTAAAACTTGCGCGGGTCACTTTCACGGACGGGCTCGAAACTGGTGCCAGAAGTTAGCCCCCGACCAGAGCTTCATTGTGAGGCATTGCGTAAAATTTTCCGTCCCCCGAGTGCCGAGCAATAGCCCCTGAAAGGGCTTTCGGCACAATTTTCACGCCCTTATTTGAGCCACTTGTAGCCGAAGGAATTTTGCGCAAATGACTGAGAGGTGCTCCTGGGCACTGCTCATCACTTTGCAATAGGTTCCGGGGCTTTTCGCGAAGGTCGCGTTTTCTCAAACTTTGATGGCATTAGTGGGTGGGGTGTGAAAACCTCCGAATGCATGGTTCTCAGCTCCTGCTGTGGGCAGCAAGCCAATTTTTTTTCCAAAATGTTGACCTATAAAAGAGCTTACTCGGGTGTGAAAATTATCATTGTGCGCGCGCGCCCCGGACCGCAATTATGATATTTCCTGTTTTCCCATAGGGCCCAAGGCAAATGGGGATAGCGGTTGTACGCGCTTTCTAAGGCTCTGATCGCTTTTAGATTTTGCACGCGGATAGGGCCAACAGAGGCGCAGGTATTGCCATGCGCACCCGCCCGCAACAATGTTTCGATACCGAGTTATCGGGGTGTGGAAGTCCGCCGCCCCGAAGCTTTACGCGCTTCCGTCTCGCGAACTACTATTTTCATCATGCCCACACGGGCATCAGTTTGTAGTACGGGAGGCCGTCTACAAATGGTGAAAATTTCAAAGCGTTCCGTCGGGAAATTAAAAAGTTATGAGCATTAGAAGATCTTCCCATTAGGCCCCATTAGGCCACAGAAGCCGACCGGGCCTAAAACTTGCGCGGGTCACTTTCACGGACGGGCTCGAAACTGGTGCCAGAAGTTAGCCCCCGACCAGAGCTTCATTGTGAGGCATTGCGTAAAATTTTCCGTCCCCCGAATGCCGAGCAATAGCCCCTGAAAGGGCTTTCGGCACAATTTTCACGCCCTTATTTGAGCCACTTGTAGCCGAAGGAATTTTGCGCAAATGACTGAGAGGTGCTCCTGGGCACTGCTCATCACTTTGCAATAGGTTCCGGGGCTTTTCGCGAAGGTCGCGTTTTCTCAAACTTTGATGGCATTAGTGGGTGGGGTGTGAAAACCTCCGAATGCATGGTTCTCAGCTCCTGCTGTGGGCAGCAAGCCAATTTTTTTTCCAAAATGTTGACCTATAAAAGAGCTTACTCGGGTGTGAAAATTATCATTGTGCGCGCGCGCCCCGGACCGCAATTATGATATTTCCTGTTTTCCCATAGGGCCCAAGGCAAATGGGGATAGCGGTTGTACGCGCTTTCTAAGGCTCTGATCGCTTTTAGATTTTGCACGCGGATAGGGCCAACAGAGGCGCAGGTATTGCCATGCGCACCCGCCCGCAACAATGTTTCGATACCGAGTTATCGGGGTGTGGAAGTCCGCCGCCCCGAAGCTTTACGCGCTTCCGTCTCGCGAACTACTATTTTCATCATGCCCACACGGGCATCAGTTTGTAGTACGGGAGGCCGTCTACAAATGGTGAAAATTTCAAAGCGTTCCGTCGGGAAATTAAAAAGTTATGAGCATTAGAAGATCTTCCCATTAGGCCCCATTAGGCCACAGAAGCCGACCGGGCCTAAAACTTGCGCGGGTCACTTTCACGGACGGGCTCGAAACTGGTGCCAGAAGTTAGCCCCCGACCAGAGCTTCATTGTGAGGCATTGCGTAAAATTTTCCGTCCCCCGAGTGCCGAGCAATAGCCCCTGAAAGGGCTTTCGGCACAATTTTCACGCCCTTATTTGAGCCACTTGTAGCCGAAGGAATTTTGCGCAAATGACTGAGAGGTGCTCCTGGGCACTGCTCATCACTTTGCAATAGGTTCCGGGGCTTTTCGCGAAGGTCGCGTTTTCTCAAACTTTGATGGCATTAGTGGGTGGGGTGTGAAAACCTCCGAATGCATGGTTCTCAGCTCCTGCTGTGGGCAGCAAGCCAATTTTTTTTCCAAAATGTTGACCTATAAAAGAGCTTACTCGGGTGTGAAAATTATCATTGTGCGCGCGCGCCCCGGACCGCAATTATGATATTTCCTGTTTTCCCATAGGGCCCAAGGCAAATGGGGATAGCGGTTGTACGCGCTTTCTAAGGCTCTGATCGCTTTTAGATTTTGCACGCGGATAGGGCCAACAGAGGCGCAGGTATTGCCATGCGCACCCGCCCGCAACAATGTTTCGATACCGAGTTATCGGGGTGTGGAAGTCCGCCGCCCCGAAGCTTTACGCGCTTCCGTCTCGCGAACTACTATTTTCATCATGCCCACACGGGCATCAGTTTGTAGTACGGGAGGCCGTCTACAAATGGTGAAAATTTCAAAGCGTTCCGTCGGGAAATTAAAAAGTTATGAGCATTAGAAGATCTTCCCATTAGGCCCCATTAGGCCACAGAAGCCGACCGGGCCTAAAACTTGCGCGGGTCACTTTCACGGACGGGCTCGAAACTGGTGCCAGAAGTTAGCCCCCGACCAGAGCTTCATTGTGAGGCATTGCGTAAAATTTTCCGTCCCCCGAGTGCCGAGCAATAGCCCCTGAAAGGGCTTTCGGCACAATTTTCACGCCCTTATTTGAGCCACTTGTAGCCGAAGGAATTTTGCGCAAATGACTGAGAGGTGCTCCTGGGCACTGCTCATCACTTTGCAATAGGTTCCGGGGCTTTTCGCGAAGGTCGCGTTTTCTCAAACTTTGATGGCATTAGTGGGTGGCGTGTGAAAACCTCCGAATGCATGGTTCTCAGCTCCTGCTGTGGGCAGCAAGCCAATTTTTTTTCCAAAATGTTGACCTATAAAAGAGCTTACTCGTGTGTGAAAATTATCATTGTGCGCGCGCGCCCCGGACCGCAATTATGATATTTCCTGTTTTCCCATAGGGCCCAAGGCAAATGGGGATAGCGGTTGTACGCGCTTTCTAAGGCTCTGATCGCTTTTAGATTTTGCACGCGGATAGGGCCAACAGAGGCGCAGGTATTGCCATGCGCACCCGCCCGCAACAATGTTTCGATACCGAGTTATCGGGGTGTGGAAGTCCGCCGCCCCGAAGCTTTACTCGCTTCCGTCTCGCGAACTACTATTTTCATCATGCCCACACGGGCATCAGTTTGTAGTACGGGAGGCCGTCTACAAATGGTGAAAATTTCAAAGCGTTCCGTCGGGAAATTAAAAAGTTATGAGCATTAGAAGATCTTCCCATTAGGCCCCATTAGGCCACAGAAGCCGACCGGGCCTAAAACTTGCGCGGGTCACTTTCACGGACGGGCTCGAAACTGGTGCCAGAAGTTAGCCCCCGACCAGAGCTTCATTGTGAGGCATTGCGTAAAATTTTCCGTCCCCCGAGTGCCGAGCAATAGCCCCTGAAAGGGCTTGCGGCACAATTTTCACGCCCTTATTTGAGCCACTTGTAGCCGAAGGAATTTTGCGCAAATGACTGAGAGGTGCTCCTGGGCACTGCTCATCACTTTGCAATAGGTTCCGGGGCTTTTCGCGAAGGTCGCGTTTTCTCAAACTTTGATGGCATTAGTGGGTGGGGTGTGAAAACCTCCGAATGCATGGTTCTCAGCTCCTGCTGTGGGCAGCAAGCCAATTTTTTTTCCAAAATGTTGACCTATAAAAGAGCTTACTCGGGTGTGAAAATTATCATTGTGCGCGCGCTCCCCGGACCGCAATTATGATATTTCCTGTTTTCCCATAGGGCCCAAGGCAAATGGGGATAGCGGTTGTACGCGCTTTCTAAGGCTCTGATCGCTTTTAGATTTTGCACGCGGATAGGGCCAACAGAGGCGCAGGTATTGCCATGCGCACCCGCCCGCAACAATGTTTCGATACCGAGTTATCGGGGTGTGGAAGTCCGCCGCCCCGAAGCTTTACGCGCTTCCGTCTCGCGAACTACTATTTTCATCATGCCCACACGGGCATCAGTTTGTAGTACGGGAGGCCGTCTACAAATGGTGAAAATTTCAAAGCGTTCCGTCGGGAAATTAAAAAGTTATGAGCATTAGAAGATCTTCCCATTAGGCCCCATTAGGCCACAGAAGCCGACCGGGCCTAAAACTTGCGCGGGTCACTTTCACGGACGGGCTCGAAACTGGTGCCAGAAGTTAGCCCCCGACCAGAGCTTCATTGTGAGGCATTGCGTAAAATTTTCCGTCCCCCGAGTGCCGAGCAATAGCCCCTGAAAGGGCTTTCGGCACAATTTTCACGCCCTTATTTGAGCCACTTGTAGCCGAAGGAATTTTGCGCAAATGACTGAGAGGTGCTCCTGGGCACTGCTCATCACTTTGCAATAGGTTCCGGGGCTTTTCGCGAAGGTCGCGTTTTCTCAAACTTTGATGGCATTAGTGGGTGGGGTGTGAAAACCTCCGAATGCATGGTTCTCAGCTCCTGCTGTGGGCAGCAAGCCAATTTTTTTTCCAAAATGTTGACCTATAAAAGAGCTTACTCGGGTGTGAAAATTATCATTGTGCGCGCGCGCCCCGGACCGCAATTATGATATTTCCTGTTTTCCCATAGGCCCAAGGCAAATGGGGATAGCGGTTGTACGCGCTTTCTAAGGCTCTGATCGCTTTTAGATTTTGCACGCGGATAGGGCCAACAGAGGCGCAGGTATTGCCATGCGCACCCGCCCGCAACAATGTTTCGATACCGAGTTATCGGGGTGTGGAAGTCCGCCGCCCCGAAGCTTTACGCGCTTCCGTCTCGCGAACTACTATTTTCATCATGCCCACACGGGCATCAGTTTGTAGTACGGGAGGCCGTCTACAAATGGTGAAAATTTCAAAGCGTTCCGTCGGGAAATTAAAAAGTTATGAGCATTAGAAGATCTTCCCATTAGGCCCCATTAGGCCACAGAAGCCGACCGGGCCTAAAACTTGCGCGGGTCACTTTCACGGACGGGCTCGAAACTGGTGCCAGAAGTTAGCCCCCGACCAGAGCTTCATTGTGAGGCATTGCGTAAAATTTTCCGTCCCCCGAGTGCCGAGCAATAGCCCCTGAAAGGGCTTTCGGCACAATTTTCACGCCCTTATTTGAGCCACTTGTAGCCGAAGGAATTTTGCGCAAATGACTGAGAGGTGCTCCTGGGCACTGCTCATCACTTTGCAATAGGTTCCGGGGCTTTTCGCGAAGGTCGCGTTTTCTCAAACTTTGATGGCATTAGTGGGTGGGGTGTGAAAACCTCCGAATGCATGGTTCTCAGCTCCTGCTGTGGGCAGCAAGCCAATTTTTTTTCCAAAATGTTGACCTATAAAAGAGCTTACTCGGGTGTGAAAATTATCATTGTGCGCGCGCGCCCCGGACCGCAATTATGATATTTCCTGTTTTCCCATAGGGCCCAAGGCAAATGGGGATAGCGGTTGTACGCGCTTTCTAAGTCTCTGATCGCTTTTAGATTTTGCACGCGGATAGGGCCAACAGAGGCGCAGGTATTGCCATGCGCACCCGCCCGCAACAATGTTTCGATACCGAGTTATCGGGGTGTGGAAGTCCGCCGCCCCGAAGCTTTACGCGCTTCCGTCTCGCGAACTACTATTTTCATCATGCCCACACGGGCATCAGTTTGTAGTACGGGAGGCCGTCTACAAATGGTGAAAATTTCAAAGCGTTCCGTCGGGAAATTAAAAAGTTATGAGCATTAGAAGATCTTCCCATTAGGCCCCATTAGGCCACAGAAGCCGACCGGGCCTAAAACTTGCGCGGGTCACTTTCACGGACGGGCTCGAAACTGGTGCCAGAAGTTAGCCCCCGACCAGAGCTTCATTGTGAGGCATTGCGTAAAATTTTCCGTCCCCCGAGTGCCGAGCAATAGCCCCTGAAAGGGCTTTCGGCACAATTTTCACGCCCTTATTTGAGCCACTTGTAGCCGAAGGAATTTTGCGCAAATGACTGAGAGGTGCTCCTGGGCACTGCTCATCACTTTGCAATAGGTTCCGGGGCTTTTCGCGAAGGTCGCGTTTTCTCAAACTTTGATGGCATTAGTGGGTGGGGTGTGAAAACCTCCGAATGCATGGTTCTCAGCTCCTGCTGTGGGCAGCAAGCCAATTTTTTTTCCAAAATGTTGACCTATAAAAGAGCTTACTCGGGTGTGAAAATTATCATTGTGCGCGCGCGCCCCGGACCGCAATTATGATATTTCCTGTTTTCCCATAGGGCCCAAGGCAAATGGGGATAGCGGTTGTACGCGCTTTCTAAGGCTCTGATCGCTTTTAGATTTTGCACGCGGATAGGGCCAACAGAGGCGCAGGTATTGCCATGCGCACCCGCCCGCAACAATGTTTCGATACCGAGTTATCGGGGTGTGGAAGTCCGCCGCCCCGAAGCTTTACGCGCTTCCGTCTCGCGAACTACTATTTTCATCATGCCCACACGGGCATCAGTTTGTAGTACGGGAGGCCGTCTACAAATGGTGAAAATTTCAAAGCGTTCCGTCGGGAAATTAAAAAGTTATGAGCATTAGAAGATCTTCCCATTAGGCCCCATTAGGCCACAGAAGCCGACCGGGCCTAAAACTTGCGCGGGTCACTTTCACGGACGGGCTCGAAACTGGTGCCAGAAGTTAGCCCCCGACCAGAGCTTCATTGTGAGGCATTGCGTAAAATTTTCCGTCCCCCGAGTGCCGAGCAATAGCCCCTGAAAGGGCTTTCGGCACAATTTTCACGCCCTTATTTGAGCCACTTGTAGCCGAAGGAATTTTGCGCAAATGACTGAGAGGTGCTCCTGGGCACTGCTCATCACTTTGCAATAGGTTCCGGGGCTTTTCGCGAAGGTCGCGTTTTCTCAAACTTTGATGGCATTAGTGGGTGGGGTGTGAAAACCTCCGAATGCATGGTTCTCAGCTCCTGCTGTGGGCAGCAAGCCAATTTTTTTTCCAAAATGTTGACCTATAAAAGAGCTTACTCGGGTGTGAAAATTATCATTGTGCGCGCGCGCCCCGGACCGCAATTATGATATTTCCTGTTTTCCCATAGGGCCCAAGGCAAATGGGGATAGCGGTTGTACGCGCTTTCTAAGGCTCTGATCGCTTTTAGATTTTGCACGCGGATAGGGCCAACAGAGGCGCAGGTATTGCCATGCGCACCCGCCCGCAACAATGTTTCGATACCGAGTTATCGGGGTGTGGAAGTCCGCCGCCCCGAAGCTTTACGCGCTTCCGTCTCGCGAACTACTATTTTCATCATGCCCACACGGGCATCAGTTTGTAGTACGGGAGGCCGTCTACAAATGGTGAAAATTTCAAAGCGTTCCGTCGGGAAATTAAAAAGTTATGAGCATTAGAAGATCTTCCCATTAGGCCCCATTAGGCCACAGAAGCCGACCGGGCCTAAAACTTGCGCGGGTCACTTTCACGGACGGGCTCGAAACTGGTGCCAGAAGTTAGCCCCCGACCAGAGCTTCATTGTGAGGCATTGCGTAAAATTTTCCGTCCCCCGAGTGCCGAGCAATAGCCCCTGAAAGGGCTTTCGGCACAATTTTCACGCCCTTATTTGAGCCACTTGTAGCCGAAGGAATTTTGCGCAAATGACTGAGAGGTGCTCCTGGGCACTGCTCATCACTTTGCAATAGGTTCCGGGGCTTTTCGCGAAGGTCGCGTTTTCTCAAACTTTGATGGCATTAGTGGGTGGGGTGTGAAAACCTCCGAATGCATGGTTCTCAGCTCCTGCTGTGGGCAGCAAGCCAATTTTTTTTCCAAAATGTTGACCTATAAAAGAGCTTACTCGGGTGTGAAAATTATCATTGTGCGCGCGCGCCCCGGACCGCAATTATGATATTTCCTGTTTTCCCATAGGGCCCAAGGCAAATGGGGATAGCGGTTGTACGCGCTTTCTAAGGCTCTGATCGCTTTTAGATTTTGCACGCGGATAGGGCCAACAGAGGCGCAGGTATTGCCATGCGCACCCGCCCGCAACAATGTTTCGATACCGAGTTATCGGGGTGTGGAAGTCCGCCGCCCCGAAGCTTTACGCGCTTCCGTCTCGCGAACTACTATTTTCATCATGCCCACACGGGCATCAGTTTGTAGTACGGGAGGCCGTCTACAAATGGTGAAAATTTCAAAGCGTTCCGTCGGGAAATTAAAAAGTTATGAGCATTAGAAGATCTTCCCATTAGGCCCCATTAGGCCACAGAAGCCGACCGGGCCTAAAACTTGCGCGGGTCACTTTCACAGACGGGCTCGAAACTGGTGCCAGAAGTTAGCCCCCGACCAGAGCTTCATTGTGAGGCATTGCGTAAAATTTTCCGTCCCCCGAGTGCCGAGCAATAGCCCCTGAAAGGGCTTTCGGCACAATTTTCACGCCCTTATTTGAGCCACTTGTAGCCGAAGGAATTTTGCGCAAATGACTGAGAGGTGCTCCTGGGCACTGCTCATCACTTTGCAATAGGTTCCGGGGCTTTTCGCGAAGGTCGCGTTTTCTCAAACTTTGATGGCATTAGTGGGTGGGGTGTGAAAACCTCCGAATGCATGGTTCTCAGCTCCTGCTGTGGGCAGCAAGCCAATTTTTTTTCCAAAATGTTGACCTATAAAAGAGCTTACTCGGGTGTGAAAATTATCATTGTGCGCGCGCGCCCCGGACCGCAATTATGATATTTCCTGTTTTCCCATAGGGCCCAAGGCAAATGGGGATAGCGGTTGTACGCGCTTTCTAAGGCTCTGATCGCTTTTAGATTTTGCACGCGGATAGGGCCAACAGAGGCGCAGGTATTGCCATGCGCACCCGCCCGCAACAATGTTTCGATACCGAGTTATCGGGGTGTGGAAGTCCGCCGCCCCGAAGCTTTACGCGCTTCCGTCTCGCGAACTACTATTTTCATCATGCCCACACGGGCATCAGTTTGTAGTACGGGAGGCCGTCTACAAATGGTGAAAATTTCAAAGCGTTCCGTCGGGAAATTAAAAAGTTATGAGCATTAGAAGATCTTCCCATTAGGCCCCATTAGGCCACAGAAGCCGACCGGGCCTAAAACTTGCGCGGGTCACTTTCACGGACGGGCTCGAAACTGGTGCCAGAAGTTAGCCCCCGACCAGAGCTTCATTGTGAGGCATTGCGTAAAATTTTCCGTCCCCCGAGTGCCGAGCAATAGCCCCTGAAAGGGCTTTCGGCACAATTTTCACGCCCTTATTTGAGCCACTTGTAGCCGAAGGAATTTTGCGCAAATGACTGAGAGGTGCTCCTGGGCACTGCTCATCACTTTGCAATAGGTTCCGGGGCTTTTCGCGAAGGTCGCGTTTTCTCAAACTTTGATGGCATTAGTGGGTGGGGTGTGAAAACCTCCGAATGCATGGTTCTCAGCTCCTGCTGTGGGCAGCAAGCCAATTTTTTTTCCAAAATGTTGACCTATAAAAGAGCTTACTCGGGTGTGAAAATTATCATTGTGCGCGCGCGCCCCGGACCGCAATTATGATATTTCCTGTTTTCCCATAGGGCCCAAGGCAAATGGGGATAGCGGTTGTACGCGCTTTCTAAGGCTCTGATCGCTTTTAGATTTTGCACGCGGATAGGGCCAACAGAGGCGCAGGTATTGCCATGCGCACCCGCCCGCAACAATGTTTCGATACCGAGTTATCGGGGTGTGGAAGTCCGCCGCCCCGAAGCTTTACGCGCTTCCGTCTCGCGAACTACTATTTTCATCATGCCCACACGGGCATCAGTTTGTAGTACGGGAGGCCGTCTACAAATGGTGAAAATTTCAAAGCGTTCCGTCGGGAAATTAAAAAGTTATGAGCATTAGAAGATCTTCCCATTAGGCCCCATTAGGCCACAGAAGCCGACCGGGCCTAAAACTTGCGCGGGTCACTTTCACGGACGGGCTCGAAACTGGTGCCAGAAGTTAGCCCCCGACCAGAGCTTCATTGTGAGGCATTGCGTAAAATTTTCCGTCCCCCGAGTGCCGAGCAATAGCCCCTGAAAGGGCTTTCGGCACAATTTTCACGCCCTTATTTGAGCCACTTGTAGCCGAAGGAATTTTGCGCAAATGACTGAGAGGTGCTCCTGGGCACTGCTCATCACTTTGCAATAGGTTCCGGGGCTTTTCGCGAAGGTCGCGTTTTCTCAAACTTTGATGGCATTAGTGGGTGGGGTGTGAAAACCTCCGAATGCATGGTTCTCAGCTCCTGCTGTGGGCAGCAAGCCAATTTTTTTTCCAAAATGTTGACCTATAAAAGAGCTTACTCGGGTGTGAAAATTATCATTGTGCGCGCGCGCCCCGGACCGCAATTATGATATTTCCTGTTTTCCCATAGGGCCCAAGGCAAATGGGGATAGCGGTTGTACGCGCTTTCTAAGGCTCTGATCGCTTTTAGATTTTGCACGCGGATAGGGCCAACAGAGGCGCAGGTATTGCCATGCGCACCCGCCCGCAACAATGTTTCGATACCGAGTTATCGGGGTGTGGAAGTCCGCCGCCCCGAAGCTTTACGCGCTTCCGTCTCGCGAACTACTATTTTCATCATGCCCACACGGGCATCAGTTTGTAGTACGGGAGGCCGTCTACAAATGGTGAAAATTTCAAAGCGTTCCGTCGGGAAATTAAAAAGTTATGAGCATTAGAAGATCTTCCCATTAGGCCCCATTAGGCCACAGAAGCCGACCGGGCCTAAAACTTGCGCGGGTCACTTTCACGGACGGGCTCGAAACTGGTGCCAGAAGTTAGCCCCCGACCAGAGCTTCATTGTGAGGCATTGCGTAAAATTTTCCGTCCCCCGAGTGCCGAGCAATAGCCCCTGAAAGGGCTTTCGGCACAATTTTCACGCCCTTATTTGAGCCACTTGTAGCCGAAGGAATTTTGCGCAAATGACTGAGAGGTGCTCCTGGGCACTGCTCATCACTTTGCAATAGGTTCCGGGGCTTTTCGCGAAGGTCGCGTTTTCTCAAACTTTGATGGCATTAGTGGGTGGGGTGTGAAAACCTCCGAATGCATGGTTCTCAGCTCCTGCTGTGGGCAGCAAGCCAATTTTTTTTCCAAAATGTTGACCTATAAAAGAGCTTACTCGGGTGTGAAAATTATCATTGTGCGCGCGCGCCCCGGACCGCAATTATGATATTTCCTGTTTTCCCATAGGGCCCAAGGCAAATGGGGATAGCGGTTGTACGCGCTTTCTAAGGCTCTGATCGCTTTTAGATTTTGCACGCGGATAGGGCCAACAGAGGCGCAGGTATTGCCATGCGCACCCGCCCGCAACAATGTTTCGATACCGAGTTATCGGGGTGTGGAAGTCCGCCGCCCCGAAGCTTTACGCGCTTCCGTCTCGCGAACTACTATTTTCATCATGCCCACACGGGCATCAGTTTGTAGTACGAGAGGCCGTCTACAAATGGTGAAAATTTCAAAGCGTTCCGTCGGGAAATTAAAAAGTTATGAGCATTAGAAGATCTTCCCATTAGGCCCCATTAGGCCACAGAAGCCGACCGGGCCTAAAACTTGCGCGGGTCACTTTCACGGACGGGCTCGAAACTGGTGCCAGAAGTTAGCCCCCGACCAGAGCTTCATTGTGAGGCATTGCGTAAAATTTTCCGTCCCCCGAGTGCCGAGCAATAGCCCCTGAAAGGGCTTTCGGCACAATTTTCACGCCCTTATTTGAGCCACTTGTAGCCGAAGGAATTTTGCGCAAATGACTGAGAGGTGCTCCTGGGCACTGCTCATCACTTTGCAATAGGTTCCGGGGCTTTTCGCGAAGGTCGCGTTTTCTCAAACTTTGATGGCATTAGTGGGTGGGGTGTGAAAACCTCCGAATGCATGGTTCTCAGCTCCTGCTGTGGGCAGCAAGCCAATTTTTTTTCCAAAATGTTGACCTATAAAAGAGCTTACTCGGGTGTGAAAATTATCATTGTGCGCGCGCGCCCCGGACCGCAATTATGATATTTCCTGTTTTCCCATAGGGCCCAAGGCAAATGGGGATAGCGGTTGTACGCGCTTTCTAAGGCTCTGATCGCTTTTAGATTTTGCACGCGGATAGGGCCAACAGAGGCGCAGGTATTGCCATGCGCACCCGCCCGCAACAATGTTTCGATACCGAGTTATCGGGGTGTGGAAGTCCGCCGCCCCGAAGCTTTACGCGCTTCCGTCTCGCGAACTACTATTTTCATCATGCCCACACGGGCATCAGTTTGTAGTACGGGAGGCCGTCTACAAATGGTGAAAATTTCAAAGCGTTCCGTCGGGAAATTAAAAAGTTATGAGCATTAGAAGATCTTCCCATTAGGCCCCATTAGGCCACAGAAGCCGACCGGGCCTAAAACTTGCGCGGGTCACTTTCACGGACGGGCTCGAAACTGGTGCCAGAAGTTAGCCCCCGACCAGAGCTTCATTGTGAGGCATTGCGTAAAATTTTCCGTCCCCCGAGTGCCGAGCAATAGCCCCTGAAAGGGCTTTCGGCACAATTTTCACGCCCTTATTTGAGCCACTTGTAGCCGAAGGAATTTTGCGCAAATGACTGAGAGGTGCTCCTGGGCACTGCTCATCACTTTGCAATAGGTTCCGGGGCTTTTCGCGAAGGTCGCGTTTTCTCAAACTTTGATGGCATTAGTGGGTGGGGTGTGAAAACCTCCGAATGCATGGTTCTCAGCTCCTGCTGTGGGCAGCAAGCCAATTTTTTTTCCAAAATGTTGACCTATAAAAGAGCTTACTCGGGTGTGAAAATTATCATTGTGCGCGCGCGCCCCGGACCGCAATTATGATATTTCCTGTTTTCCCATAGGGCCCAAGGCAAATGGGGATAGCGGTTGTACGCGCTTTCTAAGGCTCTGATCGCTTTTAGATTTTGCACGCGGATAGGGCCAACAGAGGCGCAGGTATTGCCATGCGCACCCGCCTGCAACAATGTTTGGATACCGAGTTATCGGGGTGTGGAAGTCCGCCGCCCCGAAGCTTTACGCGCTTCCGTCTCGCGAACTACTATTTTCATCATGCCCACACGGGCATCAGTTTGTAGTACGGGAGGCCGTCTACAAATGGTGAAAATTTCAAAGCGTTCCGTCGGGAAATTAAAAAGTTATGAGCATTAGAAGATCTTCCCATTAGGCCCCATTAGGCCACAGAAGCCGACCGGGCCTAAAACTTGCGCGGGTCACTTTCACGGACGGGCTCAAAACTGGTGCCAGAAGTTAGCCCCCGACCAGAGCTTCATTGTGAGGCATTGCGTAAAATTTTCCGTCCCCCGAGTGCCGAGCAATAGCCCCTGAAAGGGCTTTCGGCACAATTTTCACGCCCTTATTTGAGCCACTTGTAGCCGAAGGAATTTTGCGCAAATGACTGAGAGGTGCTCCTGGGCACTGCTCATCACTTTGCAATAGGTTCCGGGGCTTTTCGCGAAGGTCGCGTTTTCTCAAACTTTGATGGCATTAGTGGGTGGGGTGTGAAAACCTCCGAATGCATGGTTCTCAGCTCCTGCTGTGGGCAGCAAGCCAATTTTTTTTCCAAAATGTTGACCTATAAAAGAGCTTACTCGGGTGTGAAAATTATCATTGTGCGCGCGCGCCCCGGACCGCAATTATGATATTTCCTGTTTTCCCATAGGGCCCAAGGCAAATGGGGATAGCGGTTGTACGCGCTTTCTAAGGCTCTGATCGCTTTTAGATTTTGCACGCGGATAGGGCCAACAGAGGCGCAGGTATTGCCATGCGCACCCGCCCGCAACAATGTTTCGATACCGAGTTATCGGGGTGTGGAAGTCCGCCGCCCCGAAGCTTTACGCGCTTCCGTCTCGCGAACTACTATTTTCATCATGCCCACACGGGCATCAGTTTGTAGTACGGGAGGCCGTCTACAAATGGTGAAAATTTCAAAGCGTTCCGTCGGGAAATTAAAAAGTTATGAGCATTAGAAGATCTTCCCATTAGGCCCCATTAGGCCACAGAAGCCGACCGGGCCTAAAACTTGCGCGGGTCACTTTCACGGACGGGCTCAAAACTGGTGCCAGAAGTTAGCCCCCGACCAGAGCTTCATTGTGAGGCATTGCGTAAAATTTTCCGTCCCCCGAGTGCCGAGCAATAGCCCCTGAAAGGGCTTTCGGCACAATTTTCACGCCCTTATTTGAGCCACTTGTAGCCGAAGGAATTTTGCGCAAATGACTGAGAGGTGCTCCTGGGCACTGCTCATCACTTTGCAATAGGTTCCGGGGCTTTTCGCGAAGGTCGCGTTTTCTCAAACTTTGATGGCATTAGTGGGTGGGGTGTGAAAACCTCCAAATGCATGGTTCTCAGCTCCTGCTGTGGGCAGCAAGCCAATTTTTTTTCCAAAATGTTGACCTATAAAAGAGCTTACTCGGGTGTGAAAATTATCATTGTGCGCGCGCGCCCCGGACCGCAATTATGATATTTCCTGTTTTCCCATAGGGCCCAAGGCAAATGGGGATAGCGGTTGTACGCGCTTTCTAAGGCTCTGATCGCTTTTAGATTTTGCACGCGGATAGGGCCAACAGAGGCGCAGGTATTGCCATGCGCACCCGCCCGCAACAATGTTTCGATACCGAGTTATCGGGGTGTGGAAGTCCGCCGCCCCGAAGCTTTACGCGCTTCCGTCTCGCGAACTACTATTTTCATCATGCCCACACGGGCATCAGTTTGTAGTACGGGAGGCCGTCTACAAATGGTGAAAATTTCAAAGCGTTCCGTCGGGAAATTAAAAAGTTATGAGCATTAGAAGATCTTCCCATTAGGCCCCATTAGGCCACAGAAGCCGACCGGGCCTAAAACTTGCGCGGGTCACTTTCACGGACGGGCTCGAAACTGGTGCCAGAAGTTAGCCCCCGACCAGAGCTTCATTGTGAGGCATTGCGTAAAATTTTCCGTCCCCCGAGTGCCGAGCAATAGCCCCTGAAAGGGCTTTCGGCACAATTTTCACGCCCTTATTTGAGCCACTTGTAGCCGAAGGAATTTTGCGCAAATGACTGAGAGGTGCTCCTGGGCACTGCTCATCACTTTGCAATAGGTTCCGGGGCTTTTCGCGAAGGTCGCGTTTTCTCAAACTTTGATGGCATTAGTGGGTGGGGTGTGAAAACCTCCGAATGCATGGTTCTCAGCTCCTGCTGTGGGCAGCAAGCCAATTTTTTTTCCAAAATGTTGACCTATAAAAGAGCTTACTCGGGTGTGAAAATTATCATTGTGCGCGCGCGCCCCGGACCGCAATTATGATATTTCCTGTTTTCCCATAGGGCCCAAGGCAAATGGGGATAGCGGTTGTACGCGCTTTCTAAGGCTCTGATCGCTTTTAGATTTTGCACGCGGATAGGGCCAACAGAGGCGCAGGTATTGCCATGCGCACCCGCCCGCAACAATGTTTCGATACCGAGTTATCGGGGTGTGGAAGTCCGCCGCCCCGAAGCTTTACGCGCTTCCGTCTCGCGAACTACTATTTTCATCATGCCCACACGGCATCAGTTTGTAGTACGGGAGGCCGTCTACAAATGGTGAAAATTTCAAAGCGTTCCGTCGGGAAATTAAAAAGTTATGAGCATTAGAAGATCTTCCCATTAGGCCCCATTAGGCCACAGAAGCCGACCGGGCCTAAAACTTGCGCGGGTCACTTTCACGGACGGGCTCGAAACTGGTGCCAGAAGTTAGCCCCCGACCAGAGCTTCATTGTGAGGCATTGCGTAAAATTTTCTGTCCCCCGAGTGCCGAGCAATAGCCCCTGAAAGGGCTTTCGGCACAATTTTCACGCCCTTATTTGAGCCACTTGTAGCCGAAGGAATTTTGCGCAAATGACTGAGAGGTGCTCCTGGGCACTGCTCATCACTTTGCAATAGGTTCCGGGGCTTTTCGCGAAGGTCGCGTTTTCTCAAACTTTGATGGCATTAGTGGGTGGGGTGTGAAAACCTCCGAATGCATGGTTCTCAGCTCCTGCTGTGGGCAGCAAGCCAATTTTTTTTCCAAAATGTTGACCTATAAAAGAGCTTACTCGGGTGTGAAAATTATCATTGTGCGCGCGCGCCCCGGACCGCAATTATGATATTTCCTGTTTTCCCATAGGGCCCAAGGCAAATGGGGATAGCGGTTGTACGCGCTTTCTAAGGCTCTGATCGCTTTTAGATTTTGCACGCGGATAGGGCCAACAGAGGCGCAGGTATTGCCATGCGCACCCGCCCGCAACAATGTTTCGATACCGAGTTATCGGGGTGTGGAAGTCCGCCGCCCCGAAGCTTTACGCGCTTCCGTCTCGCGAACTACTATTTTCATCATGCCCACACGGGCATCAGTTTGTAGTACGGGAGGCCGTCTACAAATGGTGAAAATTTCAAAGCGTTCCGTCGGGAAATTAAAAAGTTATGAGCATTAGAAGATCTTCCCATTAGGCCCCATTAGGCCACAGAAGCCGACCGGGCCTAAAACTTGCGCGGGTCACTTTCACGGACGGGCTCGAAACTGGTGCCAGAAGTTAGCCCCCGACCAGAGCTTCATTGTGAGGCATTGCGTAAAATTTTCCGTCCCCCGAGTGCCGAGCAATAGCCCCTGAAAGGGCTTTCGGCACAATTTTCACGCCCTTATTTGAGCCACTTGTAGCCGAAGGAATTTTGCGCAAATGACTGAGAGGTGCTCCTGGGCACTGCTCATCACTTTGCAATAGGTTCCGGGGCTTTTCGCGAAGGTCGCGTTTTCTCAAACTTTGATGGCATTAGTGGGTGGGGTGTGAAAACCTCCGAATGCATGGTTCTCAGCTCCTGCTGTGGGCAGCAAGCCAATTTTTTTTCCAAAATGTTGACCTATAAAAGAGCTTACTCGGGTGTGAAAATTATCATTGTGCGCGCGCGCCCCGGACCGCAATTATGATATTTCCTGTTTTCCCATAGGGCCCAAGGCAAATGGGGATAGCGGTTGTACGCGCTTTCTAAGGCTCTGATCGCTTTTAGATTTTGCACGCGGATAGGGCCAACAGAGGCGCAGGTATTGCCATGCGCACCCGCCCGCAACAATGTTTCGATACCGAGTTATCGGGGTGTGGAAGTCCGCCGCCCCGAAGCTTTACGCGCTTCCGTCTCGCGAACTACTATTTTCATCATGCCCACACGGGCATCAGTTTGTAGTACGGGAGGCCGTCTACAAATGGTGAAAATTTCAAAGCGTTCCGTCTGGAAATTAAAAAGTTATGAGCATTAGAAGATCTTACCATTAGGCCCCATTAGGCCACAGAAGCCGACCGGGCCTAAAACTTGCGCGGGTCACTTTCACGGACGGGCTCGAAACTGGTGCCAGAAGTTAGCCCCCGACCAGAGCTTCATTGTGAGGCATTGCGTAAAATTTTCCGTCCCCCGAGTGCCGAGCAATAGCCCCTGAAAGGGCTTTCGGCACAATTTTCACGCCCTTATTTGAGCCACTTGTAGCCGAAGGAATTTTGCGCAAATGACTGAGAGGTGCTCCTGGGCACTGCTCATCACTTTGCAATAGGTTCCGGGGCTTTTCGCGAAGGTCGCGTTTTCTCAAACTTTGATGGCATTAGTGGGTGGGGTGTGAAAACCTCCGAATGCATGGTTCTCAGCTCCTGCTGTGGGCAGCAAGCCAATTTTTTTTCCAAAATGTTGACCTATAAAAGAGCTTACTCGGGTGTGAAAATTATCATTGTGCGCGCGCGCCCCGGACCGCAATTATGATATTTCCTGTTTTCCCATAGGGCCCAAGGCAAATGGGGATAGCGGTTGTACGCGCTTTCTAAGGCTCTGATCGCTTTTAGATTTTGCACGCGGATAGGGCCAACAGAGGCGCAGGTATTGCCATGCGCACCCGCCCGCAACAATGTTTCGATACCGAGTTATCGGGGTGTGGAAGTCCGCCGCCCCGAAGCTTTACGCGCTTCCGTCTCGCGAACTACTATTTTCATCATGCCCACACGGGCATCAGTTTGTAGTACGGGAGGCCGTCTACAAATGGTGAAAATTTCAAAGCGTTCCGTCGGGAAATTAAAAAGTTATGAGCATTAGAAGATCTTCCCATTAGGCCCCATTAGGCCACAGAAGCCGACCGGGCCTAAAACTTGCGCGGGTCACTTTCACGGACGGGCTCGAAACTGGTGCCAGAAGTTAGCCCCCGACCAGAGCTTCATTGTGAGGCATTGCGTAAAATTTTCCGTCCCCCGAGTGCCGAGCAATAGCCCCTGAAAGGGCTTTCGGCACAATTTTCACGCCCTTATTTGAGCCACTTGTAGCCGAAGGAATTTTGCGCAAATGACTGAGAGGTGCTCCTGGGCACTGCTCATCACTTTGCAATAGGTTCCGGGGCTTTTCGCGAAGGTCGCGTTTTCTCAAACTTTGATGGCATTAGTGGGTGGGGTGTGAAAACCTCCGAATGCATGGTTCTCAGCTCCTGCTGTGGGCAGCAAGCCAATTTTTTTTCCAAAATGTTGACCTATAAAAGAGCTTACTCGGGTGTGAAAATTATCATTGTGCGCGCGCGCCCCGGACCGCAATTATGATATTTCCTGTTTTCCCATAGGGCCCAAGGCAAATGGGGATAGCGGTTGTACGCGCTTTCTAAGGCTCTGATCGCTTTTAGATTTTGCACGCGGATAGGGCCAACAGAGGCGCAGGTATTGCCATGCGCACCCGCCCGCAACAATGTTTCGATACCGAGTTATCGGGGTGTGGAAGTCCGCCGCCCCGAAGCTTTACGCGCTTCCGTCTCGCGAACTACTATTTTCATCATGCCCACACGGGCATCAGTTTGTAGTACGGGAGGCCGTCTACAAATGGTGAAAATTTCAAAGCGTTCCGTCGGGAAATTAAAAAGTTATGAGCATTAGAAGATCTTCCCATTAGGCCCCATTAGGCCACAGAAGCCGACCGGGCCTAAAACTTGCGCGGGTCACTTTCACGGACGGGCTCGAAACTGGTGCCAGAAGTTAGCCCCCGACCAGAGCTTCATTGTGAGGCATTGCGTAAAATTTTCCGTCCCCCGAGTGCCGAGCAATAGCCCCTGAAAGGGCTTTCGGCACAATTTTCACGCCCTTATTTGAGCCACTTGTAGCCGAAGGAATTTTGCGCAAATGACTGAGAGGTGCTCCTGGGCACTGCTCATCACTTTGCAATAGGTTCCGGGGCTTTTCGCGAAGGTCGCGTTTTCTCAAACTTTGATGGCATTAGTGGGTGGGGTGTGAAAACCTCCGAATGCATGGTTCTCAGCTCCTGCTGTGGGCAGCAAGCCAATTTTTTTTCCAAAATGTTGACCTATAAAAGAGCTTACTCGGGTGTGAAAATTATCATTGTGCGCGCGCGCCCCGGACCGCAATTATGATATTTCCTGTTTTCCCATAGGGCCCAAGGCAAATGGGGATAGCGGTTGTACGCGCTTTCTAAGGCTCTGATCGCTTTTAGATTTTGCACGCGGATAGGGCCAACAGAGGCGCAGGTATTGCCATGCGCACCCGCCCGCAACAATGTTTCGATACCGAGTTATCGGGGTGTGGAAGTCCGCCGCCCCGAAGCTTTACGCGCTTCCGTCTCGCGAACTACTATTTTCATCATGCCCACACGGGCATCAGTTTGTAGTACGGGAGGCCGTCTACAAATGGTGAAAATTTCAAAGCGTTCCGTCGGGAAATTAAAAAGTTATGAGCATTAGAAGATCTTCCCATTAGGCCCCATTAGGCCACAGAAGCCGACCGGGCCTAAAACTTGCGCGGGTCACTTTCACGGACGGGCTCGAAACTGGTGCCAGAAGTTAGCCCCCGACCAGAGCTTCATTGTGAGGCATTGCGTAAAATTTTCCGTCCCCCGAGTGCCGAGCAATAGCCCCTGAAAGGGCTTTCGGCACAATTTTCACGCCCTTATTTGAGCCACTTGTAGCCGAAGGAATTTTGCGCAAATGACTGAGAGGTGCTCCTGGGCACTGCTCATCACTTTGCAATAGGTTCCGGGGCTTTTCGCGAAGGTCGCGTTTTCTCAAACTTTGATGGCATTAGTGGGTGGGGTGTGAAAACCTCCGAATGCATGGTTCTCAGCTCCTGCTGTGGGCAGCAAGCCAATTTTTTTTCCAAAATGTTGACCTATAAAAGAGCTTACTCGGGTGTGAAAATTATCATTGTGCGCGCGCGCCCCGGACCGCAATTATGATATTTCCTGTTTTCCCATAGGGCCCAAGGCAAATGGGGATAGCGGTTGTACGCGCTTTCTAAGGCTCTGATCGCTTTTAGATTTTGCACGCGGATAGGGCCAACAGAGGCGCAGGTATTGCCATGCGCACCCGCCCGCAACAATGTTTCGATACCGAGTTATCGGGGTGTGGAAGTCCACCGCCCCGAAGCTTTACGCGCTTCCGTCTCGCGAACTACTATTTTCATCATGCCCACACGGGCATCAGTTTGTAGTACGGGAGGCCGTCTACAAATGGTGAAAATTTCAAAGCGTTCCGTCGGGAAATTAAAAAGTTATGAGCATTAGAAGATCTTCCCATTAGGCCCCATTAGGCCACAGAAGCCGACCGGGCCTAAAACTTGCGCGGGTCACTTTCACGGACGGGCTCGAAACTGGTGCCAGAAGTTAGCCCCCGACCAGAGCTTCATTGTGAGGCATTGCGTAAAATTTTCCGTCCCCCGAGTGCCGAGCAATAGCCCCTGAAAGGGCTTTCGGCACAATTTTCACGCCCTTATTTGAGCCACTTGTAGCCGAAGGAATTTTGCGCAAATGACTGAGAGGTGCTCCTGGGCACTGCTCATCACTTTGCAATAGGTTCCGGGGCTTTTCGCGAAGGTCGCGTTTTCTCAAACTTTGATGGCATTAGTGGGTGGGGTGTGAAAACCTCCGAATGCATGGTTCTCAGCTCCTGCTGTGGGCAGCAAGCCAATTTTTTTTCCAAAATGTTGACCTATAAAAGAGCTTACTCGGGTGTGAAAATTATCATTGTGCGCGCGCGCCCCGGACCGCAATTATGATATTTCCTGTTTTCCCATAGGGCCCAAGGCAAATGGGGATAGCGGTTGTACGCGCTTTCTAAGGCTCTGATCGCTTTTAGATTTTGCACGCGGATAGGGCCAACAGAGGCGCAGGTATTGCCATGCGCACCCGCCCGCAACAATGTTTCGATACCGAGTTATCGGGGTGTGGAAGTCCGCCGCCCCGAAGCTTTACGCGCTTCCGTCTCGCGAACTACTATTTTCATCATGCCCACACGGGCATCAGTTTGTAGTACGGGAGGCCGTCTACAAATGGTGAAAATTTCAAAGCGTTCCGTCGGGAAATTAAAAAGTTATGAGCATTAGAAGATCTTCCCATTAGGCCCCATTAGGCCACAGAAGCCGACCGGGCCTAAAACTTGCGCGGGTCACTTTCACGGACGGGCTCGAAACTGGTGCCAGAAGTTAGCCCCCGACCAGAGCTTCATTGTGAGGCATTGCGTAAAATTTTCCGTCCCCCGAGTGCCGAGCAATAGCCCCTGAAAGGGCTTTCGGCACAATTTTCACGCCCTTATTTGAGCCACTTGTAGCCGAAGGAATTTTGCGCAAATGACTGAGAGGTGCTCCTGGGCACTGCTCATCACTTTGCAATAGGTTCCGGGGCTTTTCGCGAAGGTCGCGTTTTCTCAAACTTTGATGGCATTAGTGGGTGGGGTGTGAAAACCTCCGAATGCATGGTTCTCAGCTCCTGCTGTGGGCAGCAAGCCAATTTTTTTTCCAAAATGTTGACCTATAAAAGAGCTTACTCGGGTGTGAAAATTATCATTGTGCGCGCGCGCCCCGGACCGCAATTATGATATTTCCTGTTTTCCCATAGGGCCCAAGGCAAATGGGGATAGCGGTTGTACGCGCTTTCTAAGGCTCTGATCGCTTTTAGATTTTGCACGCGGATAGGGCCAACAGAGGCGCAGGTATTGCCATGCGCACCCGCCCGCAACAATGTTTCGATACCGAGTTATCGGGGTGTGGAAGTCCGCCGCCCCGAAGCTTTACGCGCTTCCGTCTCGCGAACTACTATTTTCATCATGCCCACACGGGCATCAGTTTGTAGTACGGGAGGCCGTCTACAAATGGTGAAAATTTCAAAGCGTTCCGTCGGGAAATTAAAAAGTTATGAGCATTAGAAGATCTTCCCATTAGGCCCCATTAGGCCACAGAAGCCGACCGGGCCTAAAACTTGCGCGGGTCACTTTCACGGACGGGCTCGAAACTGGTGCCAGAAGTTAGCCCCCGACCAGAGCTTCATTGTGAGGCATTGCGTAAAATTTTCCGTCCCCCGAGTGCCGAGCAATAGCCCCTGAAAGGGCTTTCGGCACAATTTTCACGCCCTTATTTGAGCCACTTGTAGCCGAAGGAATTTTGCGCAAATGACTGAGAGGTGCTCCTGGGCACTGCTCATCACTTTGCAATAGGTTCCGGGGCTTTTCGCGAAGGTCGCGTTTTCTCAAACTTTGATGGCATTAGTGGGTGGGGTGTGAAAACCTCCGAATGCATGGTTCTCAGCTCCTGCTGTGGGCAGCAAGCCAATTTTTTTTCCAAAATGTTGACCTATAAAAGAGCTTACTCGGGTGTGAAAATTATCATTGTGCGCGCGCGCCCCGGACCGCAATTATGATATTTCCTGTTTTCCCATAGGGCCCAAGGCAAATGGGGATAGCGGTTGTACGCGCTTTCTAAGGCTCTGATCGCTTTTAGATTTTGCACGCGGATAGGGCCAACAGAGGCGCAGGTATTGCCATGCGCACCCGCCCGCAACAATGTTTCGATACCGAGTTATCGGGGTGTGGAAGTCCGCCGCCCCGAAGCTTTACGCGCTTCCGTCTCGCGAACTACTATTTTCATCATGCCCACACGGGCATCAGTTTGTAGTACGGGAGGCCGTCTACAAATGGTGAAAATTTCAAAGCGTTCCGTCGGGAAATTAAAAAGTTATGAGCATTAGAAGATCTTCCCATTAGGCCCCATTAGGCCACAGAAGCCGACCGGGCCTAAAACTTGCGCGGGTCACTTTCACGGACGGGCTCGAAACTGGTGCCAGAAGTTAGCCCCCGACCAGAGCTTCATTGTGAGGCATTGCGTAAAATTTTCCGTCCCCCGAGTGCCGAGCAATAGCCCCTGAAAGGGCTTTCGGCACAATTTTCACGCCCTTATTTGAGCCACTTGTAGCCGAAGGAATTTTGCGCAAATGACTGAGAGGTGCTCCTGGGCACTGCTCATCACTTTGCAATAGGTTCCGGGGCTTTTCGCGAAGGTCGCGTTTTCTCAAACTTTGATGGCATTAGTGGGTGGGGTGTGAAAACCTCCGAATGCATGGTTCTCAGCTCCTGCTGTGGGCAGCAAGCCAATTTTTTTTCCAAAATGTTGACCTATAAAAGAGCTTACTCGGGTGTGAAAATTATCATTGTGCGCGCGCGCCCCGGACCGCAATTATGATATTTCCTGTTTTCCCATAGGGCCCAAGGCAAATGGGGATAGCGGTTGTACGCGCTTTCTAAGGCTCTGATCGCTTTTAGATTTTGCACGCGGATAGGGCCAACAGAGGCGCAGGTATTGCCATGCGCACCCGCCCGCAACAATGTTTCGATACCGAGTTATCGGGGTGTGGAAGTCCGCCGCCCCGAAGCTTTACGCGCTTCCGTCTCGCGAACTACTATTTTCATCATGCCCACACGGGCATCAGTTTGTAGTACGGGAGGCCGTCTACAAATGGTGAAAATTTCAAAGCGTTCCGTCGGGAAATTAAAAAGTTATGAGCATTAGAAGATCTTCCCATTAGGCCCCATTAGGCCACAGAAGCCGACCGGGCCTAAAACTTGCGCGGGTCACTTTCACGGACGGGCTCGAAACTGGTGCCAGAAGTTAGCCCCCGACCAGAGCTTCATTGTGAGGCATTGCGTAAAATTTTCCGTCCCCCGAGTGCCGAGCAATAGCCCCTGAAAGGGCTTTCGGCACAATTTTCACGCCCTTATTTGAGCCACTTGTAGCCGAAGGAATTTTGCGCAAATGACTGAGAGGTGCTCCTGGGCACTGCTCATCACTTTGCAATAGGTTCCGGGGCTTTTCGCGAAGGTCGCGTTTTCTCAAACTTTGATGGCATTAGTGGGTGGGGTGTGAAAACCTCCGAATGCATGGTTCTCAGCTCCTGCTGTGGGCAGCAAGCCAATTTTTTTCCAAAATGTTGACCTATAAAAGAGCTTACTCGGGTGTGAAAATTATCATTGTGCGCGCGCGCCCCGGACCGCAATTATGATATTTCCTGTTTTCCCATAGGGCCCAAGGCAAATGGGGATAGCGGTTGTACGCGCTTTCTAAGGCTCTGATCGCTTTTAGATTTTGCACGCGGATAGGGCCAACAGAGGCGCAGGTATTGCCATGCGCACCCGCCCGCAACAATGTTTCGATACCGAGTTATCGGGGTGTGGAAGTCCGCCGCCCCGAAGCTTTACGCGCTTCCGTCTCGCGAACTACTATTTTCATCATGCCCACACGGGCATCAGTTTGTAGTACGGGAGGCCGTCTACAAATGGTGAAAATTTCAAAGCGTTCCGTCGGGAAATTAAAAAGTTATGAGCATTAGAAGATCTTCCCATTAGGCCCCATTAGGCCACAGAAGCCGACCGGGCCTAAAACTTGCGCGGGTCACTTTCACGGACGGGCTCGAAACTGGTGCCAGAAGTTAGCCCCCGACCAGAGCTTCATTGTGAGGCATTGCGTAAAATTTTCCGTCCCCCGAGTGCCGAGCAATAGCCCCTGAAAGGGCTTTCGGCACAATTTTCACGCCCTTATTTGAGCCACTTGTAGCCGAAGGAATTTTGCGCAAATGACTGAGAGGTGCTCCTGGGCACTGCTCATCACTTTGCAATAGGTTCCGGGGCTTTTCGCGAAGGTCGCGTTTTCTCAAACTTTGATGGCATTAGTGGGTGGGGTGTGAAAACCTCCGAATGCATGGTTCTCAGCTCCTGCTGTGGGCAGCAAGCCAATTTTTTTTCCAAAATGTTGACCTATAAAAGAGCTTACTCGGGTGTGAAAATTATCATTGTGCGCGCGCGCCCCGGACCGCAATTATGATATTTCCTGTTTTCCCATAGGGCCCAAGGCAAATGGGGATAGCGGTTGTACGCGCTTTCTAAGGCTCTGATCGCTTTTAGATTTTGCACGCGGATAGGGCCAACAGAGGCGCAGGTATTGCCATGCGCACCCGCCCGCAACAATGTTTCGATACCGAGTTATCGGGGTGTGGAAGTCCGCCGCCCCGAAGCTTTACGCGCTTCCGTCTCGCGAACTACTATTTTCATCATGCCCACACGGGCATCAGTTTGTAGTACGGGAGGCCGTCTACAAATGGTGAAAATTTCAAAGCGTTCCGTCGGGAAATTAAAAAGTTATGAGCATTAGAAGATCTTCCCATTAGGCCCCATTAGGCCACAGAAGCCGACCGGGCCTAAAACTTGCGCGGGTCACTTTCACGGACGGGCTCGAAACTGGTGCCAGAAGTTAGCCCCCTACCAGAGCTTCATTGTGAGGCATTGCGTAAAATTTTCCGTCCCCCGAGTGCCGAGCAATAGCCCCTGAAAGGGCTTTCGGCACAATTTTCACGCCCTTATTTGAGCCACTTGTAGCCGAAGGAATTTTGCGCAAATGACTGAGAGGTGCTCCTGGGCACTGCTCATCACTTTGCAATAGGTTCCGGGGCTTTTCGCGAAGGTCGCGTTTTCTCAAACTTTGATGGCATTAGTGGGTGGGGTGTGAAAACCTCCGAATGCATGGTTCTCAGCTCCTGCTGTGGGCAGCAAGCCAATTTTTTTTCCAAAATGTTGACCTATAAAAGAGCTTACTCGGGTGTGAAAATTATCATTGTGCGCGCGCGCCCCGGACCGCAATTATGATATTTCCTGTTTTCCCATAGGGCCCAAGGCAAATGGGGATAGCGGTTGTACGCGCTTTCTAAGGCTCTGATCGCTTTTAGATTTTGCACGCGGATAGGGCCAACAGAGGCGCAGGTATTGCCATGCGCACCCGCCCGCAACAATGTTTCGATACCGAGTTATCGGGGTGTGGAAGTCCGCCGCCCCGAAGCTTTACGCGCTTCCGTCTCGCGAACTACTATTTTCATCATGCCCACACGGGCATCAGTTTGTAGTACGGGAGGCCGTCTACAAATGGTGAAAATTTCAAAGCGTTCCGTCGGGAAATTAAAAAGTTATGAGCATTAGAAGATCTTCCCATTAGGCCCCATTAGGCCACAGAAGCCGACCGGGCCTAAAACTTGCGCGGGTCACTTTCACGGACGGGCTCGAAACTGGTGCCAGAAGTTAGCCCCCGACCAGAGCTTCATTGTGAGGCATTGCGTAAAATTTTCCGTCCCCCGAGTGCCGAGCAATAGCCCCTGAAAGGGCTTTCGGCACAATTTTCACGCCCTTATTTGAGCCACTTGTAGCCGAAGGAATTTTGCGCAAATGACTGAGAGGTGCTCCTGGGCACTGCTCATCACTTTGCAATAGGTTCCGGGGCTTTTCGCGAAGGTCGCATTTTCTCAAACTTTGATGGCATTAGTGGGTGGGGTGTGAAAACCTCCGAATGCATGGTTCTCAGCTCCTGCTGTGGGCAGCAAGCCAATTTTTTTTCCAAAATGTTGACCTATAAAAGAGCTTACTCGGGTGTGAAAATTATCATTGTGCGCGCGCGCCCCGGACCGCAATTATGATATTTCCTGTTTTCCCATAGGGCCCAAGGCAAATGGGGATAGCGGTTGTACGCGCTTTCTAAGGCTCTGATCGCTTTTAGATTTTGCACGCGGATAGGGCCAACAGAGGCGCAGGTATTGCCATGCGCACCCGCCCGCAACAATGTTTCGATACCGAGTTATCGGGGTGTGGAAGTCCGCCGCCCCGAAGCTTTACGCGCTTCCGTCTCGCGAACTACTATTTTCATCATGCCCACACGGGCATCAGTTTGTAGTACGGGAGGCCGTCTACAAATGGTGAAAATTTCAAAGCGTTCCGTCGGGAAATTAAAAAGTTATGAGCATTAGAAGATCTTCCCATTAGGCCCCATTAGGCCACAGAAGCCGACCGGGCCTAAAACTTGCGCGGGTCACTTTCACGGACGGGCTCGAAACTGGTGCCAGAAGTTAGCCCCCGACCAGAGCTTCATTGTGAGGCATTGCGTAAAATTTTCCGTCCCCCGAGTGCCGAGCAATAGCCCCTGAAAGGGCTTTCGGCACAATTTTCACGCCCTTATTTGAGCCACTTGTAGCCGAAGGAATTTTGCGCAAATGACTGAGAGGTGCTCCTGGGCACTGCTCATCACTTTGCAATAGGTTCCGGGGCTTTTCGCGAAGGTCGCGTTTTCTCAAACTTTGATGGCATTAGTGGGTGGGGTGTGAAAACCTCCGAATGCATGGTTCTCAGCTCCTGCTGTGGGCAGCAAGCCAATTTTTTTTCCAAAATGTTGACCTATAAAAGAGCTTACTCGGGTGTGAAAATTATCATTGTGCGCGCGCGCCCCGGACCGCAATTATGATATTTCCTGTTTTCCCATAGGGCCCAAGGCAAATGGGGATAGCGGTTGTACGCGCTTTCTAAGGCTCTGATCGCTTTTAGATTTTGCACGCGGATAGGGCCAACAGAGGCGCAGGTATTGCCATGCGCACCCGCCCGCAACAATGTTTCGATACCGAGTTATCGGGGTGTGGAAGTCCGCCGCCCCGAAGCTTTACGCGCTTCCGTCTCGCGAACTACTATTTTCATCATGCCCACACGGGCATCAGTTTGTAGTACGGGAGGCCGTCTACAAATGGTGAAAATTTCAAAGCGTTCCGTCGGGAAATTAAAAAGTTATGAGCATTAGAAGATCTTCCCATTAGGCCCCATTAGGCCACAGAAGCCGACCGGGCCTAAAACTTGCGCGGGTCACTTTCACGGACGGGCTCGAAACTGGTGCCAGAAGTTAGCCCCCGACCAGAGCTTCATTGTGAGGCATTGCGTAAAATTTTCCGTCCCCCGAGTGCCGAGCAATAGCCCCTGAAAGGGCTTTCGGCACAATTTTCACGCCCTTATTTGAGCCACTTGTAGCCGAAGGAATTTTGCGCAAATGACTGAGAGGTGCTCCTGGGCACTGCTCATCACTTTGCAATAGGTTCCGGGGCTTTTCGCGAAGGTCGCGTTTTCTCAAACTTTGATGGCATTAGTGGGTGGGGTGTGAAAACCTCCGAATGCATGGTTCTCAGCTCCTGCTGTGGGCAGCAAGCCAATTT
This sequence comes from Loripinus fragilis, assembly GCA_964019695.1. Lineage (NCBI taxonomy): Eukaryota > Metazoa > Mollusca > Bivalvia > Lucinida > Lucinidae > Loripinus > Loripinus fragilis. Next base: position 1,121,197 of record CAXHUL010000525.1, read on the forward strand.
TTTTTCCAAAATGTTGACCTATAAAAGAGCTTACTCGGGTGTGAAAATTATCATTGTGCGCGCGCGCCCCGGACCGCAATTATGATATTTCCTGTTTTCCCATAGGGCCCAAGGCAAATGGGGATAGCGGTTGTACGCGCTTTCTAAGGCTCTGATCGCTTTTAGATTTTGCACGCGGATAGGGCCAACAGAGGCGCAGGTATTGCCATGCGCACCCGCCCGCAACAATGTTTCGATACCGAGTTATCGGGGTGTGGAAGTCCGCCGCCCCGAAGCTTTACGCGCTTCCGTCTCGCGAACTACTATTTTCATCATGCCCACACGGGCATCAGTTTGTAGTACGGGAGGCCGTCTACAAATGGTGAAAATTTCAAAGCGTTCCGTCGGGAAATTAAAAAGTTATGAGCATTAGAAGATCTTCCCATTAGGCCCCATTAGGCCACAGAAGCCGACCGGGCCTAAAACTTGCGCAGGTCACTTTCACGGACGGGCTCGAAACTGGTGCCAGAAGTTAGCCCCCGACCAGAGCTTCATTGTGAGGCATTGCGTAAAATTTTCCGTCCCCCGAGTGCCGAGCAATAGCCCCTGAAAGGGCTTTCGGCACAATTTTCACGCCCTTATTTGAGCCACTTGTAGCCGAAGGAATTTTGCGCAAATGACTGAGAGGTGCTCCTGGGCACTGCTCATCACTTTGCAATAGGTTCCGGGGCTTTTCGCGAAGGTCGCGTTTTCTCAAACTTTGATGGCATTAGTGGGTGGGGTGTGAAAACCTCCGAATGCATGGTTCTCAGCTCCTGCTGTGGGCAGCAAGCCAATTTTTTTTCCAAAATGTTGACCTATAAAAGAGCTTACTCGGGTGTGAAAATTATCATTGTGCGCGCGCGCCCCGGACCGCAATTATGATATTTCCTGTTTTCCCATAGGGCCCAAGGCAAATGGGGATAGCGGTTGTACGCGCTTTCTAAGGCTCTGATCGCTTTTAGATTTTGCACGCGGATAGGGCCAACAGAGGCGCAGGTATTGCCATGCGCACCCGCCCGCAACAATGTTTCGATACCGAGTTATCGGGGTGTGGAAGTCCGCCGCCCCGAAGCTTTACGCGCTTCCGTCTCGCGAACTACTATTTTCATCATGCCCACACGGGCATCAGTTTGTAGTACGGGAGGCCGTCTACAAATGGTGAAAATTTCAAAGCGTTCCGTCGGGAAATTAAAAAGTTATGAGCATTAGAAGATCTTCCCATTAGGCCCCATTAGGCCACAGAAGCCGACCGGGCCTAAAACTTGCGCGGGTCACTTTCACGGACGGGCTCGAAACTGGTGCCAGAAGTTAGCCCCCGACCAGAGCTTCATTGTGAGGCATTGCGTAAAATTTTCCGTCCCCCGAGTGCCGAGCAATAGCCCCTGAAAGGGCTTTCGGCACAATTTTCACGCCCTTATTTGAGCCACTTGTAGCCGAAGGAATTTTGCGCAAATGACTGAGAGGTGCTCCTGGGCACTGCTCATCACTTTGCAATAGGTTCCGGGGCTTTTCGCGAAGGTCGCGTTTTCTCAAACTTTGATGGCATTAGTGGGTGGGGTGTGAAAACCTCCGAATGCATGGTTCTCAGCTCCTGCTGTGGGCAGCAAGCCAATTTTTTTTCCAAAATGTTGACCTATAAAAGAGCTTACTCGGGTGTGAAAATTATCATTGTGCGCGCGCGCCCCGGACCGCAATTATGATATTTCCTGTTTTCCCATAGGGCCCAAGGCAAATGGGGATAGCGGTTGTACGCGCTTTCTAAGGCTCTGATCGCTTTTAGATTTTGCACGCGGATAGGGCCAACAGAGGCGCAGGTATTGCCATGCGCACCCGCCCGCAACAATGTTTCGATACCGAGTAATCGGGGTGTGGAAGTCCGCCGCCCCGAAGCTTTACGCGCTTCCGTCTCGCGAACTACTATTTTCATCATGCCCACACGGGCATCAGTTTGTAGTACGGGAGGCCGTCTACAAATGGTGAAAATTTCAAAGCGTTCCGTCGGGAAATTAAAAAGTTATGAGCATTAGAAGATCTTCCCATTAGGCCCCATTAGGCCACAGAAGCCGACCGGGCCTAAAACTTGCGCGGGTCACTTTCACGGACGGGCTCGAAACTGGTGCCAGAAGTTAGCCCCCGACCAGAGCTTCATTGTGAGGCATTGCGTAAAATTTTCCGTCCCCCGAGTGCCGAGCAATAGCCCCTGAAAGGGCTTTCGGCACAATTTTCACGCCCTTATTTGAGCCACTTGTAGCCGAAGGAATTTTGCGCAAATGACTGAGAGGTGCTCCTGGGCACTGCTCATCACTTTGCAATAGGTTCCGGGGCTTTTCGCGAAGGTCGCGTTTTCTCAAACTTTGATGGCATTAGTGGGTGGGGTGTGAAAACCTCCGAATGCATGGTTCTCAGCTCCTGCTGTGGGCAGCAAGCCAATTTTTTTTCCAAAATGTTGACCTATAAAAGAGCTTACTCGGGTGTGAAAATTATCATTGTGCGCGCGCGCCCCGGACCGCAATTATGATATTTCCTGTTTTCCCATAGGGCCCAAGGCAAATGGGGATAGCGGTTGTACGCGCTTTCTAAGGCTCTGATCGCTTTTAGATTTTGCACGCGGATAGGGCCAACAGAGGCGCAGGTATTGCCATGCGCACCCGCCCGCAACAATGTTTCGATACCGAGTTATCGGGGTGTGGAAGTCCGCCGCCCCGAAGCTTTACGCGCTTCCGTCTCGCGAACTACTATTTTCATCATGCCCACACGGGCATCAGTTTGCAGTACGGGAGGCCGTCTACAAATGGTGAAAATTTCAAAGCGTTCCGTCGGGAAATTAAAAAGTTATGAGCATTAGAAGATCTTCCCATTAGGCCCCATTAGGCCACAGAAGCCGACCGGGCCTAAAACTTGCGCGGGTCACTTTCACGGACGGGCTCGAAACTGGTGCCAGAAGTTAGCCCCCGACCAGAGCTTCATTGTGAGGCATTGCGTAAAATTTTCCGTCCCCCGAGTGCCGAGCAATAGCCCCTGAAAGGGCTTTCGGCACAATTTTCACGCCCTTATTTGAGCCACTTGTAGCCGAAGGAATTTTGCGCAAATGACTGAGAGGTGCTCCTGGGCACTGCTCATCACTTTGCAATAGGTTCCGGGGCTTTTCGCGAAGGTCGCGTTTTCTCAAACTTTGATGGCATTAGTGGGTGGGGTGTGAAAACCTCCGAATGCATGGTTCTCAGCTCCTGCTGTGGGCAGCAAGCCAATTTTTTTTCCAAAATGTTGACCTATAAAAGAGCTTACTCGGGTGTGAAAATTATCATTGTGCGCGCGCGCCCCGGACCGCAATTATGATATTTCCTGTTTTCCCATAGGGCCCAAGGCAAATGGGGATAGCGGTTGTACGCGCTTTCTAAGGCTCTGATCGCTTTTAGATTTTGCACGCGGATAGGGCCAACAGAGGCGCAGGTATTGCCATGCGCACCCGCCCGCAACAATGTTTCGATACCGAGTTATCGGGGTGTGGAAGTCCGCCGCCCCGAAGCTTTACGCGCTTCCGTCTCGCGAACTACTATTTTCATCATGCCCACACGGGCATCAGTTTGTAGTACGGGAGGCCGTCTACAAATGGTGAAAATTTCAAAGCGTTCCGTCGGGAAATTAAAAAGTTATGAGCATTAGAAGATCTTCCCATTAGGCCCCATTAGGCCACAGAAGCCGACCGGGCCTAAAACTTGCGCGGGTCACTTTCACGGACGGGCTCGAAACTGGTGCCAGAAGTTAGCCCCCGACCAGAGCTTCATTGTGAGGCATTGCGTAAAATTTTCCGTCCCCCGAGTGCCGAGCAATAGCCCCTGAAAGGGCTTTCGGCACAATTTTCACGCCCTTATTTGAGCCACTTGTAGCCGAAGGAATTTTGCGCAAATGACTGAGAGGTGCTCCTGGGCACTGCTCATCACTTTGCAATAGGTTCCGGGGCTTTTCGCGAAGGTCGCGTTTTCTCAAACTTTGATGGCATTAGTGGGTGGGGTGTGAAAACCTCCGAATGCATGGTTCTCAGCTCCTGCTGTGGGCAGCAAGCCAATTTTTTTTCCAAAATGTTGACCTATAAAAGAGCTTACTCGGGTGTGAAAATTATCATTGTGCGCGCGCGCCCCGGACCGCAATTATGATATTTCCTGTTTTCCCATAGGGCCCAAGGCAAATGGGGATAGCGGTTGTACGCGCTTTCTAAGGCTCTGATCGCTTTTAGATTTTGCACGCGGATAGGGCCAACAGAGGCGCAGGTATTGCCATGCGCACCCGCCCGCAACAATGTTTCGATACCGAGTTATCGGGGTGTGGAAGTCCGCCGCCCCGAAGCTTTACGCGCTTCCGTCTCGCGAACTACTATTTTCATCATGCCCACACGGGCATCAGTTTGTAGTACGGGAGGCCGTCTACAAATGGTGAAAATTTCAAAGCGTTCCGTCGGGAAATTAAAAAGTTATGAGCATTAGAAGATCTTCCCATTAGGCCCCATTAGGCCACAGAAGCCGACCGGGCCTAAAACTTGCGCAGGTCACTTTCACGGACGGGCTCGAAACTGGTGCCAGAAGTTAGCCCCCGACCAGAGCTTCATTGTGAGGCATTGCGTAAAATTTTCCGTCCCCCGAGTGCCGAGCAATAGCCCCTGAAAGGGCTTTCGGCACAATTTTCACGCCCTTATTTGAGCCACTTGTAGCCGAAGGAATTTTGCGCAAATGACTGAGAGGTGCTCCTGGGCACTGCTCATCACTTTGCAATAGGTTCCGGGGCTTTTCGCGAAGGTCGCGTTTTCTCAAACTTTGATGGCATTAGTGGGTGGGGTGTGAAAACCTCCGAATGCATGGTTCTCAGCTCCTGCTGTGGGCAGCAAGCCAATTTTTTTCCAAAATGTTGACCTATAAAAGAGCTTACTCGGGTGTGAAAATTATCATTGTGCGCGCGCGCCCCGGACCGCAATTATGATATTTCCTGTTTTCCCATAGGGCCCAAGGCAAATGGGGATAGCGGTTGTACGCGCTTTCTAAGGCTCTGATCGCTTTTAGATTTTGCACGCGGATAGGGCCAACAGAGGCGCAGGTATTGCCATGCGCACCCGCCCGCAACAATGTTTCGATACCGAGTTATCGGGGTGTGGAAGTCCGCCGCCCCGAAGCTTTACGCGCTTCCGTCTCGCGAACTACTATTTTCATCATGCCCACACGGGCATCAGTTTGTAGTACGGGAGGCCGTCTACAAATGGTGAAAATTTCAAAGCGTTCCGTCGGGAAATTAAAAAGTTATGAGCATTAGAAGATCTTCCCATTAGGCCCCATTAGGCCACAGAAGCCGACCGGGCCTAAAACTTGCGCGGGTCACTTTCACGGACGGGCTCGAAACTGGTGCCAGAAGTTAGCCCCCGACCAGAGCTTCATTGTGAGGCATTGCGTAAAATTTTCCATCCCCCGAGTGCCGAGCAATAGCCCCTGAAAGGGCTTTCGGCACAATTTTCACGCCCTTATTTGAGCCACTTGTAGCTGAAGGAATTTTGCGCAAATGACTGAGAGGTGCTCCTGGGCACTGCTCATCACTTTGCAATAGGTTCCGGGGCTTTTCGCGAAGGTCGCGTTTTCTCAAACTTTGATGGCATTAGTGGGTGGGGTGTGAAAACCTCCGAATGCATGGTTCTCAGCTCCTGCTGTGGGCAGCAAGCCAATTTTTTTTCCAAAATGTTGACCTATAAAAGAGCTTACTCGGGTGTGAAAATTATCATTGTGCGCGCGCGCCCCGGACCGCAATTATGATATTTCCTGTTTTCCCATAGGGCCCAAGGCAAATGGGGATAGCGGTTGTACGCGCTTTCTAAGGCTCTGATCGCTTTTAGATTTTGCACGCGGATAGGGCCAACAGAGGCGCAGGTATTGCCATGCGCACCCGCCCGCAACAATGTTTCGATACCGAGTTATCGGGGTGTGGAAGTCCGCCGCCCCGAAGCTTTACGCGCTTCCGTCTCGCGAACTACTATTTTCATCATGCCCACACGGGCATCAGTTTGTAGTACGGGAGGCCGTCTACAAATGGTGAAAATTTCAAAGCGTTCCGTCGGGAAATTAAAAAGTTATGAGCATTAGAAGATCTTCCCATTAGGCCCCATTAGGCCACAGAAGCCGACCGGGCCTAAAACTTGCGCGGGTCACTTTCACGGACGGGCTCGAAACTGGTGCCAGAAGTTAGCCCCCGACCAGAGCTTCATTGTGAGGCATTGCGTAAAATTTTCCGTCCCCCGAGTGCCGAGCAATAGCCCCTGAAAGGGCTTTCGGCACAATTTTCACGCCCTTATTTGAGCCACTTGTAGCCGAAGGAATTTTGCGCAAATGACTGAGAGGTGCTCCTGGGCACTGCTCATCACTTTGCAATAGGTTCCGGGGCTTTTCGCGAAGGTCGCGTTTTCTCAAACTTTGATGGCATTAGTGGGTGGGGTGTGAAAACCTCCGAATGCATGGTTCTCAGCTCCTGCTGTGGGCAGCAAGCCAATTTTTTTTCCAAAATGTTGACCTATAAAAGAGCTTACTCGGGTGTGAAAATTATCATTGTGCGCGCGCGCCCCGGACCGCAATTATGATATTTCCTGTTTTCCCATAGGGCCCAAGGCAAATGGGGATAGCGGTTGTACGCGCTTTCTAAGGCTCTGATCGCTTTTAGATTTTGCACGCGGATAGGGCCAACAGAGGCGCAGGTATTGCCATGCGCACCCGCCCGCAACAATGTTTCGATACCGAGTTATCGGGGTGTGGAAGTCCGCCGCCCCGAAGCTTTACGCGCTTCCGTCTCGCGAACTACTATTTTCATCATGCCCACACGGGCATCAGTTTGTAGTACGGGAGGCCGTCTACAAATGGTGAAAATTTCAAAGCGTTCCGTCGGGAAATTAAAAAGTTATGAGCATTAGAAGATCTTCCCATTAGGCCCCATTAGGCCACAGAAGCCGACCGGGCCTAAAACTTGCGCGGGTCACTTTCACGGACGGGCTCGAAACTGGTGCCAGAAGTTAGCCCCCGACCAGAGCTTCATTGTGAGGCATTGCGTAAAATTTTCCGTCCCCCGAGTGCCGAGCAATAGCCCCTGAAAGGGCTTTCGGCACAATTTTCACGCCCTTATTTGAGCCACTTGTAGCCGAAGGAATTTTGCGCAAATGACTGAGAGGTGCTCCTGGGCACTGCTCATCACTTTGCAATAGGTTCCGGGGCTTTTCGCGAAGGTCGCGTTTTCTCAAACTTTGATGGCATTAGTGGGTGGGGTGTGAAAACCTCCGAATGCATGGTTCTCAGCTCCTGCTGTGGGCAGCAAGCCAATTTTTTTTCCAAAATGTTGACCTATAAAAGAGCTTACTCGGGTGTGAAAATTATCATTGTGCGCGCGCGCCCCGGACCGCAATTATGATATTTCCTGTTTTCCCATAGGGCCCAAGGCAAATGGGGATAGCGGTTGTACGCGCTTTCTAAGGCTCTGATCGCTTTTAGATTTTGCACGCGGATAGGGCCAACAGAGGCGCAGGTATTGCCATGCGCACCCGCCCGCAACAATGTTTCGATACTGAGTTATCGGGGTGTGGAAGTCCGCCGCCCCGAAGCTTTACGCGCTTCCGTCTCGCGAACTACTATTTTCATCATGCCCACACGGGCATCAGTTTGTAGTACGGGAGGCCGTCTACAAATGGTGAAAATTTCAAAGCGTTCCGTCGGGAAATTAAAAAGTTATGAGCATTAGAAGATCTTCCCATTAGGCCCCATTAGGCCACAGAAGCCGACCGGGCCTAAAACTTGCGCGGGTCACTTTCACGGACGGGCTCGAAACTGGTGCCAGAAGTTAGCCCCCGACCAGAGCTTCATTGTGAGGCATTGCGTAAAATTTTCCGTCCCCCGAGTGCCGAGCAATAGCCCCTGAAAGGGCTTTCGGCACAATTTTCACGCCCTTATTTGAGCCACTTGTAGCCGAAGGAATTTTGCGCAAATGACTGAGAGGTGCTCCTGGGCACTGCTCATCACTTTGCAATAGGTTCCGGGGCTTTTCGCGAAGGTCGCGTTTTCTCAAACTTTGATGGCATTAGTGGGTGGGGTGTGAAAACCTCCGAATGCATGGTTCTCAGCTCCTGCTGTGGGCAGCAAGCCAATTTTTTTTCCAAAATGTTGACCTATAAAAGAGCTTACTCGGGTGTGAAAATTATCATTGTGCGCGCGCGCCCCGGACCGCAATTATGATATTTCCTGTTTTCCCATAGGGCCCAAGGCAAATGGGGATAGCGGTTGTACGCGCTTTCTAAGGCTCTGATCGCTTTTAGATTTTGCACGCGGATAGGGCCAACAGAGGCGCAGGTATTGCCATGCGCACCCGCCCGCAACAATGTTTCGATACCGAGTTATCGGGGTGTGGAAGTCCGCCGCCCCGAAGCTTTACGCGCTTCCGTCTCGCGAACTACTATTTTCATCATGCCCACACGGGCATCAGTTTGTAGTACGGGAGGCCGTCTACAAATGGTGAAAATTTCAAAGCGTTCCGTCGGGAAATTAAAAAGTTATGAGCATTAGAAGATCTTCCCATTAGGCCCCATTAGGCCACAGAAGCCGACCGGGCCTAAAACTTGCGCGGGTCACTTTCACGGACGGGCTCGAAACTGGTGCCAGAAGTTAGCCCCCGACCAGAGCTTCATTGTGAGGCATTGCGTAAAATTTTCCGTCCCCCGAGTGCCGAGCAATAGCCCCTGAAAGGGCTTTCGGCACAATTTTCACGCCCTTATTTGAGCCACTTGTAGCCGAAGGAATTTTGCGCAAATGACTGAGAGGTGCTCCTGGGCACTGCTCATCACTTTGCAATAGGTTCCGGGGCTTTTCGCGAAGGTCGCGTTTTCTCAAACTTTGATGGCATTAGTGGGTGGGGTGTGAAAACCTCCGAATGCATGGTTCTCAGCTCCTGCTGTGGGCAGCAAGCCAATTTTTTTTCCAAAATGTTGACCTATAAAAGAGCTTACTCGGGTGTGAAAATTATCATTGTGCGCGCGCGCCCCGGACCGCAATTATGATATTTCCTGTTTTCCCATAGGGCCCAAGGCAAATGGGGATAGCGGTTGTACGCGCTTTCTAAGGCTCTGATCGCTTTTAGATTTTGCACGCGGATAGGGCCAACAGAGGCGCAGGTATTGCCATGCGCACCCGCCCGCAACAATGTTTCGATACCGAGTTATCGGGGTGTGGAAGTCCGCCGCCCCGAAGCTTTACGCGCTTCCGTCTCGCGAACTACTATTTTCATCATGCCCACACGGGCATCAGTTTGTAGTACGGGAGGCCGTCTACAAATGGTGAAAATTTCAAAGCGTTCCGTCGGGAAATTAAAAAGTTATGAGCATTAGAAGATCTTCCCATTAGGCCCCATTAGGCCACAGAAGCCGACCGGGCCTAAAACTTGCGCGGGTCACTTTCACGGACGGGCTCGAAACTGGTGCCAGAAGTTAGCCCCCGACCAGAGCTTCATTGTGAGGCATTGCGTAAAATTTTCCGTCCCCCGAGTGCCGAGCAATAGCCCCTGAAAGGGCTTTCGGCACAATTTTCACGCCCTTATTTGAGCCACTTGTAGCCGAAGGAATTTTGCGCAAATGACTGAGAGGTGCTCCTGGGCACTGCTCATCACTTTGCAATAGGTTCCGGGGCTTTTCGCGAAGGTCGCGTTTTCTCAAACTTTGATGGCATTAGTGGGTGGGGTGTGAAAACCTCCGAATGCATGGTTCTCAGCTCCTGCTGTGGGCAGCAAGCCAATTTTTTTTCCAAAATGTTGACCTATAAAAGAGCTTACTCGGGTGTGAAAATTATCATTGTGCGCGCGCGCCCCGGACCGCAATTATGATATTTCCTGTTTTCCCATAGGGCCCAAGGCAAATGGGGATAGCGGTTGTACGCGCTTTCTAAGGCTCTGATCGCTTTTAGATTTTGCACGCGGATAGGGCCAACAGAGGCGCAGGTATTGCCATGCGCACCCGCCCGCAACAATGTTTCGATACCGAGTTATCGGGGTGTGGAAGTCCGCCGCCCCGAAGCTTTACGCGCTTCCGTCTCGCGAACTACTATTTTCATCATGCCCACACGGGCATCAGTTTGTAGTACGGGAGGCCGTCTACAAATGGTGAAAATTTCAAAGCGTTCCGTCGGGAAATTAAAAAGTTATGAGCATTAGAAGATCTTCCCATTAGGCCCCATTAGGCCACAGAAGCCGACCGGGCCTAAAACTTGCGCGGGTCACTTTCACGGACGGGCTCGAAACTGGTGCCAGAAGTTAGCCCCCGACCAGAGCTTCATTGTGAGGCATTGCGTAAAATTTTCCGTCCCCCGAGTGCCGAGCAATAGCCCCTGAAAGGGCTTTCGGCACAATTTTCACGCCCTTATTTGAGCCACTTGTAGCCGAAGGAATTTTGCGCAAATGACTGAGAGGTGCTCCTGGGCACTGCTCATCACTTTGCAATAGGTTCCGGGGCTTTTCGCGAAGGTCGCGTTTTCTCAAACTTTGATGGCATTAGTGGGTGGGGTGTGAAAACCTCCGAATGCATGGTTCTCAGCTCCTGCTGTGGGCAGCAAGCCAATTTTTTTTCCAAAATGTTGACCTATAAAAGAGCTTACTCGGGTGTGAAAATTATCATTGTGCGCGCGCGCCCCGGACCGCAATTATGATATTTCCTGTTTTCCCATAGGGCCCAAGGCAAATGGGGATAGCGGTTGTACGCGCTTTCTAAGGCTCTGATCGCTTTTAGATTTTGCACGCGGATAGGGCCAACAGAGGCGCAGGTATTGCCATGCGCACCCGCCCGCAACAATGTTTCGATACCGAGTTATCGGGGTGTGGAAGTCCGCCGCCCCGAAGCTTTACGCGCTTCCGTCTCGCGAACTACTATTTTCATCATGCCCACACGGGCATCAGTTTGTAGTACGGGAGGCCGTCTACAAATGGTGAAAATTTCAAAGCGTTCCGTCGGGAAATTAAAAAGTTATGAGCATTAGAAGATCTTCCCATTAGGCCCCATTAGGCCACAGAAGCCGACCGGGCCTAAAACTTGCGCGGGTCACTTTCACGGACGGGCTCGAAACTGGTGCCAGAAGTTAGCCCCCGACCAGAGCTTCATTGTGAGGCATTGCGTAAAATTTTCCGTCCCCCGAGTGCCGAGCAATAGCCCCTGAAAGGGCTTTCGGCACAATTTTCACGCCCTTATTTGAGCCACTTGTAGCCGAAGGAATTTTGCGCAAATGACTGAGAGGTGCTCCTGGGCACTGCTCATCACTTTGCAATAGGTTCCGGGGCTTTTCGCGAAGGTCGCGTTTTCTCAAACTTTGATGGCATTAGTGGGTGGGGTGTGAAAACCTCCGAATGCATGGTTCTCAGCTCCTGCTGTGGGCAGCAAGCCAATTTTTTTCCAAAATGTTGACCTATAAAAGAGCTTACTCGGGTGTGAAAATTATCATTGTGCGCGCGCGCCCCGGACCGCAATTATGATATTTCCTGTTTTCCCATAGGGCCCAAGGCAAATGGGGATAGCGGTTGTACGCGCTTTCTAAGGCTCTGATCGCTTTTAGATTTTGCACGCGGATAGGGCCAACAGAGGCGCAGGTATTGCCATGCGCACCCGCCCGCAACAATGTTTCGATACCGAGTTATCGGGGTGTGGAAGTCCGCCGCCCCGAAGCTTTACGCGCTTCCGTCTCGCGAACTACTATTTTCATCATGCCCACACGGGCATCAGTTTGTAGTACGGGAGGCCGTGTACAAATGGTGAAAATTTCAAAGCGTTCCGTCGGGAAATTAAAAAGTTATGAGCATTAGAAGATCTTCCCATTAGGCCCCATTAGGCCACAGAAGCCGACCGGGCCTAAAACTTGCGCGGGTCACTTTCACGGACGGGCTCGAAACTGGTGCCAGAAGTTAGCCCCCGACCAGAGCTTCATTGTGAGGCATTGCGTAAAATTTTCCGTCCCCCGAGTGCCGAGCAATAGCCCCTGAAAGGGCTTTCGGCACAATTTTCACGCCCTTATTTGAGCCACTTGTAGCCGAAGGAATTTTGCGCAAATGACTGAGAGGTGCTCCTGGGCACTGCTCATCACTTTGCAATAGGTTCCGGGGCTTTTCGCGAAGGTCGCGTTTTCTCAAACTTTGATGGCATTAGTGGGTGGGGTGTGAAAACCTCCGAATGCATGGTTCTCAGCTCCTGCTGTGGGCAGCAAGCCAATTTTTTTTCCAAAATGTTGACCTATAAAAGAGCTTACTCGGGTGTGAAAATTATCATTGTGCGCGCGCGCCCCGGACCGCAATTATGATATTTCCTGTTTTCCCATAGGGCCCAAGGCAAATGGGGATAGCGGTTGTACGCGCTTTCTAAGGCTCTGATCGCTTTTAGATTTTGCACGCGGATAGGGCCAACAGAGGCGCAGGTATTGCCATGCGCACCCGCCCGCAACAATGTTTCGATACCGAGTTATCGGGGTGTGGAAGTCCGCCGCCCCGAAGCTTTACGCGCTTCCGTCTCGCGAACTACTATTTTCATCATGCCCACACGGGCATCAGTTTGTAGTACGGGAGGCCGTCTACAAATGGTGAAAATTTCAAAGCGTTCCGTCGGGAAATTAAAAAGTTATGAGCATTAGAAGATCTTCCCATTAGGCCCCATTAGGCCACAGAAGCCGACCGGGCCTAAAACTTGCGCGGGTCACTTTCACGGACGGGCTCGAAACTGGTGCCAGAAGTTAGCCCCCGACCAGAGCTTCATTGTGAGGCATTGCGTAAAATTTTCCGTCCCCCGAGTGCCGAGCAATAGCCCCTGAAAGGGCTTTCGGCACAATTTTCACGCCCTTATTTGAGCCACTTGTAGCCGAAGGAATTTTGCGCAAATGACTGAGAGGTGCTCCTGGGCACTGCTCATCACTTTGCAATAGGTTCCGGGGCTTTTCGCGAAGGTCGCGTTTTCTCAAACTTTGATGGCATTAGTGGGTGGGGTGTGAAAACCTCCGAATGCATGGTTCTCAGCTCCTGCTGTGGGCAGCAAGCCAATTTTTTTTCCAAAATGTTGACCTATAAAAGAGCTTACTCGGGTGTGAAAATTATCATTGTGCGCGCGCGCCCCGGACCGCAATTATGATATTTCCTGTTTTCCCATAGGGCCCAAGGCAAATGGGGATAGCGGTTGTACGCGCTTTCTAAGGCTCTGATCGCTTTTAGATTTTGCACGCGGATAGGGCCAACAGAGGCGCAGGTATTGCCATGCGCACCCGCCCGCAACAATGTTTCGATACCGAGTTATCGGGGTGTGGAAGTCCGCCGCCCCGAAGCTTTACGCGCTTCCGTCTCGCGAACTACTATTTTCATCATGCCCACACGGGCATCAGTTTGTAGTACGGGAGGCCGTCTACAAATGGTGAAAATTTCAAAGCGTTCCGTCGGGAAATTAAAAAGTTATGAGCATTAGAAGATCTTCCCATTAGGCCCCATTAGGCCACAGAAGCCGACCGGGCCTAAAACTTGCGCGGGTCACTTTCACGGACGGGCTCGAAACTGGTGCCAGAAGTTAGCCCCCGACCAGAGCTTCATTGTGAGGCATTGCGTAAAATTTTCCGTCCCCCGAGTGCCGAGCAATAGCCCCTGAAAGGGCTTTCGGCACAATTTTCACGCCCTTATTTGAGCCACTTGTAGCCGAAGGAATTTTGCGCAAATGACTGAGAGGTGCTCCTGGGCACTGCTCATCACTTTGCAATAGGTTCCGGGGCTTTTCGCGAAGGTCGCGTTTTCTCAAACTTTGATGGCATTAGTGGGTGGGGTGTGAAAACCTCCGAATGCATGGTTCTCAGCTCCTGCTGTGGGCAGCAAGCCAATTTTTTTTCCAAAATGTTGACCTATAAAAGAGCTTACTCGGGTGTGAAAATTATCATTGTGCGCGCGCGCCCCGGACCGCAATTATGATATTTCCTGTTTTCCCATAGGGCCCAAGGCAAATGGGGATAGCGGTTGTACGCGCTTTCTAAGGCTCTGATCGCTTTTAGATTTTGCACGCGGATAGGGCCAACAGAGGCGCAGGTATTGCCATGCGCACCCGCCCGCAACAATGTTTCGATACCGAGTTATCGGGGTGTGGAAGTCCGCCGCCCCGAAGCTTTACGCGCTTCCGTCTCGCGAACTACTATTTTCATCATGCCCACACGGGCATCAGTTTGTAGTACGGGAGGCCGTCTACAAATGGTGAAAATTTCAAAGCGTTCCGTCGGGAAATTAAAAAGTTATGAGCATTAGAAGATCTTCCCATTAGGCCCCATTAGGCCACAGAAGCCGACCGGGCCTAAAACTTGCGCGGGTCACTTTCACGGACGGGCTCGAAACTGGTGCCAGAAGTTAGCCCCCGACCAGAGCTTCATTGTGAGGCATTGCGTAAAATTTTCCGTCCCCCGAGTGCCGAGCAATAGCCCCTGAAAGGGCTTTCGGCACAATTTTCACGCCCTTATTTGAGCCACTTGTAGCCGAAGGAATTTTGCGCAAATGACTGAGAGGTGCTCCTGGGCACTGCTCATCACTTTGCAATAGGTTCCGGGGCTTTTCGCGAAGGTCGCGTTTTCTCAAACTTTGATGGCATTAGTGGGTGGGGTGTGAAAACCTCCGAATGCATGGTTCTCAGCTCCTGCTGTGGGCAGCAAGCCAATTTTTTTTCCAAAATGTTGACCTATAAAAGAGCTTACTCGGGTGTGAAAATTATCATTGTGCGCGCGCGCCCCGGACCGCAATTATGATATTTCCTGTTTTCCCATAGGGCCCAAGGCAAATGGGGATAGCGGTTGTACGCGCTTTCTAAGGCTCTGATCGCTTTTAGATTTTGCACGCGGATAGGGCCAACAGAGGCGCAGGTATTGCCATGCGCACCCGCCCGCAACAATGTTTCGATACCGAGTTATCGGGGTGTGGAAGTCCGCCGCCCCGAAGCTTTACGCGCTTCCGTCTCGCGAACTACTATTTTCATCATGCCCACACGGGCATCAGTTTGTAGTACGGGAGGCCGTCTACAAATGGTGAAAATTTCAAAGCGTTCCGTCGGGAAATTAAAAAGTTATGAGCATTAGAAGATCTTCCCATTAGGCCCCATTAGGCCACAGAAGCCGACCGGGCCTAAAACTTGCGCGGGTCACTTTCACGGACGGGCTCGAAACTGGTGCCAGAAGTTAGCCCCCGACCAGAGCTTCATTGTGAGGCATTGCGTAAAATTTTCCGTCCCCCGAGTGCCGAGCAATAGCCCCTGAAAGGGCTTTCGGCACAATTTTCACGCCCTTATTTGAGCCACTTGTAGCCGAAGGAATTTTGCGCAAATGACTGAGAGGTGCTCCTGGGCACTGCTCATCACTTTGCAATAGGTTCCGGGGCTTTTCGCGAAGGTCGCGTTTTCTCAAACTTTGATGGCATTAGTGGGTGGGGTGTGAAAACCTCCGAATGCATGGTTCTCAGCTCCTGCTGTGGGCAGCAAGCCAATTTTTTTTCCAAAATGTTGACCTATAAAAGAGCTTACTCGGGTGTGAAAATTATCATTGTGCGCGCGCGCCCCGGACCGCAATTATGATATTTCCTGTTTTCCCATAGGGCCCAAGGCAAATGGGGATAGCGGTTGTACGCGCTTTCTAAGGCTCTGATCGCTTTTAGATTTTGCACGCGGATAGGGCCAACAGAGGCGCAGGTATTGCCATGCGCACCCGCCCGCAACAATGTTTCGATACCGAGTTATCGGGGTGTGGAAGTCCGCCGCCCCGAAGCTTTACGCGCTTCCGTCTCGCGAACTACTATTTTCATCATGCCCACACGGGCATCAGTTTGTAGTACGGGAGGCCGTCTACAAATGGTGAAAATTTCAAAGCGTTCCGTCGGGAAATTAAAAAGTTATGAGCATTAGAAGATCTTCCCATTAGGCCCCATTAGGCCACAGAAGCCGACCGGGCCTAAAACTTGCGCGGGTCACTTTCACGGACGGGCTCGAAACTGGTGCCAGAAGTTAGCCCCCGACCAGAGCTTCATTGTGAGGCATTGCGTAAAATTTTCCGTCCCCCGAGTGCCGAGCAATAGCCCCTGAAAGGGCTTTCGGCACAATTTTCACGCCCTTATTTGAGCCACTTGTAGCCAAAGGAATTTTGCGCAAATGACTGAGAGGTGCTCCTGGGCACTGCTCATCACTTTGCAATAGGTTCCGGGGCTTTTCGCGAAGGTCGCATTTTCTCAAACTTTGATGGCATTAGTGGGTGGGGTGTGAAAACCTCCGAATGCATGGTTCTCAGCTCCTGCTGTGGGCAGCAAGCCAATTTTTTTTCCAAAATGTTGACCTATAAAAGAGCTTACTCGGGTGTGAAAATTATCATTGTGCGCGCGCGCCCCGGACCGCAATTATGATATTTCCTGTTTTCCCATAGGGCCCAAGGCAAATGGGGATAGCGGTTGTACGCGCTTTCTAAGGCTCTGATCGCTTTTAGATTTTGCACGCGGATAGGGCCAACAGAGGCGCAGGTATTGCCATGCGCACCCGCCCGCAACAATGTTTCGATACCGAGTTATCGGGGTGTGGAAGTCCGCCGCCCCGAAGCTTTACGCGCTTCCGTCTCGCGAACTACTATTTTCATCATGCCCACATGGGCATCAGTTTGTAGTACGGGAGGCCGTCTACAAATGGTGAAAATTTCAAAGCGTTCCGTCGGGAAATTAAAAAGTTATGAGCATTAGAAGATCTTCCCATTAGGCCCCATTAGGCCACAGAAGCCGACCGGGCCTAAAACTTGCGCGGGTCACTTTCACGGACGGGCTCGAAACTGGTGCCAGAAGTTAGCCCCCGACCAGAGCTTCATTGTGAGGCATTGCGTAAAATTTTCCGTCCCCCGAGTGCCGAGCAATAGCCCCTGAAAGGGCTTTCGGCACAATTTTCACGCCCTTATTTGAGCCACTTGTAGCCAAAGGAATTTTGCGCAAATGACTGAGAGGTGCTCCTGGGCACTGCTCATCACTTTGCAATAGGTTCCGGGGCTTTTCGCGAAGGTCGCGTTTTCTCAAACTTTGATGGCATTAGTGGGTGGGGTGTGAAAACCTCCGAATGCATGGTTCTCAGCTCCTGCTGTGGGCAGCAAGCCAATTTTTTTTCCAAAATGTTGACCTATAAAAGAGCTTACTCGGGTGTGAAAATTATCATTGTGCGCGCGCGCCCCGGACCGCAATTATGATATTTCCTGTTTTCCCATAGGGCCCAAGGCAAATGGGGATAGCGGTTGTACGCGCTTTCTAAGGCTCTGATCGCTTTTAGATTTTGCACGCGGATAGGGCCAACAGAGGCGCAGGTATTGCCATGCGCACCCGCCCGCAACAATGTTTCGATACCGAGTTATCGGGGTGTGGAAGTCCGCCGCCCCGAAGCTTTACGCGCTTCCGTCTCGCGAACTACTATTTTCATCATGCCCACACGGGCATCAGTTTGTAGTACGGGAGGCCGTCTACAAATGGTGAAAATTTCAAAGCGTTCCGTCGGGAAATTAAAAAGTTATGAGCATTAGAAGATCTTCCCATTAGGCCCCATTAGGCCACAGAAGCCGACCGGGCCTAAAACTTGCGCGGGTCACTTTCACGGACGGGCTCGAAACTGGTGCCAGAAGTTAGCCCCCGACCAGAGCTTCATTGTGAGGCATTGCGTAAAATTTTCCGTCCCCCGAGTGCCGAGCAATAGCCCCTGAAAGGGCTTTCGGCACAATTTTCACGCCCTTATTTGAGCCACTTGTAGCCGAAGGAATTTTGCGCAAATGACTGAGAGGTGCTCCTGGGCACTGCTCATCACTTTGCAATAGGTTCCGGGGCTTTTCGCGAAGGTCGCGTTTTCTCAAACTTTGATGGCATTAGTGGGTGGGGTGTGAAAACCTCCGAATGCATGGTTCTCAGCTCCTGCTGTGGGCAGCAAGCCAATTTTTTTTCCAAAATGTTGACCTATAAAAGAGCTTACTCGGGTGTGAAAATTATCATTGTGCGCGCGCGCCCCGGACCGCAATTATGATATTTCCTGTTTTCCCATAGGGCCCAAGGCAAATGGGGATAGCGGTTGTACGCGCTTTCTAAGGCTCTGATCGCTTTTAGATTTTGCACGCGGATAGGGCCAACAGAGGCGCAGGTATTGCCATGCGCACCCGCCCGCAACAATGTTTCGATACCGAGTTATCGGGGTGTGGAAGTCCGCCGCCCCGAAGCTTTACGCGCTTCCGTCTCGCGAACTACTATTTTCATCATGCCCACACGGGCATCAGTTTGTAGTACGGGAGGCCGTCTACAAATGGTGAAAATTTCAAAGCGTTCCGTCGGGAAATTAAAAAGTTATGAGCATTAGAAGATCTTCCCATTAGGCCCCATTAGGCCACAGAAGCCGACCGGGCCTAAAACTTGCGCGGGTCACTTTCACGGACGGGCTCGAAACTGGTGCCAGAAGTTAGCCCCCGACCAGAGCTTCATTGTGAGGCATTGCGTAAAATTTTCCGTCCCCCGAGTGCCGAGCAATAGCCCCTGAAAGGGCTTTCGGCACAATTTTCACGCCCTTATTTGAGCCACTTGTAGCCGAAGGAATTTTGCGCAAATGACTGAGAGGTGCTCCTGGGCACTGCTCATCACTTTGCAATAGGTTCCGGGGCTTTTCGCGAAGGTCGCGTTTTCTCAAACTTTGATGGCATTAGTGGGTGGGGTGTGAAAACCTCCGAATGCATGGTTCTCAGCTCCTGCTGTGGGCAGCAAGCCAATTTTTTTTCCAAAATGTTGACCTATAAAAGAGCTTACTCGGGTGTGAAAATTATCATTGTGCGCGCGCGCCCCGGACCGCAATTATGATATTTCCTGTTTTCCCATAGGGCCCAAGGCAAATGGGGATAGCGGTTGTACGCGCTTTCTAAGGCTCTGATCGCTTTTAGATTTTGCACGCGGATAGGGCCAACAGAGGCGCAGGTATTGCCATGCGCACCCGCCCGCAACAATGTTTCGATACCGAGTTATCGGGGTGTGGAAGTCCGCCGCCCCGAAGCTTTACGCGCTTCCGTCTCGCGAACTACTATTTTCATCATGCCCACACGGGCATCAGTTTGTAGTACGGGAGGCCGTCTACAAATGGTGAAAATTTCAAAGCGTTCCGTCGGGAAATTAAAAAGTTATGAGCATTAGAAGATCTTCCCATTAGGCCCCATTAGGCCACAGAAGCCGACCGGGCCTAAAACTTGCGCGGGTCACTTTCACGGACGGGCTCGAAACTGGTGCCAGAAGTTAGCCCCCGACCAGAGCTTCATTGTGAGGCATTGCGTAAAATTTTCCGTCCCCCGAGTGCCGAGCAATAGCCCCTGAAAGGGCTTTCGGCACAATTTTCACGCCCTTATTTGAGCCACTTGTAGCCAAAGGAATTTTGCGCAAATGACTGAGAGGTGCTCCTGGGCACTGCTCATCACTTTGCAATAGGTTCCGGGGCTTTTCGCGAAGGTCGCGTTTTCTCAAACTTTGATGGCATTAGTGGGTGGGGTGTGAAAACCTCCGAATGCATGGTTCTCAGCTCCTGCTGTGGGCAGCAAGCCAATTTTTTTTCCAAAATGTTGACCTATAAAAGAGCTTACTCGGGTGTGAAAATTATCATTGTGCGCGCGCGCCCCGGACCGCAATTATGATATTTCCTGTTTTCCCATAGGGCCCAAGGCAAATGGGGATAGCGGTTGTACGCGCTTTCTAAGGCTCTGATCGCTTTTAGATTTTGCACGCGGATAGGGCCAACAGAGGCGCAGGTATTGCCATGCGCACCCGCCCGCAACAATGTTTCGATACCGAGTTATCGGGGTGTGGAAGTCCGCCGCCCCGAAGCTTTACGCGCTTCCGTCTCGCGAACTACTATTTTCATCATGCCCACACGGGCATCAGTTTGTAGTACGGGAGGCCGTCTACAAATGGTGAAAATTTCAAAGCGTTCCGTCGGGAAATTAAAAAGTTATGAGCATTAGAAGATCTTCCCATTAGGCCCCATTAGGCCACAGAAGCCGACCGGGCCTAAAACTTGCGCGGGTCACTTTCACGGACGGGCTCGAAACTGGTGCCAGAAGTTAGCCCCCGACCAGAGCTTCATTGTGAGGCATTGCGTAAAATTTTCCGTCCCCCGAGTGCCGAGCAATAGCCCCTGAAAGGGCTTTCGGCACAATTTTCACGCCCTTATTTGAGCCACTTGTAGCCGAAGGAATTTTGCGCAAATGACTGAGAGGTGCTCCTGGGCACTGCTCATCACTTTGCAATAGGTTCCGGGGCTTTTCGCGAAGGTCGCGTTTTCTCAAACTTTGATGGCATTAGTGGGTGGGGTGTGAAAACCTCCGAATGCATGGTTCTCAGCTCCTGCTGTGGGCAGCAAGCCAATTTTTTTTCCAAAATGTTGACCTATAAAAGAGCTTACTCGGGTGTGAAAATTATCATTGTGCGCGCGCGCCCCGGACCGCAATTATGATATTTCCTGTTTTCCCATAGGGCCCAAGGCAAATGGGGATAGCGGTTGTACGCGCTTTCTAAGGCTCTGATCGCTTTTAGATTTTGCACGCGGATAGGGCCAACAGAGGCGCAGGTATTGCCATGCGCACCCGCCCGCAACAATGTTTCGATACCGAGTTATCGGGGTGTGGAAGTCCGCCGCCCCGAAGCTTTACGCGCTTCCGTCTCGCGAACTACTATTTTCATCATGCCCACACGGGCATCAGTTTGTAGTACGGGAGGCCGTCTACAAATGGTGAAAATTTCAAAGCGTTCCGTCGGGAAATTAAAAAGTTATGAGCATTAGAAGATCTTCCCATTAGGCCCCATTAGGCCACAGAAGCCGACCGGGCCTAAAACTTGCGCGGGTCACTTTCACGGACGGGCTCGAAACTGGTGCCAGAAGTTAGCCCCCGACCAGAGCTTCATTGTGAGGCATTGCGTAAAATTTTCCGTCCCCCGAGTGCCGAGCAATAGCCCCTGAAAGGGCTTTCGGCACAATTTTCACGCCCTTATTTGAGCCACTTGTAGCCGAAGGAATTTTGCGCAAATGACTGAGAGGTGCTCCTGGGCACTGCTCATCACTTTGCAATAGGTTCCGGGGCTTTTCGCGAAGGTCGCGTTTTCTCAAACTTTGATGGCATTAGTGGGTGGGGTGTGAAAACCTCCGAATGCATGGTTCTCAGCTCCTGCTGTGGGCAGCAAGCCAATTTTTTTTCCAAAATGTTGACCTATAAAAGAGCTTACTCGGGTGTGAAAATTATCATTGTGCGCGCGCGCCCCGGACCGCAATTATGATATTTCCTGTTTTCCCATAGGGCCCAAGGCAAATGGGGATAGCGGTTGTACGCGCTTTCTAAGGCTCTGATCGCTTTTAGATTTTGCACGCGGATAGGGCCAACAGAGGCGCAGGTATTGCCATGCGCACCCGCCCGCAACAATGTTTCGATACCGAGTTATCGGGGTGTGGAAGTCCGCCGCCCCGAAGCTTTACGCGCTTCCGTCTCGCGAACTACTATTTTCATCATGCCCACACGGGCATCAGTTTGTAGTACGGGAGGCCGTCTACAAATGGTGAAAATTTCAAAGCGTTCCGTCGGGAAATTAAAAAGTTATGAGCATTAGAAGATCTTCCCATTAGGCCCCATTAGGCCACAGAAGCCGACCGGGCCTAAAACTTGCGCGGGTCACTTTCACGGACGGGCTCGAAACTGGTGCCAGAAGTTAGCCCCCGACCAGAGCTTCATTGTGAGGCATTGCGTAAAATTTTCCGTCCCCCGAGTGCCGAGCAATAGCCCCTGAAAGGGCTTTCGGCACAATTTTCACGCCCTTATTTGAGCCACTTGTAGCCGAAGGAATTTTGCGCAAATGACTGAGAGGTGCTCCTGGGCACTGCTCATCACTTTGCAATAGGTTCCGGGGCTTTTCGCGAAGGTCGCGTTTTCTCAAACTTTGATGGCATTAGTGGGTGGGGTGTGAAAACCTCCGAATGCATGGTTCTCAGCTCCTGCTGTGGGCAGCAAGCCAATTTTTTTTCCAAAATGTTGACCTATAAAAGAGCTTACTCGGGTGTGAAAATTATCATTGTGCGCGCGCGCACCGGACCGCAATTATGATATTTCCTGTTTTCCCATAGGGCCCAAGGCAAATGGGGATAGCGGTTGTACGCGCTTTCTAAGGCTCTGATCGCTTTTAGATTTTGCACGCGGATAGGGCCAACAGAGGCGCAGGTATTGCCATGCGCACCCGCCCGCAACAATGTTTCGATACCGAGTTATCGGGGTGTGGAAGTCCGCCGCCCCGAAGCTTTACGCGCTTCCGTCTCGCGAACTACTATTTTCATCATGCCCACACGGGCATCAGTTTGTAGTACGGGAGGCCGTCTACAAATGGTGAAAATTTCAAAGCGTTCCGTCGGGAAATTAAAAAGTTATGAGCATTAGAAGATCTTCCCATTAGGCCCCATTAGGCCACAGAAGCCGACCGGGCCTAAAACTTGCGCGGGTCACTTTCACGGACGGGCTCGAAACTGGTGCCAGAAGTTAGCCCCCGACCAGAGCTTCATTGTGAGGCATTGCGTAAAATTTTCCGTCCCCCGAGTGCCGAGCAATAGCCCCTGAAAGGGCTTTCGGCACAATTTTCACGCCCTTATTTGAGCCACTTGTAGCCGAAGGAATTTTGCGCAAATGACTGAGAGGTGCTCCTGGGCACTGCTCATCACTTTGCAATAGGTTCCGGGGCTTTTCGCGAAGGTCGCGTTTTCTCAAACTTTGATGGCATTAGTGGGTGGGGTGTGAAAACCTCCGAATGCATGGTTCTCAGCTCCTGCTGTGGGCAGCAAGCCAATTTTTTTTCCAAAATGTTGACCTATAAAAGAGCTTACTCGGGTGTGAAAATTATCATTGTGCGCGCGCGCCCCGGACCGCAATTATGATATTTCCTGTTTTCCCATAGGGCCCAAGGCAAATGGGGATAGCGGTTGTACGCGCTTTCTAAGGCTCTGATCGCTTTTAGATTTTGCACGCGGATAGGGCCAACAGAGGCGCAGGTATTGCCATGCGCACCCGCCCGCAACAATGTTTCGATACCGAGTTATCGGGGTGTGGAAGTCCGCCGCCCCGAAGCTTTACGCGCTTCCGTCTCGCGAACTACTATTTTCATCATGCCCACACGGGCATCAGTTTGTAGTACGGGAGGCCGTCTACAAATGGTGAAAATTTCAAAGCGTTCCGTCGGGAAATTAAAAAGTTATGAGCATTAGAAGATCTTCCCATTAGGCCCCATTAGGCCACAGAAGCCGACCGGGCCTAAAACTTGCGCGGGTCACTTTCACGGACGGGCTCGAAACTGGTGCCAGAAGTTAGCCCCCGACCAGAGCTTCATTGTGAGGCATTGCGTAAAATTTTCCGTCCCCCGAGTGCCGAGCAATAGCCCCTGAAAGGGCTTTCGGCACAATTTTCACGCCCTTATTTGAGCCACTTGTAGCCGAAGGAATTTTGCGCAAATGACTGAGAGGTGCTCCTGGGCACTGCTCATCACTTTGCAATAGGTTCCGGGGCTTTTCGCGAAGGTCGCGTTTTCTCAAACTTTGATGGCATTAGTGGGTGGGGTGTGAAAACCTCCGAATGCATGGTTCTCAGCTCCTGCTGTGGGCAGCAAGCCAATTTTTTTTCCAAAATGTTGACCTATAAAAGAGCTTACTCGGGTGTGAAAATTATCATTGTGCGCGCGCGCCCCGGACCGCAATTATGATATTTCCTGTTTTCCCATAGGGCCCAAGGCAAATGGGGATAGCGGTTGTACGCGCTTTCTAAGGCTCTGATCGCTTTTAGATTTTGCACGCGGATAGGGCCAACAGAGGCGCAGGTATTGCCATGCGCACCCGCCCGCAACAATGTTTCGATACCGAGTTATCGGGGTGTGGAAGTCCGCCGCCCCGAAGCTTTACGCGCTTCCGTCTCGCGAACTACTATTTTCATCATGCCCACACGGGCATCAGTTTGTAGTACGGGAGGCCGTCTACAAATGGTGAAAATTTCAAAGCGTTCCGTCGGGAAATTAAAAAGTTATGAGCATTAGAAGATCTTCCCATTAGGCCCCATTAGGCCACAGAAGCCGACCGGGCCTAAAACTTGCGCGGGTCACTTTCACGGACGGGCTCGAAACTGGTGCCAGAAGTTAGCCCCCGACCAGAGCTTCATTGTGAGGCATTGCGTAAAATTTTCCGTCCCCCGAGTGCCGAGCAATAGCCCCTGAAAGGGCTTTCGGCACAATTTTCACGCCCTTATTTGAGCCACTTGTAGCCGAAGGAATTTTGCGCAAATGACTGAGAGGTGCTCCTGGGCACTGCTCATCACTTTGCAATAGGTTCCGGGGCTTTTCGCGAAGGTCGCGTTTTCTCAAACTTTGATGGCATTAGTGGGTGGGGTGTGAAAACCTCCGAATGCATGGTTCTCAGCTCCTGCTGTGGGCAGCAAGCCAATTTTTTTTCCAAAATGTTGACCTATAAAAGAGCTTACTCGGGTGTGAAAATTATCATTGTGCGCGCGCGCCCCGGACCGCAATTATGATATTTCCTGTTTTCCCATAGGGCCCAAGGCAAATGGGGATAGCGGTTGTACGCGCTTTCTAAGGCTCTGATCGCTTTTAGATTTTGCACGCGGATAGGGCCAACAGAGGCGCAGGTATTGCCATGCGCACCCGCCCGCAACAATGTTTCGATACCGAGTTATCGGGGTGTGGAAGTCCGCCGCCCCGAAGCTTTACGCGCTTCCGTCTCGCGAACTACTATTTTCATCATGCCCACACGGGCATCAGTTTGTAGTACGGGAGGCCGTCTACAAATGGTGAAAATTTCAAAGCGTTCCGTCGGGAAATTAAAAAGTTATGAGCATTAGAAGATCTTCCCATTAGGCCCCATTAGGCCACAGAAGCCGACCGGGCCTAAAACTTGCGCGGGTCACTTTCACGGACGGGCTCGAAACTGGTGCCAGAAGTTAGCCCCCGACCAGAGCTTCATTGTGAGGCATTGCGTAAAATTTTCCGTCCCCCGAGTGCCGAGCAATAGCCCCTGAAAGGGCTTTCGGCACAATTTTCACGCCCTTATTTGAGCCACTTGTAGCCGAAGGAATTTTGCGCAAATGACTGAGAGGTGCTCCTGGGCACTGCTCATCACTTTGCAATAGGTTCCGGGGCTTTTCGCGAAGGTCGCGTTTTCTCAAACTTTGATGGCATTAGTGGGTGGGGTGTGAAAACCTCCGAATGCATGGTTCTCAGCTCCTGCTGTGGGCAGCAAGCCAATTTTTTTTCCAAAATGTTGACCT
Source organism: Loripinus fragilis (assembly GCA_964019695.1). Lineage (NCBI taxonomy): Eukaryota > Metazoa > Mollusca > Bivalvia > Lucinida > Lucinidae > Loripinus > Loripinus fragilis. The sequence continues at coordinate 1,146,573 of CAXHUL010000525.1, forward strand.
ATAAAAGAGCTTACTCGGGTGTGAAAATTATCATTGTGCGCGCGCGCCCCGGACCGCAATTATGATATTTCCTGTTTTCCCATAGGGCCCAAGGCAAATGGGGATAGCGGTTGTACGCGCTTTCTAAGGCTCTGATCACTTTTAGATTTTGCACGCGGATAGGGCCAACAGAGGCGCAGGTATTGCCATGCGCACCCGCCCGCAACAATGTTTCGATACCGAGTTATCGGGGTGTGGAAGTCCGCCGCCCCGAAGCTTTACGCGCTTCCGTCTCGCGAACTACTATTTTCATCATGCCCACACGGGCATCAGTTTGTAGTACGGGAGGCCGTCTACAAATGGTGAAAATTTCAAAGCGTTCCGTCAAAATTAAAAAGTTATGAGCATTAGAAGATCTTCCCATTAGGCCCCATTAGGCCACAGAAGCCGACCGGGCCTAAAACTTGCGCGGGTCACTTTCACGGACGGGCTCGAAACTGGTGCCAGAAGTTAGCCCCCGACCAGAGCTTCATTGTGAGGCATTGCGTAAAATTTTCCGTCCCCCGAGTGCCGAGCAATAGCCCCTGAAAGGGCTTTCGGCACAATTTTCACGCCCTTATTTGAGCCACTTGTAGCCGAAGGAATTTTGCGCAAATGACTGAGAGGTGCTCCTGGGCACTGCTCATCACTTTGCAATAGGTTCCGGGGCTTTTCGCGAAGGTCGCGTTTTCTCAAACTTTGATGGCATTAGTGGGTGGGGTGTGAAAACCTCCGAATGCATGGTTCTCAGCTCCTGCTGTGGGCAGCAAGCCAATTTTTTTTCCAAAATGTTGACCTATAAAAGAGCTTACTCGGGTGTGAAAATTATCATTGTGCGCGCGCGCCCCGGACCGCAATTATGATATTTCCTGTTTTCCCATAGGGCCCAAGGCAAATGGGGATAGCGGTTGTACGCGCTTTCTAAGGCTCTGATCGCTTTTAGATTTTGCACGCGGATAGGGCCAACAGAGGCGCAGGTATTGCCATGCGCACCCGCCCGCAACAATGTTTCGATACCGAGTTATCGGGGTGTGGAAGTCCGCCGCCCCGAAGCTTTACGCGCTTCCGTCTCGCGAACTACTATTTTCATCATGCCCACACGGGCATCAGTTTGTAGTACGGGAGGCCGTCTACAAATGGTGAAAATTTCAAAGCGTTCCGTCGGGAAATTAAAAAGTTATGAGCATTAGAAGATCTTCCCATTAGGCCCCATTAGGCCACAGAAGCCGACCGGGCCTAAAACTTGCGCGGGTCACTTTCACGGACGGGCTCGAAACTGGTGCCAGAAGTTAGCCCCCGACCAGAGCTTCATTGTGAGGCATTGCGTAAAATTTTCCGTCCCCCGAGTGCCGAGCAATAGCCCCTGAAAGGGCTTTCGGCACAATTTTCACGCCCTTATTTGAGCCACTTGTAGCCGAAGGAATTTTGCGCAAATGACTGAGAGGTGCTCCTGGGCACTGCTCATCACTTTGCAATAGGTTCCGGGGCTTTTCGCGAAGGTCGCGTTTTCTCAAACTTTGATGGCATTAGTGGGTGGGGTGTGAAAACCTCCGAATGCATGGTTCTCAGCTCCTGCTGTGGGCAGCAAGCCAATTTTTTTTCCAAAATGTTGACCTATAAAAGAGCTTACTCGGGTGTGAAAATTATCATTGTGCGCGCGCGCCCCGGACCGCAATTATGATATTTCCTGTTTTCCCATAGGGCCCAAGGCAAATGGGGATAGCGGTTGTACGCGCTTTCTAAGGCTCTGATCGCTTTTAGATTTTGCACGCGGATAGGGCCAACAGAGGCGCAGGTATTGCCATGCGCACCCGCCCGCAACAATGTTTCGATACCGAGTTATCGGGGTGTGGAAGTCCGCCGCCCCGAAGCTTTACGCGCTTCCGTCTCGCGAACTACTATTTTCATCATGCCCACACGGGCATCAGTTTGTAGTACGGGAGGCCGTCTACAAATGGTGAAAATTTCAAAGCGTTCCGTCGGGAAATTAAAAAGTTATGAGCATTAGAAGATCTTCCCATTAGGCCCCATTAGGCCACAGAAGCCGACCGGGCCTAAAACTTGCGCGGGTCACTTTCACGGACGGGCTCGAAACTGGTGCCAGAAGTTAGCCCCCGACCAGAGCTTCATTGTGAGGCATTGCGTAAAATTTTCCGTCCCCCGAGTGCCAAGCAATAGCCCCTGAAAGGGCTTTCGGCACAATTTTCACGCCCTTATTTGAGCCACTTGTAGCCGAAGGAATTTTGCGCAAATGACTGAGAGGTGCTCCTGGGCACTGCTCATCACTTTGCAATAGGTTCCGGGGCTTTTCGCGAAGGTCGCGTTTTCTCAAACTTTGATGGCATTAGTGGGTGGGGTGTGAAAACCTCCGAATGCATGGTTCTCAGCTCCTGCTGTGGGCAGCAAGCCAATTTTTTTTCCAAAATGTTGACCTATAAAAGAGCTTACTCGGGTGTGAAAATTATCATTGTGCGCGCGCGCCCCGGACCGCAATTATGATATTTCCTGTTTTCCCATAGGGCCCAAGGCAAATGGGGATAGCGGTTGTACGCGCTTTCTAAGGCTCTGATCGCTTTTAGATTTTGCACGCGGATAGGGCCAACAGAGGCGCAGGTATTGCCATGCGCACCCGCCCGCAACAATGTTTCGATACCGAGTTATCGGGGTGTGGAAGTCCGCCGCCCCGAAGCTTTACGCGCTTCCGTCTCGCGAACTACTATTTTCATCATGCCCACACGGGCATCAGTTTGTAGTACGGGAGGCCGTCTACAAATGGTGAAAATTTCAAAGCGTTCCGTCGGGAAATTAAAAAGTTATGAGCATTAGAAGATCTTCCCATTAGGCCCCATTAGGCCACAGAAGCCGACCGGGCCTAAAACTTGCGCGGGTCACTTTCACGGACGGGCTCGAAACTGGTGCCAGAAGTTAGCCCCCGACCAGAGCTTCATTGTGAGGCATTGCGTAAAATTTTCCGTCCCCCGAGTGCCGAGCAATAGCCCCTGAAAGGGCTTTCGGCACAATTTTCACGCCCTTATTTGAGCCACTTGTAGCCGAAGGAATTTTGCGCAAATGACTGAGAGGTGCTCCTGGGCACTGCTCATCACTTTGCAATAGGTTCCGGGGCTTTTCGCGAAGGTCGCGTTTTCTCAAACTTTGATGGCATTAGTGGGTGGGGTGTGAAAACCTCCGAATGCATGGTTCTCAGCTCCTGCTGTGGGCAGCAAGCCAATTTTTTTTCCAAAATGTTGACCTATAAAAGAGCTTACTCGGGTGTGAAAATTATCATTGTGCGCGCGCGCCCCGGACCGCAATTATGATATTTCCTGTTTTCCCATAGGGCCCAAGGCAAATGGGGATAGCGGTTGTACGCGCTTTCTAAGGCTCTGATCGCTTTTAGATTTTGCACGCGGATAGGGCCAACAGAGGCGCAGGTATTGCCATGCGCACCCGCCCGCAACAATGTTTCGATACCGAGTTATCGGGGTGTGGAAGTCCGCCGCCCCGAAGCTTTACGCGCTTCCGTCTCGCGAACTACTATTTTCATCATGCCCACACGGGCATCAGTTTGTAGTACGGGAGGCCGTCTACAAATGGTGAAAATTTCAAAGCGTTCCGTCGGGAAATTAAAAAGTTATGAGCATTAGAAGATCTTCCCATTAGGCCCCATTAGGCCACAGAAGCCGACCGGGCCTAAAACTTGCGCGGGTCACTTTCACGGACGGGCTCGAAACTGGTGCCAGAAGTTAGCCCCCGACCAGAGCTTCATTGTGAGGCATTGCGTAAAATTTTCCGTCCCCCGAGTGCCGAGCAATAGCCCCTGAAAGGGCTTTCGGCACAATTTTCACGCCCTTATTTGAGCCACTTGTAGCCGAAGGAATTTTGCGCAAATGACTGAGAGGTGCTCCTGGGCACTGCTCATCACTTTGCAATAGGTTCCGGGGCTTTTCGCGAAGGTCGCGTTTTCTCAAACTTTGATGGCATTAGTGGGTGGGGTGTGAAAACCTCCGAATGCATGGTTCTCAGCTCCTGCTGTGGGCAGCAAGCCAATTTTTTTTCCAAAATGTTGACCTATAAAAGAGCTTACTCGGGTGTGAAAATTATCATTGTGCGCGCGCGCCCCGGACCGCAATTATGATATTTCCTGTTTTCCCATAGGGCCCAAGGCAAATGGGGATAGCGGTTGTACGCGCTTTCTAAGGCTCTGATCGCTTTTAGATTTTGCACGCGGATAGGGCCAACAGAGGCGCAGGTATTGCCATGCGCACCCGCCCGCAACAATGTTTCGATACCGAGTTATCGGGGTGTGGAAGTCCGCCGCCCCGAAGCTTTACGCGCTTCCGTCTCGCGAACTACTATTTTCATCATGCCCACACGGGCATCAGTTTGTAGTACGGGAGGCCGTCTACAAATGGTGAAAATTTCAAAGCGTTCCGTCGGGAAATTAAAAAGTTATGAGCATTAGAAGATCTTCCCATTAGGCCCCATTAGGCCACAGAAGCCGACCGGGCCTAAAACTTGCGCGGGTCACTTTCACGGACGGGCTCGAAACTGGTGCCAGAAGTTAGCCCCCGACCAGAGCTTCATTGTGAGGCATTGCGTAAAATTTTCCGTCCCCCGAGTGCCGAGCAATAGCCCCTGAAAGGGCTTTCGGCACAATTTTCACGCCCTTATTTGAGCCACTTGTAGCCGAAGGAATTTTGCGCAAATGACTGAGAGGTGCTCCTGGGCACTGCTCATCACTTTGCAATAGGTTCCGGGGCTTTTCGCGAAGGTCGCGTTTTCTCAAACTTTGATGGCATTAGTGGGTGGGGTGTGAAAACCTCCGAATGCATGGTTCTCAGCTCCTGCTGTGGGCAGCAAGCCAATTTTTTTTCCAAAATGTTGACCTATAAAAGAGCTTACTCGGGTGTGAAAATTATCATTGTGCGCGCGCGCCCCGGACCGCAATTATGATATTTCCTGTTTTCCCATAGGGCCCAAGGCAAATGGGGATAGCGGTTGTACGCGCTTTCTAAGGCTCTGATCACTTTTAGATTTTGCACGCGGATAGGGCCAACAGAGGCGCAGGTATTGCCATGCGCACCCGCCCGCAACAATGTTTCGATACCGAGTTATCGGGGTGTGGAAGTCCGCCGCCCCGAAGCTTTACGCGCTTCCGTCTCGCGAACTACTATTTTCATCATGCCCACACGGGCATCAGTTTGTAGTACGGGAGGCCGTCTACAAATGGTGAAAATTTCAAAGCGTTCCGTCGGGAAATTAAAAAGTTATGAGCATTAGAAGATCTTCCCATTAGGCCCCATTAGGCCACAGAAGCCGACCGGGCCTAAAACTTGCGCGGGTCACTTTCACGGACGGGCTCGAAACTGGTGCCAGAAGTTAGCCCCCGACCAGAGCTTCATTGTGAGGCATTGCGTAAAATTTTCCGTCCCCCGAGTGCCGAGCAATAGCCCCTGAAAGGGCTTTCGGCACAATTTTCACGCCCTTATTTGAGCCACTTGTAGCCGAAGGAATTTTGCGCAAATGACTGAGAGGTGCTCCTGGGCACTGCTCATCACTTTGCAATAGGTTCCGGGGCTTTTCGCGAAGGTCGCGTTTTCTCAAACTTTGATGGCATTAGTGGGTGGGGTGTGAAAACCTCCGAATGCATGGTTCTCAGCTCCTGCTGTGGGCAGCAAGCCAATTTTTTTTCCAAAATGTTGACCTATAAAAGAGCTTACTCGGGTGTGAAAATTATCATTGTGCGCGCGCGCCCCGGACCGCAATTATGATATTTCCTGTTTTCCCATAGGGCCCAAGGCAAATGGGGATAGCGGTTGTACGCGCTTTCTAAGGCTCTGATCGCTTTTAGATTTTGCACGCGGATAGGGCCAACAGAGGCGCAGGTATTGCCATGCGCACCCGCCCGCAACAATGTTTCGATACCGAGTTATCGGGGTGTGGAAGTCCGCCGCCCCGAAGCTTTACGCGCTTCCGTCTCGCGAACTACTATTTTCATCATGCCCACACGGGCATCAGTTTGTAGTACGGGAGGCCGTCTACAAATGGTGAAAATTTCAAAGCGTTCCGTCGGGAAATTAAAAAGTTATGAGCATTAGAAGATCTTCCCATTAGGCCCCATTAGGCCACAGAAGCCGACCGGGCCTAAAACTTGCGCGGGTCACTTTCACGGACGGGCTCGAAACTGGTGCCAGAAGTTAGCCCCCGACCAGAGCTTCATTGTGAGGCATTGCGTAAAATTTTCCGTCCCCCGAGTGCCGAGCAATAGCCCCTGAAAGGGCTTTCGGCACAATTTTCACGCCCTTATTTGAGCCACTTGTAGCCGAAGGAATTTTGCGCAAATGACTGAGAGGTGCTCCTGGGCACTGCTCATCACTTTGCAATAGGTTCCGGGGCTTTTCGCGAAGGTCGCGTTTTCTCAAACTTTGATGGCATTAGTGGGTGGGGTGTGAAAACCTCCGAATGCATGGTTCTCAGCTCCTGCTGTGGGCAGCAAGCCAATTTTTTTTCCAAAATGTTGACCTATAAAAGAGCTTACTCGGGTGTGAAAATTATCATTGTGCGCGCGCGCCCCGGACCGCAATTATGATATTTCCTGTTTTCCCATAGGGCCCAAGGCAAATGGGGATAGCGGTTGTACGCGCTTTCTAAGGCTCTGATCGCTTTTAGATTTTGCACGCGGATAGGGCCAACAGAGGCGCAGGTATTGCCATGCGCACCCGCCCGCAACAATGTTTCGATACCGAGTTATCGGGGTGTGGAAGTCCGCCGCCCCGAAGCTTTACGCGCTTCCGTCTCGCGAACTACTATTTTCATCATGCCCACACGGGCATCAGTTTGTAGTACGGGAGGCCGTCTACAAATGGTGAAAATTTCAAAGCGTTCCGTCGGGAAATTAAAAAGTTATGAGCATTAGAAGATCTTCCCATTAGGCCCCATTAGGCCACAGAAGCCGACCGGGCCTAAAACTTGCGCGGGTCACTTTCACGGACGGGCTCGAAACTGGTGCCAGAAGTTAGCCCCCGACCAGAGCTTCATTGTGAGGCATTGCGTAAAATTTTCCGTCCCCCGAGTGCCGAGCAATAGCCCCTGAAAGGGCTTTCGGCACAATTTTCACGCCCTTATTTGAGCCACTTGTAGCCGAAGGAATTTTGCGCAAATGACTGAGAGGTGCTCCTGGGCACTGCTCATCACTTTGCAATAGGTTCCGGGGCTTTTCGCGAAGGTCGCGTTTTCTCAAACTTTGATGGCATTAGTGGGTGGGGTGTGAAAACCTCCGAATGCATGGTTCTCAGCTCCTGCTGTGGGCAGCAAGCCAATTTTTTTTCCAAAATGTTGACCTATAAAAGAGCTTACTCGGGTGTGAAAATTATCATTGTGCGCGCGCGCCCCGGACCGCAATTATGATATTTCCTGTTTTCCCATAGGGCCCAAGGCAAATGGGGATAGCGGTTGTACGCGCTTTCTAAGGCTCTGATCGCTTTTAGATTTTGCACGCGGATAGGGCCAACAGAGGCGCAGGTATTGCCATGCGCACCCGCCCGCAACAATGTTTCGATACCGAGTTATCGGGGTGTGGAAGTCCGCCGCCCCGAAGCTTTACGCGCTTCCGTCTCGCGAACTACTATTTTCATCATGCCCACACGGGCATCAGTTTGTAGTACGGGAGGCCGTCTACAAATGGTGAAAATTTCAAAGCGTTCCGTCGGGAAATTAAAAAGTTATGAGCATTAGAAGATCTTCCCATTAGGCCCCATTAGGCCACAGAAGCCGACCGGGCCTAAAACTTGCGCGGGTCACTTTCACGGACGGGCTCGAAACTGGTGCCAGAAGTTAGCCCCCGACCAGAGCTTCATTGTGAGGCATTGCGTAAAATTTTCCGTCCCCCGAGTGCCGAGCAATAGCCCCTGAAAGGGCTTTCGGCACAATTTTCACGCCCTTATTTGAGCCACTTGTAGCCGAAGGAATTTTGCGCAAATGACTGAGAGGTGCTCCTGGGCACTGCTCATCACTTTGCAATAGGTTCCGGGGCTTTTCGCGAAGGTCGCGTTTTCTCAAACTTTGATGGCATTAGTGGGTGGGGTGTGAAAACCTCCGAATGCATGGTTCTCAGCTCCTGCTGTGGGCAGCAAGCCAATTTTTTTTCCAAAATGTTGACCTATAAAAGAGCTTACTCGGGTGTGAAAATTATCATTGTGCGCGCGCGCCCCGGACCGCAATTATGATATTTCCTGTTTTCCCATAGGGCCCAAGGCAAATGGGGATAGCGGTTGTACGCGCTTTCTAAGGCTCTGATCGCTTTTAGATTTTGCACGCGGATAGGGCCAACAGAGGCGCAGGTATTGCCATGCGCACCCGCCCGCAACAATGTTTCGATACCGAGTTATCGGGGTGTGGAAGTCCGCCGCCCCGAAGCTTTACGCGCTTCCGTCTCGCGAACTACTATTTTCATCATGCCCACACGGGCATCAGTTTGTAGTACGGGAGGCCGTCTACAAATGGTGAAAATTTCAAAGCGTTCCGTCGGGAAATTAAAAAGTTATGAGCATTAGAAGATCTTCCCATTAGGCCCCATTAGGCCACAGAAGCCGACCGGGCCTAAAACTTGCGCGGGTCACTTTCACGGACGGGCTCGAAACTGGTGCCAGAAGTTAGCCCCCGACCAGAGCTTCATTGTGAGGCATTGCGTAAAATTTTCCGTCCCCCGAGTGCCGAGCAATAGCCCCTGAAAGGGCTTTCGGCACAATTTTCACGCCCTTATTTGAGCCACTTGTAGCCGAAGGAATTTTGCGCAAATGACTGAGAGGTGCTCCTGGGCACTGCTCATCACTTTGCAATAGGTTCCGGGGCTTTTCGCGAAGGTCGCGTTTTCTCAAACTTTGATGGCATTAGTGGGTGGGGTGTGAAAACCTCCGAATGCATGGTTCTCAGCTCCTGCTGTGGGCAGCAAGCCAATTTTTTTTCCAAAATGTTGACCTATAAAAGAGCTTACTCGGGTGTGAAAATTATCATTGTGCGCGCGCGCCCCGGACCGCAATTATGATATTTCCTGTTTTCCCATAGGGCCCAAGGCAAATGGGGATAGCGGTTGTACGCGCTTTCTAAGGCTCTGATCGCTTTTAGATTTTGCACGCGGATAGGGCCAACAGAGGCGCAGGTATTGCCATGCGCACCCGCCCGCAACAATGTTTCGATACCGAGTTATCGGGGTGTGGAAGTCCGCCGCCCCGAAGCTTTACGCGCTTCCGTCTCGCGAACTACTATTTTCATCATGCCCACGCGGGCATCAGTTTGTAGTACGGGAGGCCGTCTACAAATGGTGAAAATTTCAAAGCGTTCCGTCGGGAAATTAAAAAGTTATGAGCATTAGAAGATCTTCCCATTAGGCCCCATTAGGCCACAGAAGCCGACCGGGCCTAAAACTTGCGCGGGTCACTTTCACGGACGGGCTTGAAACTGGTGCCAGAAGTTAGCCCCCGACCAGAGCTTCATTGTGAGGCATTGCGTAAAATTTTCCGTCCCCCGAGTGCCGAGCAATAGCCCCTGAAAGGGCTTTCGGCACAATTTTCACGCCCTTATTTGAGCCACTTGTAGCCGAAGGAATTTTGCGCAAATGACTGAGAGGTGCTCCTGGGCACTGCTCATCACTTTGCAATAGGTTCCGGGGCTTTTAGCGAAGGTCGCGTTTTCTCAAACTTTGATGGCATTAGTGGGTGGGGTGTGAAAACCTCCGAATGCATGGTTCTCAGCTCCTGCTGTGGGCAGCAAGCCAATTTTTTTTCCAAAATGTTGACCTATAAAAGAGCTTACTCGGGTGTGAAAATTATCATTGTGCGCGCGCGCCCCGGACCGCAATTATGATATTTCCTGTTTTCCCATAGGGCCCAAGGCAAATGGGGATAGCGGTTGTACGCGCTTTCTAAGGCTCTGATCGCTTTTAGATTTTGCACGCGGATAGGGCCAACAGAGGCGCAGGTATTGCCATGCGCACCCGCCCGCAACAATGTTTCGATACCGAGTTATCGGGGTGTGGAAGTCCGCCGCCCCGAAGCTTTACGCGCTTCCGTCTCGCGAACTACTATTTTCATCATGCCCACACGGGCATCAGTTTGTAGTACGGGAGGCCGTCTACAAATGGTGAAAATTTCAAAGCGTTCCGTCGGGAAATTAAAAAGTTATGAGCATTAGAAGATCTTCCCATTAGGCCCCATTAGGCCACAGAAGCCGACCGGGCCTAAAACTTGCGCGGGTCACTTTCACGGACGGGCTCGAAACTGGTGCCAGAAGTTAGCCCCCGACCAGAGCTTCATTGTGAGGCATTGCGTAAAATTTTCCGTCCCCCGAGTGCCGAGCAATAGCCCCTGAAAGGGCTTTCGGCACAATTTTCACGCCCTTATTTGAGCCACTTGTAGCCGAAGGAATTTTGCGCAAATGACTGAGAGGTGCTCCTGGGCACTGCTCATCACTTTGCAATAGGTTCCGGGGCTTTTCGCGAAGGTCGCGTTTTCTCAAACTTTGATGGCATTAGTGGGTGGGGTGTGAAAACCTCCGAATGCATGGTTCTCAGCTCCTGCTGTGGGCAGCAAGCCAATTTTTTTTCCAAAATGTTGACCTATAAAAGAGCTTACTCGGGTGTGAAAATTATCATTGTGCGCGCGCGCCCCGGACCGCAATTATGATATTTCCTGTTTTCCCATAGGGCCCAAGGCAAATGGGGATAGCGGTTGTACGCGCTTTCTAAGGCTCTGATCGCTTTTAGATTTTGCACGCGGATAGGGCCAACAGAGGCGCAGGTATTGCCATGCGCACCCGCCCGCAACAATGTTTCGATACCGAGTTATCGGGGTGTGGAAGTCCGCCGCCCCGAAGCTTTACGCGCTTCCGTCTCGCGAACTACTATTTTCATCATGCCCACACGGGCATCAGTTTGTAGTACGGGAGGCCGTCTACAAATGGTGAAAATTTCAAAGCGTTCCGTCGGGAAATTAAAAAGTTATGAGCATTAGAAGATCTTCCCATTAGGCCCCATTAGGCCACAGAAGCCGACCGGGCCTAAAATTTGCGCGGGTCACTTTCACGGACGGGCTCGAAACTGGTGCCAGAAGTTAGCCCCCGACCAGAGCTTCATTGTGAGGCATTGCGTAAAATTTTCCGTCCCCCGAGTGCCGAGCAATAGCCCCTGAAAGGGCTTTCGGCACAATTTTCACGCCCTTATTTGAGCCACTTGTAGCCGAAGGAATTTTGCGCAAATGACTGAGAGGTGCTCCTGGGCACTGCTCATCACTTTGCAATAGGTTCCGGGGCTTTTCGCGAAGGTCGCGTTTTCTCAAACTTTGATGGCATTAGTGGGTGGGGTGTGAAAACCTCCGAATGCATGGTTCTCAGCTCCTGCTGTGGGCAGCAAGCCAATTTTTTTTCCAAAATGTTGACCTATAAAAGAGCTTACTCGGGTGTGAAAATTATCATTGTGCGCGCGCGCCCCGGACCGCAATTATGATATTTCCTGTTTTCCCATAGGGCCCAAGGCAAATGGGGATAGCGGTTGTACGCGCTTTCTAAGGCTCTGATCGCTTTTAGATTTTGCACGCGGATAGGGCCAACAGAGGCGCAGGTATTGCCATGCGCACCCGCCCGCAACAATGTTTCGATACCGAGTTATCGGGGTGTGGAAGTCCGCCGCCCCGAAGCTTTACGCGCTTCCGTCTCGCGAACTACTATTTTCATCATGCCCACACGGGCATCAGTTTGTAGTACAGGAGGCCGTCTACAAATGGTGAAAATTTCAAAGCGTTCCGTCGGGAAATTAAAAAGTTATGAGCATTAGAAGATCTTCCCATTAGGCCCCATTAGGCCACAGAAGCCGACCGGGCCTAAAACTTGCGCGGGTCACTTTCACGGACGGGCTCGAAACTGGTGCCAGAAGTTAGCCCCCGACCAGAGCTTCATTGTGAGGCATTGCGTAAAATTTTCCGTCCCCCGAGTGCCGAGCAATAGCCCCTGAAAGGGCTTTCGGCACAATTTTCACGCCCTTATTTGAGCCACTTGTAGCCGAAGGAATTTTGCGCAAATGACTGAGAGGTGCTCCTGGGCACTGCTCATCACTTTGCAATAGGTTCCGGGGCTTTTCGCGAAGGTCGCGTTTTCTCAAACTTTGATGGCATTAGTGGGTGGGGTGTGAAAACCTCCGAATGCATGGTTCTCAGCTCCTGCTGTGGGCAGCAAGCCAATTTTTTTTCCAAAATGTTGACCTATAAAAGAGCTTACTCGGGTGTGAAAATTATCATTGTGCGCGCGCGCCCCGGACCGCAATTATGATATTTCCTGTTTTCCCATAGGGCCCAAGGCAAATGGGGATAGCGGTTGTACGCGCTTTCTAAGGCTCTGATCGCTTTTAGATTTTGCACGCGGATAGGGCCAACAGAGGCGCAGGTATTGCCATGCGCACCCGCCCGCAACAATGTTTCGATACCGAGTTATCGGGGTGTGGAAGTCCGCCGCCCCGAAGCTTTACGCGCTTCCGTCTCGCGAACTACTATTTTCATCATGCCCACACGGGCATCAGTTTGTAGTACGGGAGGCCGTCTACAAATGGTGAAAATTTCAAAGCGTTCCGTCGGGAAATTAAAAAGTTATGAGCATTAGAAGATCTTCCCATTAGGCCCCATTAGGCCACAGAAGCCGACCGGGCCTAAAACTTGCGCGGGTCACTTTCACGGACGGGCTCGAAACTGGTGCCAGAAGTTAGCCCCCGACCAGAGCTTCATTGTGAGGCATTGCGTAAAATTTTCCGTCCCCCGAGTGCCGAGCAATAGCCCCTGAAAGGGCTTTCGGCACAATTTTCACGCCCTTATTTGAGCCACTTGTAGCCGAAGGAATTTTGCGCAAATGACTGAGAGGTGCTCCTGGGCACTGCTCATCACTTTGCAATAGGTTCCGGGGCTTTTCGCGAAGGTCGCGTTTTCTCAAACTTTGATGGCATTAGTGGGTGGGGTGTGAAAACCTCCGAATGCATGGTTCTCAGCTCCTGCTGTGGGCAGCAAGCCAATTTTTTTTCCAAAATGTTGACCTATAAAAGAGCTTACTCGGGTGTGAAAATTATCATTGTGCGCGCGCGCCCCGGACCGCAATTATGATATTTCCTGTTTTCCCATAGGGCCCAAGGCAAATGGGGATAGCGGTTGTACGCGCTTTCTAAGGCTCTGATCGCTTTTAGATTTTGCACGCGGATAGGGCCAACAGAGGCGCAGGTATTGCCATGCGCACCCGCCCGCAACAATGTTTCGATACCGAGTTATCGGGGTGTGGAAGTCCGCCGCCCCGAAGCTTTACGCGCTTCCGTCTCGCGAACTACTATTTTCATCATGCCCACACGGGCATCAGTTTGTAGTACGGGAGGCCGTCTACAAATGGTGAAAATTTCAAAGCGTTCCGTCGGGAAATTAAAAAGTTATGAGCATTAGAAGATCTTCCCATTAGGCCCCATTAGGCCACAGAAGCCGACCGGGCCTAAAACTTGCGCGGGTCACTTTCACGGACGGGCTCGAAACTGGTGCCAGAAGTTAGCCCCCGACCAGAGCTTCATTGTGAGGCATTGCGTAAAATTTTCCGTCCCCCGAGTGCCGAGCAATAGCCCCTGAAAGGGCTTTCGGCACAATTTTCACGCCCTTATTTGAGCCACTTGTAGCCGAAGGAATTTTGTGCAAATGACTGAGAGGTGCTCCTGGGCACTGCTCATCACTTTGCAATAGGTTCCGGGGCTTTTCGCGAAGGTCGCGTTTTCTCAAACTTTGATGGCATTAGTGGGTGGGGTGTGAAAACCTCCGAATGCATGGTTCTCAGCTCCTGCTGTGGGCAGCAAGCCAATTTTTTTTCCAAAATGTTGACCTATAAAAGAGCTTACTCGGGTGTGAAAATTATCATTGTGCGCGCGCGCCCCGGACCGCAATTATGATATTTCCTGTTTTCCCATAGGGCCCAAGGCAAATGGGGATAGCGGTTGTACGCGCTTTCTAAGGCTCTGATCGCTTTTAGATTTTGCACGCGGATAGGGCCAACAGAGGCGCAGGTATTGCCATGCGCACCCGCCCGCAACAATGTTTCGATACCGAGTTATCGGGGTGTGGAAGTCCGCCGCCCCGAAGCTTTACGCGCTTCCGTCTCGCGAACTACTATTTTCATCATGCCCACACGGGCATCAGTTTGTAGTACGGGAGGCCGTCTACAAATGGTGAAAATTTCAAAGCGTTCCGTCGGGAAATTAAAAAGTTATGAGCATTAGAAGATCTTCCCATTAGGCCCCATTAGGCCACAGAAGCCGACCGGGCCTAAAACTTGCGCGGGTCACTTTCACGGACGGGCTCGAAACTGGTGCCAGAAGTTAGCCCCCGACCAGAGCTTCATTGTGAGGCATTGCGTAAAATTTTCCGTCCCCCGAGTGCCGAGCAATAGCCCCTGAAAGGGCTTTCGGCACAATTTTCACGCCCTTATTTGAGCCACTTGTAGCCGAAGGAATTTTGCGCAAATGACTGAGAGGTGCTCCTGGGCACTGCTCATCACTTTGCAATAGGTTCCGGGGCTTTTCGCGAAGGTCGCGTTTTCTCAAACTTTGATGGCATTAGTGGGTGGGGTGTGAAAACCTCCGAATGCATGGTTCTCAGCTCCTGCTGTGGGCAGCAAGCCAATTTTTTTTCCAAAATGTTGACCTATAAAAGAGCTTACTCGGGTGTGAAAATTATCATTGTGCGCGCGCGCCCCGGACCGCAATTATGATATTTCCTGTTTTCCCATAGGGCCCAAGGCAAATGGGGATAGCGGTTGTACGCGCTTTCTAAGGCTCTGATCGCTTTTAGATTTTGCACGCGGATAGGGCCAACAGAGGCGCAGGTATTGCCATGCGCACCCGCCCGCAACAATGTTTCGATACCGAGTTATCGGGGTGTGGAAGTCCGCCGCCCCGAAGCTTTACGCGCTTCCGTCTCGCGAACTACTATTTTCATCATGCCCACACGGGCATCAGTTTGTAGTACGGGAGGCCGTCTACAAATGGTGAAAATTTCAAAGCGTTCCGTCGGGAAATTAAAAAGTTATGAGCATTAGAAGATCTTCCCATTAGGCCCCATTAGGCCACAGAAGCCGACCGGGCCTAAAACTTGCGCGGGTCACTTTCACGGACGGGCTCGAAACTGGTGCCAGAAGTTAGCCCCCGACCAGAGCTTCATTGTGAGGCATTGCGTAAAATTTTCCGTCCCCCGAGTGCCGAGCAATAGCCCCTGAAAGGGCTTTCGGCACAATTTTCACGCCCTTATTTGAGCCACTTGTAGCCGAAGGAATTTTGCGCAAATGACTGAGAGGTGCTCCTGGGCACTGCTCATCACTTTGCAATAGGTTCCAGGGCTTTTCGCGAAGGTCGCGTTTTCTCAAACTTTGATGGCATTAGTGGGTGGGGTGTGAAAACCTCCGAATGCATGGTTCTCAGCTCCTGCTGTGGGCAGCAAGCCAATTTTTTTTCCAAAATGTTGACCTATAAAAGAGCTTACTCGGGTGTGAAAATTATCATTGTGCGCGCGCGCCCCGGACCGCAATTATGATATTTCCTGTTTTCCCATAGGGCCCAAGGCAAATGGGGATAGCGGTTGTACGCGCTTTCTAAGGCTCTGATCGCTTTTAGATTTTGCACGCGGATAGGGCCAACAGAGGCGCAGGTATTGCCATGCGCACCCGCCCGCAACAATGTTTCGATACCGAGTTATCGGGGTGTGGAAGTCCGCCGCCCCGAAGCTTTACGCGCTTCCGTCTCGCGAACTACTATTTTCATCATGCCCACACGGGCATCAGTTTGTAGTACGGGAGGCCGTCTACAAATGGTGAAAATTTCAAAGCGTTCCGTCGGGAAATTAAAAAGTTATGAGCATTAGAAGATCTTCCCATTAGGCCCCATTAGGCCACAGAAGCCGACCGGGCCTAAAACTTGCGCGGGTCACTTTCACGGACGGGCTCGAAACTGGTGCCAGAAGTTAGCCCCCGACCAGAGCTTCATTGTGAGGCATTGCGTAAAATTTTCCGTCCCCCGAGTGCCGAGCAATAGCCCCTGAAAGGGCTTTCGGCACAATTTTCACGCCCTTATTTGAGCCACTTGTAGCCGAAGGAATTTTGCGCAAATGACTGAGAGGTGCTCCTGGGCACTGCTCATCACTTTGCAATAGGTTCCGGGGCTTTTCGCGAAGGTCGCGTTTTCTCAAACTTTGATGGCATTAGTGGGTGGGGTGTGAAAACCTCCGAATGCATGGTTCTCAGCTCCTGCTGTGGGCAGCAAGCCAATTTTTTTTCCAAAATGTTGACCTATAAAAGAGCTTACTCGGGTGTGAAAATTATCATTGTGCGCGCGCGCCCCGGACCGCAATTATGATATTTCCTGTTTTCCCATAGGGCCCAAGGCAAATGGGGATAGCGGTTGTACGCGCTTTCTAAGGCTCTGATCGCTTTTAGATTTTGCACGCGGATAGGGCCAACAGAGGCGCAGGTATTGCCATGCGCACCCGCCCGCAACAATGTTTCGATACCGAGTTATCGGGGTGTGGAAGTCCGCCGCCCCGAAGCTTTACGCGCTTCCGTCTCGCGAACTACTATTTTCATCATGCCCACACGGGCATCAGTTTGTAGTACGGGAGGCCGTCTACAAATGGTGAAAATTTCAAAGCGTTCCGTCGGGAAATTAAAAAGTTATGAGCATTAGAAGATCTTCCCATTAGGCCCCATTAGGCCACAGAAGCCGACCGGGCCTAAAACTTGCGCGGGTCACTTTCACGGACGGGGTCGAAACTGGTGCCAGAAGTTAGCCCCCGACCAGAGCTTCATTGTGAGGCATTGCGTAAAATTTTCCGTCCCCCGAGTGCCGAGCAATAGCCCCTGAAAGGGCTTTCGGCACAATTTTCACGCCCTTATTTGAGCCACTTGTAGCCGAAGGAATTTTGCGCAAATGACTGAGAGGTGCTCCTGGGCACTGCTCATCACTTTGCAATAGGTTCCGGGGCTTTTCGCGAAGGTCGCGTTTTCTCAAACTTTGATGGCATTAGTGGGTGGGGTGTGAAAACCTCCGAATGCATGGTTCTCAGCTCCTGCTGTGGGCAGCAAGCCAATTTTTTTTCCAAAATGTTGACCTATAAAAGAGCTTACTCGGGTGTGAAAATTATCATTGTGCGCGCGCGCCCCGGACCGCAATTATGATATTTCCTGTTTTCCCATAGGGCCCAAGGCAAATGGGGATAGCGGTTGTACGCGCTTTCTAAGGCTCTGATCGCTTTTAGATTTTGCACGCGGATAGGGCCAACAGAGGCGCAGGTATTGCCATGCGCACCCGCCCGCAACAATGTTTCGATACCGAGTTATCGGGGTGTGGAAGTCCGCCGCCCCGAAGCTTTACGCGCTTCCGTCTCGCGAACTACTATTTTCATCATGCCCACACGGGCATCAGTTTGTAGTACGGGAGGCCGTCTACAAATGGTGAAAATTTCAAAGCGTTCCGTCGGGAAATTAAAAAGTTATGAGCATTAGAAGATCTTCCCATTAGGCCCCATTAGGCCACAGAAGCCGACCGGGCCTAAAACTTGCGCGGGTCACTTTCACGGACGGGCTCGAAACTGGTGCCAGAAGTTAGCCCCCGACCAGAGCTTCATTGTGAGGCATTGCGTAAAATTTTCCGTCCCCCGAGTGCCGAGCAATAGCCCCTGAAAGGGCTTTCGGCACAATTTTCACGCCCTTATTTGAGCCACTTGTAGCCGAAGGAATTTTGCGCAAATGACTGAGAGGTGCTCCTGGGCACTGCTCATCACTTTGCAATAGGTTCCGGGGCTTTTCGCGAAGGTCGCGTTTTCTCAAACTTTGATGGCATTAGTGGGTGGGGTGTGAAAACCTCCGAATGCATGGTTCTCAGCTCCTGCTGTGGGCAGCAAGCCAATTTTTTTTCCAAAATGTTGACCTATAAAAGAGCTTACTCGGGTGTGAAAATTATCATTGTGCGCGCGCGCCCCGGACCGCAATAATGATATTTCCTGTTTTCCCATAGGGCCCAAGGCAAATGGGGATAGCGGTTGTACGCGCTTTCTAAGGCTCTGATCGCTTTTAGATTTTGCACGCGGATAGGGCCAACAGAGGCGCAGGTATTGCCATGCGCACCCGCCCGCAACAATGTTTCGATACCAAGTTATCGGGGTGTGGAAGTCCGCCGCCCCGAAGCTTTACGCGCTTCCGTCTCGCGAACTACTATTTTCATCATGCCCACACGGGCATCAGTTTGTAGTACGGGAGGCCGTCTACAAATGGTGAAAATTTCAAAGCGTTCCGTCGGGAAATTAAAAAGTTATGAGCATTAGAAGATCTTCCCATTAGGCCCCATTAGGCCACAGAAGCCGACCGGGCCTAAAACTTGCGCGGGTCACTTTCACGGACGGGCTCGAAACTGGTGCCAGAAGTTAGCCCCCGACCAGAGCTTCATTGTGAGGCATTGCGTAAAATTTTCCGTCCCCCGAGTGCCGAGCAATAGCCCCTGAAAGGGCTTTCGGCACAATTTTCACGCCCTTATTTGAGCCACTTGTAGCCGAAGGAATTTTGCGCAAATGACTGAGAGGTGCTCCTGGGCACTGCTCATCACTTTGCAATAGGTTCCGGGGCTTTTCGCGAAGGTCGCGTTTTCTCAAACTTTGATGGCATTAGTGGGTGGGGTGTGAAAACCTCCGAATGCATGGTTCTCAGCTCCTGCTGTGGGCAGCAAGCCAATTTTTTTTCCAAAATGTTGACCTATAAAAGAGCTTACTCGGGTGTGAAAATTATCATTGTGCGCGCGCGCCCCGGACCGCAATTATGATATTTCCTGTTTTCCCATAGGGCCCAAGGCAAATGGGGATAGCGGTTGTACGCGCTTTCTAAGGCTCTGATCGCTTTTAGATTTTGCACGCGGATAGGGCCAACAGAGGCGCAGGTATTGCCATGCGCACCCGCCCGCAACAATGTTTCGATACCGAGTTATCGGGGTGTGGAAGTCCGCCGCCCCGAAGCTTTACGCGCTTCCGTCTCGCGAACTACTATTTTCATCATGCCCACACGGGCATCAGTTTGTAGTACGGGAGGCCGTCTACAAATGGTGAAAATTTCAAAGCGTTCCGTCGGGAAATTAAAAAGTTATGAGCATTAGAAGATCTTCCCATTAGGCCCCATTAGGCCACAGAAGCCGACCGGGCCTAAAACTTGCGCGGGTCACTTTCACGGACGGGCTCGAAACTGGTGCCAGAAGTTAGCCCCCGACCAGAGCTTCATTGTGAGGCATTGCGTAAAATTTTCCGTCCCCCGAGTGCCGAGCAATAGCCCCTGAAAGGGCTTTCGGCACAATTTTCACGCCCTTATTTGAGCCACTTGTAGCCGAAGGAATTTTGCGCAAATGACTGAGAGGTGCTCCTGGGCACTGCTCATCACTTTGCAATAGGTTCCGGGGCTTTTCGCGAAGGTCGCGTTTTCTCAAACTTTGATGGCATTAGTGGGTGGGGTGTGAAAACCTCCGAATGCATGGTTCTCAGCTCCTGCTGTGGGCAGCAAGCCAATTTTTTTTCCAAAATGTTGACCTATAAAAGAGCTTACTCGGGTGTGAAAATTATCATTGTGCGCGCGCGCCCCGGACCGCAATTATGATATTTCCTGTTTTCCCATAGGGCCCAAGGCAAATGGGGATAGCGGTTGTACGCGCTTTCTAAGGCTCTGATCGCTTTTAGATTTTGCACGCGGATAGGGCCAACAGAGGCGCAGGTATTGCCATGCGCACCCGCCCGCAACAATGTTTCGATACCGAGTTATCGGGGTGTGGAAGTCCGCCGCCCCGAAGCTTTACGCGCTTCCGTCTCGCAAACTACTATTTTCATCATGCCCACACGGGCATCAGTTTGTAGTACGGGAGGCCGTCTACAAATGGTGAAAATTTCAAAGCGTTCCGTCGGGAAATTAAAAAGTTATGAGCATTAGAAGATCTTCCCATTAGGCCCCATTAGGCCACAGAAGCCGACCGGGCCTAAAACTTGCGCGGGTCACTTTCACGGACGGGCTTGAAACTGGTGCCAGAAGTTAGCCCCCGACCAGAGCTTCATTGTGAGGCATTGCGTAAAATTTTCCGTCCCCCGAGTGCCGAGCAATAGCCCCTGAAAGGGCTTTCGGCACAATTTTCACGCCCTTATTTGAGCCACTTGTAGCCGAAGGAATTTTGCGCAAATGACTGAGAGGTGCTCCTGGGCACTGCTCATCACTTTGCAATAGGTTCCGGGGCTTTTCGCGAAGGTCGCGTTTTCTCAAACTTTGATGGCATTAGTGGGTGGGGTGTGAAAACCTCCGAATGCATGGTTCTCAGCTCCTGCTGTGGGCAGCAAGCCAATTTTTTTTCCAAAATGTTGACCTATAAAAGAGCTTACTCGGGTGTGAAAATTATCATTGTGCGCGCGCGCCCCGGACCGCAATTATGATATTTCCTGTTTTCCCATAGGGCCCAAGGCAAATGGGGATAGCGGTTGTACGCGCTTTCTAAGGCTCTGATCGCTTTTAGATTTTGCACGCGGATAGGGCCAACAGAGGCGCAGGTATTGCCATGCGCACCCGCCCGCAACAATGTTTCGATACCGAGTTATCGGGGTGTGGAAGTCCGCCGCCCCGAAGCTTTACGCGCTTCCGTCTCGCGAACTACTATTTTCATCATGCCCACACGGGCATCAGTTTGTAGTACGGGAGGCCGTCTACAAATGGTGAAAATTTCAAAGCGTTCCGTCGGGAAATTAAAAAGTTATGAGCATTAGAAGATCTTCCCATTAGGCCCCATTAGGCCACAGAAGCCGACCGGGCCTAAAACTTGCGCGGGTCACTTTCACGGACGGGCTCGAAACTGGTGCCAGAAGTTAGCCCCCGACCAGAGCTTCATTGTGAGGCATTGCGTAAAATTTTCCGTCCCCCGAGTGCCGAGCAATAGCCCCTGAAAGGGCTTTCGGCACAATTTTCACGCCCTTATTTGAGCCACTTGTAGCCGAAGGAATTTTGCGCAAATGACTGAGAGGTGCTCCTGGGCACTGCTCATCACTTTGCAATAGGTTCCGGGGCTTTTCGCGAAGGTCGCGTTTTCTCAAACTTTGATGGCATTAGTGGGTGGGGTGTGAAAACCTCCGAATGCATGGTTCTCAGCTCCTGCTGTGGGCAGCAAGCCAATTTTTTTTCCAAAATGTTGACCTATAAAAGAGCTTACTCGGGTGTGAAAATTATCATTGTGCGCGCGCCCCCCGGACCGCAATTATGATATTTCCTGTTTTCCCATAGGGCCCAAGGCAAATGGGGATAGCGGTTGTACGCGCTTTCTAAGGCTCTGATCGCTTTTAGATTTTGCACGCGGATAGGGCCAACAGAGGCGCAGGTATTGCCATGCGCACCCGCCCGCAACAATGTTTCGATACCGAGTTATCGGGGTGTGGAAGTCCGCCGCCCCGAAGCTTTACGCGCTTCCGTCTCGCGAACTACTATTTTCATCATGCCCACACGGGCATCAGTTTGTAGTACGGGAGGCCGTCTACAAATGGTGAAAATTTCAAAGCGTTCCGTCGGGAAATTAAAAAGTTATGAGCATTAGAAGATCTTCCCATTAGGCCCCATTAGGCCACAGAAGCCGACCGGGCCTAAAACTTGCGCGGGTCACTTTCACGGACGGGCTCGAAACTGGTGCCAGAAGTTAGCCCCCGACCAGAGCTTCATTGTGAGGCATTGCGTAAAATTTTCCGTCCCCCGAGTGCCGAGCAATAGCCCCTGAAAGGGCTTTCGGCACAATTTTCACGCCCTTATTTGAGCCACTTGTAGCCGAAGGAATTTTGCGCAAATGACTGAGAGGTGCTCCTGGGCACTGCTCATCACTTTGCAATAGGTTCCGGGGCTTTTCGCGAAGGTCGCGTTTTCTCAAACTTTGATGGCATTAGTGGGTGGGGTGTGAAAACCTCCGAATGCATGGTTCTCAGCTCCTGCTGTGGGCAGCAAGCCAATTTTTTTTCCAAAATGTTGACCTATAAAAGAGCTTACTCGGGTGTGAAAATTATCATTGTGCGCGCGCGCCCCGGACCGCAATTATGATATTTCCTGTTTTCCCATAGGGCCCAAGGCAAATGGGGATAGCGGTTGTACGCGCTTTCTAAGGCTCTGATCGCTTTTAGATTTTGCACGCGGATAGGGCCAACAGAGGCGCAGGTATTGCCATGCGCACCCGCCCGCAACAATGTTTCGATACCGAGTTATCGGGGTGTGGAAGTCCGCCGCCCCGAAGCTTTACGCGCTTCCGTCTCGCGAACTACTATTTTCATCATGCCCACACGGGCATCAGTTTGTAGTACGGGAGGCCGTCTACAAATGGTGAAAATTTCAAAGCGTTCCGTCGGGAAATTAAAAAGTTATGAGCATTAGAAGATCTTCCCATTAGGCCCCATTAGGCCACAGAAGCCGACCGGGCCTAAAACTTGCGCGGGTCACTTTCACGGACGGGCTCGAAACTGGTGCCAGAAGTTAGCCCCCGACCAGAGCTTCATTGTGAGGCATTGCGTAAAATTTTCCGTCCCCCGAGTGCCGAGCAATAGCCCCTGAAAGGGCTTTCGGCACAATTTTCACGCCCTTATTTGAGCCACTTGTAGCCGAAGGAATTTTGCGCAAATGACTCAGAGGTGCTCCTGGGCACTGCTCATCACTTTGCAATAGGTTCCGGGGCTTTTCGCGAAGGTCGCGTTTTCTCAAACTTTGATGGCATTAGTGGGTGGGGTGTGAAAACCTCCGAATGCATGGTTCTCAGCTCCTGCTGTGGGCAGCAAGCCAATTTTTTTTCCAAAATGTTGACCTATAAAAGAGCTTACTCGGGTGTGAAAATTATCATTGTGCGCGCGCGCCCCGGACCGCAATTATGATATTTCCTGTTTTCCCATAGGGCCCAAGGCAAATGGGGATAGCGGTTGTACGCGCTTTCTAAGGCTCTGATCGCTTTTAGATTTTGCACGCGGATAGGGCCAACAGAGGCGCAGGTATTGCCATGCGCACCCGCCCGCAACAATGTTTCGATACCGAGTTATCGGGGTGTGGAAGTCCGCCGCCCCGAAGCTTTACGCGCTTCCGTCTCGCGAACTACTATTTTCATCATGCCCACACGGGCATCAGTTTGTAGTACGGGAGGCCGTCTACAAATGGTGAAAATTTCAAAGCGTTCCGTCGGGAAATTAAAAAGTTATGAGCATTAGAAGATCTTCCCATTAGGCCCCATTAGGCCACAGAAGCCGACCGGGCCTAAAACTTGCGCGGGTCACTTTCACGGACGGGCTCGAAACTGGTGCCAGAAGTTAGCCCCCGACCAGAGCTTCATTGTGAGGCATTGCGTAAAATTTTCCGTCCCCCGAGTGCCGAGCAATAGCCCCTGAAAGGGCTTTCGGCACAATTTTCACGCCCTTATTTGAGCCACTTGTAGCCGAAGGAATTTTGCGCAAATGACTGAGAGGTGCTCCTGGGCACTGCTCATCACTTTGCAATAGGTTCCGGGGCTTTTCGCGAAGGTCGCGTTTTCTCAAACTTTGATGGCATTAGTGGGTGGGGTGTGAAAACCTCCGAATGCATGGTTCTCAGCTCCTGCTGTGGGCAGCAAGCCAATTTTTTTTCCAAAATGTTGACCTATAAAAGAGCTTACTCGGGTGTGAAAATTATCATTGTGCGCGCGCGCCCCGGACCGCAATTATGATATTTCCTGTTTTCCCATAGGGCCCAAGGCAAATGGGGATAGCGGTTGTACGCGCTTTCTAAGGCTCTGATCGCTTTTAGATTTTGCACGCGGATAGGGCCAACAGAGGCGCAGGTATTGCCATGCGCACCCGCCCGCAACAATGTTTCGATACCGAGTTATCGGGGTGTGGAAGTCCGCCGCCCCGAAGCTTTACGCGCTTCCGTCTCGCGAACTACTATTTTCATCATGCCCACACGGGCATCAGTTTGTAGTACGGGAGGCCGTCTACAAATGGTGAAAATTTCAAAGCGTTCCGTCGGGAAATTAAAAAGTTATGAGCATTAGAAGATCTTCCCATTAGGCCCCATTAGGCCACAGAAGCCGACCGGGCCTAAAACTTGCGCGGGTCACTTTCACGGACGGGCTCGAAACTGGTGCCAGAAGTTAGCCCCCGACCAGAGCTTCATTGTGAGGCATTGCGTAAAATTTTCCGTCCCCCGAGTGCCGAGCAATAGCCCCTGAAAGGGCTTTCGGCACAATTTTCACGCCCTTATTTGAGCCACTTGTAGCCGAAGGAATTTTGCGCAAATGACTGAGAGGTGCTCCTGGGCACTGCTCATCACTTTGCAATAGGTTCCGGGGCTTTTCGCGAAGGTCGCGTTTTCTCAAACTTTGATGGCATTAGTGGGTGGGGTGTGAAAACCTCCGAATGCATGGTTCTCAGCTCCTGCTGTGGGCAGCAAGCCAATTTTTTTTCCAAAATGTTGACCTATAAAAGAGCTTACTCGGGTGTGAAAATTATCATTGTGCGCGCGCGCCCCGGACCGCAATTATGATATTTCCTGTTTTCCCATAGGGCCCAAGGCAAATGGGGATAGCGGTTGTACGCGCTTTCTAAGGCTCTGATCGCTTTTAGATTTTGCACGCGGATAGGGCCAACAGAGGCGCAGGTATTGCCATGCGCACCCGCCCGCAACAATGTTTCGATACCGAGTTATCGGGGTGTGGAAGTCCGCCGCCCCGAAGCTTTACGCGCTTCCGTCTCGCGAACTACTATTTTCATCATGCCCACACGGGCATCAGTTTGTAGTACGGGAGGCCGTCTACAAATGGTGAAAATTTCAAAGCGTTCCGTCGGGAAATTAAAAAGTTATGAGCATTAGAAGATCTTCCCATTAGGCCCCATTAGGCCACAGAAGCCGACCGGGCCTAAAACTTGCGCGGGTCACTTTCACGGACGGGCTCGAAACTGGTGCCAGAAGTTAGCCCCCGACCAGAGCTTCATTGTGAGGCATTGCGTAAAATTTTCCGTCCCCCGAGTGCCGAGCAATAGCCCCTGAAAGGGCTTTCGGCACAATTTTCACGCCCTTATTTGAGCCACTTGTAGCCGAAGGAATTTTGCGCAAATGACTGAGAGGTGCTCCTGGGCACTGCTCATCACTTTGCAATAGGTTCCGGGGCTTTTCGCGAAGGTCGCGTTTTCTCAAACTTTGATGGCATTAGTGGGTGGGGTGTGAAAACCTCCGAATGCATGGTTCTCAGCTCCTGCTGTGGGCAGCAAGCCAATTTTTTTTCCAAAATGTTGACCTATAAAAGAGCTTACTCGGGTGTGAAAATTATCATTGTGCGCGCGCGCCCCGGACCGCAATTATGATATTTCCTGTTTTCCCATAGGGCCCAAGGCAAATGGGGATAGCGGTTGTACGCGCTTTCTAAGGCTCTGATCGCTTTTAGATTTTGCACGCGGATAGGGCCAACAGAGGCGCAGGTATTGCCATGCGCACCCGCCCGCAACAATGTTTCGATACCGAGTTATCGGGGTGTGGAAGTCCGCCGCCCCGAAGCTTTACGCGCTTCCGTCTCGCGAACTACTATTTTCATCATGCCCACACGGGCATCAGTTTGTAGTACGGGAGGCCGTCTACAAATGGTGAAAATTTCAAAGCGTTCCGTCGGGAAATTAAAAAGTTATGAGCATTAGAAGATCTTCCCATTAGGCCCCATTAGGCCACAGAAGCCGACCGGGCCTAAAACTTGCGCGGGTCACTTTCACGGACGGGCTCGAAACTGGTGCCAGAAGTTAGCCCCCGACCAGAGCTTCATTGTGAGGCATTGCGTAAAATTTTCCGTCCCCCGAGTGCCGAGCAATAGCCCCTGAAAGGGCTTTCGGCACAATTTTCACGCCCTTATTTGAGCCACTTGTAGCCGAAGGAATTTTGCGCAAATGACTGAGAGGTGCTCCTGGGCACTGCTCATCACTTTGCAATAGGTTCCGGGGCTTTTCGCGAAGGTCGCGTTTTCTCAAACTTTGATGGCATTAGTGGGTGGGGTGTGAAAACCTCCGAATGCATGGTTCTCAGCTCCTGCTGTGGGCAGCAAGCCAATTTTTTTTCCAAAATGTTGACCTATAAAAGAGCTTACTCGGGTGTGAAAATTATCATTGTGCGCGCGCGCCCCGGACCGCAATTATGATATTTCCTGTTTTCCCATAGGGCCCAAGGCAAATGGGGATAGCGGTTGTACGCGCTTTCTAAGGCTCTGATCGCTTTTAGATTTTGCACGCGGATAGGGCCAACAGAGGCGCAGGTATTGCCATGCGCACCCGCCCGCAACAATGTTTCGATACCGAGTTATCGGGGTGTGGAAGTCCGCCGCCCCGAAGCTTTACGCGCTTCCGTCTCGCGAACTACTATTTTCATCATGCCCACACGGGCATCAGTTTGTAGTACGGGAGGCCGTCTACAAATGGTGAAAATTTCAAAGCGTTCCGTCGGGAAATTAAAAAGTTATGAGCATTAGAAGATCTTCCCATTAGGCCCCATTAGGCCACAGAAGCCGACCGGGCCTAAAACTTGCGCGGGTCACTTTCACGGACGGGCTCGAAACTGGTGCCAGAAGTTAGCCCCCGACCAGAGCTTCATTGTGAGGCATTGCGTAAAATTTTCCGTCCCCCGAGTGCCGAGCAATAGCCCCTGAAAGGGCTTTCGGCACAATTTTCACGCCCTTATTTGAGCCACTTGTAGCCGAAGGAATTTTGCGCAAATGACTGAGAGGTGCTCCTGGGCACTGCTCATCACTTTGCAATAGGTTCCGGGGCTTTTCGCGAAGGTCGCGTTTTCTCAAACTTTGATGGCATTAGTGGGTGGGGTGTGAAAACCTCCGAATGCATGGTTCTCAGCTCCTGCTGTGGGCAGCAAGCCAATTTTTTTTCCAAAATGTTGACCTATAAAAGAGCTTACTCGGGTGTGAAAATTATCATTGTGCGCGCGCGCCCCGGACCGCAATTATGATATTTCCTGTTTTCCCATAGGGCCCAAGGCAAATGGGGATAGCGGTTGTACGCGCTTTCTAAGGCTCTGATCGCTTTTAGATTTTGCACGCGGATAGGGCCAACAGAGGCGCAGGTATTGCCATGCGCACCCGCCCGCAACAATGTTTCGATACCGAGTTATCGGGGTGTGGAAGTCCGCCGCCCCGAAGCTTTACGCGCTTCCGTCTCGCGAACTACTATTTTCATCATGCCCACACGGGCATCAGTTTGTAGTACGGGAGGCCGTCTACAAATGGTGAAAATTTCAAAGCGTTCCGTCGGGAAATTAAAAAGTTATGAGCATTAGAAGATCTTCCCATTAGGCCCCATTAGGCCACAGAAGCCGACCGGGCCTAAAACTTGCGCGGGTCACTTTCACGGACGGGCTCGAAACTGGTGCCAGAAGTTAGCCCCCGACCAGAGCTTCATTGTGAGGCATTGCGTAAAATTTTCCGTCCCCCGAGTGCCGAGCAATAGCCCTGAAAGGGCTTTCGGCACAATTTCACGCCCTTATTTGAGCCACTTGTAGCCGAAGGAATTTTGCGCAAATGACTGAGAGGTGCTCCTGGGCACTGCTCATCACTTTGCAATAGGTTCCGGGGCTTTTCGCGAAGGTCGCGGTTTTCTCAAACTTTGATGGCATTAGTGGGTGGGGTGTGAAAACCTCCGAATGCATGGTTCTCAGCTCCTGCTGTGGGCAGCAAGCCAATTTTTTTTCCAAAATGTTGACCTATAAAAGAGCTTACTCGGGTGTGAAAATTATCATTGTGCGCGCGCGCCCCGGACCGCAATTATGATATTTCCTGTTTTCCCATAGGGCCCAAGGCAAATGGGGATAGCGGTTGTACGCGCTTTCTAAGGCTCTGATCGCTTTTAGATTTTGCACGCGGATAGGGCCAACAGAGGCGCAGGTATTGCCATGCGCACCCGCCCGCAACAATGTTTCGATACCGAGTTATCGGGGTGTGGAAGTCCGCCGCCCCGAAGCTTTACGCGCTTCCGTCTCGCGAACTACTATTTTCATCATGCCCACACGGGCATCAGTTTGTAGTACGGGAGGCCCTCTACAAATGGTGAAAATTTCAAAGCGTTCCGTCGGGAAATTAAAAAGTTATGAGCATTAGAAGATCTTCCCATTAGGCCCCATTAGGCCACAGAAGCCGACCGGGCCTAAAACTTGCGCGGGTCACTTTCACGGACGGGCTCGAAACTGGTGCCAGAAGTTAGCCCCCGACCAGAGCTTCATTGTGAGGCATTGCGTAAAATTTCCGTCCCCCGAGTGCCGAGCAATAGCCCCTGAAAGGGCTTTCGGCACAATTTTCACGCCCTTATTTGAGCCACTTGTAGCCGAAGGAATTTTGCGCAAATGACTGAGAGGTGCTCCTGGGCACTGCTCATCACTTTGCAATAGGTTCCGGGGCTTTTCGCGAAGGTCGCGTTTTCTCAAACTTTGATGGCATTAGTGGGTGGGGTGTGAAAACCTCCGAATGCATGGTTCTCAGCTCCTGCTGTGGGCAGCAAGCCAATTTTTTTTCCAAAATGTTGACCTATAAAAGAGCTTACTCGGGTGTGAAAATTATCATTGTGCGCGCGCGCCCCGGACGCAATTATGATATTTCCTGTTTTCCCATAGGGCCCAAGGCAAATGGGGATAGCGGTTGTACGCGCTTTCTAAGGCTCTGATCGCTTTTAGATTTTGCACGCGGATAGGGCCAACAGAGGCGCAGGTATTGCCATGCGCACCCGCCCGCAACAATGTTTCGATACCGAGTTATCGGGGTGTGGAAGTCCGCCGCCCCGAAGCTTTACGCGCTTCCGTCTCGCGAACTACTATTTTCATCATGCCCACACGGGCATCAGTTTGTAGTACGGGAGGCCGTCTACAAATGGTGAAAATTCAAAGCGTTCCGTCGGGAAATTAAAAAGTTATGAGCATTAGAAGATCTTCCCATTAGGCCCCATTAGGCCACAGAAGCCGACCGGGCCTAAAACTTGCGCGGGTCACTTTC
The DNA here is from genome assembly GCA_964019695.1 of Loripinus fragilis. Classification (NCBI taxonomy): domain Eukaryota; kingdom Metazoa; phylum Mollusca; class Bivalvia; order Lucinida; family Lucinidae; genus Loripinus; species Loripinus fragilis. The sequence goes on from CAXHUL010000525.1 coordinate 1,175,659, forward strand.
ACGGACGGGCTCGAAACTGGTGCCAGAAGTTAGCCCCCGACCAGAGCTTCATTGTGAGGCATTGCGTTAAAATTTTCCGTCCCCCGAGTGCCGAGCAATAGCCCCTGAAAGGGCTTTCGGCACAATTTTCACGCCCTTATTTGAGCCACTTGTAGCCGAAGGAATTTTGCGCAAATGACTGAGAGGTGCTCCTGGGCACTGCTCATCACTTTGCAATAGGTTCCGGGGCTTTTCGCGAAGGTCGCGTTTTCTCAAACTTTGATGGCATTAGTGGGTGGGGTGTGAAAACCTCCGAATGCATGGTTCTCAGCTCCTGCTGTGGGCAGCAAGCCAATTTTTTTTCCAAAATGTTGACCTATAAAAGAGCTTACTCGGGTGTGAAAATTATCATTGTGCGCGCGCGCCCCCGGACCGCAATTATGATATTCCTGTTTTCCCATAGGGCCCAAGGCAAATGGGGATAGCGGTTGTACGCGCTTTCTAAGGCTCTGATCGCTTTTAGATTTTGCACGCGGATAGGGCCAACAGAGGCGCAGGTATTGCCATGCACACCCGCCCGCAACAATGTTTCGATACCGAGTTATCGGGGTGTGGAAGTCCGCCGCCCCGAAGCTTTACGCGCTTCCGTCTCACGAACTACTATTTTCATCATGCCCACACGGGCATCAGTTTGTAGTACGGGAGGCCGTCTACAAATGGTGAAAATTTCAAAGCGTTCCGTCGGGAAATTAAAAAGTTATGAGCATTAGAAGATCTTCCCATTAGGCCCCATTAGGCCACAGAAGCCGACCGGGCCTAAAACTTGCGCGGGTCACTTTCACGGACGGGCTCGAAACTGGTGCCAGAAGTTAGCCCCCGACCAGAGCTTCATTGTGAGGCATTGCGTAAAATTTCCGTCCCCCGAGTGCCGAGCAATAGCCCCTGAAAGGGCTTTCGGCACAATTTTCACGCCCTTATTTGAGCCACTTGTAGCCGAAGGAATTTTGCGCAAATGACTGAGAGGTGCTCCTGGGCACTGCTCATCACTTTGCAATAGGTTCCGGGGCTTTTCGCGAAGGTCGCGTTTTCTCAAACTTTGATGGCATTAGTGGGTGGGGTGTGAAAACCTCCGAATGCATGGTTCTCAGCTCCTGCTGTGGGC